>CM060323.1:46149244-46179244 GCA_030674155.1 Stramonita haemastoma
CGCGTGTGTGTGTGCGTGCGTGCGCGTACGTGTGTATGTGTACGTGCACAGGCTAGCATCAGAATTTTTTTTAAAACATACACACACAGAGCATACCAGACTTTCTTTTCGTCTCTCTCTTTACATGCTCACCTATCCTCTCTGTCTTTCCCAATCTTTCATCATACCCTTTAATCCTTACACTCGAGAAACAGATGATAACCTTTCATGTTTTCTTTTAACACACATACCTCTCTCTCTCTCTCTCTCTCTCTCTCTCTCTCTCTCTTCTCTCTCTCTCTCTCTCTCTCTCTCATTCTTCTTTTTCCTTCTTCTTCTTCTTCTCTGTCTGTCTGTCTCTCTCCCTCCCTCTCTCTCTCCTCTCTTTCCTCACTCAAATCTTAAAAACGTAATCAAAGTGACAAGAAAAATGTCCAACACATATGTGGGATGCCAAAAGAACTTGGGAGCAAAAAAAATATTATAAAAAAAATAACACAAGAAATTTTTTTCCTTTTTTTTTTTAGACTGGAGGATTCTGAACTATGTGTACATGCAAGAGAGCATCGCAGTAGGCTAGCTGGCGCTGTTATCAGTGCAGAGCCGATTTTACTTGGAGAGTCAGGGGAAAGAAACAGTTGCTTCATGCTGTCGGCCCGTTTGTCATAACGGCAGACGAGACTGCAAGAGAGGGGGGGGGGGGGGGGGGGGGAGCAAAGAAAGAAAAAGAAAAAAGCTACAACAACCAAAAGAAAAAAGCAAGGAAAAGATAAAGGAAGACGCTTCGTTATTGTGATTAATCAGAATGTGATCTTAGTTTTTGGCTGATTATGTTGTTGTTGTTTTTTTCCCCCTCTCCTTCTAACAATGATAACGAGAAAGCGTAGGAGAGACTCTGTCATGGCATTGCGTGATGAAGAAAGTTCGATTTGTTTGCTGTTCGTGTGTTCGTGTGTCGTGTGTGTGTGTGTGTGTGTGTGTGTGTGTGTGTGTGTGTGTGTGTTGCGTGTGTGTGTGTGTGTGTGTGACTTGTGCCTTCCTTCCCACCTACCCACCCCTTCACCTGGCCACTTCACCTCTGTCGACTATGGTGTGTGGGTGTTGTGTGTGTGTGTGTGTGTGTGGTTGTGTGCGCGCGCGCGCGCGCGCGCATTGCGTGCGTGCGTGTTTGCGTGCATGTGTGTGCGCACGTACGGTGCGTCTCTCTCTCTCTCTCTCTCTCTCTCTCTCTCTCTCTCTCTCTCTCTCTCTCTCTCTCTCTCTCTCTCTTCTTCCACCCTCCCCCCACCCCCTCGTGTAGTCAAGTTGACTAGTAAAAGACTGACAGTACACATGTATGATAAATAATATGTGTGTAGAATACCGGAGATTGAAGTAAACAAAACACAGGGATTGCACACGAAGCATCGTGAAATGCAACTAAGCACGCGACGCGACACCGAATAATTAATTGCACGCGACGCCGAGTCACTTTATTAGTTACTTATCAGCCGGGGATGGGTGTAATGATTAGTTTAGTCTTCTCGCTCATCTCCCCATCGTAATCGTCTAAATGTCAACAGTTAGCAGAAAAACATGGGTAGCTTTTGTTTTTGTTTTTGTCTCTGGAGGAGGGTGGTGGTGTAATGTTTGTTTGCTTGATTCTTTGTTAGTTTTCTTTATTTTGCTGTTATTAGTGGGGGGGGGGGGGGGGTTGTTGTTTGTTTTACGTAACTTATGGATGTAACTGAGTAAATCAGGTCATGTTTATTCCACACACACACACACACACACTAAACAAATATGCAGTAACTTTTCGGCCTTAATCCAATACATAGGTCTACAGTATTGAACATGACTGCGTGGTGTTTCATGATTTGGGTCGCTAAACGGTATCTCGTACAGCGCTCGGGGTCTTACTTTTGGCAAAGGCAGTAACCCCTGTATTATTTCACTTTGCTGTGAAAAACCAAAGTGCAAACTTGGGACTGATATGATTGATACAAGCGCTGTTGAATCAAGAACGGGCAAGTTGGATGTGTAGACAGGTCATAATCTATAATATGGTTTGGTATCTCACGTTGGTTGGATGTTATGTGTCGCAAGAAGGCTTGAAGATCGCAGTCAGGGAAAAATATAGGGGTAGATCTATCGACGTCGGCCTACTTGTAATGCTTGCGTTTTGTTTGGTTTTACGATAGCGTTTCTTTCACGTTTTGCGAAAGACTGTGAAAACAAAACAATATTCTGCGCGCATGATGAAAGCTGAAAACTTTTTGTAAATCATTCCAGTGTTGTTTTTGGTGGGTTTTGTTGTTGTGTTGTTATTGTTGTTTTTAAGCAAGTGTAGTCTGTGTTCAGACGAAGAATAAGAACTTTAAAAAGTGTGTGTAGGCGAACAGCGTTTTGCTGGGAGAATAAGACGTTTGCAATGCTTGAAGGTTTGTAAGGACAGTGTGTGTGTGTGTGTGTGTGTGTGTGTGTGTGTGTGTGTGTGTGTGTGTGTGTGTTTTCAGAGCCAGGGAAGAGATGGAAGTGGTAGGCCTAGTATTGTCATAGCTAGAGAAGTGGTCTCTCGTCATGTCTCCTTTTCATCACAGTCCATGTCTGTGAATGTGGTCATAATTACTCGTCAACATCAGTTTTCTATACTCGCTGTATCATGGTGTGTGTGTGTGTGTGTGTGTGTGTGTGTGTGTTGTGTGTGTGTGGTGTGTGTGTTTGCCCCCGGAGTAAGCAGAAAACTGCACGTATGATGCAGGAAATTATCATTTTATTACGCCTATAAATTTCTATTTTATTTTCAAATGCAGATTACTAAATATGACACTGTCAAGTCGGTAAGAGTACTGTGGCGGTTTACGGCTGATTTCCACCGTGTTTGTTTATCCTCATTTGTTTTCATTGTAGTGTTGTACTTTTAATTTTAGCCTCATTTTTTTCTCTTAATCTATAATCAATATGGGTCATTGGAAAGCTAAAAGTTCTAAAGGAAACAAGAACACAAATTATCGGTGGTGGCGGGTCAGACCCCAGAAAAAGAAGAGCTCTCGACCTCTTAGATCTAACCGTGGAGGTCAAAGTAAGTCAAACAGAACAAGGGGCGGGAAGATGGCGTCGAAGTACATATTCTGATAGCCGAAACAAAGCACAGAAATACTCGTCCTTGCCACAATAACATCGTCATCAGGAGCTGCAAGCAACTCGCCCACACACTCCTCTTTGCACTGATAATATTATGAAGCTCGCTCGATCCTTCAGCTAGGCTAGGCTAGCTCAAACTTCTCGCTCTATGCCAAGCCAACCTCCACTTGTCGCTATCTGTCGTCTGCCAGCCTCGGCCTCGCTTCACGCACCTCTTTCCGTCTCTGACGTCACAGCGCGCGCGCCTCCACGTAGCCATTCATAAAGGGGCTGGAGCACACTCGTCTGCTTCATAACAAACTGTACCGTTCAAGCAACAAACTTCTCAGCAACTGCTGCTTGGCACCTACTACTACTGCATTGTACGTACTGTGATTCCAACCAAAACTTGTGTGTACATTTTTCACTGAGTTGACCAGGAAAGTGATCATTAATTATCGTCTGATCGAGACTGCATTAAATGTACTTCAAACATCACCAGAACAAATTTTGTGCAAACTTGGAATACGAGGAACCGTTCAAGTTTACACAGTGGGAACACTTCTGATCGATTGTCAGCTGATCGTTGTGAGTTATTGATGATTAGAAACTTATGTTACTGCTGAAGTGAGCTGCTGAGAAATCTGCATTTTCTGGTGGCAAACTCCTTGGACAATTTACTCCGTTACATAACTCCAGTCGCACGGCAACTAAGAAAACGGAGTCAGGAAGAAAAAAAAATAAATAAATAAACCACCAAATGTCGACTTAGACAAGAAATATCACATCAGCCTTGTCAGCATCAACGGAAGAAAATTGCTAAGAAGTGTAGGACTTTGATGTCATTGTTGATATAAAATTGTGCACCCGGAAAAAAAAAGATTTAGATTCATTTCAAAGGACTGAATGATCGGCTAAAAACTCGTTGGCCTTATAATGCCTGCTCTGTGCACCCTCCCACTCGACCTCCCAACCTCCTCCCCCGCCCCCGCCGGTCGTCAGGACAGGTGTGTGGACCGGCAGCACCTGGATATCATGCTGACAGCCATCAAGACTGAAACCGTTCTGCTTACCGTCTCTTCCCAGTCTCCTGAGGAAGAAGACTGTACCTGTAAGTGTTTTTATTCAAGATCCCCCCTGTGTGTGTGTGTGTGTGTGTGTGTGTGTCTGTCTGTGTCGTCTGTCTGTCTGTCTGTCGTCTTCTCTCTCTCTCTCTCTCTCTCTCTCTCTCTCTCTCTCTCCTCTTCTCTCTCTCTCTCCTCTCTCTCTCTCTCTTTTATATATCTCTCTCTCTGGGTAAAACTAAATTTTAATATAATTATATGTATTTCCAGCTATCCCCATCCCTTGGTAACCAATAATTTCATCAAGAACAAGCGTTCTTCTGATTTTTTGAATACATATTTAAGGTATTGGCATCACTTCAACCATTTATGAAGAAGAAATATTTCTGTTTCTTGAAACTGAATCCTTTAATCCTCATTTTTAAAGGCCTGGTGTTGCATGATTAACATTTCGTATGCCATGTCAAACTTGAAACAAAGGAAACGGAACCAAAATAAAAACTAGACAAGTTTCTTATAAATCTGTCAGACCAGTCCTAATTTACAAAAGAAAAATACCAGTCGGTTAGAACCGCTTTCCTGAGAAACCAACCCACCAGTCCGTTATCGGGAAAAGATCTCAGAGAACGAAAGCGAACGGAAACTAGGTCTTGTTCAAATAATTATGCACACGGCGTATGTACGTCAGCATGCACCTTGTGTTGTCAGTTTGAAGGAAAAGTTTGATGTATGTAACAGTCCGTTGGTTCATCGAGTGTATCATATGATGTCACAGTAGTAATGAATCACAATCAATGCTGCAGCAATAAGTGGGGCAGTATAACACTGACATAATTGTGGAGTGAGTGAGTGAGTGAGGAAGGGTCGTTACTTTGTAGGGCGCGCGACTGGTTGATACTTTGGTCACATCTTTTTCGTCAGTCCACAGTTCTTAGGAATTTGGATTCTGGCACGTGGATACTGAGTCATTGAGTATAGTCATTATCATTATCAGTTTGTTGTTACTGTTATTGCTATTGTTGTTGTCTGTCTTATTTCAGTTCCCCACTTCTTCACTTATGATCCAGGGGTTGGTTAAGTAATTCAAGTTAAACTGATTCTGCTGATGGCAAATGTGCCAGCACTTTACCTCAATATAACCAGTGAACTCAGAAAAAAAGTCTGCGCGGCATTGAACTAAACAGCAAATCCAATCAAGGGGGAAGGGGGGCTAAAATATAGCAGTTTTGAAACATTTTTTGAAAAATAATAAATCGCATTGCACCATTTCGTTTAGTTTCTACAACCCGATCAGCTGACTATGAGTTCAATAGTCTAGTTATATCGTTGCAGTTAGTTGACCTACTGACTGTTGCAAAATTGATGGGCTCCACCACACCTGTTTTGGATAAGATAGCAAGTCAGCTTCTCTGTGATTATCAGTCATGCCAAGGTGCAAGTCATGCTTTAATTAAGGGTCAGGAACTGATCTGTGCACTTTGATGATTCATTACCAATCATGTGTTTAATTGCTATAGTAATCCCGGTATGGTCGTGCTACGCAATCTTAGTCGCTAAAATAACATCCCATTCTCTCTCTCTCTCTCTCTCTCTCTCTCTCTCTCTCTCCTCTCTCTCTCTCTCTCTCTCTCTCTCTCTCTCTCTCTCTCTCTCTCTTTCTCTCTCTGTGTCTGTGCGTGCGTGCGTGCGTGCGTGCGTACCATCTTTCCTAATCAAACAAAACATCCCCTTGCAATTCATTCCAAGTTCCTTGCTTTCTCGCCACAAATCGAGTCAAGGAAGGTTCCTAAGACGTTATTGAAAAGAGAAAACATAATTAGCGTTCGTATCTTTTTTAGTCCTTCGGTTCACTGGACCAAACGTGAAGCGATCAGCGAAGGTCAGTAGCAGAAGGCACCTACCTATATTTAGAGCTGTTTGCCGATCAACCCCAGGAGTGCCACGGTCCCTGATCACGTCTGATTGGCGAGTTTGGAAAACATGCCGACATTAATTGCGACTTGTGACAATCACAGCTGCCAAGTCGTGAGACTCTTTGCCTTTGATTTGTGGGTTGTTTGATGTGTAAGAATAATAACAGTTCGTGTGAACATTGACAGAGGCTAGTGGGTAAATAGTACCTACTTAGTAGTAAGGGCGCTACCGTGCACTCAGTATTGGCGCTGTCATGTATTTTTTCTACCTAGTGGTGGTTATAGAGGCTAATTTATTTATCAGATGTTTTGATCACCTTTCAGTTTTAGCGGCGGGACGTATTTTCTTCGTGACTGAATGCTGTTCCATTTTGAAAAAAAAAAAAAACCGCTCCTAGTTTAGCATTGTGTTATAGGTTTTACAGTTGAGCCTGAGACTTGAGCCACGATTTTTTGTTTTGGTGATCATGCATGATCCCAATCGTTCTTGTTTTTGTGAGCAAAAGAACATTGAGTAGTGATTATACCATCCCATGAAACAAGCAAACATTTAAATTGAAAATACCTAAGAAAAAAAGAATGAAATCTTAATTTGAAAGAAAACTGAAAGATCAGAGAAGCACAGAGACTGTATACAAAGGAGCATTGTCTAGTCAGCATTCGCTATCTAGACGGAAACTTCAGTGTCCAGAATTCATGTGACAGTAGGCTGTCTAGTGCCCCACTTAATGAGGAGCACGTACGGCTTCTGCTCCCCCCATTCATTCACTCCGTGTGTGTGTGTGTGTGGTGTGTGGTGTGTGTTGTGTGTATGACAGAAGACGTTAAGGAAGCAGTGTTGTCAGCCTAGGCAGCCATAGTGACACCTGTATGCGTCACCTTTATTATATGTCTTCAGTTAGTTACTGCAACTCTTTCTTTTTTTTCTTTTTTTGTTTTAGTTTTCCTCCTTGCGGTATGTGTGTATGCATGCACGTGCGAGAGGCATGTCTGTTACACACACACACACACACACACACACACACACACACACACACACACACACACACACACACACACACACACACACACACACACTCAGAGAGAGAGAGACAGACAGACAGAGACAGAAGAGGGATGCCAGTCAGAGAGGGAAAGACAGAGAGACAGACAGAGAAAGTCCTTCAGGGGGAGACAGAGAGGGAGAGAGGTTTGCCCTCCAAAATTGCACCTGTACTATTTGTGGTGCAAGGCTGTCGAGGGGTGTGTACGCACTACGTCAGAGTACCACCCTTTCACGTGCACAACCATACATACAGACCCCGTCACCTGTAACCGAGTCTAATTTGCACAGGACATTGTTCTTGACTGATCTAGGCTAGCCAGCTCATCCTCTCTACTCCCTCACCTTTCCTCATTTTATGCGTTCCTTGACTTTGAACCCGTGTGAAATTTGGTAGCGGTTTCAGCCGGTACCCTTCATTCAGTCAGTCACGGTCATGAAGAGGAGTAGGTAGGTACCTAAGGGGACCTTTTTTATGACTCACCGCAGCTAAATTGGAGAGCAAGATTAATGAACTAACTTAACTGGCTTGTTGAGTCACTGAAATTTTTTTCAGGATTTTTTTTTTTATATTTTTTTTTTTTTTTTTTTTTTTTTTTTTTGTTCTCGTTTGGCATGTGATGAAGATCGATTGCATCGGAAAGTTGATGGAATAGTTGATAGTGACAAAAGATCAAAGATAGAGGGAGAGAGGGGGGGTGGGGGGAGAGAATGGGGGAGATATGTATTATCTATGCGCGTACGGGTTCAGTGGCCTTCGGAGTTCGAAAACAAAACATGAGGAACAAAAAAAGATGAAACAAAACTTAAATTGTCTGACTCCCCCCCCCCCCCCCCCCCCCACCTCCCTTCATTTTTTAAATTAAAATTTCTCCTTTGTTCTTCTTCAGATTGTTTTGGCAAAGGGGGAATTCTAGTGGTGGTAAGTGGTTGGGGTGTGTGTGTGTGTGTGTGTGTGTGTGTGTGTGTAAGCTCGCGCACGAGTTTGTACGAATACAAGTAGGCAAAAAAGTGTATGTATGTGCAAAAAACAGTCGAGAGAATAAATAACTATTCCATCTATCAGCGTTTATCCACTAGTGGTCACGAAACAGCGAACTAACTTCAACAAATCCGTGTTTGAAAAAAAAAGACAGTTGATTTCCTTGTACAAACGGGAAACTACACCTATTTAAAAATAAAATCGGCGCTTTTTTTTCATTATTCATCGAAGCAGAAGACATCATTAGTCATGATGTTTTACCTATGTCCTGTTCCGAATCACTGACTGCCTTGACCCTGGAACTGCCGTGTCACACCTAGCTAGGTGAACACGGGCCGCTGATTGGTCGGTGGGTGAGGATTTCCCTGTTGCAGGGCTGTCACGGTCTTGTCCGCCCTCCCCACCTGACGTTTTTGCAACCTGGTAGAGACTGTAAGGTTATTCCCCTACACCGACTAATAAATTTATGGGGAAGGGAAGGAGGGAGGGTGGGGGGATGGGGAGGATTTCAAGGGTGGGGTCGGGAAGGTTAGTTTCAAAATGGGATTTATTTCTTATAGGTCTACGTTTTAGTGGTGTACTTTTTTTTTTTTTGCACTTCAGCAAAGTCCATCGCACACTGGAATGACTTAAAGTTCTGACTGTTTTCAGCTTTTATCTTATTCTGCAAAAAGAATGTCAAGGTTTGTGTTGTGTTTTGTATCTTCGAAGCATCTGAAACCATTTCTCTTGCTGTCTTTTTCCTACTTGATACATCTCTCTCTCTCTCTTCTTCTCTCTCTCTCTCTCCTCTCTCTCTCTCTCTCTCTCTCTCTCTCTCTCTCTCTCTCTCTCTCTCTCTCTCTCTCTCTCTCTCTCTCACACACACACACACACACACAACACACACACACACACACACACACACACACAACACACACAACACACACACACACACACACACACACACACACACACACACACACACACACACACACACACACACACCACATACACAAACTCGGTTTTCCCCCCCTCAAAAAAAAGCAGTATAGCCTCTTCTGCCTCCTGCTCGTGTTTACATCCACTCGCATTACACCGGAATGGGATATAGATGTTTTCACAACAGCTTAAGGAATCTGATACACATGTTTTTTGGCCCGGGAAAGCTGAGATGAAGAGAAAAAAAAACCCATACTCGCACAGAGAGGCGAGGCATGCATTCTATTCCGGACCTGTGTGTAGTGTACTAAAAAACACTGTCCCTCTCACTGTCTTTTGGCCTTTTGCACTTGAAGACTCGTTATCCGAGTCGAGGGCATCTGTCGGGCTTACACTTGTTCGCTTTGTTGTTCTTCTTTGTTGTCTGTTGTTGTTGGTGGTGGTGGCGTTAGTGTTCAGAGAATGCGGGTTTTGTGCATGCAGTGCTGTCTGTCGGCTGTCAGGAATGATGGAGAAAGTGTCTGTTGCGGCAGTTGTTGGGAAATTCCTAACCCCCTTCCCTCGTTTTTTGTTATGGGATTTTTTTTTGGTTTTTCTGGTTGCCTTTTTTTTTTTTCGTTGTTAAACTATGTTCCACTCCTGTAGTTCTGGCGGCAGGCATTCCTTTGTCAGTTTTCTGTATTCCGCCGTTAATTGAGCGTGCATGTGCGTACTTGCGCATGTGTATAACCCAGTTTTGCACTCGTGCGTGCGTGTACGCGTTTGAGCGCGCGCGCGCGCGCACACACACACGCACGCACGCACGCACCACACCCCACAC
Source organism: Stramonita haemastoma (assembly GCA_030674155.1). Lineage (NCBI taxonomy): Eukaryota > Metazoa > Mollusca > Gastropoda > Neogastropoda > Muricidae > Stramonita > Stramonita haemastoma. The sequence goes on from CM060323.1 coordinate 46,159,068, forward strand.
ACACACACACACACACACACACACACACCACCACCACCACCACCACCAACAAAACAACAACAACAACAACAACAACAACAACACCCAAAACAAATCTACATAATAGCCCAAATCAAAAACATCCTCTGTGTGTGTTCAGACAAACAGCAGGAGCTGGACAACATTACATAATAATAGCCCTAACCAAAAGCCCACTCTGTTTCTGTGTGTTCAGACAAACAGCAGGAGCTGGACCTGCCGACAGTGAAGGTGGAGCAGGTGGAGCCGGCCAAGGACCAGAAGACTGGCACGGAGAAGAACCGGCCCATGTCGCAGATCTCCGGGGTGCGCAAGCTCAAGCACACCAACAGTTTCACCGGCATCGTCCCCAAACACGGCGTCGACACGCCGCACGTGCAGGAACTCACTGAGGTAAGGGGGAGGAGGGGGGCATGAGGGGGAGGGGGAGGTGGTGAGGGGGGAAGGGGGTGATGAGGGGGGGGTGGGAGGGGGGGAGAAGAGAGAGAGAGAGAGAGAGAGAGAGAGAGAGAGAGAGAGAGAGAGAGAGAGAGAGAGAGAGAGACATTGGGGCTGCAGTATGGACGTGAGAGAGAGATAGAGAGAGATATGGGGCTGCGTTTTGGACTCTTGGCGGGCAGTGTTCTAGGATTGTTGTATGTCCACGATGTGTGTAATCCACTATACAATTGTTTTTGATGAAAAACTTTTTTTTTTGAATACGTGCGCATATGCACAAGAATGAACTTAAGTGACAAAGCATATGCTTAAAACAAATTGTACAGCAGATCATTTTGTTGTAGGCCTACTTTAACGATAGTGTTAACCAAATTTTAAAGAAAGAAGAAAAAAAAATAGAATCCTGAATGTATGTATAATGTGATAACACTATCTTGTTCGTATTGATTGTAGCATGGTGTGGTGGTGTGTATGTTTTCAGTGTTTAGCAGACATCGACAAATGGGGCATCGACCTGTTCAAAGTGGCAGAGTTTTCCAACAACAGACCCCTCACCACAGTGTGCTACACCATTTTACAGGTAAGACTTCATGGTACTGGAGCTGCAGTTTTCTTAGAATCCATTTGGCTAAAGAGTAAGTTAACTGAAAGTCTTTGATCTGATTGTTTCTGTGTGATCAGCGAAGTTTTAACGCATTTGATGTAATCCATCAACATTGGTGATATTAAAAGGCCATGATACAAAGAGGTTGCATTGGTAATGGCTACTCAAGTGGGGGGTTATGAGCCAACAATACCATTTTTTAGCAGGCAATGCAGATTTGCCTCTGTATATAAAGGCCAAGCAAGGTAGTGATGTTGTGCCTCTGTATATATAAAGGCCAAGCAAGGTAGTGATGTTTTGCCTGCTCTCTCTCTCTCTCTCTCTCTCTCTCTCTCTCTCTCTCTCTCTCTCTCTCTCTCTCTCTCTCTCTCTCTCTCTCTCTCTCTCTGTGTATATATATAGAAATTATCTATATAAAGGCCAGGCAGGCAGTGATGTATGTTTTCACCTGTGGCGGTTTCAGAAGCGAGACCTGGTGAACATCTTCAAGATCCGGCCCTCCACGCTGGTGACGTACCTGATGCACCTGGAGGACCACTACCACCGCGACATCCCCTACCACAACTGCATCCACGCCGCCGACGTCGTGCAGTCCACACACGTCCTCCTCTCCGCCACCGCTCTGGAGGTCAGTTGCGAGGGGTGATTTGTCTCTGTGTGTGTGTTTGTTTGTCTGTCTTGTATATCTGTCTGTGTCTTTTGTTTGTTTGTCTGTCTTGTTCGTCTGTGTCTTTGTGTGTGTGTGTGTGTGTGTGTGTGTGTGTGTGTGTGTGTTGTGTGTGTGTGTGTGTGTGTGTGTGTGTGTGTGTGTGCACGCATGCACCACCTCCTTTCTTCATCTCTCTCCCATCGAATAAAAAAAAAAAAAAAAAAATGTCATCCTACATAGACCAAAGCTATAAGGCAATAACAGTTTACGCCTCACCCCCACCCCATACCCAGTACAGTATTATTATTATCATCACCATCATCATCATCACCATCATCATCATCATCATCATCACTATTATTACTATTATTATCATTATTATCATTATCATTATGCGTCGTCGTCTTCTCCTAACTTACTAATCAAGTACACTGTCTTTTAGTTTACGAGTACGGACAACAACAAACACTAGTGATAAACAGCTACTGTCCCTCATGATAAAGGATGTTTGTGACGACCGTCGCTTGATCCCGCTTGATCCTCTGTCCGTCCTCACGTGGCCTAGCCTAATTAGCGGCTATTAGCCAAGCGAGCAAGCAACCCACGGCGCAGAAACAAAAGTGGAAACAAGCAACTTGTTTACGCTTCAAGTCAAGAGCTCTCTCTCTCTCTCTCTCCTCATTCATTTCGCCTCTTGACTTGACGGAGTTGTTCTTCTCGCGCTTTCATTTCTCGGTAGTCGTAGTAGAAGTAGTCGTAGTAGCGTTAACGATGGCTGACAACACGCACGTTCAGTAAACAACCTTAGCGCTAACCCGCAAACATGAAGGCTGAAATGGCGTGGCTTTTTAATTATCGCGAATAGAAGACTGCCCCTTCTTCCATTCCCTTATCAGTCGAGTATTGTGTTTACCGCAGAAAACATCATCCCTCTTGTTTCCTCCCTCCTCCCTCCTCTTGTCTCCCTCCTCCCTCCCCCCAACTTTTCTTTTTCTTTTTCTTTTTTTCTGTCGGTTGCTCAGTAGCGTTTGTTTTTACCGCGGCGTGACGTCATTTCTTGTGTAGACAACAAAATACTGTAGGTGAGGCAGGGTGGGGAGGTATGTTAAGGGGGCGCGGACTTAAGCAACGTTATCTGAATGTAGGGAGTGAACGAGAGGGGGCGTGCTAAACTTACGTTTTGGGTTTGGGGTGGTTTGTTAGGGGTTTTTTTTTCGATAACTATAATAATGGCATTGTTCAAATGATAATGTGTGTGAGCAGCGCGCGCGTTCTGGCATGCAAACGTATGCAGACGGCACGATCACACATATACATACACGTGTACGCGAAAGAAATAAACAGGACTGATTTTCTGGAAAAATAAGTCCGCACCCTGGAAGTACTTCACACACACACACACACACACACACACACACACACACACACACACACACACACACACACACACACACACACACACCACCGCTGAATGTTTGAGGCAATATTGTCTCAACGTGTTGGTGTTGGCATGCATGCTAGGCCTAGCGTGGGCCTCAAGTGTGCTGTCCTATAATTCAACACCCGTCTCAAGTTCTGGAACAGACACACTTCCAGTGCCGCCAACAACATATGGTGGAAGCTGGAAGGATTGGCATAACTATAGGATGGTAGGAAGAGGGAATTTGGGGGAGGGGGAAAGGGAATAGGGGGAGGAAGATGGAATTTGGGGGAGGAAGAGGGAATGGGGGGGAGGGGGAGGAAGAAGAGGGAATAAATTATGAGGGATGGGGAGGAAGGTGGAATTTGGGGAAAGGGGGAGGAAGAGAGAATGTGGGGGTAGGGGAAGAGGGGTCAGTGAAAATTGGAGCTCAGGTCTTATAAGCCAGGCGGGTTTGTAAGAAGTGGCGATTAATTAAAGAGGATTTTGTTCTAATGAATTCATCACACCCACCACACACACACAACACGCGCGCGCGCGCGCCAATTTCAAGTGTGTTAAATCTTCTACCTCGTCATAATCTAAAGCTGCCATGCTTACATCGATTACGTTGTGGGCTGACATTTCAGAAACTTGTATAAAATAAATAAATAAAATAAAAAAGGGATGGAAAAACTGTGTGGGAGAGAGAAAGAAAAGAAAAGAAAAAGAACAAAACCGAAAAACCCAAGAAGGATGAAGAAGCTATGGCTGTATTTGGCCCTAGTGGTATTTTCCCGCGGCAGCAATTGTCAATATATCAGAGGCTGTGCCGATGTCTGTCATTTCACTTTTCTTTTCTTTTTTCAATAAGCGTTTTCTGTTTGATACAAAACAGTTCCGTCACCACACAGGAGATAAGAGCGATAAAAAAAAAATTCTGGATGCGCGCGATGACGCAGTAAAACCATGACGCAAGCCGCTACCGTGTCATACAAAAAGATACATACAGAAGGAAAAAAAATGTAAGAATTGACCCAGAACAACGAGCATGGAACAGAAGCGTAAGGAAGATAGAAAAGTCGTCGATGCCGGTTTATCGTCACACACACACACACAACACACCACCGAGAACCTTTTATCATTGCTGTCATCATCTCTCACCAGTGACGTAACTGGAGGGGAAAAAACAACTACCGGTAAACAAGTTGTCATCGGTTGCTCAGTTTCTCAAAATTTGAGGCGGAACAAGATGAAAACAAAGAACAAAACCAGAGAGAGAGAGAGAGAGAGAGAGAGAGAGAGAGTATGAAATAACAGACTTCTGTAGACCCTTAAATGAGAGAGAGAGGGAGGGGGGGGGAGGGATCTGCTAGTAAGTGGAGACAAAAGTCAGTGACGCTACACTGACTCGGCAGAAGTAAATTATTCAGACTTTCGGGAGGGAAAAAATTAAATATTAAAAACTTTAAAATATTCAGACTTTCGGTCTGGCAGTACAAGCAGACGAGAGATGCGGCAGTACAGAGGAAGGGAGGGAACTGAGGTGGCTTGTGACTGTAGCTATCATGAAAGTTGTCATTATCAGTTCCAGGATGCTGACTGCTAAGTAAGCTAGCTAGGCCCATGGGATGGGAGAGAGGGCCTTGGGTTCAGTTTTCATACACACAGCCAGTACAGCCCCCCTTACACTCTCACTGCACGTGCATCTCCTCGCTATTGACGTCACTGCTTGCTGGCTTATCACATGGGGCCCATTAATGACTGGGCCCCTTTTTTTTTGAAGGTTGGGATGGGGTGGAGGGGGTTGGGGGAGAGGGGAGGGGGGTGGGAAGTTGTGTAGAGGCTCGGCTAGATCACACACACACACAAGCTGTCAGGGAATGAGAACATGACTTAGACCACACTGAGTGTGCGTGCACACATACACGTAATTATAGTCTGTTATGTCGTCATCTATACCAAGATTGTGAATACATAGGGAGAGAAAGATGACACTGTCAGACAAGAAATGCTTGTCGGTCATTGCCGTTAAGTTGTTAAAGATCTCTCTCTCTCTCTCTCCTCTCTCTCTCTCTCTCTCTCTCTCCTCTCTCTCCTCTCTCTCTCTCTCTCTCTCTCTCTCTCTCTCTCCCTCCTCATTTCCTGTCTTTAGAAAACATATTTGTTCACGTGTTCATCAGCTGAGCAACTTAACTTGCATAAAAAAAGCAGTTAAAAAGACAGTTATTGGAAGTAGGGAACGTGATATTGCAAATACAAGCCAGAGATAAAGCGGTGATGGAAATAGTTCCACAATCTGCTGCATTCCAGAACAAATTGTTATGACCATCAGCATAATGTTTCCAACCAAGGATACTGATATTTTGTTCCCAAGGAATTCATGATTGAGGAAAAAGTAGTGGAGGAAAATGAGGAATTCATGATTTTGAGATAGCCCATGCAGAAAAAAGCTTCTTAGCAGAAGAAAACATCTGGGCTTCGGCCCCGTCCCTCAGTGTTATGAAATGTTTATCTGTTTAAAAGATGTTTATTCTGCCTCTTTTTTGTGAAGATATCTTGTCAGTTCCCATTCTAATCAGCAACTAGTGACGTCATGTTTTCCTGCAGTTTCAGGAACACTTACAGCTCACTGTGTGTTTGTAGAAGGATAAAAGAAAATGGCTGTCGCCTTGTAAACTGCTTCCTTGGCACTGCAAAAGCTCTGGGATAACTCTGGTTTTATGAGCTCATGACTGATATTGGCCTGATTACTTACTCTCTTTCAACCTCTTAGAGTTTGCCGACCTTTTAGGACAAGTTTTTGGACAAATGCTTATCTGAGAAAATCAAACCCAAAGAAGAGAGGGGTTTGTATTATTAGAAGGGTTTGGGTAATTGCCAAGTTGTCTTTTAACCAAAGGACACAATTGTACTTGTGACAAACCAAATCCTGCTATCTAAAAAAAGTGATAAACAATGGCTGTATTCTTGGCATTGCTTTACTCAACTTTTGTGTGTGAATGCCAGGAATGCAACAGTCATTAAGAACTGCTCTTACTTGCTTTAGTACACCCTATATTATAACAGTCTGCATCTTTTAGGCTTCTCTCATCACCCTTAGTGGATGTCTCTTTCTGAATAACTGCAGATTTGTGCCTCCCCAGAAAAAAAGACTGAAATTTGTGGGATTTCTTTTTGCCTGAATTATAAACCAGGCATGTTTATGTTTTGTGTGTTGCAGAATGTCTTCACAAGCCTAGAAGACGTTGGCGGCCATCTTTGCCTGTGCCATTCACGACGTGGACCATCCAGGCCTCACCAACCAGTACCTCATCAACACCAGTGAGTAGCAATGAATTTACATTTGCATGTACCTAACATGTACAATGTCCTTAAGATAAAAGCATCCACATTAAAGATTACGAATGGCTTGAAAGCTACATAGCTATTCTTCCTCAAAAGCAAATGCTGATCCCATTTTAATTTCAAAATCAGCAATCAGGTTTGCTCGTTTTTGATTTGAAAGAGTATGTATGGGATTTTGAATTTTACACTTTGTAGATCAATTAAAAAAATTTGCAAATAAATATTCGTTTGGATCAAAAAATTACCAACACCAATACTTTACTACCTCTGAAACACTGAACACAGAAATTGTTAATGTACATCATGCCTTAAGCCTACTTTACTAAACAAGAAAATCAACTTTTCAGCTGTACAAAAAAAAATAGTGTAACACCACAATCACTAAAAACTACACACTAACAAACATCATTGCTCTGTCCTCCAGGTTCAGAACTGGCGCTGATGTACAATGACGAGAGCGTGCTGGAGAACCATCACCTGGCGGTGGCCTTCAAGCTGCTGCAGGAGGAGAACTGCGACATCTTCCAGAACCTGACCAAGAAGCAGCGGCAGTCGCTGCGCAAGATGGTCATCGACATGGTGCTGGCCACAGACATGTCCAAGCACATGAGTCTGCTGGCCGACCTCAAGACCATGGTGGAGACCAAGAAGGTGGCCGGTTCTGGGGTCCTCTTGCTGGACAACTACACAGAGCGCATCCAGGTGAGTGGTTTTGGAAAGGGTGGGGTGACCTGTACTGGTCCTCTTTTTTTTTGTTTTGCTAGTTGTGCTCTTTTGTGTGTGTGGGTGTGTGTGTGTGTTGTGTGTGTGTGTGTGTGTCAATACTGCTATGGTTTTGTTGTTTTTCTTCTTTCTTTTTTTTTGAAGGCTTATTGGTATGCCCTGTACTTTTTTTTATATATGAAATAGTACACTTTTGAGATGTAATGCAAGTCTGAAATCTCAATGTAAATCAATATTTAATATGAATCAACACATTCATAAGGAGGAAGAATTGATTTTGGTTTTCAAATGCAGCAAAAAAAAAAAAAATTTCAGAAATGAAAATCTTAATATAAATCAACACAAACAAGGGAGAAAAACAGTTTTTACAGAGGCAAAGAAAATTGTGTACAGATATGACCTAAACATCCTTCTTTTGATGATCCTTGAAAAAGAATCGATTGACATATCTTGATGTTGATTTTTTCAGGTTTTGCAAAACATGGTGCACTGTTCTGACCTGAGCAATCCCACAAAGCCTCTGGACGTGTACCGGAAGTGGGTGGACCGAGTGATGAACGAGTTTTTTCCGGCAGGGCGACATGGAGCGTCAGCAAGGCATGGACATCTCCCCCATGTGTGACCGACACACTGCCACCGTGGAAAAGTCACAGGTGAGTGGGGAACTTCAGGGTGGCTTTGGTGTTTCTGTGTGTGTGTGTGTGTGTGTGTGTGTGTGTGTGTGTGTGTGTGTGTGTTGTGTGTGTGTGTGTGTGTGTGTGTGTGTGTGTGTGGTGTGTGTTAGGGGGTGGTGGGTGTGTTGGGTGGGGGGTGTTGGGGGTGTTTGTGTGAGTGTTGGGTGTGTGTGTGTGTGTGTGCGTGTGAGGGAGAGAGAGAAAGACAGGGGGGAGGGAGAGAGAGATTCCTCAAGCATTCAAAATCAATGTTAAAAGTTTAAATATCACACACAGACACACGCACACGGGAAAAGTTGGGTATTCTGTTGGTCTTTTTCTTGACGAAAAATATTCTTCTATAAATGAAACTTTGACTTTGCACACTAAAAACCCAAACAAAACACACACACACACACAACTTCGACTTTGTTCCCTAACAAAACGAACACCCTCCCACCCCCCACCCCCAAAAAACCACACCTGTAAACTCAAACCTAACATCTCACCTTTCTTATGTTTACCCCAACAGGTGGGCTTCATCGACTACATCGTGCACCCCTTGTGGGAAACCTGGGCCGACCTGGTCTACCCAGACGCTGCCGAGATCCTGGACACGTTGGAGGACAACCGGGACTGGTTCAACTCCATGATCCCCATCTCCCCCTCCTCCTCCTTCTGCTCCAAAAACCCGCCCGGGGAGGACTCCTCCGAGGAAAGCAGCGCCCAGCCCACCCGCTTCCAGTTCGACATCGAGGAGGAGGACGAGGGGGAGGGGGGCGGTAGCGAACAGTCCACCCCCCACTCCCACCCCCCCAGCACCGCCAGCAGTTCCACAGCCTCGCCTAAAGTGACGGGGAAAGAGGCGGGGAAGAAATGAGACTGGGCACACCCCCCGCCCCCCCACCTACTCCCCCCCAACAAACCCCCACCCCCTCCACAAGCCGTGACGCTGTGGATTAGGTGAATGAACGTGTAGTAAAGGGGATGATGATGATGATGATGGTGTTGTTGGAAGCCTAGCTTTCTCAAAAGAGTTGCGCGAGCAGGCAAGAAAAGTACACGGGGCGAGGCAAGACGCGTGTGTGTGCGTGCGTGCATGCATGCGTGTGTGCATGCGCGCGCGCGGTTGAAACCGGTTCCGTCATCATGCACATCCACCACCAGCTGCAAGTCCTCCATGTTTTGTTTTTTTTTGCACATCCTCCTGTTGCAAAAAAAAGAAAAGAAAAAAAATGAAGAAGAAAAAAAACGAACATTGGCAGGCCAGGTGGGCGTATAGGGCACTGAACTGAAGTGAACTGAACTGAACTGAAGTGAACAGAACCAGCACTGCTCTCTTTCTCTCTCTGTCTCTTGTCTCTCTCCACAACAGCCCCGATGATGACGACGAACGAACGGACGCCCCACAACGGCATGCAGAAGGGTGACGTTTTTTGCATCAGAACACTTTTCTCAAACAGTGCAGTCCACGCATCCATCACACACAACCGTCAGAGGGGAGTGGCAAGAGAGGGAGGGGTGTGTGTGTGTGTGTGTGTCTCCATCCACCCACCCACCCACCCGGTCTGACTGTCAAAACTGCCACCACCACCACCCCGTCGTCGTCGTCGAACATCCTGTAGTCTCTTGCACTAGCTGTTCTTCTCAGGGAAGATGTGATAAAAACACACTGAGCTCAACGAAACCTCCCGGCAGTTCTGCCCAGTTCCTCTCTCTCTCTCTCTCTTCTCTCTCTCTCTCTCTCTCTCTCTCTCTCCTCTCTCCTCTCTCTCTCTCTCTCTCTCTCCTCTCCACGCACCTGGCCACCTGGCCACCGCCATCTTCTTCCTGGACTGTCGTCTGCCTGCTGACTGTTGTCGCCATCGCCCACTGTTCTGCATTTCCATGCTCCCGAGTGATACAGGATCTGACATGGTTCCGCATTGTTTTTGTGTTGTGTGCCGGCAAAACTGAAAGAAAAAACAAACCTGCACTTTTTTTTTTTTTTTGGAAAGCACAAACCCCCCTCTCTCTCTCTCTCTCTCTTGTGTGTGTGTAAGGGGAGAGGACTGGGTTTGTTGCCCTTGCTTTATTGATTACGCAACCAGCCGAGGACTTGTGAAGAATTTTTTTTTTTTTTTATAAAACGACACAAAAACAGATGGCTGAGCAATTTTGCTGTGTGCGGTGTAGTCTTTAATTACCAGCTGTAGTAGAATCCAGACAATCTAGCGATTCCTTCATCATGATGACAATCTTCAAATGTCTGAACAAACTCCTCCTCCATTGTGAAGCCTGCTCAGTTCTCGCTTACAATTCCCCAGAATTGGAAAAAAAGAAGAAAAAAAGACATGGAAGTGTGGATCGGTCTGTGCATCGATCTACCATGACTGGCTGGAGCTGTTGGATTATGATGATAATGATTCTGTTCTCCACAGTTTTTTTGGACAATGGTCTTACGGAGTGAAGAATCCAGAACTGCACTTCAAGACCGCGAGGCCACGTTTGCTCTTTGCTACTTTTTGCTAACTAATTGTTCAGCTTTTTTTTCTTTTTTTTTTTTCAAAGGACGTGTGAGACTGACCCTGCGTCGGTCGTTGTTTGTTCAGCTGTGATACTTTTTGGTTTTATCGATCCCTGTAAATCGTGTTTCACATAGTAGATGGAAACTGGATCCTTCTATATTTTACTAACATTGATCGTTATCATTTTTTTTTTTTTTTGGCACTTTCTTCTGAATGTCATAGCATATCAGTTTTACATCTTCCCTGTTGTAATTATTTGTGTGAATGAAATAAATTTATGGGTTTAAGTGTTGTGAACGAAAGCATAACTTCAAGGGCCTGTACTTTTATGAAGGGACTATTTTGCACATGCACATCTATACAAAAGGGCATTGCATCTGTTAACTACAGGTGTCTGAACGCATCAAGTTAGTGATAAATCCCCCCTACCCCCTCCCATCCTCATCCCCCCCCCTCTCCCCTCAAATAACTTAAGTTTTCACATGCACATACAGGCATTTCATCTGTAAATTAGTTGTCTGAAATTAATGCATCTAGTTATGTTGATTGCCCCCCAACCTCTTCCTCCCAACCCCCAACCCCACCCCTCTCCCCTTTTTTTTTTTTAGTTTAAAATTTTGTTTGCATGGTTAAAAAACAACAACTTCTCACTGCCTACCTGCCATCACCAGTTTCCACCACCACCAATACTCATTTAGTTCCACATGATGTAGACTCTCGCATAATGGTCATGTAAGGAGGTGTGGGATGGAGGGGAAAGAGAGAAACCGTTAAAGCATAATAGCTCACCTTGAGCAAGTCTTCATACCTGATTAATTGATGATCAATCACCGTTTTGTTGGGAATGTGAACAGCTGTGTGGTGCAAAGAACTGTCCGTTTTCCAAAGACTGGTGAGAGTGAGTGTGGTGGACATGAGAAGAATACATTCTGTCTGTGCTCTTTTTCGCGATTGTACCGCCAGAAAGTTAGCCTGTTTGTTTGAATTGACCTTTCTAGTGATCTCATTTTATTTATTTATTTTTTTTGTGCATTTGTTTTTGTTTGTTGGTTTGGTTGGTTGGTTGTTCTTTTGTTTTTCTTGCCTAGCAAAAAAAAAAATTGTGCAGAAGAGTCTTGAAACTAAAAAAAAAAATCAAGAAAAAGATTTTTTTTTTCACAATTGAAAAAACAGGAAAGATGTCACATTTTTTGGTGTCCGTTTCATTCAAGATGATGTGTTTTTACACCTATAGCAGTTTTTTGTGCATTTGACAATTGTGTGTGTGTGTGTTGAAGCAAAGAGGTAATAATGACTTATCTGGATTTGGGCCGCCTAAGCTAGCCATCATGTGGACAGACACCAGAGGAAGAAGCCAGGCCTCTTGAATGTTCTGCACCAGGGGCTGCTATCTGCCTGATGACAAGGGCTAGTCAAAGCAAATCTCATGTGATAACTACCGCTCTTCTTCGCTCCCTCCCTCCCTCTCTCCCTCCTTCCCTCCCTCCCTCCTGCCCGCCCCCAAGCGTCTCAGCCAGAGACTACTAATGTTGATGAATAAACCTAAAAAAAAAAAAAATATGCCAATTTTTGTGTGTTGTGTGGGTGTGTGTTGTGGGTGTGTTGTGTGGGGGTGTGTGTGTGTGTGTGGTGAATGTGCTTGTTGTGTGTGGGTGGGTGTGGGTGTGTGTGTGTGTGTGGTGGTGTATGGGTTTGTTTGTGTGGGTGGTGGGTGGTGTGTTGTGTGTGTGTGTTATGTGTGTGTTGTGAGTGTGTGTTATGTGTGTGTTGTGAGTGTGTGTTATGTGTGTGTTGTGAGTGTGTGCGTGGGGATGTGTGTGTGTGTGTGTGTTGTGAGTTGAATTGCCAAGGCTCAGAAATGGTGTCGACTGATATTCATGGAAAATGCTTTTTCCCCCTCATATTCTTTTAAAACCATGCTTAAAGGGGACACAGTCTAATGACAAACTTATCCTCACTTATTAAAAATAATCTCCTTTAACAGCATTCCCATTATAGCGACAGATGAAATCAAAACTGATTTTAGACAAATGGGTTGGCACACAATGGCCTACTATTTCGAAAAGCAGAACAGGGTTTAATGTGTACAATGTTCTGCGTGTTCGCACATGGAGCCTGAGTTTATAGTCTCACCAGAAAGACTTTTGGAATATTGTGAATACTTGAGCCCATTACAACACATATATGTGTAAGGGAATGATCAGGCCATTTTGCCACAAAGCACTGTCAGTCACTACTTTTAACCTACCTAGACATCCATTTGATCATGTTCCAAGGAAAAGCAAGATTAGGTGCATTTTGACACCCTTTCTGAGCCTGTGTGTAAATTTGATCAAACTGTTACATTCGAACCAACCATCTGTAATCTAAAAAATATATATATATCAAGAAATGATGCAAAAGAATACATATTGCCTACAGACAAATGTAAGATTCACCCTACAAGATTCCATGATGCATGTTGTCAGTGTTTCCACATGCATGGGTTCGATTCCCGTTCAAGGGGATTTTTCTCCTGGAGTTAACATCAGTGCTGATTCCACTCTCCTAAAAATCCTTCAGATGAGACTTTAAACTGAGGCCCATGCGAACATCTTGGGCACGTTAAATCCTGTTCCACTTTTCGTAAGAGTAGGCCATTGTGCGCGGTGAGATCAGATGACATCTACAAAACTGCATACACCGGAGACTGGTGTAAAAAGCACATGAGTGCTTATTCCATCATCCTCGATATAAAGAATAAACAGATAAATAAATATTCATGAGTACAAGCACATGTGGGGAAAATGAGGTTCTTAGACCTACAGGCTTTCTCAACAACTTTCTTTTACATGCAAATTTTTCCCCAATTATCTACAAAATCTAAATAATCTTAGTACGAAAACAACCCTTTTAAAAAAAATTATTAAACAAATACCTGCCCCACCTCAAACTTTTTCACATTCTGCCTGCTCATAAATACAAGCATTTGTATGGAATACTACATCCTAATATTATTTCATTCGCTACACATCAGATACAATGAACATGGTTCATCAAACATATCTACACCTACCCTAACCATTAGCTTAGTAGTCCTGTCATGCTGCAGTTTAACTACACTTATTACAATCCACTCTTCAAATGAGGGACGTTGTGGTGGTCGCCACCTCAGGTGGGTGACTCACTCAGTCTGGCTCCACGACTGACTAATACTGTCGTTAGTAGAAGTCTTAGCAGGTGGTGTCCTGCGTATGTTAGCTCAGAACAGGCACCACTGAACACCACCAAAGTGACTCAGCAGAAGTGCAGGGCCCCTCTGGCTGGTGGCCTCACGGTTGCCTAACATTGATGGGCTCCCTGTGGACTCCCGACCCCGAGGATGAGACACAACGAATCTGGGTATGGCTGTGGTGGGGAGATTGAGATGAGCGGCGTGGGAGCAACGGGACAGAAGACGAGGCAGCAAAAAAAAAATCTACCCTTCAAATGCACTCACAAACCATTGAGTATGCTTTTCATTTCACCCCTCTCCTCTACTTTTCTTCATCTCCATCTTACTCTGAAATGGACCCTGTCAAGTAGTAGCAGACTGCGGAAAGAAAACCCTGCACAATCAGCATACAGTACTGAGATGATCTGCAGAATCAAAACACTACCACTGAACAAAAAAGCATCCTCAGAAATAGGATATGAAAAGGTAAAGGTGTCCCATAACCTCTTTGGTTGTAAGGGAGCGAGGCATCAGAGACCTCGGCTTCTCTAGGAGCCAGCAAATTGAGTACAGTGACGCCCATCTCCTCTCCCTAGCTGCTCTATCTTCCCTGACCCTAAAGAGGGCAGGTACCCATTTACTGCTGGGTGAACTGTGGGACTGTACTGAAGCCAAGGTCCGCAAACGGACACTCATCCACTTGGTAACCACACTCTATGTGGCTTAACCTTGGCTCGGAGAAAGCAAGTGCTGTGACCACTGAGATATCTCGTCCCCATTAAGTGGTAATATCTTGATTCTGTAGTGGTTTTTTTTTCATGACATAGGCTATTACATGGGGGAAAAACCCTACAGGATCAAATACTACCACATAAAAGTTAACTCTGAAAAAAAAAAGATACTCTGCCATGTTTTATACGAGCTTATATCTGGTTGATTACTATTCCAGCACAATCAAAACTTCCAACTTTTTAAAAAAATTCAAGTTGCTTACACCAGTCTGCTAATTCACAAGACTGCTGCAGTCTGCATGCTTCCCTATTAAGAATACAACCCACAAACTCCTGCTACACCTCGACAGAACAGGCGATAGATCTATAATATTAGAGTCCAACACCAACATTTTTCAGCACATCCTCAGGACACTACATACTTAAGAATGGGCCTACAACTTTTGTCACGCTTTTACAGTACACAATTTATTGCTCAGTTGGGGACTTGCCTGGTTTGCTTCACGCAGACATTCACTCAGAAGCACAACTGAACATGCTGAAGTCATCTAAGTAACTACGACTACCACCATCTCAAAAGAGAGGAACAAGTCATAATTCTAAGACTCCGCACTGGGCACAACAGACTAAATCACCACATGTCCACAAAGCTGAAACTTGCTCCTTCTCCCCTGTGTGCCTGTGGTAAAGAAAACCAGACTGGCGAGCACATCCTTCAGAGTTGCACACCATACAGCGACCTGAGAAAGAGAGTGTGGCCGATAGAGATAACCCTACAGACCAAGCTGTACGGCCCACGAGAGGAGCTGGAAAAGACATGCCATTATATTCCCCTGACACATCTGACGGTGTAAAGCGAATAAGAGAAGAAGAAAAAGATCTAGAAACTCTCTCCTGGCTGGTAGTGGCATAGCACCTCAACACTGATGGAACCTGGAGTTGACACTGGGAGCAACACAAAAACTGAATCGTCTGTGGTCTTTAGATGGGCAGTTGAATGGAAGAAGAAGCAGCAAAAGGAAACATATGTTGATTTGATTTCTCCCTCGACACCTTGAGATCAATCTTGAGGCGGCACTGAACGGAGTCTTTATAGCAGTGGAGACATTGAATCTAGCATAACTCACCCCCTGGAGAGAGAGAGAGAGAGAGAGAGAGAGAGAGAGAGAGAGAGAGAGGACATCACAGAAGACAAATTAGCCCAGAATCTTATTTTTAACAAACCACACTCACAAAACATCCCAAACATGCACTTGATTTTCCCCTCGACTCTTGAAGAGTTATAGTGGTAAAGGTACAAAGGTAAAGGTGTCCCGTAACCTATGTGGTCGTAGGGGAGCAAGGCATCAGTGACCTCAACTTCTCTAGGGGGTCAGCATATTGAGGGCAGCGCCCATCTCCTCTCTCTCCTCTCTCGCTGCTTTACCTTCCCTGATCCTAACAAGGGCAGGTACCCATTTACAGCTGGGTGAACTGGAGGACTGTACTGAAGTCAAGGTCCGCAAACGGATACCCATCCAGTTGGTAACCATGCTCGATGCTGCTTAGCCTTGAGTGAGGGGAAGTGAGTGCTCCGACCACTGAGCTATCCTGTTTCCAGCTGGCCTTCTCTCTTATAAAGATGAACGTGTTTACAACATGTGTGAAAAATGTGTAAATATAGCTGGCCTTCTCTCTTATAAAGATGAACATGTTTACAACATGTGTGAAAAATGTGTAAATATAGCCGGCCTTCTCTCTTATAAAGATGAACATGTTTACAACATGTGTGAAAAATGTGTAAATATAGCTGGCCTTCTCTCTTATAAAGATGAACATGTTTACAACATGTGTGAAAAATGTGTAAAATATGTTTGCCTCGCGACCTTGCTTTGTTCCCCATTCAAGGGACGTGTGCATGAACAGGGACAAAACCAACGTTCTTCTTCTTCTTCTCATTGGTTTAAAGTCCATTCACTACAAGGTGATTCAGACAATGGTACATTCACATTAAGAATGTACAGAAAAGGGGATGAGAGGAAAGGTGAAAAAGGTGAGTGAGTAAGTGAGTGAGTGAGTGAGAGTGTGTGTGTGTTTTTAGGGGGTGCGTGCGTGTGTGTGTGTTGTGTGATGGATGGTGATAAGTCTATAACATTTCATTTACAGTAACTGGCCTACTGGTGACTGGCAAATACTTTCTGCAACTGATATTAGGACATGCGACTTAGAATTATACAGAGCACTTTGGATATTTCCATTCTTTTTTTCTTAGATCTCTCTCTCCCCCTCTCTCTCTCACCGCGTGCGCACGCATGCATGCACACACACACACACACACACACTGCATGGGTAAACATAGGTTTAAAAAAAAAAAGGTAAACGGTAAAGGTGTCTCATAACCTATGTGGTTGTAGGGAGCAAGGCGTCAGAGACCTCAGCTTCTCTAGGGACCAGCATACTGAGGGCGGCGCCCATCTCCTCTCCCTTGCTGCTTTACCTTCCCTGACCCTGAAGAAGGCACATACTCATTTACAGCTGGGTGAACTGGGGGACTGTACTGAAGCCAAGGCACACAAACGGTCACCAATCCTCTTGGTAACCATGCTCGATACTGCTTAACATTGGCTTAGGGAAAGCAAGTGCTCTGACCACAGAGCTATCCCGTCCCCCATGCCTATGGATAAACATGGCCATACCATAACACACACACACACACACACACACACACACAGTCCCTGAATCAGAAATCTCTGCTGGGACGAAAATTATAATCACAACAACACACACCACACACAAAAATCAAGATTTCTTTTTAATGATTGATTTAATACATCATTTAATTAAAATGTGTACATTTCATTACTTTTTCATTTTTTCTTAAATACTCCTCTTATGAAACTGTTCACGAGAGAGACAGAAGCATGACAGAGGAGAGACAGGCTTCAGGAATGTCAAACACAGCAGATATATAAATAAATTTTTAAAATGTCAACTTTGTTCTTTTGAAATAAATCTGTTTTTCAAGCCAATTACACACGATGAAGCCCATTTGTGTGTGAGTGTGAGTGTGAGTGTGTGTGTGTGCGTGTGTGTCTGTGTGTGCGTGTGTGTCTGTGTGTGCGTGTGTGTGTGAGTGTGTGTATGCGCGCGTGTGTGCCTGTGTGTGCTAAACTGCATAAATGAAGTTGTGATTGTAAACAAGAGAGAGCTGGATTGTCTGTTTTTATTGTGTAAGCTGTCTGTCTTCATGCACAAATACAATGGAACAATCACATCTTTTTCCCCTTGTATTTTGCCCTACACTTCCTTCTTTTTCTTCAACTAAATTCAATCAACATAAAAACGCATTCAAATTTACAGAAGCCCTGTAATGTCCATGAATACAGATGATCTTCAGATTCTTTCTCTGTTGAAAATGAAAACTTAAACATTCACCCTTACTCATTCATCATACACTGACCTCTAATCCTCTTATCACAAGTCTTTGATCCCAGTTTCAGAACTTTTTTTTTTTAACATAGTTGAGCATACATGAAACTAAATCTTCCATTTTCTTCATACTACATGACAAAGTAAATCCAAACAAGACTGAGAAAGATTTTCCATCTACAAAAATTCCCTCATAAAATACCATACACACACACACAGAGATTATATCAAAAAAGTTCCCCCCCCCCCTCCCCCCAATTTTAAATCAAAAAGTGTGCCACATGTATGTTGCTCAACACAAAAGTGTTGAACACGCTAAGTCTCTGAAAACATCTCTAAAGAACAAAACTAAAATCTAGAAAAAAAACATAAAAAACAGCAGTGGCTTATCTGAATTCAAGTTCGGTCTTAAAAGTTTATCCCCTACTAGACAAATTAGCTGAAGCACTGCACTGCGTTTTTCAGACAAAGTGTTGTGGTTATCGCTTATCGAACCCGGTGAAGATTCATTCTCTCTCTCTCTCTCTCTCTCTCTCTCCCGGTATTACCTCTCCAAAGCATCTACTGGGCAGGGCTATAACGCTCTTGTCGTCACACGAAACAAAAAAATGATGACCTAGATGTCTGGATTTAATCCCACACTACATGGCAACAGCCTCAAAACTTGAATCCAAATCTCATGACCAGAGATTTCAGCCACTGATAATAGATAAAAGATCTGTTCTATTCTCTGTGTGTGTGTGTGTGTGTGTGTGTGTGTGTGTGTGTGTGTGTGTGTGTGTGTGTGTGTATTGTTTGTATTACCATTTGGGGTTTTCTAACGCTATTATCAGGATATCACTGACTTTTTTTTAACTTTTGAGGTATCGGAAAATTACTTGGAGAAATCTCTATCTTTCACACACACACACACAACACCACACACACACACCACACCACACACACACACACACCACACACACACACCACCACAACATACACACACACACACCCACCACCACCACCACCACACACACACAACACACACACCACACACACACACACACACACACACACACACACACACACACACACACACACACACACACACACACACACACACACACACACACCCACCACCACCACCACCACCACCACCACCACACACACACACACACACACACACACACACACCACACACACACACCACACACCCCCCCCACCCCCCACCCCCACCCCACACACCACCCACCCCCACTCACACACCCCACCACCCACCCCCACTCACACACACACACACCTTCCTACTCCCTCACCAGACCAATCCTTATCACCACAGCTGCAGCAGTCATCAACATTCCTCTCACATACAGATAAATTTTATAAAAAATCTTGACAAAGCCAATATAGATACACTTTCTTGTACAAGTACTTCTGATCATATTCTTCTACATAGAAAAAAAATGTATTTATACATACCACTCAACTGAAAGCATGGCCCACAGGGAAAAAAATCCTTTTTTTAATAAGCAATATCGTATCATGTTGACACTTCACTCCTAGATCATCCCAGCCCTCTCCCCACTTAAAAAACAAACAAAACCCCACACGGATGAAAATCAAAATTTAAAAAACCTTTTCTTCAATTTTGAAAATAGATGTGTGAAAAAGACAGGTGAGCCATTCACCTTCAGAAATAAAAAATAAAATAAAATAAATTAATAAAACGGAATTTAAAAATGCCTCATTCCCATCCTAACCACCACCCCTCCTCAAATACACATGCACACACGCATGCAAACACTTAAAATGAAAACAAAACAAAGATGTAAAATATTTCTAAAATAATTCAAGCTTTTAGATCCTTGTTTGTTCAAGCAGGCATTTTTTGTGAATTTTCCCTCACGCAACATACACCGCAACTGACAGTTTAAACGCATATAAAAGGACCGTCTCATTCCTTCCTTCCTTCCTTCTTTCATTCAATGAATCTTGATGTCTATCTTATAGCCAAGCCAACAACAGAGGCCAATATCAGAATTGTGACTATACTGGAAAAAACAATCACATTAAAAAACCCCAACTCAGCAGCTTTTTACGTACAGGTATTCAAACAATGTCTTTTCAAAGGCAATCCTTCGTTAATAAAGTTTTCTCCAACTTTGAATTTTTAACCACAAAAACACATCTGTGTTTGCCGACCAGATATAAAAAATAAAAGCAAAAAATACCCTCACCCCATCCCCACAAAAATAAAGATGAAAAATAACAACTTTGGGGGTCCTATTTAAAGAAAGGTGGTAACCCCATTTCTATCGACACATAGTCAATCACAAGTGAGTAGACATGTGACAAAATAATCCTCAGACACAACAAACAATTCATTATCAGCTGACTCTATGTTTTATTTTCTTTGTACATTGTTTTCCATATAAATATATCTATGATATTCCATGCCTGGACATATACTTTGAGATTCTTTATTAGCTGGTCAATCACTTACAGAAAAGTTGGTTTTGCATTTCAT
>CM060323.1:46184244-46219244 GCA_030674155.1 Stramonita haemastoma
AGGCTGGCAATATAATGGTAATAATAATGTAAGCAATTTGTATAGCATGATATATTTAAGTTAAAAAAAAAAAAATTTAAGTCTGGTAACTTCAACACTTGTAAAAAAAAAAAATTAAAAAAAAAAAAAAGGACTATGGTTTGCTGACCTGTTCGTGTGTGCTTACTGGACACTCTGTGTCACTGTCTTTCTTAATCTACAAGGGGAGGACATTTTACAAGTCTCCTTTCACCAACAATCCCCCCCCCCCCCTCCCAAAAAAAAATACTGGCCAAAAGGCAGCCCACCAAAACTGAATTTCGTCATGTGATGCTCGTAAAAAGTTATTTCCCCTTCCAAACTGACACATTTCATTAACTGCATTACTACCATTATCATAGTAATAATGTGATAATATCAAATAATGATTATAAAGAGGATATATGATTCTGAAAACGTCTGTCAATAACTGCATGACTACCAATATCGTAGTAATATTGTGATAATATCGAATAATGATTATAAAGAGAATATATGATTCTGAGAACGTCTGTCAATAACTGCATGACTACCATTATCGTAGTAACATTGTGATCATATCAAATAATATTATAAAGAGAATACATATTCTCAAAATGTCTGCTAATGCAGAGGGACGAGAGTGTATGACTGATGTCATTTCAAGGTGCTAAGTTCAGCGAAGATGCTAAAAAGCTTTTTTTCAATAAACTTTCTAAAGCTTTTACGTGCAGTTTATGTCATGTTCATTACTGAAGCCTGCAAGTAAACACACACACACAATCTCTCTGTCTCTCTTTGACTCATACATACACACACATACACACACATACACACACAAACACACACACTCACTCTCTCTCTAACACACACACACAAACACACACACTCACTCTCTCTTAACTCTACACACACACCATAACACACACACACACACACACACACACACACACACACCACTTTCTCTAACACACACACACACACACACACCACACACACACACACACACACACACCACACACACACACACACACACACACACACACACACACACACACAAACACACACACACACACCCTCCCTCTCTTTAACACACACACACACAAACCAAAACACACACACACAAACAAAAACCAAAAACACACACACACACAACACACACACACTCTCTCTCTCTCTTTAACACACACACATACACACACAACACAAACCAACACCCCCCCCACCACACACCACACCACCCCCAACACACACACACACACACACAAAACCCAAACCCTCATCATAAAATCACACACACCGTGCACTTCGTCACTGCGCATGCTCCACAGGAGGCAACGGCCGAGAAATATCCGACTCGCTGATACGCGACAACAACACATCCATCGACGGCTCGCTACGGTTGGTGAAATCCCGCGGGGAGCGGTCGCTCAACGACCCCAGGCTGACCCGGCGTGGAGCGGCGTTGGGGTCACCGGAGCGGGTGGAGAGGTCGGAGGAGTGCTGCTGTTGGATGGCGTCCGTGTTGAGGTGGATGCAGGGGGTGAGGGTGGGGGTGGCGTGCACTGCCACACGCTGCAGGATTTCCGAGTACTTGTCGCGAAGGTCCGCGTGGATCCCTGTGCCCCCATGGCCTCCCACACCTGCAAGTTTTATTTATTTTTTTTGTATTTTATACCACTTTATGTCACAGCAGATTTCTCTGATATGTGAAATTCGGGCTGCTCTCTCTCTCTCTCCCCGGGGAGAGAGAGCGCGTGTGTCGCCACAAGTGCAGCTGCCTACCCATTTTTTTTCCCCCCCCTCTCTCAGGGATGGTGTCTAAGTTTGAGAAAGTTTTGGGTGTTTGAATAACTGGGGTGAAGATTGAGGTTAATCAGAAGACAAGGTTTGAACCATGACTTGGTGGACTCATGGGATTGAATCTAAGGTGTGAGCCATTTGGCTTCAGCGTCGTCATACAGGCATCCTTAGGAATATTTAGATACTGATGTGTCATGTAAAAAACAACACCACTACCCTTAAAAACACCACAGCCACAAACACCAAAATAATCCCACACCCCTACAAACATCACTACCCTACAAACACCACAGCCCCTACAAACACCACTACCCCACAAACACCACTACCACTACAAAACCACTGACAAACACCATTCCCCCACAAACACCCACCCCTACAAACACCACTACCACACAAACACCACTACCCCACAAACACCACTACCCCACAAAAACACACACCTACACACCCCAAACAAACACCACTCCCCCAACAAACACACACACACTCAACACCTTACCCCCCACACCTGCCTCACCTTTCATGTGAGTAGACCAGGTTGACAGCATCAGGGCCAGGGTGCCGGGCGGGGCCAGGGCAGGGGGTGCAGCATGATGGACAATAGGGCGCTGCACAGGTCTGCCCAAAAACACTCCCGCGTGCACAGCTGCGAGGCCACTGCGTAAGCGCGGAGTCATAGACATGCCACCACCACCTGCCCCATGACAGGTAAAAAGAAAGGTAAAGGTGTTCACAGCTGTCAGTCAGTTTCCCCCACTTTCAGCTCCTCTCAGCAGCTAACTACTCCATCCTATCCCCAGCCCAGATGGGCCAGCTGGTGCTAATTATAGTAGGAGCTGACCCCACTTGGATTATAGGTAAAAGGAAGGGGTGCACTAAATATAGCACTCTTGACTGAGTGGTGGTGTTGGATTTGTGCGTTGTGGCCCTTAACCTGTGTGGTTGTAGGGGAGTGAGGCATCAGAGACCTCAGCTTCTCAAGGGGCCAGCATGTTGAGGGCGGCGCCCATCTCCTCTCCCTTGCTGCTTTACCTTCCCTGACCCTGAAGAGGGCAGGTACCCATTTACAGCTGGGTGAGCTGGGGGGACTATACTGAAGCCAAGGTGTGCAAACGGTCACCCATCCAACTGGTAACCATGCTTGAACACTGCTTGACTTGACTTGGGGAAAGTGAGCGCTCTCACCACTTAGCTACCCTGCCCCACATAACCAATTTCATGTGCTAATGTTTTGTTAGGGGGTTTTTTTCTGTCTAAAAATTTTGTGGTGGAGTAGGCTGGTTGTAGCTACTGTGTTAGTCATACTAAATATTTTGATGGAGTTTTTTTCAACATGCACAGGCACGCCACCACCACCTGCCCCACAACAAAAACCAACCCTCAATTCTTCTAATTCTTTCTACCAATGTCATGTCCAAATTTTGCTTTTTTCTGTCTAAAGTTTTGTAGTGCACAGACAAACAGAGAAAAACTAACAGGTTTTTGCAATCAGATGAAAATTTTATCTACATATTTATTTATTCTTTTATATCGAGGATAATGGAACAAGCACTCATGTGCTTTTATACATCCAGTCCCCGTGTGTATACAATTTTGTAAATCTTGTCACCTGTTCCCACCAGCACACAAAAGCCTACTCTTGAAAAGCAGAACAGGATTTAACATAAGCACAAGATGTTCTGCGTGCGTTTTCACATGGGGCCTTGGTTTATAGTCTCATCCAAAAGACTTGTGGGGAGAGTGGAGTCAGCACTGATGTTAACTCCAGAGGGAAAAATCCCCTCGAACGGGAATTGAACTCGGGTCATCAAATTGCGAACGCAATGTTCTGACCGCTAGGTTATCCCCGTCCCCACTTTTGAAGAAACGACCTCCAGTTCTCTCTGCAACGTTACTAACACCCTCACCTTACAGTTGCGCAGGCAACGTTACTAACACCCTCACCTTACAGTTGCGCAGGCAACGTTACTAACACCCTCACCTTACAGTTGCGCAGGCAACGTTACTAACACCCTCACCTTACAGTTGCGCAGGCAACGTTACTAACACCCTCACCTTACAGTTGCGCAGGCAACGTTACTAACACCCTCACCTTACAGTTGCGCAGGCAACGTTACTAACACCCTCACCTTACAGTTGTGCAGGCAACGTTACTAACACCCTCACCTTACAGTTGCACAGGCAACGTTACTAACACGCTCACCTTACAGTTGCGCAGGCCCTCCTCGATCTTGGCGTTGAGGTGGTCCCCTCCCCCCATCTGCCCCACGTCCATCCAGCAGGCGTAGCCGTGCCTCTCCAGGTGGTCCCGCACTGACCTGGCCTGGTCCTGAGACTCCCACTGGTAGCTGAGGAACACCTGGGGTACCGGCTGCTCGTTCTCTGTGACAGGGCCCCCAGCATTTGTTGTCAACATCGTCTTCTCAATGTCTTCTTCTCAATGTCTTCTTCCTTGAGAGTTTTTGTAAACTTGTGTTTACGTTTATGACTGAGTACTCTTTCCATGCATGCGCACATATACACTCATACAGACACACGCTTACGTCCACACACACACACTACACACACAACGCAGAACATCTTGCGCACACATTAAATCCAGTTCCGCTTTTCGTAAGAGTAGGCAATTGTGTGCCAGTGAGAATAGATGACAAGATTTACAAAACTGCATGCACATGGGGAATGGATGTAAAAAAGCACTTGAGTGCTTATTCCATTATCCTCGATATAAACGAATAAATTTTAAAAAAGAATTTTATTAAAAATAACACACAAACACACATACACACACACTTGGCACTGAGTTTGACCTTGACTTTGACACACAAACACGAAACACATCTCTTTTTCACAGTCTTATTTTCAAGCACATCAATAACTAACTCTCCTCTCAATCTTTAATGATTATCAGTAATTTACTCTTATATCTCTGCTTCAAGGTTTTCCAGCTATTTACTTTCCTTGTCTTCTATCTCAGGCATGTCAGTAATTTTCTCTTCCTTTATTTTCACCTTCAGACTTATCACCAATTTACTCTTACTGTCATTTTCAGGTTCATCAGTAATTTGAATTTTCGTTATCATTTTTTTTCTCTTCTTCTTCTTCAGACAGCAACTAGCATTGTCTGTCTTATGAGCAAAAATATGTTGTGCTGCTGTTAAGCGCAGGACAAGTCAGGGCCAATACGACTTTGGCATGGGACAGACTTGTTATCTTTTAAGGTCTTTCTGGAAAAGAGAATGGACCAAGAAGGCAGAAAACAGACATGAAGGAGGTGACAGGAAGGAAAACAACAAGGCAGAAACAAAGAGAGGGATAGAAAAGAGGGAATTCATAGCACAGAATTTACAAAAGGTGGGGATGCCATTTATACTAACAGCCCCCTGGCATCCCCACAGTAGATGTGAAGATTTAACTCTGTACAAAGTATCACCTTCATGCTTGTAAGGTTGAAAAATACAACAAAAGAACTGTTCTTTTTCAAAATAAAATAATAAATGAACAGAATACTTTAAAAAAAAAAACACAACTAAATCCAAGACAAATCCTTTCTGACTGACCTTTGGCTCGCTCGATGACCTGCAAAATGTCCTCCCGGTCTAACTGCTGCAGATAGGAGGTCAAGAGGTCGACAGCCATGGCGGTGTTGCCGTTAGAGACCACCCAGTCGGTCAACAGAGCTAACGCTGGATTGACATCCTCTGTCAACCGTTCGATGCGGGTTGACTTGTATCCTGTGTGGAAAGACATACAGAGATATATTTATACGTGTGTGTGTGTGTGTGTGTGTGTGTGTGTGTGTGTGTGTGTGTGTGTGTGTGTGTGTGTGTGTGTGTGTGTGTGTGTGTGTATGTGTGTGTGTGGGGGGGGGGGGGGGTGTTGTTGTTTTGTTGTTATCTTCAATTTTACGTCTGTTCTCTCTAAGTGATATTAGACGAATGTGTGTGTGTACGTGTGTGTATGTGCACATGCGTGCGTGTGTGTGTATGAGTGCATGTGCAAGTGATATTGTAAGCTTTGAAGACACTGCGTTACTTTTTAATCCATACTGTTTAACGACGCATGCGGCGTAACTATAATTCTAAAACGCCACTTATACCTCCTCAATTTGAGACATTCAAATCTTTTCAAGTTTTTTGGTAAATTGCAGACGGAGCTCTGGCCAAGGAAAATGGAAAAGGTGTCCCATGACCTTTGTGGTTGTAGGGGATGGAGGCATCAGAGCCTAAGCTTCTCTAGGGGCCAGCATATTGAGGGCGGCGCCCATCTCCTCTCCCTTGCAGCTTTACTTTTTTGTACCCTAAAGAGGGCAGGTACCCATTTACAGCTGGGTGAACTGTACTGAAGCCAAGGCGCGCAAATGGTCACCCATCCAATTGGCAACCACACTCAATGTTAAAAAAAAGAGGAAAAAAAAAAAAGAAAAAAAAAGAAGAAAAAGAAAAAAGAAAAAAAAAGAACAAGAAACAACAAAAAAAATTTCTCCGCTCACCTAGCAGGTGTGCCAGAGTGACCCAGTCCTGGTTGGCTGCCCCGCTGTTGAGGAGTTTGGCGGCTCCCTTCATCCAGGCCGGCAGGTCCTCGATATGCTTCTCGATATTGCCGTACGTCTCGCTGTTCAGCTTCGCACTGGCCAGGATGGGAGACTTGAACCCTGTGCCATTCAAAAATAATAATAATAATAATACATGGAATTTATATAGCGCTATATCTTGTAAAAACAAATCAAAGCGCTTGCATTCGACCTAAACAACGTACAATCAATCAATAACCATTTATAGCTCTTGTCATGTGTGTATTTGATTTTACGTCTGTTCACTTAAAGTGATATTAGACAAAGGAAGGGGGGGGGGGGGGGGGCAATAATGAGATGAGGGCTTAAAGAAAAAAAAATGTGTTGGTAATTATGTACATAAGAAGACTGATTACAAACTATATAACCAGAATGTTGCAAAACATGGCATAAGAAACGCAAATACTAACGAAAACATAGAACAACAGAAAATTAAAAATCTAAAACTGTAAAATGAACAATTGCGAACTACGTGTAAAGGCTGCCATGAATAAAGCAAAAAGTACATTGCCACAGTAGGGTGTTATAATTTCACAGTCTTCACAGTTGTACTTTATAAAAAAAGAGAATACTGGGGATCGCATCAGAGACAAAAAATGCTATCTCAACACTCCGTCATCTCACAAAGCAGATTTCTTCATTCATGCTGGTTTGGTGTCGACAGCAAAGAGTAAGACAGAGATGGCCCACAGTGAACAAATCCAACATCGCTCAGTTAAGAGTGCTAAATTTACCGCCCCCCTTTCCTTGCACCAAGTCCAAGTGTGGTCAGTTCAAGCTATAATTAGCACCAGCTGGCCCCATCTGGGCTGGGATGGGATGGGTTAATTAGCAGCTGAGAGGAGCTGAAAGTGGGGAAAACTGACAGCTGTGATGGCGTTGTTGGTAAAGAGTTGCACAGTTGTCAGTTTCTCTCTTCGGATGAGACTTTAAACTGAGGCCCCGTGTGCGAACACACGCAGAACATCTTGCGCACATGTTAAATCCTGTTCCGCTTTTCGTAAGAGTAGGCCATCGTGTGCCGGTGAGAACAGATGACATTTACAAAACTGCATACACACGGGGACTGGATGTAAAAAGCACAAGAGTGCTTATTCCATTATCCTTGATATCCAAGAATCAATCAATCAATCAATCAATCAATCCCACTTTGAGCTCCTCTCAGCTGCTGTCTATACCATGGCTCCCAGCTGGTGCTAGTTATAGCAGAAAACTGACCACACTTGGGACTTGGGGGGAAAAGGAAGGGCTAGGACCCTTGACTGAGTTATGTTGGATTTGGCGGAATTGGTGTGCATAGGTGGTGGGGTGGTAGTCATGGTGACGATTTGTGTGTGTGTGTGTAAGAGAGGGAGAGAGGGAGGGGGGGGTGAGAGGGAGGGGGGGGGTGAGAGAGAGGGAGAGAGAGAGAGGGAGAGAGAGAGAGACAGACAGACAGACAGAGACAGACACACAGAGACAGAGAGAGAGACATAGAGACAGAGCGGCTAGTGTGTGTGTGCATATGTGCATGTATGTGTGTGAGTGTGTGTGATGAGTGGAGCATGTCTGTATCTGTAGTGTACATGCGTGCATGTAAAGCTGAAGTGCATGTTTATGTGAATGTATGCACAATTGTGTGTGAATAGTTGTGTTTGTGTGAGCACATGATTGCAAGTGCATGTGTGCTACATTTTTATCTTTTAGAAACTGAAGATATTTTAAGTAGAATTAAAGAGAATATCTCTAAAAACAAATAAGTATGCAACAGCATATACATGCACTCTTTCACGCATGTGTGCACACATTATACAACTATGTGTGTAAAACCAAACAAGCATACATGCACTTGTGTATAAACACACACACACACACCCCTACCTACCTACCTACCTACCTACACACACACACACACACACACACACACACACACACACACACACACACACACAAAAGGTATAAACCAAACACCTGAAGAGGATTACCTGAGACAGCAGGCTGAGGAAACCACTGCTGAAAATGGTCTGTCTTCACACGTCGATGGTCACAACAAACCACCTGTAACACAGTCACATCTACCTGTCAGCTCACACACATTTCAATGTTGAGGAGAAGGTGGTAGTTGGGGAGAAGAAGGAGAAGGGGGGGGGGGGGGGGGGGAACTGCTACAAAATCCCAAAGCTACAATTCCAATATCACTCATTATCAGCACACCACAGGCTATGTGCTACAATTCACAGTTTACAGAGACTGTTCTTAATGGTGGTTCTTTTTCTTTCTTTTCTTTTTTTTTTTATTTTACCAATATCAAACCTACTCCCTGCATCTCTCCAATGACAATCCTCTATGAGTCTCCTCTCTCTGACAACTGATATTAATCAATAAAGGGATAGCCTAGTGGTCAGAACATTGCGCTTGCAATTTGACAACCTGGGTTCAACTCCCGTTCAAGGGGATTTTTTCCCCTGGAGTTCACATCATTGCGGACTCCACCCTCCCCCCCCAAAAGTCCTTTGGATGAGACTATAAACCAAGACCCCGTGTGCAAATGCACGCAGAACATCTCTATTCATGATAGTTTTTTAATGTACTTTAGTACACTGATGATTAGTAATAATCCTGTTAATCCTGTGGATTGGTGGTCTAGGTGGTAATGCGCCTTGCCTAGAAAGCAAAAAGTTTGGGTCGGAGTGTGCGGTGGTTCGTACTCCATTTGGGCCCAAAACGTTTTCCCCATCCATTAGACCCCGAGTGGTGGTCTGGGCGCTAGTCTTTCGGATGAGATGATAAACCAAGGTCCTGTGTGTTACACATCACTATTCAGCGCACATAAAAGAACCCACGGCAACAAGGGGGTTGACCCTGGCAAAATTCTGTAGAAAAAAGCCACTCTGATAGGGAAACAAATACGGTTGCATGCAGAAAAAAAAAAAAAGGGTACGGGCTGCACTTGTGGCGATGCACTCTTCCCGGGGAGAGCAGCCCGAATTTCACGCAGAGAAACCTGCTGTGACATAAAGTGGTACAAAATTTAAAAAAACAAAAAAAACTGTAAGCGTAAGATAACGGGAATGAAACAAACATATCAACACATCCTTGGCAGTGAGGAGGTTAAAGTCAAACCAGTCCTCTCACCTTGTTCACTAGACACTCGTCCAGGTGGAGGAAGTGGAGACAACTCTCCTTGGCACAGCCCTCCATCTTGTGTTCCTCACACACACGCTCACAGGGGCAGGCCACGCACACCTGGTACCCAATGCGCTTCATCCACAGCTGACGAATGTCCGCTAGAGTCGACTCCAAGAAATTCCGCACCTGAGAGACACACACACACACACATTTATATATATATATATATATATATATTATATATATATATATATATATAATATATATTTTTTTTTTTTTTTTTTTTTTTTTTTTCCCTCTGCTCAGATTATTAACTACTATCCATTATGAATTGAGCGAATTAAAAAAAAAAATGCTGCATTGATTCAAAGTAGCAGTCCAAATTTGATAAAACTCATCTTCAAAGATCAAAAGGTCCATTTTTTTTAAAGCATACTCCTTTATAAGAGATAGTTTTCTTTATAAGAGAAAGTTTTCTTTATAAGAGAAAGTTTTCTTTATAAGAGAAAGTTTCCTTCATAAGAGAAAGTTTCCTTCATAAGAGAAAGTTTCCTTTATAAGAGAAAGTTTCCTTTATAAGACAAAGTTTTCTTTATAAGACAAAGTTTTCTTCATAAGAGAAAGTTTCCTTTATAAGACAAAGTTTCCTTTATAAGACAAAGTTTCCTTTATAAGACAAAGTTTCCTTTATAAGACAAAGTTTCCTTTATAAGACAAAGTTTCCTTTATAAGACAAAGTTTTCTTTATAAGAGAAAGTTTCCTTTATAAGAGAAAGTTTCCTTTATAAGAGAAAGTTTTCTTTATAAGAGAAAGTTTCCTTTAAAGGAGTAAGTTTCTTTTATGAGAGCAAGTCCTAGACTGTCAGAAAGCATTTTTTTTATATAACAATATTTACATTTTCAATCTGGTTGCTATGAAAACATGGATGACAACAAGTTCCCACCAACAAATTATCAATTAGTATTGTTGGATTTTCTGTTTGCTTTTGATTTTTTTTTTAAATGGAGTGTTGGTCGTTGTGTTATACATCTAAGCTTGTTGTGGGTATTTTTCACATGCCCACTACTGTAAGCTTTGGTTTTGTTAAATTTCATGTACCCCTTGGGGGGGGGGTTCTTGAAATAAAATCTTAAATCTAGAAATTTTGAATCTTGAATCTCAGCAACACTCACCAGAGCAGATGCTGCAGGGTTGGGTTTGCCTTGTCGCTTAGATGAGGTGGCCTCCTGTTGCTGAACATTCATCACCACCACCTGTACACACACACACATGCATGAGCACGCGCGCGTGCACACAAACACACACACACAACACACACACACACAAAGACAGAGAGTCACAGACACACACACACAGACACACACACACAAACACACACACACACACACACACACACACACACACACACACACACACACACACACACACTATGTAAGAAAAAACGACAAAACAAGGCATTCTACCAACACATCCTGCCCCTAACATGAACAAATGAAAGGCAATAAGTAAATGATGTTTGGATGATTTTTCCTATTGTTTTTTTTTTGACACATGTCAAATAGATTTCCAGAAAATGGACACAAAGAACTGAGGTCAACAAACAAAAAATTATTTTAAAAATGAATAAATAAAAGAACTGAGATGGACAGAAAAAAAAAAAATTTAAAAACAAAAAATTAACTGGAGATGGACAGTGACCTTGACACGGTGCTGTCGTGGCGACATGTGCAGCAGGAAGTCGTGGTCAGGGTCAAGGTAAAACCTGGCCACCTGGTGACACAGACACTGGTCACGACCTCCCCGCTCCTGCGACCACTTCAATGTGCGATTCAGGATGCGGAAAAACAGGCCGTCTGGGAAAACAATAATGATAAAAGTAAATGTGTGACAGGAATAATTTTCAAAACAAAGTAAAACATGACGGTAATAATTTTCAAAACAAAGTAAAACATAACGGTAATAATTTTCAAAACAAAGTAAAACAAACAATCTTCTATGAAAGTTAAGTAATTATAAGTTTCAATTGTCTGAGAAAGAGAAATGTGGCTTTCCTTCCCATGTCCTGTATAAGGGAAGCTTATCAAAAGGATCAAACACAAGCAATGGCACCGGTCTGACAGCGATGACCTTGTCACAAAAACACTACAATACAATCAATTCATAAGTATAACGGTACCATCAACTAATAAGTATTGTTTTCAATACATAGGTGGTGGTGTCCCATAACCTATGTGGTTGTAAGGGAGTGTGACGTCAGAAACCTCAGCTTCTCTAGGGGCCAGCATGTTGAGGGCGGCGCCCATCTCCTCTCCCTCGCTGCTTTACCTTCCCTGACCCTCAAAAGGGCAAGTACCCATTTCCAGCTGGGTGAAATGGGGTGGGCTGTACTGAAGCCAAGGCACGCAAACAATCACCCATCCACTTGGTAACCACGCCCAATGCTGCTTAACCTTAGCTTGGGGAAAGTGAGTGCTCTGACCACCAAACTATCCCGCCCCTATATGATTTGAAAAAAAATCAACTTTCAAATTTAGAAGCCTCTCAGTTTGTTTAACAAACTTAAGACTCTACATAACACTATTATAGTTTCATCTATCTGAATTGGTAGTTGAGCGGCATTTTGTTTTGGGTTGGGTTTCATGGGAGGTAGGCATTACTGATTCATACAGAAAACCTGGTATCTTTTTTTCCATTGCTAACATACCTAAACAAGAAAAAAGAACATTTCTAGGAACTCTGATATGTAGTTTTGAACAGCCACAAACCCCTTACGCTCTATTTAACTAACAATTGTTCAGTGAAAGGAAACACAATTCAAAACATGGTTTTTCTGTGAGAATTGTTTTATTTCTAATCTGCCAAAACAAAATTCCTCTGTAAGAGGCAAAACAAAAATGCAAATATTTATCAATTTTACATGAAACACACACACAACAAATATATCCAATGATCAAATCCCCATACAGAAACAAGTTTATCACTACTGCATTAAAATTCCAAAAATTCTGTAAAAAAAATTCTTGTACACCATTTGAACAGTTTCTGTTAAAAATACATTCAATTTATTTGCCACAGCGCATAAATCCAACATTACTCAGTCAAGATGCTAAATTTAGCACACCCTTTCCTTTTACCTAGTCCAAGGGTGGTCAGTTTCTGCTATATATAGCAACAAATGGCCTCATCTGGGCTGGGATGGGATGGATTAATTAGCAGCTGAGAGGAGCAGAAAGTGGGGGAAACTGACAGCTGTGTTGCACTCTGAACTGATCAACTCCATATCTAGGACAGTTGTTGTTTTTCTTGCTCACCTGGCAGAAATCCGAAGAAATCCAGGTAGAAGATGACGTCGTCAGCACTCTGGATGTAGATAGTGTCCAGGTTTTGGCAGGGCCGTAAGCGCATGGGGACAATGTACCTCTGCACCTCTCCCTGCCCCTCCTGCACAGGTAAAATATTGATCTGACTGATCGCTGTGTAAGGTGTATGTTTTTTAAACTATCATTTTCTTTCTTTCCTTGTTTCCTTATTTATTAATCAATTTCCAGTCATTCTGTGTCTATTTACTTGAATGTTTATTTTTACTGATTATTGATTCATTCACTTATCTACTTTCATTGATGTCTTTTGATGCATGTTTTTCAGATGTTTCTTTGAACTTGCTTCCAGTTAATGTACACTTCAATTTAAGGGAAAAAATTGTTTTTTGCACAAACTAAAGTCTACAAGTAAAAAACAACAACCCCAAAACCCCTAAACAAAAACAAACAAAAAAAGTGAACAAAAATAAGAAAAAAAAAGTTAAAAACCAAAGTTTTCAACAATCAGGTTGTGCATCTAAAAAAATAGTTACCAAAATTTCTAAAAAAAGATCAGTGTGTAATCAGACTTTTCAAAAAAAAATTCAATGACAACTGATGTGTCACAAAAAAGTTCAACAGTGGCTTGTGCACCATTAAAAAAAAAGTTTCACACCTGAATGATAAAAACACTTTGAATGACTGATACATCATACTTCATTATTATCAAAATTATTAGACTATTCCACATAAAGATTTTCAAAATACATCGCCAAAATACATCGCATGACAAAGAGACAATTCAATCATGTTGTTTATAGCCCCACCGACCACACAGGCCATATCGGGTCTGTCACCTTATCAAATTTAAAACCCATTTTAAAACTGTGCAACAATATACAGATTAAAACGGAGAATAAAACCAACTTAACCGTCCATACTTGTATTGACGCCCTAGTCAACCATAAGGGTCAGCCCAGAACAGGCACCGCGCTGTAGGAAAAAACACATTGATCATACATAACAATCCAGAATATTGTGTACAACTGACCTGCAGAGCGGAGGCGGAGGAGAGGGGGCAGAGGAGGTCGAGTTTCTCCATCAGCCCCAGCAGCACAGGTTTGTGGGGCATGGCCTCTGGCCACAGGTGAGGCAGCAGGGACACGTCCAACACACCTTGATTCTCCAGCTGCTCCCACTTGTCCTTCTGCAGCTCCCACTGTCACACACAGTGGGATTTTTTTTGTTTTGTTTTGTGAGCTCCCAAATCCCATCCCAAATGCACGCACACAATGTGCGTATGCATGCACACGTGCATGCACGTACACACACACACAGTGCACACACAAGCGCATGCACACACACACATTTTTTCCAACATTGCAAAAACAAACCATAAAAAACAAAAATAAACAAAAAAACAAAACAAACCAAAAAAACAAAGAAATAAAAACAAAGACAAAAACAAACAAAAACAACAAAGACAAAAACAAAAAACCCCAAAGACAAAAAAAAAAGACAAAAACAAACAACAACAAAAAAGACAAAAACAAACCAAAGACAAAAACAAACAACAACAAAAATACAAAAACAAACCAAAAAAACAAAAACAAAAACAAACAAAAAAAACAAAAACAAAAACATAGAAATAAAAACAGAGACCAAAAAAACACCAAAAAAAGCAAACAGAGACAAAACCAATGTACCTGATCCTGGGGTCTGGCCCCCACGACCACGTGGCGGAAGTTGTGTGCCAGCCACTGGGGGCTGAGGACGACGGTGTTTTCCAGAACGCGGTCACAGCTCACAGAGTCCCCCATGCCCGCCCCGTAGTGAATAAGTAGGCCAAGGTCATGGTAGAAGGTCAGCATGGTGCGTAACTCTTCCGCCGTCCCCACTCCATGATTTCTTGCCATCTCACTCACCTGAGAATGGATATCAATAGGATGCGATTTTTTCCCATCTCACTTTCTTGGAAATACCTGTGCAATGCACTATGTGGGATCCTACTCATCTGAGTTTTAACATGAAATTCACTAAATTTCTGGGAGGGGGGAAGAGGAGAGGAAACTCCCATGAGTAAAAGGTGATAAAACTCCCCCCCGTGGGGATGCCAGGAGCCAGTCAGTGTTAATAGAATCCCCCACCTTCTGGAAATTCTGAGCTAAGAATTTCCTCTTTTCTATCCCTCTCTTTGTTTCTGCCTTGTTCCTGTTCTTTTTTCTCTCCCTCCCTGCCCCCCCCCCCCCCCCCCTCTCTCTCTCTCTCTCCCCCCCCCCTCTTTCTCTCTCTCCTCCCCCCCTTCTATCTCTCTCACTCTCTCTTCTATCTTTCTATCTATTTCTCTCTCTCTCTCTCTCTCCCTGTCTCTCTCTCCCTGAAACATGCACCTTTCTCCCCCTACCCCCCTCATGTCCATCCCACCCCCCACCCCTTCAGTACCTGGTTGAGTGTAGCACAGTGGGCCCCGCTGTCTGCCAGGTGTGTCAGCTCCTGTTCAAAGCGAAGCCACCTGATGGGCATCTGCTCCCCCATGTACGGCTGCTGTCCTGCCACCTGCTCGATTTCTGCCTTTAACCGGCCAATCTGCAAATTACAGACAATTTTCTCATTATCCGTACTTTTTTTGGGGGGAGGGGGGTTGTTGTTGTTTTTCAATCTCTAAGTGTAGTGTGAGTGAAAGGGTTTTTTTGGTTTTTTTAGTTCATGTGTGAGTGATTATGATTTCTGCTTTTAACCTGCCAATCTGAAAATTACAGACAATTTTTCTCACTGTCCATATTTTTGGGTTGTTTTTTTTTCCCCAATCTCTAAGTGTTGTGTGAGTGACAGTTTGTTGGGTTTTTTTATTTCATGTGTGAGTGATTATGATTTCTGCTTTTAACCTGCCAATCTGAAATTACAGACAATTTTTCTCACTGTCCATATTTTTTTTTTTTTGGGGGGGGGGGGGGGGGTTGTTTTTTTTCAATCTCTAGGTGTAGTGTGAGTGAAAGATTTTTTTTGTTTTGTTTTTTTTAGTTCATGTGTGAGTGATTATATATATCCTCTATCTGAATAAGAGTGTTTTCACAAATGTCTACACATAAAGTAAGATAAGATAAAATAATGATGAAATGAAAAAAAGGACAATGATTATTCTTTATCTGAACAGGGCATTTTCACAAATGGGCACTTTTGAAGAGTAATTTTAATCAAATGATTTTTTTTTTTTTTTAAGTCAATCCAGTCTTACCTCTTCATCGCCATCCAAGCTGTTTTCCACAGCGAAGAAAGGTGTCACCAGGTGATGAGTGTATGGCTTCCCCATCAGAAAATCCCTCAACTCGCTGAACTTCTCATCCACCTGTCACACACACACACACACACACACACACACACACACACACACACACACACACACACACACACACACACTGTTATATGCAAATTTTAAAAATTACACGGCTGTTTATATTATACAAACTTTTCTCTTTTTTTCAAAATGGGTTTCATTTGTTCTGGAAAAAAAAAACTGGAATAACTTTTAAGCTTCAACTTTTCAGGACTTTTCTTTTTTTTCTCAACTGATACCATTTGTTTACCAACCTGTCCAACATCCACATCTATCTATACAGACACTGCCTCCCTGAACCTCTAAATCCAAATAATAAATAAACCCTTAAACACTGCAACTTTCTAATTTCCTTTTAGAGTAAATACTTGCAAAGAGCTTTTAAAAAACAACAACAAACAAACAAAAAACAACTAGATACTGTTTTAAAAACTGAACTTAGAACCATGTCTCCACTTTTTCTTCTTTTTTTTTCGTTCCTCAGCTAGAGCTTCGAGTTTCACTGGTGTCTGGTATCTCCACACTTCAAATCTATTTCCAATCAGGAATACTGAGATAATTCTTCAACAGCAAAGACAACAGAGAAGTGTATTTTAACAGCTCACCATTTCAGAACGTGTGGTGGGGTCTTCGTGCAGGCTGTTTCGATGCGTGCCCACGACGAAGATGGGGGGTGACAGCGTGCTGTTCTCGATGTGGTCTCTGGTGTTTTCAGCAGTGTGGGAGTGGATGGACCGCATCCAGAAATCCATGTACTCCAGGGTGGATAACTCATTCTCATCCCGAGCCTGAACAGGAAGTAAATAACACACGTCTTCCGCGTTAATGGAAAAATCTTCAGATTCATAAACACAGACTGGTATGTCAGTAAAAATAATATATAAAAAAAGGGTAAAAATATAAATAATACTTGACTTACTGGACTTATGCCTATGATTTCCCAAAATATAAATATACTTGTGAATAATTTTTCACCCTGCTTTTAAGTATGCCCAAATAAGCAAATAAAAAAATTTACATAAGATTAAAAATTACACAATTTTCCCTGAAAAAAAACCCCTGATATCTAAAAACGATCAACTGTTCACAATTCAACAAATCATAACAAATGTAAGCACTGGTTTATATGATGATGGGGGGAAAACAGAACAAAACAAATAATGACAAAAAAGAATCCTACAGACAGTCAACATTTTTTTTACCAGCTTGAAAAAAAACACCTTTGAACAAAACTGATGAAATCCTGTCATCAACGATTATTCTGCCAAAGCACACAAGGAGGCACACTGCAGTCTTTACTTTCTTCATTATCACTTTGCCTAAAAGTCAGCCTGACCTACCACTTTTGTCATGGGTAAAGATACTCTACGAATAACTGCAAAAGCAATATCATGCTATCATTACACCTTTTTGTGTTTTTGGTTCCTAGGCTAGAACCCCAGGTTCACCAAAGGTGAGAATTTGCATATGCAACTGTTTTTACCCTACCACTAAGGTAGCTGCATTCAAACTTCAGGGATATTATATCAAATTAAATACAACAAATGACAAATCTCAATAAACAATCTTGCAAAATCAAATTAAACAAACACAAACACATACACTAAAGGAGAGAAAAACCATAATCCATGGTCAGTGCATAAAAAGATGATGAGAGAAAAAAAAGTCTTCCGTAATAATACTTAACAAAATTGCAGTTGCAATACTTGAGTTACTTAAACCATACCTACTTTTCAGGAGCCAATTAACAAATGCAACTCAAAAGGTGAGTTTAGGGGTTTATTTGTTTTCCTTTTTTTCAAGCTAATGCAGTGGAGACAAGAAACAGAATCTGTACTGAGGGCTGATTCTTTTCTATTTCATTGTCATGAAAACAATTACCAGCTGAGAATATATATGCAAGAATCAGGAAGTGAAAAAAAAACTTGATAGGTAGGATGCTGGATGTTTTCAGTAACAACACACTTTTGAAAATGTACAACTGTTAAATGAGATTACTCTATATTGTATTGTATGGTATTGTATGGTATTGTATGGTATTGTATGGTATTGTATAATGTACTACTTTAAGTCATAGCAGATTTTTCTGCATGAAATTCTGGCTGCTCTACCTAGGGAAAGCGCACCCCAATAAGAGTGCATTGCCACAAGAGCAGCGCCACCCATTATTATTTTTTTCTTTTCCTGTCTGCATAGGTATTTGTTTCCCTATCAGAATTAAAGAGAGGTGGGGTGGGGGGGGGGGGGGTGCTGTGTTGTTGTTGTTTTTTTAATTCTGTTAATCAGGCAACAATTTCTTTTAAAATATTTAACCTTTTCCCTACGGGTAACCCCGCTATAGGGTAACCAACCAGCTACTAACCCTTCCCTCCTATCACCCACTACTGGATTACAGGACCATACAAATGTGCACAGTGCATGTGTACAGGGAAAGAGGGGTTCTTTTCCTTAACGTGAGGATAGTGTTAATCATTGCTTCTTCAAAATCCTTGTTAATCAAACATCACACCCAGTCTAACCAGCCCAGTCTTCACACTCTTCTGTCAACATTATCACCATCACCAGGCCATCCCATCTACCAGAAATGCACTGAATATAAATAAAATGGCCACTCACTGCAACTTCCTTCTCCTCTTCTCTTTCAACCTTTTACAAAGTTGGAAAAAAAATAGTGTTACTTTTTTTAAAAATCTCTGTCATATCCATTTCTCATTGTTTCTTTAACTTTCTATTCATTCAGTAATTTTTTTTATAGTATTTCTATTGTATGCAAAGAGCATAACATTTTTTCTTCTTTACATTCAGACTTCAAATGTCTCAAATGTGTGTTTAGTGTTTGAAGTGTAATCAATCATTGTTTGGTGTGTGTGTGTGTGTGTGTGTGTGTGTGTGTGTGTGTGTGTGTGTGTGTGTGTGTGTGTGTGTGTGTGTGTGTGTGTGTGTGTGTGTGTGTGTGAGTGTGTGTGTGTGTGAGTGTGTGTGTGTGTGAGTGTGTGGGTGTTTCTATCTGTCTCTGTGCACATGCAAGTACAGCACAATAAGTAGTTTCCAAGAACTGCGCCATATCCGACAAAGTGTAATTATTTCTAATA
The DNA here is from genome assembly GCA_030674155.1 of Stramonita haemastoma. Lineage (NCBI taxonomy): Eukaryota > Metazoa > Mollusca > Gastropoda > Neogastropoda > Muricidae > Stramonita > Stramonita haemastoma. The sequence continues at coordinate 46,203,455 of CM060323.1, forward strand.
TCAACATCATCATCACTATCATCATCCATGATCAGCTGAACAGAAATCAAGTAAGAAGACAGCATGACAAATAAACATTAATACAGGGAGGGGGGGGGGGGGGGGGACTAGAAAGGAGAGGAGGCAGGGACCAAAGAACATTGAAGTCTTCTCACCTCAGAGTTTTCAGCAGTCATTGGCACAAGATCATCACATAAGTTGAACACAATCACATAAACTGCTCGACTGGTCAAAAATACCTGATGACAAACAAACAACAACAAAAAACACATTACAAAAGGGTTGTAGATGCTTGTATTCTTCTAAAAAACAAAACCAAACAACAAATGTAAACCACAGAAAAAAAACCCACCTCAAATCCATGTATATATATATCAGAAACAAACAAAATGCACAGTGCTGTCAGATAAATGAAAAAATATGATGGTAAACGTTAGCAGTAAAGAAACTTCCATACAACCTTTCTGTCTACACAATCACAAGCTTTCTCAAACTCCACGACCACTGTCTATAGAAAAACACTGCCATTTTACTGACTGCAGAAAGATAACCACAAATACTCCTACATAGTCTGGACAAGTCAGTCATCTTTCACAATCAGTCTCCTAATCAGAAATCTCCGCTGGGACTAATACAATCAAACTTCAGAGATAATCCCCAGAATCAACAACTTTCCAGAAGACTAATCTCCAGAATCAAATTTCCGAACTTAATCTCCAACACAGTATAAAATATCATCCAGCAAAGAGCAGACAAGATGTTCCTGAACACTAGACATGTAATCTTTACACAAACACAGAAAGAAAAAAAAATTGGCAGACATGACACAAAAGGCATCATGCTCTCCTTTGCCAACCTGATGTCATACAAACACAAAACAAAAAATGTCTGACTCAAAAAAAGGTAATGGTATTCCCATAACCTATGCGGTCACTGGGAAACAAGATGTCAGAGGCTTCCTAAACTTCTCCAGAGCCAGCATATATGGGGCTCCCCACGATGATCGCTTAGCACATTACCTAATTGCGCTGGAGCCTTAAGGCAGTGGGGTCATTGCAATTTGAGATTTGATTATTACTAGATTGTTTATTCCTATATGATACAGCTCTTTTTATCCTTTTGCTTTTAAATGTGTTGAAATACCAAAGCATATCTGACAACTGTTACTAATAAACTTGCCGTTTCTCATTGTCCCATCGCAGTCATCATTCAATTGTATAATGTTGCACAGATGTCGATTTTCAATTTTTGTATCGATAGCCATTTAGGCACATTAACATGTCAATAACTAAATGACTCGGGTGCACTCCGTCTCATATGTGGTGAGTGTACATATATCTCTCCTCCTGCTTACCTTCCCTGACCCTAGAGTGACAGGTGCCATTACAGCTGGTGACTACGGGACTAACTGAACAAGCAGTCACCATCCATGGTACCATCATGCTGCTTAACCTAGCTTGGGAGAGTGAGTGCTACCACTGAGTATCCTCCTCAACAACATAATACTACAAAAAAAAAACGATATCACTGTACCTGGTGTGTTGTATAATACACAGCCTGTCCTGCAAAGTCCCAGATGTTTAAAACAACAGTCTTGGCTTTTTCAACATCGCAGTCTTGGCTTTTCCACATCTGCAGTCTTGGCTTTTTCAACCTCTGCAGTCTTGGCTTTTCCACATCCGCAGTCTTGCTTTGTCTGGTGGTGGCCACAGTGTCGGAGCTGTGTTGGCCAGGCTGTTTTTGCGCTGCATGGTGGCAGCATCTGCTGCACGAGGGTCACCACTCTCTCGGGGACGTCGGGGGAGATCTCGGGGATGGAGTCCTTCAAGTCCTCCTGCAGGACTGGAACGTGACGTGTTGCGGGAGCTGGTTCGGTTCCCGCGTGATGGGGTGATGGTGCTTTTCCGGCTGTCTGTGCTGCTGCTGCCCTGCTGTTATAAACACACAGTGATTTGGTCAGGTTTTTTTTCAGTCCTCCTTGAAGTTGGAATGCGGCTACCTTTATGTTGGGAAAAAAAACAGCCATGTAAAATCTTGTATTTGTTAACTTGGAGGCACAAAAACGAAAAAAATTCTTAAAAAATTTTTTTATCTTTCATGTTTTTTATTTTCATTTTATACCACTTATGTCACAGCAGATTTCTCTGCATGAAATTGGGCTGCTCTCTCCAGGGAGAGGTGTCGCCACAAGTGAGCATCACCCATTTAAAGTTTTTTGGCTTTAATGTTCCTTCTACTGTTGCTTGGTTTATTTATCTTTATAAAACTAGCAATACATCATTAGATAAAATTGTCTGGAAACACTTTACTATATTTTCTTGTTATTACTTGCTGCCTTTTTCAGCTGCATCAAGTTTTTGTGGCTTCTTCTTATAACAGATCTGATGCAATCTTTTTACCAGAACTGCAATGTTCTCAATTTTCTGCCTACTAAAGTCAAGATTTTTAGCAGTGACATTTGATTATTTCTAATCATGAGAAACAAACACAGTCATCTAAATTAATACATGCAAATTTTTGCTAGAAAAAAAATGTAAGCAGAATTCTCTGATATTTTCTCTGTGACAAAAAGGGTTGAGTTTTTTTGTTGTTTTTTGTTGTTGGTTTTGTTGTTGTTGTTGTTGTTTTTTGGGGGGGTAAAATAAAAAAACAAAACAAAAAAAGATTTTACAAAAAATTAAAAAGCTCTCCTGACTGAGTGATTTGGATTTGTGTGCTGTGAATTAACTTCTTTCTTTCTAAAAAAAAAACAAAAAAAAACAAACAAGAAAACCTTCTTTCTTTCTTTCTCCTTACCCTGCTGGTGCTGCTCTTAGCGAAGAGGCAGACACGTTTCCCCTCGAGGAGGAGACGGGCGGTTTTGAGGACTTGGCGCTGGTGCTGACACTGCTGGGCGTGATGGTGGTGGTGTGGACGTTGGTGCTGCTGCTGAAGGGGGTGGTGGTGGAGCCGGGGGTGTAGGAGGGGGTAGTAGAGGCCTCCCCCGCCCCTGCCCCTGTGGTGGTGGTGGTGGGGGTGGTTTTGTTGTCGCTGCGGCTGCGTTGCTGGAACAGCAGTTCCTGGACGATGTTTGCCGCCACGGCTTGGTTGTACTCTTCTTCCAGGCCTTCTGGACCTCCTGTGTTTTTGGTGGTGGCAGTAAAGTGGTTGTATAGGTATTGTAGTGTGTGTGGTGTGGTGTGGTGTGGTGTGGGTGTGGTGTGGTGTGGTGTAGTGTAGTGTAGTGTGTGTGTGTGAGAGAGAGAGAGAGAGAGTGAGAGAGACAGACAGACAGACAGACAGACAGACAGACAGACAGACTAACTGACTGACTGACTGACTGACTGACTGACTGACTGACAGAGACTGGAGATAGTCACTAAGAGAGGAAGACAGAGAGACAGAAGGTGAAATTGTGTGTTTATTTATTCTCTCTTCTCTCTCTCTCCTCTCTCTCTCTCTCTCTCTCTCTCTCTCTCTCTCTCTCTCTCTCTCTCTCTCTCCTCTCCTCTCCTCCCCCCCTTCCTCTCTCTCTCTCTATCTCTTTCTGTCTGTCTATCTGTCTGTCTGTCTGTCTGTCTGTCTATCTGTCTCTCTCTCTCTCTCCCCCCCTCCATTCCCCTCTCTCTCTCCATCTGCCCTTGCCAACAAGTCATTTCACTTTTGATACTGTCTACAACTGTGAAACTGCCATCAGGACCCATCAAAAACACTTCTTTTTTCTTTTAAAACAAGCCACGACACACACACAAAACAAAGGGGACCTAACCCAGAACTCCTAAGTCGAGGCGGTCCTGTAGTTTTTCTTCGCGGGCGGTGTTGTCCCCCTTGATGGCCAGTTTCCAGGAGGAGCGGTTAGCCAGGTTGAAGGAGCAGGAGGCAGAGAGGTCAATTCCGTCCGTGCTCTCTTCCGCTGCATTGTGCCTGAGTCAGGGTACACACACACATGCACACACGCATACACACACACACGCATACACACACACACGCACACAGACACACACACGCACACAGACACACACAGGCATTAGATCCGATCCAATCCAATCCAAAGCCTTTTTACGCCTTCTTGGCATGTAGGGCAGCAACAAAGGTTCTCCATTCCTGCCTGTCTCGGGCCAGTTTCTGAATGGTTCCCCAGGAGTGTTGGAGGGTCTTCAGCTCAGGCATTAGAACATCCCCTGTAATCTGTCTTTTAATAACAGTCCACAGGAGAATTTTAGGGCGCTTTTACATGGCGTATTTCTCAACACCAGGCACACATCATATGAATTAAAACACACCATTTACATATGTGCATATGAAATTTTAACTTCAGATTATGTGTGTGCATACACACACATACACACATACTCACACATGTACACATGCACACACACACACACACACACACACACACACACACGCACACACATCACAGCAGAAGAGCAGGTCATTTGTGCCAGTGGGAATGGACGACAACATTTACAAAATCACATGCACACGGGGACTGGATGTTAAAAAAAAGCACATGATGTCATGAGTCCTTATCCATTTATCCTTGAAACAGAAGAGAAATAAAAAGCAAGAATGCCCACCCATTACGCCTACACCAGTTGACGTCACAAGTTTGCTGATACAGAGAGAGAGAGAGAGAGAGAGAGAGAGAGAGAGAGAGAGAGAGAGAGAGAGAGAGAGAGAGAGAGAGAGAGAGAGAGAGAGAGAGAGAGAGAGAGAGAGAGAGATACAGAGACAGACAGACAGACAGACAGGGAGAGAGAGACAGACAGACAGAAAGACAGACAGATACAGAGAGAGAGATACAGAGAGAGAGTCAGTCTTCTTTAAAGTTATAATTTTCAGCTCTTTTGATTGACACTGACAGTGAGTGATGTGCCCGGCTTCTATGTGCCAATTATAATCAATGCTCTCTCTCTCTCTCTCTCTCTCTCTCTCCTCTCTCTCTCTCTCTCTCTCTCTCTCTCTCTCTCATTCTCTGATGTTTCTTTTTCATTTCCTGTCTACCCAATGAAATGTTTCTTTTCAAAGACTTCTGCGACAGAACATCAATCTATCAATCAGCCTTCCTAAAGCTAAAACGAAATGAAAGTAGATATATGAGGATAAAAAGAAAGACACAACATCAACAGCTTCAATACAAGCAGGGAAAAAATAAATTCTTAATTCAAAATATCTTTAAAAAACAGAAAAGCAAGAAGGGAAAAAAAAAAAGAGAGAGAGAGAGAGAGAGAGAGATAGAGAGAGAGAGAGAGTGAGAGAGAGAGAGAGAGAGAGAGAGAGAGAGAGAGAGAGAGAGAGAGAGAGAGAGAGAGAGAGACAGACAGACAGACAGACAGACAGACAGACAGACAGACAGACAGACAGACAGACAGACACAGAGAAAAGGAAAACAGTGCACAAAAGAAAAGAAAAAAAAAGGACCATTTTTCCTAAAAAACTTGCTTATCCCTGTTACACGTGATTGAAACACGATTGATATAATAAACATGTTATGATGTATAATAAATAAAATAGCTAAAAATATTTTAAATTTATAAACCTAACAAGTAGTATTCTTTATGTAAACTTTTAGATTAGCAACCTCACATAAAATCTGTAAGATTCTCAGTCTCCCCATCTCTCCCTTCCTCTCTCTCTCTTTCACGCATGCGTGCGCACGCACACACACACACACACACATGCACGCACGCATACCACACACACACACACGCACACACACACACACACACGCACACACACACACAGAATTTCAAACCATTCTGCTTGGTAAGCAAGCAGCACAAACGCACATGCACACACACATACACACACACACCAAGAATTTCAAACCATTCTGCAAAGTAAGCAAACAGCACACACACTTGCTCAGACACACCTGGGGGCTTGCGTGTTCAATAACAAAAACACGATCTATGTCAAAAGCCCTCCAATTTTAAACACCCCCCAGGCAGGTAAAAATCAATCAGACCTACCTTAAAAAAAAACCTATGGCCCAGTGCAGCTACCTAAATATTTCATAGGGAGGGGAGAGATGGTTCAAGCAGGATGTTGCTTCAGCAGTCTAGACTATGGGGGCGGGATAGCCTAGTGGTCAGAACATTGCGCTCGTAATTTGACGACCCAGGTTCGATTCCTGTTCATGGGGATTTTTCCCCTGGAGTTAACATCAGTGCTGACTCCACTCTCCCAAAAAACAAAACAAATTTATTTTAAAAATTTTATTTAAAAAAAAGACTCCACTCTCCCCAAAAAGTCCTTTGGATGAGACTATAAACCGAGGCCCCATGTGTGAACACATGCAGAACATCTTGTGCACATGTTAAAATCCTGTTCCGCTTTTCATAAGAGTAGGCCATTGTGTGCCGGTGGGAACAGATGACAAGATTTACAAAACTGCATACACATGGGGACTGGATGTAAAAAAGCACATGTGTGCTTATTCAATTATCCTCGATATAAAAGAATGAATAAATAAATAAAAATAAAACAGACTGCAGTGTGTGAACTATGTAACCAGTTACTGGCTCTGATGTGTAAAAAAAAAATGTTTTTCAAATTATTTTTAAACCAAAAAACAACCTGATGTGTAACAAGAGTGATTTCAATAAACTGCACATTCTGATCCTCCTGTTCCTTCCAAAGCCAGATCTCTAGGTTCACCAATGGCGAGATTTTTGTGTATGCAGCCATTCCCCCCCCCACCTCCCCACCACCTTAAAGAGCTGCATTCTGACTTCGGAGTACAGTTGAGAATGGAACCAACCAATTTTGCCAGGACACGTCAGGAGTATCACCCTGCTCTTTCCAGATTTCAACTGTCATGGGTTATTTGACGTGCACAAGTCTGTAAGCACTCAGGTCCGATGGTTTCGGGTCTCCTCCGAAAGACTAGATATTAGTTTGGTTTTCCCATCAAACTATGAGTGCAACTATCCAGTGTAATGCCCCAATGGACTCCTGAAAGAGGAGAGAAGAAGGAGGAGGAGGTGGAGGGAAGAAGAGTTAAGGAAATCTTGAACCTGAAGAGAATCTTTCCTATACAACAAAAACCTCTCATTCATCCACAAAGTCCTCATCCCAAAAAAGAATCTTTCCTCAACCAGCCAGGCCTGTCTTTTAAAAAAACATGGTTTTCTTCTCCCCCCCCCCCTCCCCTCTTTCTTCCCCACCATCCATCCTCATAACTCCACCCCCCCCCTTCCCCCCACCACCACCACCCCCTCCTCTCCTCTCTTCACCTCAGCCCAGATCCTACCATCACTCCCAGCGTGTATTTTCAGAACACAAATCAGATCAGTTGCCCAGTAGGAAAGCCCTTCAGAAGACGATTCCTCCTAAGGGAAGGACAGCCAGACACACACACAAAGGCCACTAAGAAAAAACTCTGTTGATCCACCACTAAGAAAACTGCCGCCCTTGGCAACGGTCAAATGAGTCAGCCTGCTGCTGTGTCTTGCTGCTGTCCAGTAAAAGAGGGATAATGCCTGACTTTTTGTGTTGACAGAGAGGGGAAAGAGCAGAGAGAGGGATGGAGGGAACTGGTTGTCAAGTCCTCAGGGGTGCCCCTACTGTCGCCAGACTAAGGGATGGATGGATGATAGATGATGAATAGATAGATAGATAGATAGATAGATAGATAGATAGATAGATAGATAGATAGATAGATAGATAGATAGTAGTAAGTAGAAAGTAGGTAAGTAGATAGGTAGTAGGTAGTAGTAGATAGGTGATAGTAGTATAGATAGATACATAGATAAGATAGATAGATAGGTAGTAGTAGGTAGATAGTATAGGTAGATAGATAGATAGATAGACATAGATAATAGATAGATAATAGATAGATAGATAGATAGATAGATAGATATAGATAGATGGGGAAAAGGAATGCTTCATTACATGGGTAAAGGTGGGCTGGATGGATAGAGTAGCAGGGCCTAAGAGTTGATACCACAGCTGGCAGTCAGTGTAGGAATCAAGTCTGGATCAGGGAGGAGATAGCACAAAGGGCAGAACATCTTGCGCACTCATTAAATCTGTTCCGCTTTTCGTAAGAGTAGGCCATTGTGTGCTGGTGGGAACAGATGACAAGATTAACAAAACTCCATACACACAGGGACTGGATGTAAAAGAGCACATGAGTGCTTATTCCATTATCCTCGATACAAAAGAATAAATAAATGATAAATAAATAAAGTAGAAGCATTCGTTGAAAAAATATTTAGAATTGACAACTGTATTACAGCTTGCCAGTCTTATTAAAAGAGCCAATAATCAAAAATCACCTACGAGATAGGTGAAAGTCAGTCACTTGCACTGATGATTACACATCAAATCATATTTTATTTGGTCAAAAAGAAGAGAAAGAGAAAAAAAGAGATTGAGAGAAAGTTTAAAAAAAAAAAAAAAAAAGGGGGGGGTTGAAAGTGGGAAGAATCATCAGCAGTTATTAAAAAAAAAAAAAAAAAGACTATATATGTTTTTTTTCAGCTCAAACATTTTTCTTCTCTTTTCTTAATCTTTAATCAACAGGATCAAAACTTTCTGGAATTGATTTTCCATCATTTCAAGAGAAATAATTGAACAGCAGCACATATTATAGGCAAGAAAAGATCTGTCGTGTTTCACATACACGCACCACACGCACCAGACAGACAGACAGATAGAAAATTAGATAGATAGATGTGTGCGTGTATGTGTGTGTGTGGTGCATTACACACCACAACCTATTCTTTCATCCCAACATAAACCTTCACCTTTAAACGAACCTCAAACCAATTTCCCTTATCCATAAAAATAAAGCCCCCCCCCGAAGACAGATATCTCCAGGGCCTCAAACAGTCAAACAGACACAACAAACAGTCAGAACGACACAAACACAGACATGGACAGACACAAAAGTCAGACAGACAGACATGGACAGACAGAAAGACACAAACAGTCAAACAGACAGACAGACAGTCAAACAGACACAGTCAAACAGACACAAACAACAAATGGACAGTATCTGAAGGAGGACTCCGTATTGATTTTTCCGGCAGAAATTGCTGCCGACAGCAAGAGTTAATCTGCGTCTGCCGCGCTGGGCCTTCAATAAATGACAGATAATGCCTCACTTTGTAGGCCAGCCATCAATGGCAAATGGCCGCAGTAACTGCCAGACAGGTAGGGACAGGTCTGGGAAGGGAGAAAGAGGAGAGGAGAAGAGAGAGAGTTATTAAAGACCGGATTACAATGGCTACCCGATTGCCAATGCAATTAAAAAAGCCAAGCTTTCTGATGACTCACTTGTGAAAAACTAACTGCCTTGACTTTTTTCCCAGTATCAGCTCCTTGATGTAAAAAAAAAAAATGAAATAAAAATTAAAAAAGGAATTTTGTTTTTTAAAAAAATTCAATAATAATAAAAAAGCTCCTTAAGACATATACCTGCCTACCAGGTAAATCCGTGGGGTTCTGAGTTTGATTCCAAGCCTTGCCTTTCTTCTCAAGTTTGACCCAAAAAAATCGAACTGAATGTCAAAGTCCTTCGGATGTCAGTCATTGGAGGAAAGAAAGAAAAGAAAAGAAAAAAAAAACCAAAAACTGAAAAAGTAACACAACCAAACAGACAAAACATTTTCATTAAACCTTAGCAAAGAGAAACGGCAGCATATATGTACTCAGGAGACACCAGCTCAACCATTTGTCCACCTTTCCCCCTTTTCCATAACAACAGAATTACCAGAAGGCGAGTCTAGATATTGATTTCCCCAGAAAATGGACACCGCTGATGGTACCATTAACCTCCAGTCTGCCTCCACCCAGCCTGCTGTAAACGAAAGACAATACCCAACTCTGCTGAACTGACCACCCCGGGTGGGAGAGTGGTGACCACAATGTTGTAAGACCAGAGGCACAGGCTGTGGAGACAAAGAGCCTCTATGATAGGGGAGTACCAATACCCTCAGATATCATACAATCATGTGTGTATATATGGAGTTAATGCACACTGGATCAGATTATTGTGTTTGCCGTCAGAAACCGTATAATTATGGACAAAGAGTCATATGAAGGATAGAGGAGTACCAATACCATTTTTTGCTTTCTAGGCAGGCGCGTTATCTCTAGACCACTGATCCATATGAATGCAAGTATTGAAAACCTACAGCTTGCTTCAGAAACTTTTACATTCACAAAACACATTTTCAAAGGTTCACAAACGTTGTTTACACTTATACGCCCAGATGGAGCAAAGCAGAAGAAAAAAAGAGTGAGCTATACTTTGGAACCTCCCTAGAAATGGCCAAAAGTTGTTGGAGGTTTTTGTTGGTTTTTTTAAAGTATACAGTACTTGGTTATACCAGATATTACACAGAATTACCAGATCTATGTGCTTTATTTTTATTTGTTTGTGTCACACAGATGTGCCTTTATTTTGATTTTTTTTTTTAAAATTTGGGGTGGGTTTTAGTCAGTAGGTGTGAAACTGATGGACCTGCTGAAAATACTTGGTATGCAGTGGTAAGAGAAATGAAACATGGCAGTAGAAGAGTTAGCTGGCTTATAAACTGTTTGGTTTTATTATGTCTTTGCATACATGCACATCCGTGTATGCGTACTTAAATGATACTACTGCATTGTATGACACTATCTTGTATTGCATTGTATTGTATTGTATTAACCACACCAACACCTCCTAAGACACTACATATTAGCATAATAATAATTCATCAATAATTCAAACAAAACCGCCAGCCACAAAAAGTATATCAGACTCTGACGTCAACAGAGATGGTATATAACTGACACCCTTTCATTTCGCTGTCCCATCTCCCCCCACCCCACCCCAAAAAAAGATATCGTTCACCAACACTCTTTCACAACAGCTTCTCTTCTGCACAAAAAAAAACAAAACAAAAAGAAAAAGCTTCTCTTCTGCATGACGACAAGAGAGGTTATGCTTGCAAAGACTAGATTGAAACCTGATGAAAAGACGACAACCTTCAAACCTGTTTTATTCTTGTTCTGATATTGTGTAAGGGAGTCAAAATTCAGTGAGTAAAGGAGGAAAAAGAACTTTGTGTTTGTAATTCTGTGTGTAGGGTGTGTGTGTGTGTGTGTGTGTGTGTGTGTGTGTGTGTGTGTGTGTGTGTGTGTGTGTGTGTGTGTGTGTGTGTAGTGTTGTGTGTGTGTGTGTGTCACATGGGTGTAAAGAGGGCCTTGTTTATAAATTTTATATGTGTGTGTGTGTTGTTGTATATGTGTGTGTGTGTGTTTTACATGGGTGTAAAGAGGGCCTTGTTTATAAATATCTTGTGTGTGTGTGTGTGTGTGTGTGTGTGTGTGTGTGTGTGTGTGTGTGTGTGTGTGTGTGTGTTGTGTGTGTGTGTGGGTGTAGTGTGGTATGTGTGTGTGTGTGTTGTGTGTGTGTGTGTGTGTGTGTGTGTGTGTGTGTGGTGTGTGTGTGTGTGCGTGTGTAGTGTGGTATGTGTGTGTGTGTGTGTGTGTGTGTGTGTGTGTGTGTGTGTGTGTGTGTGTGTGTGTGTGTGCTCACACCTGCATGCATGCATGTGTGCGTGTGTGCGTGAGTATGTGTTTGTTGTGGTGTGGTGTTGTTAGGTGTGGTGCAGCATGCTGTGGTGTGTTGTTTTGTGTGTGAGTGTGCCTTCATGTGTGTGACAGACAAATGGAAAAGGAATTTCAGAATCACTATGACATGAGACTTTGAGAGAGAGAGAATACGAAATTTTATTCACAAAAGGCCTTCGCCCCATATGAAGGGGTGTGTGTGTCCATATACCTGTATAAAGAATTTCAGATAAGAGAGATAGCAGTATCGTAATTTCATTATTATTTTTTCTAGGAATTAAGAATGTTCTATTACACAACACCCCCCTTCATAGGGGTGAAGGCCTTGAGAGAAAGAAGAAGAGAGAAGAGAGAAGAAGAAAGAAGAAAGAGGAGAGAACAGAGAAGACAAGACCCGCAGACTGCATAGAGGCGAAGAGCGCTTTCAGAGAAGAGAGAGGAGAGAGAGGAGAGAGAGAAGAGAGACGAGGAGTGAGGGAGAGAGAGGAGGGAGAGGTAGAGAGAGAGAGAGACAGAGGATAAGCAGACGTGAAGACAGACAATAGACAACAGACAGACAGACAAGACTGACAACAGACAAGACAGAGAGAAAGAAGAAAGTAAAAGAATAGAGAGACACACCACACAGCACAAGAGAGTGAGACAGAGAGACAGGAGAGGTGGGGTGGGTGATGGGGGAGGAGGGGTCAGAGGAAACATAAGCATTTTATGTGTGCTTTATTAAGCAGCTACGTTGAATTTAATGGCATAGTACAAAGACACTCTGTGTGGTGCTATAGTATTGTCAACATTGCATTCACCTCTCGCAGGGAGAAAGAGAGTGTGTAGTGTGTGTTTTGTGTGTGTGTTGTGTGTGTGAGTGTGTGTGTGTGTGTGTGTCTGTGTGTGTGTTGTGTGTGTGTAGTGTGTGTGTGTGTGTGTGTGTGTGTGTGTGTGTGTGTGTGTGTGTGTGTGTGTGTGTGTGTGTTGTGTGTTGTGTTTGTGTTGTCTGTGTGTGTGTAGTGTGGTGTGTGTAGTGTGTGTGGTGTGTGTGGTGGTGTGTGTGTGTGTGTGTGTGTGTGTGTGTGCTGTGGTGGTGCGTGCTGCATATGTGAGTAGTGTGTGAATGTAGTGTGTGTGTGTGTTATGTGTGTATATGTGTGTGTGTGTGTTGTGTGCGTGTGTGAGACAGAGACAGAGACACAGAGAGAAAATACATACAAAGTTGCACAATATATATCAAGTTAACTGGAAACATGTCAGGTATATGATACATATGATATACTATGCCCACACGAAGACATACACATTATATACAAAATGTATATTACTCTACGGTAAGTATTTCTTTTATCGTAACTTGATTGTCATGTTATTAACTGACTCCCAGTTTTCTAACATAATACATAACATTTCATTAATATTAATAAAAATGATGATAAGACGTGATGAAAAAGTAAAAATAAATACATGCCAGTTATCAGGTCATGTCATCACTTGTCTCAGAGTATTTTTTCTTTCAAAAAAAAAAACATCAAAAAAACAATAAGCAAAAAAAAAAAAAAAAACCCACAAAACAAGAAACTGAAAGAACACAAAGAAAGGTATTGACATTATGCAAGATAGATCTGTATCGTGCCAACACTCTTTCAATGAACAGTAAGATCTTTATTATGTATTTCTGGCTTGTTGCCCAAAGAGCCACCTAGGGCTACACTGAGGAGGGAGACCTTTCTCTCAAAAGCAAAAAAAGAAAGAGAAGACGAAGAAAAAAAAAAAAAAAAAGCAAGAGGGGAGAAAGACATGAAAATGACCTAAGGGTCCTACAACTGACAAGACACACAAGCCAAAGTCCTTCGAATGAGACTATAAACTGGGGCCCCGTGTGCGAACGCACGCAGAAGATCTTACGTACGTTAAATCCTGTTCCACTTTTCATATGAGTAGGCCACTGTGTGCCGGAGGGAACAGATGACATTTACAAAACTGCATACACATGGGGACAATGTAAAAAAGCACACGAGTACTTATTCCATTATCCTCAATATAAAAGAATAAAATAAAATAAAGAAAAAAATAAAGAAAATAAAGCTTGCCGGTCTAAGACACAAAAAGAAGATACTAGATAATCTGCCTGATGGTCAAAACAAGTCAAAGTGATTGTTAAAAATTCAAGCCCCTAAACCAAAATTACACCTCTGAGTGTAACGGAGTCTGGTATTGTCTATGTATGCAGACAAGCATGATAGGGGGGGGGGGGGGGGGGGGGGTTAACTGAAAGTAAACAGACCACTACCGTCATATAGTTTGGAGTGCTCTCTATCATCCTTCCCCCCCTCAGTCTGTCTGATAGATCTATCCATGGATCTCGGTGTTACACCACTTTTGAATTATCACCACTGCCTCAGGCTGAAGTTCGAAGACTGCTTTCATGTCGCGTTTTCAATGAGCTGATCAATCACTGCCACGAGGAAAAACACAATGCAATCCATGTTCTCTGCACGTTGCCACAGCCCCCCCCCCCCCCCCTCCCCTTATTGTAAGGGGCTATGCCTATAATCAATGCTGTGCATGGCACCACCACAGTAATGTCCAAAATCGCTTTGGGATTCAAGCTGAGTGCCATTCTTCTTTTCAGTGTTTGTTATGTACATGTATACATGTAGATGAGAGTGGATGAGAGAGTGTATAAGACAAGGCAAGGCAAATCATTTATTTCAAGGATAATGAATAAGCACCTGTTTGCTTTTTAACATCCAGTCCCAGAGAGAGAGAAGAGAGAAGGAGAGAGAGAGAGAGAGAGAGAGAGAGAGAGAGAGAGAGAGAGAGAGAGAGAGAAGAGAGAGAGAGAGAGAGAGAGAAGAGAGAGAGAAGAGAGTTCAGGAAAAAAGTCAAGACCATCCATTGGCTGAAAAAATAATCTGAGAATGATTGGAATAACTTACACATTCTGCTCCAAAGAAAATGACAAATTTAAATAAACAGACATGTGGCACATGCACACACACAGCACAGACACACAAAATTCACACACACACACACACACACATACAATGTAACAAACCTAAAAACAAGACCAAGACACTAAATAAACAATTTTACCACGACAAAGAAGGATTAACTCTCTACATACTGCTGTCCAGTCAGCACAACACAACACAACACCCCCCCCCCCCCAATCCACACACACACACACACAATGTAAAAAGCCTGACACAAAACCAAGACTAAACAAACAATTTAACCACAAAACAAAGAATGATTAACCCTATACATACTGCTGTCCAGTCAGCTCACACACACAACACACACAACACAACACCCCCCCCCCCCCCCCCCAACCCACACAATGTAAAAAGCCTGACACAAAACCAAGACACTAAATAACAAACAATTTCACCATGACAAACAAGGATTAACTCTCTAGATCATACATACTGCTGTCCAGTCAGCACAACACAACACAACAACACACACACACCACACACCACACACACCACACAACACAATCTGGAAATAAAATTTTGACTTTGACTTTGACACACACCCACACCCACAATGCAACAAGCCTAAAAACAAGACCAAGACACTAAACGAATAATTTCACCACAACAAAACAATGACCAACTCTCTACATACTGCTGTCCAGTCAGCACAACACAACACAACACAACACAACACCCCCTCCCCCCCCCCCCCAACCCACACACAATGTAACAAGCCTAAAAACAAGACCAAAACACTAAATAACAAACAATTTCACCACGACAAAAGAAGGATTAACCCTATAGATACATACTGCTGTCCAGTCACGCCTTCTTCAGACTGGTCTTCCCCACCCGGTCTCTGCCCACCAGCATGAGACGGGTGCGAAACACCGGGCTGAGTACCCTGGGTGCACGACTGGTCATATGCCTTGACAGCCTCCAGCCCCCGCTGCCAGAATCTCTCTGGGAGCATCGTCTGGGAAATCGGGTACATGCACATTATTGAGAGAATGTTTCATTTAACACATTAATGTCCGACGTTCTGATAATATCATGATCAAGTCCAACATTCAGTTACAATCATGCCTTTTCATTACTACTGCACATGATAAGACAGTTATTGAGGAGTCAATGCAAGTATACTTTTTTTAATAACTTATTCATTAAGGTTTTTTTTCTAATTCATTAAATTGTTTTGTTTTTTTACTTATTATTAATAAGTTGTTTTGTTTTTTACTTATTCATTAAGTTGTTTTGTTTTGTATTTCATGCCTAAT
>CM060323.1:46224244-46231744 GCA_030674155.1 Stramonita haemastoma
CATCCACTTTGTCCTTTGACAAGCTCCAGGATTCTCTGCTTTTACAAGCATATGGATTGCATGGTACAATTCAAATTGTACAGTATAATAATTAGTATAAGGACATACCAAACTTAACTGCCTTGGAACAATCCAGTATAACTACTATAAAACTGATAGCCCAGCATTTGTGCCTGCAGGTGAGCTTGTTCTTTTTCCCTATAAATCTATGAGGATCAACTAGGTCACCCACCTAGTAGCCTACCTACTGAAACTTTTCGTGCAGTGTATCTCAGGTAAACCTAACTTTGCAGAATTCACTCTTCACCATAAGTTCCAAACTGTCATACTAACCATACCCCCTGCCATACCCGGGACATGGCAAGACAGGAAAGAACACAAGACTTCATAGGCAGGAAAGGATAGGGCACAAGACAGGATAGGCAGGAAAATAGAAAACAGGACAGGAAAGTCAGGAACGTACAGAGGACAGGATAGATCAAGGACATGACAGAAGACAGGATATGGTAGGAAAGGACAGGACACAAGACATGATATGGTAGGAAAGGACAGAACAGAGTAGGGCAGTAAAGAACAGGACACATGGTAGGATACGCAGGAGGCAAGACAGGATAGGGCAGTAAAGAACAGAACACATGGTAGAATAGGGCAGGACCAAGACTGGATAGGGCAGGGCAGTAAAGAACGACACGGGTAGAGTAAGGCAGGAAAGAATAGAACATCTGACAGAACTCGTGTCGGGGTATGGGACAAAACTGGGAATGAAGACTTAATACTGGGACAGAATAGGACAAGACACACGATAAATTAATAGGGCAGGAATGGGCAGAAATAAAAGGATTGGACTGAACAGTGCAGGATAAGGCAGGAAAGGTGGGGACACCATGATAGGGTATATAGATGAGACAAGAGCAGGAACTAAAGGATAAGACTACTTGACTGAATAGGGCAGGAAAGAGGATAAAGGAAGGACGCTGGACTGGGCAGGATAAGAATGGACAGAACAGGACAGGGCAGAACAAATCTGGGCAGGATCGAACAGGAAAGAACAGGATACAGGATTGAGAGGGAGAACAGTCCACGATACCATGACAGAACAGCGCAGGGCATAGTCGCACAAAAGAGGATGGTAAAGAATACAGGATAAGACAAACACACAGGACTGGATAGTGGAGAGAGAGAGTGATGTGTGTGTGTGTGTGTGTGTGTGTGTGTGTGTGTGTGTGTGTGTTTGCGCGCGCGCGCGTGTGTGTGTAATTAGCATATATGTGTAAGCATGATACCGTATGTGCATAAACCCCATACGTGCGCTTACAACATGTACCGGTAGCGACATGTCAAATGTCAAGTGTGGTGTGTGTGCTACGCATTTGGCTGTTTTCCAAGAGAAAGGGTAAGGGGTGGGAACCGAGAGCGTACAGACATGCTAATCTGCTGGCACCAACGCAATAGCTAACGTCTGTTCTACAGTGCCGCTATGTGTGTCAAGCGAACTGTATAATAGTATAGGTCTGGTGGCCATAAACTCTGTTAGGGGATTGACTTGTTGACCGAAAATTACGTCACATAGTGACGTCAATCGTGAAGACTTGAGTGACGTTGTACAGAGAGAGAGAAAAAAGGATGTTCTAATACCTGTCACTGAACAAAGAATTATCTATAAAGGGAAAGACTGTCCCATTTTTTAACAAAGAACGAGCCATCAGTAAAAGAGGCATTATAATTATCGGCGTGCTCAAGCACGCGCGCGCGCGCGCGCGCACAACACACACACACACACACACACACACACATATCCAGTGAAGTACTTTTGTTTTCCTGAAAAAGATGGTTGTTGCAGTAATGGCAGCTGGCTTTTAAAAGTGCTTTTGTTTTGTTTTCTGTATTTTCTTGAGATTGTTGGATACACTATGTATAGCATTTTTTTTAAGTTAAAGTTTTAAAAACTGAAATGTCTTGACCATCAGCATGATTAATGATTTTCAAATTACCTCAATCCTTTTCTTTCTTTTTTTCTTTTTTTTGGGGGGAGGGGGAGGGCTTTTTGTTTCTCAGCCAGAGCTCCCAGGTTTATCTATTGCGAGATCTTTGCGTATGCGACTGCCCCCCCCCCCCCCCCCCCTCCCCGGTGAGGTAACCGTATTCCAACTTCAGGGGATACAATTAGGAACTGAACCTACCAGTTTTGCCAGGGCAGTCAGATACAGGCCTCCCTGCTCTTTCCGATTTTCAACTGTGGTTGGGGTTCTTTCATGCGCAGGAGACCGTAAGCACACAGGTCTGACTGGTTTAGAGTCTCCTCCCAAAGACTTAACATTCAGTTCGATTTTCTCGTCAAACTGAGAGGAAAAGGTAAGGCTGGGAATCAAACAAAGAACCTCAAGGTTTACTTGTTAGGCAGGTGGACATCTAAACCGTCCTGCCTCTTCCTTCTCGATTCTTTTTTTTTTTTCTTTTCCTCAGCTAGATCTAGAGCTCCGATGCATTTTTGACATTGCCCAGCCCAGTAGAGCTCCAGGAAAAAACTTGGGGAATCGGCAGTGTCACTACACAGACTGCAGACTTTGCCATCCAGACCAGACAGAGAATTAAACATGGCTAGGGAACACAAGAAAAAAAAAGGTTGAGGAGAAGAAAGAAGAAGAAGAAGAAGAAGAAGAAGAAGAAGAAGAAGAAGAAGAAGAAAAGAAGATGAAGAAGAACAGAACTGAACAACAACAAGAACAACAACAACAAAAAGAAGAATCTTGAAGAAGATGAAGAAGAAAAAGAAGAACAACGAATCTTCTCCACTTACTTTCCAGCTGACCATATTGTTCTCCACAAGCTGTGTGTGGCCAGGGTCTTCTCCATAGCTGCTGGCAGTCCAGTGACATGTGGAGACAGCCCTGCTAACTTCACACAACCATTCCTGACTAAAATGCACGTTTTTCTTTTCTTCTACTTCAACAAAGTGATTTATAAAACAAAATATTTGTTGATACAGCCAGATGTTTCATACAAGTGCTTGTAGACAGTTTACACCCAACTAAAAAAAAAAAAGAAAGAAAGAAAAAAGATTTTTAAAAAATAAAAATAATCATCATAATAATAAATAAAAAAAGTTGACACCCAACAGCTAAGATAAAATCACACACATGCTAAACCATATTTTTTGTCTAGTTTTACACAACCCAGATTTATGACAGCACACAAGTAAAAGCAAGATAAAAGTCTGAACAAAGAAAAAAAAAAGACATACAACCTGTATCACACTGTCTTATCACAGTGGTATGCTAGAATACATTATATCACACTGGCTACACTGGACATTTAGAATGCATACACTTGAAGTTCAGTTCAATATTTGCAGGAAAAAAATCAATGAATGAACACGACAGATACAGTACAATGCCAGAAAGCAAATAAGAAATCATGCAGCAATCAGCACTGATCAATATTAAAGCTTTCACTTTAGTCTTGCCATTACAACCACTTTTCTTTTTGGTGGGGGGAGGGGGGGAGCTTGAACATTTTTTCTCCCTTACTTCTTTTCTTTCTTTTTTTAAATCATTTTTTTTCTTCCTTTTTTCTATTTTGTTTGTTCTTTTAAAAAAAAAAAAAAAAATACACTGTGGGTCTTTTTTTCCGACCTCTTATTTTCCCTATTTTTCAGATTTAATGAAACAAAAACACCACAACATGCTGTGATACAAGTTCATATGTGAGGTGGTTGCACAATATAGCATACACTGGTGATGACAAATACCTGTGGTATACTATTCTCTACACATACACATGCACACACACGCATGCATACACACACACCACACATACACACACTCTCAGCTGATCTAAACATATTCTCCACCCCTCCTCTTTAAAAACACCCCTTTTCTCTAAAGTGTCCCCACTATCTCCCAATACCATCCCCCCCCCCCCCCCCCCCTTCAATTATAAAATCTGAAACCGACACCCCTATTTCCATTTTAAAAAACTTTTTTTTCAATTCTAAAACACAGCGCCTTTCAAATTATTCACCATGGATTCTAAAAACAATCTTTTTTTTTTTGAAGGAACTTTTTTTCTATATTAAAAAAAGTTCACCACCCTCCCCTCTCCCAAAGTTTGACGGCACCTATCCCCCCCCTCCCCCTGTCCAATATGAATATAAATAATTTACCATTTCAAAACCACAAGGAATTCATCTGAATTCCTCACCCCAAGGCATTACACCTCTTCCCCCATCCCTACATACCAGACCCCCCCCCATCCCTACATACCTGAAGAACATTTTAACACCATACTGTTCCCTAAAATTCTAACTCTCCTAATGCCTACCTAGTTAAAATTGGATTATTCATTACATGTCTTAAGTCGGAATGGTTTTAATAACATTTCCATACATTGGTGTGTGTGTGTGTGTGTGTGTGTGTGGTGTGTGTGTGTGTGTGTAGCGTGTGCATGTACAAGTGTGTTTGTGATATTTTTATTTGAAGCTATCATGTAATGTTTGAACAAAAATGAAATGTAGCTATCTAGTATCTTGTGTCTTTTGATTAAATCATATCAATATGCCTGTCAGTATTAATATGCCTGTCAGTACTGTAATTGCCCTTCAGGGATGATTAAAGTGTTTTTGACTTGACTTGCACCTACCTTAAATGCCTTCACCGGGTCCTATACCTCCTATTCATGCATGCTTGCTCCCACACATTTATTTATATATTAATTCATTCTTTCACATTGAGGATAATGGAATAAGCACTCCTGTGCTTTTTTAATCCAGTCACCATGTGTATGCAGTATGCATCATTACATCATCCCCACCACCATTGATCATGCAGTTTTGTAAATCTTATCAATTCTCACTGACACATAATGGCCTAACTCTTACAAAAAGCAGAACAAGATTTAACATGTGCGCAAGATGTTCTGCTTGCGTTCGCACACTGGGCCTTAGTTTATAGTCTCATCCACAGAACTTTTGGAAAGAGAGGAGTCAGCAAACTCCAAACATCAGCCACCCAATGTGCTGTGCTGCATCGTCAAAGGGAGCTAACAAGTAGATAACTCTTGACCTACGGAGGAATCCGAAATACTCCTGAAACTTTTTTTGGCAGAGGCATTGTAGCGCATGTGTATGGCATTGCGATTCAAAGAAACCCAGCATTCTAATGGATCTGTCTTTGGTTACAGAAGCATTTGCATACATTATATTTTATATAGGAGCATAAACTTGCCAGGCCATATCAGGGCTGTCACCTCATAAAATTTTTAATCTCCAATCCAATCATGTGCTTTTATAGCCCTGCCGACCACACAGATATCTCAGAACAAACAAGTGCAACAACATCCATATTAAAACGTATAAAACCAACTCTACTGCCGTTCCTTGTATCAAACACCCTGGCCAACTATAAGGGTCAACCCAGGATGGGCACTGCATTGTGGGAGAAACATTAACCACACTTAAAATGAGATAAAACAAAACCAGATCCTTAAAACAACCTCCATCTAAGTGACCACACAACAACCCCTTTACTCAATTCAGTGAATCACCCATTCTCTAGAAAATAGAAACATTCAATTCAAATCTATTTAATTTCAATAAAACAAATAATTCATGGTGGGTTACAAGCTGTACATAAAAATGATAAGAAAACATTTATACATCGGATGGAATAACACCAGCACAGTAGCAATCATCACCAGCATAACTATAAGAAATACCCATGCTGAAAGCATCACCAAGCTTTATCAGGAGGAATTCACAATGTCACAAGCCTATAAATAACAAAAAAATGATTAACAAAACATTTATCAAAGAAACCAATTAAATTCAATCATTAAAAACAGATACACACGACAATTGCATGCAAACACACTATACCAGCAGGCAAACAACACACATAACAACACCATTTTAACATATAAAAATAATATATATAATAAATAATAAATAATAATAATAATAATAAATAATAATATTTTACAAGGTTACAGAGCAAGCATACATACTTTTTTTCATCCGGCCCTTGCCCTGATCAGGGAATAAAGCTAAGAACCCCCTCCCTACCCTACATACCACATCACCACCACAGCGTTCAACCAATATTTTAAAAGAAAACCGGATACACATTAAAAACGTGCCATCCTAAGAGATACACTAATAAACTGTTTAAACAAATTGTCATTGTCGTTGCCTCTGCTGCTGTGTTCGTGCTTTACTCGCAAATTGTCGGAGACAGTTTCATAGTAAATCTCATATTAAAAAGGGCACAGAGAGAAATGGTACTTACAAAAATATAAACTTGAAAATAATCACAAAACTTCATAACACATCTCAAAAATGGTAACAGATGGAACAAAATAATAACTAATACCCTCCAATAACCAAGTCTAGGATAGCATATGTGAAGGTGTGAAGTTGGAAGGAAAGGGAAGAGAGAGATGAGAGAGAGAGATGAGAAGAGAGAGAAGAGAGAGGGAGAGCAATCTTCAAATTACATCGTCATCAAAAAAAACCATTCAACAAAGTATTTCAAAAACACACTCATATCTGTAAAAAAAAATTCATCAATGAAATCTTATAAGCTATACAAATGTGGCACAACCAATCTACAAGGAAAGAAAGCCCTGAAAAGCAAAAACAACAAAAGCGCAAGTTTGTATAAAAGAAATACCAAATAGGAGCGAACAACATTTAAGGTTAATAAACAATCCAGTTTTAAATCAAACTCAATGCATTAAAAAGCACAATATATATCACTGAAGATAAGAAAATAGCAAATATTCAGGACCATAACACAAGGCATTTCAAATTCTATAAGCCAAAACATTCCTATGAAAAATAATACATTCCATGTGTGTGTGTGTGTGTGTGTGTGTGTGTGTGTGTGTGTGTGTGTGTGTGTGTGTACCTGTGTGTGTGTGTGTGTGTGTGTGTGTGTGTGTGTGTGTGTGTGTACCTGTGTGTGTGTGTGTGTACCTCTGTGTGTGTACCTGTGTGTGTGTGTACCTGTGTGTGTGTGTACCTGTGTGTGTGTCTGTGTGTGTGTGTCTGTGTGTGTGTCTGTGTGTGTGTGTGTGTGTGTGTGTGTGTGTGTGTGGTTGTGGTGTGTGTGTGTGTGTGTGTGTGTGTGTGGTGTGTGTGTGTGTGTGTGTGTGTGTGGTGTGTGCATGCGTGCATGCATGCGTGCGTGCGTGCGTGCGTGAGGGGGAAATTCAAGCAAAGAAGACAAAAAGGAAAAAGACATGCACATGCATAAAAAACAAATATAAAAACCCTTAAACACACCAAAAAAAAATAAATAAAATTCAATACAATTTCAATTTCAACAAGAACCGAAACAATCCTATCAGTGATAAGACTAGGATAGCATATGTGGAAGTGGAGGATGGACAACAAAAAAAAGAAGAAAAAAAAAAAGGCATCTTCAAATTACTTTGAGATCAAAACAAACCAGTCAACACACCCACAAAACACTTCTGTAAACAATTATCATCATAAAACCTATA
>CM060323.1:46236744-46249244 GCA_030674155.1 Stramonita haemastoma
TAGTACAAAATCAACTGTATGAATTATACAGATTAAAACGGGGTATTTAACATGTACGCCAGTACTACCCATGTCATATGGGAAACAACCCAACCCAAAAATCCAACCTGGAGCTTAACGGGCTCCGCCAGGTTTGTTCTGCTCCCAGAACAGACCCCTTAGGTCTGAATGTAGACCCATTGGTCTGAATACGATAAAGTCCAATCATTGTGTGGTAAATTGAAATAAGGAAAATCAACGAATTAAACTCAGATTCTGGGGACATTTTAAAGTCCCCTGATAAAAGCAGGTTTTTTATTTTTGTATGGATTATAATTATGGGAACATGAACCAGGCAAGTAGTTCCCACCAGATAAAAGCAGGTTTTTTATTTTTGCTATGGAT
This sequence comes from Stramonita haemastoma, assembly GCA_030674155.1. Taxonomy (NCBI): domain Eukaryota; kingdom Metazoa; phylum Mollusca; class Gastropoda; order Neogastropoda; family Muricidae; genus Stramonita; species Stramonita haemastoma. The sequence goes on from CM060323.1 coordinate 46,237,129, forward strand.
TATAATTACGGGAACATGTACCAGGCTAGTAGTTCCCACCAGATAAAAGCAGGATTTTTTTGTGAGTGGGGCGTTTTCCTATGGCGAGTTGGTTGACCAGTGGAGTTTTTGGACAGAGACCACTATTTGCTCGGTAAGCATTTGGCCAATTTTTATTTTTGTGTGGTTTTCTCACTGTAAATTTGTATATAGTTTTTGGACAGAGACCACTATTTGCTAGGTAAGCATTTGGCCAATTTTTATTTTTGTGTGGTTTTCTCACTGTAAATTTGTATAGATTTTGGACAGAGACCACTATTTGCTAGGTAAGCAATTGGCCAATTTTCATTTCTGTGGTATAGAAAACCTCAGTATAGAAAGTCACAGTATTGAATACTATGTTAAAGTGAGGCCTTTATCGATATTTGGATTATTGAACACCGTTAAAGAGGTCTTTCTCTATGAACAATGAAATTTGAAATGACTGTGGAGGCTTAACAGTACATATGTGAATACAGCGTTAGACAACGCGGGGCATAAATCAACTGTACGAATTATACAGATTAAGTGATGCAAGTTTACAGTGTCAAGTTTACAGTGTCAATGATAAAGTTCAATCCATGTTTGGTAAATTGAAATAAAGGAAAATCAACTAATTAAATTAATTTTTACTCGTGTTTACAAAAATGTTGTATAAACATAATTGGCCATTATAAATTTCAAACATCTAAGTCTAGCTTGGTCATCGTGCAGTAAAATGTGTAAGCAAAATAAATCGAACTCTACTTTTGGTTTGAGGGTTTTTGGGTTGTTTTTTTTATAAAGTCATCACTCTATTGCCTTTATAAAACCTGCCATCAAATCAGAATCAAGCAGTAATAGCAATTGTATCCAGTAATACTTAAAAGTAGATTATTTGGAATATGAAAGGAAATACTGAAAATATGCAAGGAATTATTGACACAACTCCCCCTGAAAGTCCCTCAGATTAGTACCAGGCACAGATCCCTGTGCACACAATTTCCCATGCGTCGAGACTTTGTGTTTTATAGAAGAGCAGGCAAGGTATAACCGGTGATATGGGCATGCTTAGCATGCACCCAGCCACCTGCAGAGGGATGGGCTCCGCCAGGCTCAGCTTGCCCACCTCGCTTTGCCTCCAAAATGGGGTGTAGTGTAGTGTAGTGCCCCAACCACGGCTCAAGGAGTTAAGGGAGGCAAGATGTGGGAACTGACCATTCGTATAAACCATTACAACATTAAACGATGTGCTAGTTTATACATGGAATAATTTTTTTTTTGGGGGGGGGGGGGGAAATTAGGTACAGTTTGCTCCCCTTAAGAAGTTAAGATGCTGTCACCATCAAGTCAGATTGTTAAACACTGCGTGAGAAAGTTCTTTTTGAGCTTTCTCTGTCCATTGCACTAGTGAATAGTGCCTTACGAGAGTCATTTTAAATTCCAGGTCTTTCTCTGTCAAGTTATAATAGTGAATACTGACTTCTGTCAAGTTCAATTTAGGAAACGCCAACTTCTGTCAAGTTACATTAATTAGTGAATACTGCGTTAGCACTCTTTGTTACATGTCTTTATCCATGGTCACATTGGCCTGTATCAATGATTTGAGAACATTTTTTTCTCTATCAATATTCGGATTAGTGAATACCATGTTAATGTGAGGGGCCTTTATCAATTTTCGTGCTAGTGAATACTGTGGGGTCACTATCAAGTCACAGTATTGAATACTATGTTAAAGTGAGGCCTTTATCGATATTTGGATTATTGAACACTGTTAAAGAGGTCTTTCTCTATGAACAATGAAATTAGAAACAACTGTGGAGGCTTATCAACGGTACATATGTGAATACGGCATTAGACAACGCGGAGTAAAAAATTCAACTGTACAAATGATGCAGATTAAACCCGGCGCACAAAAAACCAACTGTACGAATTAATCAGATTAAACCCGGGGCACACAATCAACTACAAATTATGCAGATTAAACCTGGGGCACAAAATCAACTGCACGAATTATGCAGATTAAAACGGGATATAAAATCAACTTTAAAAAAAAAAAAAAAATTTTTATAGAAGAGCAGGCAAGGTATAACCAGTGATATGGATGACATGGGCATGCCTAGCATACACCCAGCCACCTGCAGAGGGATGGGCTCCGCCAGGATCGGCTTGCCCACCTCACACTGCCTCCAAAATGGGGTGTAGTGTAGTGTAGTGCCCCAACCACGGCTCAAGGAGTTAAGGGAGGTAAGATGTGGGAACTGACCATTCGTATAAACAATTACAACATTAAACGATGTGCTAGTTTACACATGGAATAATTTTTTCTCTTTTTTTTTTGGGGGGGGGGGGGGGGGGAATTTTCAGGTACAGTTTGCTCCCCTTAAGAAGTTACGGTGCTGTTACCATGGGGGGGGGGGGGGGGGGAATTTTCAGGTACAGTTTGCTCCCCTTAAGAAGTTAAGTTACTGTCACCATCAAGTCAGATTGTTAAACACTGCGTGAGAAAGTTCTTTTTGAGCTTTCTCTGTCCATTGCACTAGTGAATAGTGCCTTACGAGAGTCATTTTAAATTCCAGGTCTTTCTCTGTCAAGTTATAATAGTGAATACTGACTTCTGTCAAGTTCAATTTAGGAAACACCAACTTCTGTCAAGTTACATTAATTAGTGAATACTGCTTTAGCACTCTTTGTTACAGGTCTTTATCCATGGTCACATTGGCCTGCATCAATGATTTGAGAACTTTTTTTCTCTATCAATACCGTGTTAAAGTGAGGGGCCTTTATCAATTTTTGTGCTAGTGAATACTGTGGGGTCACTATCAAGTCACAGTATTGAATACTATGTTAAAGTGACGCCTTTATCGATATTTGGATTATTGAACACTGTTAAAGAGGTCTTTCTCTATGAACAATGAAATTAGAAACAACTGTGGAGGCTTAACAGTACATATATGAATACAGCGTTAGACAACGCGGAGTAAAAAAACCAACTGTACGAATGATGCAGATTAAACCCGGTGCACAAAAAACCAACTGTATGAATTAATCAGATTAAACCCGGGGCACACAATCAACTACAAATTATGCAGATTAAACCCAGGGCACACAATCAACTACAAATTATGCAGATTAAAGCCAGGGCACGAATTCAACTGTACGAATTATGCAGATTAAAACCCGGGGCACACAATCAACTGTACGAATTATGCCGATTAAACCCGGGAACACACAATCAACTGTACGAATTATACAGATTAAACCTGAGGCACAAATTCAACTGTACAAATTATGCAGATTAAACACTGGGCACAATCAACAGTACGAATTATGCAGATTAAACCCGGGGCACACAATTCAAATGTACGAATTATGCAGATTAAACCCAGGGCACACAATTCAAGTGTACAAATTATGCAGATTAAACCCGGGGCACATAATCCAACTGTACGAATTATGCAGATTAAACCCGGGGCACATAATCCAACTGTACGAATTATGCACATTAAACCCAAGGCACACAATCAACTGTACGAATTATGCAGATTAAACCCGGGCCACACAGTCAACTGTGCGAATTATGGAGATTAAACCAGGGGCAGAAAAAAACAACTGTACGAATTAAGCAGATTAAACCCGGGGCAGAAAGAACAAACTGTACAAATTATACAGACTAAACCCGGGGCAGAAAAACCAACTGTATGAATTATGCAGATTAAAACCAAGGCACAAAAAGACAATTGTACGAATTATGCAAATTAAACCCGGGGCACACAATTCAACTGTACAAATTATGCAGATTAAGCCCCGGGCACACAATCAACTGTAGGAATTATGCAGATTAAACCCAGGGAACAAATTCAAGTGTACAAATTATGCAGATTAAATGTGGGGCACACAGTCAACTGTAGGAATTATGCAGATTAAACCCAAGGTAGAAAAAAGCAATTGTACGAATTATGCAGATTAAACCTGGGGCACAAAACAACCAACTGTACAAAATATGCAGATTACACCCGGGGCACAAAAATTAAACTGTACGAATTATGCAGATTAAACCCAGGGCAGAAAAAACAACTGTACCAATTATGCAGATTAAAAGCCGGGGCAGAAAAAACTGTACGAATTATGCAGATTGAAACCTGGGGCAACACAATCAACTGTAGGAATTATGCAGATTAAACCCAGGGCACACAGTCAACTGTAGGAATTATGCAGATTAAACCCAAGCCAGAAAAAAGCAACTGTATGAATTATGCAGATATAAAACCCGAGGCAGAAAAAAACTATACAAATTAATGCAGATTAAAACCCAGGGCAGAAGAAATTGTATGAATTATGCAGATTAAAACCTGGGCAGAAAAAAAAAAACCAACTGTATGAATTAGGCAGAATAAAACCTAGGAAGCAGAAAAAAAACTGTACAAATTATGCGCCAAGATAATAAACCAGAACGGCAGAAAAATTATGAATTATGAAGAAATTATAAATTAAAAACCCGGGGCAGAAAAAACACAACTGTACGAATTATGCAGATTAAAACACGGGGCAGAAAAAAAACTGTACGAATTATGCAGATTAAAACCCGGGGCAGAACCCGGGGCAGAGAAAAACTACTGTATGAATTATGCAGATTAAAACCTGGGGCACAAAAAACAAACTACGAATTATGCAAATTAAAACCGGGGTACAAAAAACAAACTGTACAAATTATGGAGATTTAAAACTCGGGGCACAAAAAACAAGTACATTAAGATAAACGAAAAAAAAAACATAATTATGCAGATTAAAACCGGGGCAAAAAAAAACAACCAACAATTATGCAATTAAAAACCCGGGACAGAAAAAAAAACTGTAGAATTATGCAGATTAAATCCGGGACAGAAAAAAAAACTGTACGAATTATGCAGATTAAACCCGGGGCAAAAAAAAACTGTACGAATTATGCAGATTAGACCCGGGGCAGTAAAAAAACAAATGTACGAATTATGCAGATTAAACCCGGGCAGGAAAAAAACCAACTGTACGAATTATGCAGATTAAACCCAGGGCAGTAAAACACAACTGTAAGAATGTTGCAGATTAAAACATGGGGCAGAAAAAAACTATAAACCCAGGACAACGAAAAAAAAACAACTATACAAATTATGCAGATTAAAACCTGGGGCAGAAAAAAACAACTGTACGAATTATGCAGATTAAACCTGGGGCACAAAAAAAATGTACGAATTATGCAGATTAAAACCCAGGGCAGAAAAACTTGGGCAACAATAAAAAATGTACAAATTAGAGCAGATATAAAAACAGGACCAGAAAAAAACAACTGTATGAATTATGCAGATTAAACCCGGGGCAAAAAAAAAACCTGTACAATTATGCAGATTAAACCCGGGGCAGAAAAAAAAACTGTACCAATTATGCAGATTAAACCCGGCAGAAAAAAAAAAACGGTACGAATTATGCAGATTAAACCCGGGGCACAAAAAACCAACTGTACACATTATACCGATTAAAACCCGGGCAGAAAAAAACAACCGTACAAATTATGCAGATTAAAACCTTGGGCACAAAAAAACAACTGTATGAATTATGCAGATTAAAGCCCGGGGCAGAAGAATTGTTTATAATTATGCAGATTAAAACCCGGGGCAACACAAAAAAAACCTGTACGAATTATGCAGATTAAAACCCGGGGCAAAAAAAAATTACTGTATGAATTATGCAGATTAAACCCAAGGCACAAAAAACAACTTTATGAATTATGCAGATTAAACCAGCAAAAAAAACAGAATTAGAATTAAAACCCGGGCTAAAAACAAACAGTAACGAGAAAATAACGAATAGCAGATTAAAACCCGGGCAGAATAAAAAACTGTATGAATTATGCAGATTAAAACAAAAACCCAGGGCAAGAAAACACGAAAAATGTAGCAGATTAAAAAAACCCAGGGCAAAAGAAGAATGTAGAATTATGCAGATTAAAACCCGTGCAGAAAAAAAAACTGTACAATTATGCAGATTAAACCCGGGCAAAAAAAACTGTACAAATTATGCAATTAAAACCCGGTGCAGAAAAATTTACAAATTATGCAGATTAAAACCCGGGGCAAAAAAATAAACTACGAATTATGCAGATTAAAACCCGGGCACAAAAAAAACCAACTGTACAATTATGCAGATTAAAAAAAACCCGGGGCAGAAAAAAAAACAAATTATGCAGATTAAAACTGGGTAACCGGAAAAAACCAACTGTACGAATTATGCAAATTAGAAACCGGGGCACAAAAAAAACAGCTGTACGAATTATGCAGATTAAAGCGAGGGGCACAAAAAAAACAAACTCTTAAAATTATGCAGATTAAACCTGGGGCAGAAAACTACTACGAATTATGCAGATTAAAACCCAGGGCAGAAAAAATGTACGAATTATGCAGACTAAAACCCGGGCACAAAAAACAAACTGTACAAATTATGCAGATTAAACCTGGGCAGAAAAAACCAACTGTGTAAATTATGCAGAATAAAACCCGGGGCAGAAAAACCAAGTGTACAAATTATGCAGATTAAACCCAGGGCAGAAAAAAAAAAAGTATGAATTATGCAGATGAAACCCGGGCAGAAAAAACAACTGTACAATTATGCAGATTAAACCCAGGACAGAAAAAACACAACTACGAATTATGCAGATTAAAACCCGGGCACAAAAACCAAACTGTACGAATTATGCAGATTAAAACCCGGGGCAGAAAAACCAACTGTAGCGAATTATGCAGATTAAAACACAGGGCAGAAAAAACCAAGTGTACGAATTATGCAATGAAACCCGGGGCAGAAAAAAAAACTGTACGAATTATGCAGATTAAACCCAAGGACAGAAAAAAAAACTACTGAATTATGCAGATTAAAACCGGGGCACAGAAAACACAACTATACGAATTATGCAGATTAAAACCCGGTCAGAAAAAAACTACGAATTATGCAGAATAAAACCCAGGGCAGAAAAAAAAACGGTATGAATTATGCAGATTACAACCCAGGGCAGAAGAATCGTACGAATTATGCAGAATAAAACCCAGGGCAGAAAAAAACCTGTACGAATTATGCAGATTAAAACCCAGGGCAAAAAGAAAACTGTACAAATTATGCAGATTAAAACCGGGGCAGAAGAATTATACCAATTATGCAGATTAAAACCCGGGGCAAAAAAAAACTGTATGAATTATGCAGATTAAAACCTGGTTCAGAAAAAAACAACTGTATGAATTATGCAGATTAAAACCCGGCCAGAAAAAAACTAAGCATTATGCAGATTAAAACCCGGGGAAGAAAAAATAAACTACGAATTATGCAGATTAAAACCCGGGGCACAAAACCAACTGTACAAATTATGCAGATTAAAACCTGGGGCACAAAAAACCCAACTGTACGAATTATGCAGATTAAAACCCGGGCAGAAAAAAAATACAAATTATGCAGATTAAAACCCGGGGCAAAAAAAAAAACCAACTGTACGAATTATGCAGATTAAAACCCGGGGCACACAAAACTGTACGAATTATGCAGATTAAAACCCGGGGCACAAAAAAACAGCTGTACAAATTATGCAGATTAAAACACGGGGGCACAAAAAAACCAACTCTAAAAATTATGCAGATTAAAACCGGGGCAGAAAAAATTGAACGAATTATGCAGATTAAAACCCGGGCACAAAAACCAAACTGTATGAATTATGCAGATTAAACCCAGGGCAAAAAAAAACTAAGTGTGCGAATTATGCAGATGAAACCCGGGGCAGAAAAAAAACTGTACGAATTATGCAGATGAAACCCAGGACAGAAAAAAAACTACGAATTATGCAGATTAAATCCTTGGGCAGAAAACCAACTGTAAAATATAGATTAAAACCGGGGCAGAAAAAACCCAACTTAAAATTATGCAGATTAAACCCGGGGCAGAAAAACTACGAATTATGCAGATTAAAACCCAGGGCAGAAAAAATTGTACGAATTATGCAGATTAAAACCCGGGCAAAAAAAAACTGTACAAATTATGCGATTAAAACCTGGGCACAAAAAAACAACTGTAGAATTATGCAGATAAAACCCGGGCACAAAAAAACCAACTAAAATTATGCAGATTAAACCCAGGGCAGAAAAAACAAAAAACCAGGCATGAAAATTAATATGCAGATTAAAACCCGGGCAGAAAAATTGTACGAATTATGCGGATTAAAACCTGGGCACAAAAAACAAACTGTATGAATTATGCAGATGAAACCCGGGCAGAAAAAACAACTGTGCGAATTATGCAGATTAAAACCCAGGGCAGAAAAACCAACTGTACGAATTATGCAGATTAAAACCCGGGGCACAAAAACCAACTGTACGAATTATGCAGATTAAAACCCGGGGCACAAAAAAACAACTATAAATTATGCAGATTAAACCCGGGCAGAAAAATCTACGAATTATGCAGATTAAAACCCAGGCAGAAAAAATTGTACGAATTATGCAGATTAAAACCGGGGCAGAAAAATTGTACGAATTATGCAGATTAAAACCTGGGCACAAAAAAAACTGTATGAATTATGCAGATAAACCCGGGGCAGAAAAAAACCAACTGTGCGAATTATGCAGATTAAAACCCAGGGCAGAAAAACCAACTGTACGAATTATGCAGATTAAAACCCAGGGCACAAAAACCAACTGTACGAATTATGCAGATTAAAACCGGGGCACAAAAAACCAACTGTACGAATTATGCAGATTAAAACCCGGGGCACAGAAAAATAACTGTACGAATTATGCAGATTAAAACCCAGGGCACAAAAAAACCAACTGTACAAATTATGCAGATTAAAACCAGGGAACAAAAACAACTTACGAATTATGCAGATTAAAACCCGGGCACAGAAAAATAACTGTACGAATTATGCAGATTAAAACCCGGTGCAGAAAAAAAACAACTGTATGAATTATGCAGATTAAAACCCGGGCAGAAAAAACTTTACGAATTATGCAGATTAAAACCCGGGGCAGGAAAAAATCTATGAATTATGCAGATTAAAACCCGGGGCAGGAAAAAAACAACAGTACGAATTATGCAGATTAAGACCTGGGGCAGAAAAAAACAGTACAAATTATGCAGATTAAAACCCGGGGCACAAAAAAACTGTACAAATTATGCAGATTACACTCGGGGCAGAAAAAAACCAACTGTGCGAATTATGCAGATTAAAACCCAGGGCAGAAAATCAGATTAAACCCGGGCAGAAAATCAGATTAAACCCGGGGCACACAATTCAAATGTACGAATTATGCAGATTAATCCCGGGCACAAATTCAACTGTACAATTATGCAGATTAATCCTGGGGCACACAATCAACAGTACGAATTATGCAGATTAAACCCAGGGCACAAAATCAACTGTACAGAATTATGCAGATTAATTCCAGGGCACAAAAATAGAATTAATCCGCACAATTCACTGTAGCAATTATCAGATTAACCCGGGCACGAAACAACTGTACGAATTATGCAAATTAAACCCGGGGCACAAAAATCATTATATAAACCCAGGGCACAAAATCAACTGTAGAATTATGCAGATTAAACCCAGGGCACAAAATCAACTTAACGAATTATACAGATTAAAACGGGGTATAAAATCAACTGTATGAATTATACAGATTAAAACAGAGTATAAAATCAATTTTACTATCCTTCATTGTATCAACATCCTGGGCAACTACGAGTGTCAACCTAGGACAGTCACCCCATTGTGGAAAAAACCCACAAACACACATAAAATGCTCTTCAGGTCCATCTCACTGGAATGACCCTCTTCCCTCCCTCTGCCAAAAGTCTACACAAATTCTATTAAATCCAGCCTTTATGACATTTTCAACCCAAGATCTTTCCACAGTTGGTACGCCTTGTATCTGTCCAAACCTTTAATAGCCACTGCTATCTGCTCTTCCCACGTTAAGTGCATTAGTGTGTGTGTGTGTGTGTGTGTGTGTGTGTGTGTGTGTGTGTGTGTGTGTGTGTGTGTGTGTGTGTGTGAGTGATGTGAGTGAGTGAGCGAGCGTGTGAAGAGTGTGTGTGTGAGTATGAGAGAGTGTGTGTGTGTGTATGTGTGAGGAGTGTGTGTGTTGTGTGTGTGTGTTTGTTGTGTGTGTATGTTGTGTGTGTGTGTAGTTTTAGTGTGTGTGTGTGTGTGTGTGTGTGTGTGGTGTGTCTGTGTGTTCTGGTGTGTCTGTGTGTGGTGTGATGTGATATGTGTGTGAGTGTTGAAAATTTGTTAATATTTGTAATTTGAATGCAAGTGCTTTTTCCAAGGATTTAGCGCTATATAAATCCCTCTTTATTACTGTTGATGCTATTATTTTTCGTCATTATTAAGAGGCCCCTCAGACTGGAAATTCAACAATTTTAGATAATGATATGTCGACTACACAAAGAATGCGTTCTTAACTTTTGAGGAAGAATTCAGCCACCTCAATCTCTCAACAAATGGAAACTATACCAATAACAACCAGAAGACTCTCATATCACTTTGCTAAAGTCCAGCAGTGTTAGAAAAAGAAGCACATGAATGACAAGCCAATGCAATCAAATTATGTTTATAGCCCAGCCGACTCAAAGGTCATATCAGGGCTGTCACCTTGTTAAAATTTTCCTCTCAGATTAAAGTGAAAAGATCAAAAACAGAAAATAGACCACCAAGAGCTAATAAATAAATAAAATCAGAACTGAAACTGAAGTGCTTGCCTACGCCAAGGTGCACAAGCAAGATCTAGAATTAGATGTATAGAAGTTAAAGAACACGACAACTGCTTAACTCAGAAAAAATGCAGTGCAGTAGCCAGCATAACTGCATATTTTAAAACGTGTAAGGTGATTAAAGTAAATGATCAGATGAGCATATACGCAGAAAAGTTCATCGAATCAATCTTGTTTATAGCCCCGCTGACCTCAGAGGCCATATCAGGGCTGTCACCTCATAACATTTTAAATCTCAGATTAAAACTGTGCAACTGTATACAGATAAAAACAGGGTATAAAATTAACTTCCTTGAATCAACTCCCTGGCCAACCATTTGGGATAAAGGAGGACGGTCACTTATTGTGGGAGAAACCACATCAATGACACACAAACTGAGATGAAACCAAAACCAGATTCCTTAATAAAAAGAATAACCCCGAAACCCCCAGATTCCTTCAAACCACCTTGTTCTATGTGACTGGCTTTAACACTTTTGCTCATATCAGACAGGAAAAGCCCCATTCTCTCGGGAAGTTAAAAACGTTGCCCACTGAAACATCGCAAAATAGGATCTTTAGAGAGACTGCAGTAAAACACTTGTGCCTAATATCCTAGACATCTGGACACTCCAGAAGCAGATGCTTGATGTGTCACCAATACCCACACACAAGTCACATCATGGTGTTCGCTTGCTTTTCAGCAAACTGTTCACTTAAAGAACTCCCTATGTACACTGGCACTTAACTCCCCATGTACACTGCACACTTAAAGAACTCCCATGTACATTGCACACTTAAAGAACTCCCCATGTACAAGTCACACTTAAAGAACCTTCCCATGTACACAACACTTAAAGACTCCTCCATGTACACAGCACACTAAAGAACTCCCCATGTACACAGCACACTTAAAGAACCCCTATGTACACTGACACAAAGAGCCCTCCACGTACTTGTGTACTCTAGAGAAGCCCTTCATGTACTTTGTACACACAGAAAAGCCCTTCACGTACTTTGTACACATAGAAAAGCCCTTCACGTACTTGTACACATAGAAAAGCCCTTCAAGTACTTTGTACACATCAAGAGCCCTTCACGTACTTTTGTACACATTACAAGAGCCTTCACGTACTTGTACCACATAGAAGAGCCCTTCACTTACTTTGATACACTAGAAAAGCCCATTCACGTACTTTGTACACATTTACAAGACCCTTCACTACTATGTACACTATAAAAGAGCCCTTCACGTATTTTGTACACATAAGACCCTTCACTACTTTGTACACCTAAAAAGTCCCTTCAGGATACTTTGTACAATAAAAAGCATTCACGTACTTTGTACTAAGAGA
>CM060323.1:46254244-46271744 GCA_030674155.1 Stramonita haemastoma
TTTGGGTTCTGTGTGTATGTGTGACTGAAGGCGTGTGGACACAACAGCATATAGACATAACAGCATGTAGCTTTCTGTTTTTTAAATACCAAATGACCAGTCCCACCATCTGCAATTGTTATGTGCAGTTTGGATTCCGGTCACAAATTTTCTGCCAAGATGCGTTCTGGCCTTTTTTTTTTATTTTTGTTTTTAAAAAAGATGTGCTTTAAGCGAATCGATCTCCAAAAGAAAGAAAAAAGCATGTGCCGAAAAATAAGTTGTCTATAAGCTGATTCCCCATCTAATTTTTTTTCTAAATATCCAATTGACACGAGCATGTTTTCTACTGATTTTATCCCCAACACCACTTTCCCTTTAATCCCTCCTCTTCAAACACACACAACACAAAAACACACACACACACACACACACACACACACACACACACACTATTAAAGCTATATAGCACTTGTGTCTCCATTTTTTATACATATGAATAAACTTTTTGTTCATTAATTTCTCTTTTTAAAATGCGTTGACCTTTTTTCACCCACACTGTTGTGCTGTATACCACTGGTAATGTTGCAAAGATCTTTCAGTAGTGTCTCGTTTGACTAGTCCTGCCAAGTCATTGGCCATTTGAGCACTTAAAAAAAATTTTAAGTAATAATTTAGATTCATCAAAAGCATCGAGCAATTAGGACTGCCTCCCTCCCCACCCCAAATTATAGTTATAAACAGATGGGACATTTGTTTCCCCTCTTCTCCACTCCACCCACTACACAACAACAGATATGTACTAAACTACAACTCCACATTGCTTGCCAAGTGCTGCAAATGCCTTGAAACTTTCCCTCTCTATCCTTAAAATAATGTCTGTAGTATTTCATTGAAGAACTTAGGTGTTTTTTTCTAACCCTGTACAAAACCCAGAGTGAGGAACCAAACAGATAGCGTCATGTTTGATAGGTGAGAAAATCATTGAAGTTTTAAGCTCAAAGACCTTGCCAGGCACAGACTGTGACCCAAACCACATACTTGTCAAGTGGAATTCCAACTCAAAGCTGTAACATTTCAAAATAATAAAGTACCCCCAACTTTGAAACTGAAAAGCTTGCAGAACTTTTGCCTCATTTTTCAAATTGAAACAACCCAATCATATTGCTGTATAGCCCACAAACCACAGAGAGTATTATATCAAGATCAGGGCTGTCACCTTGTCAAAACCAATCTATTCCAATCTTCTTGTTTATAGCCCCGCCAACCAAAGGCCATATCAGGGCTGTCATCTTATAAAATTTTAAGTCTCAAATAAAATATGCAACTACATACAGATTAAAACGGTATAAAATCAACTCTACTGTCGCTCCATGTTTCAACACCCTGGCCAACTATGACCTTTAGAGACTTGGAATGAAATAAAACCGATACCCAAATCCTAAAAACCATCCTTGTTTTAAAGTAAATGACTCACATGTTATCTTTTATTGACAGAATATGCCTGTTCTCTCCAGAAGTGTTGCAGTATTGGAAACTCTGATACCAATCGATCTCTGACCTTATCATCTGACCTAGGCAATTTTAAAATAAATTTAAGAAAATAAGCTTTAGATTTATCTGGTTAAAAAAAAACAGAACAAAATTATTATAACACTGATAGAATACAAAAAGGATGATGGTTTAGAATATATACCAGATAACAAACATAGTAATTAAAGCTTCAAAACTTGCATGGCTCAGAGACTTCAGAACTTCAAGTAAGAAATGGGAGTTATACCCAGAAAAGCTTCCCAATTTTTTGGTCATGTCTTAAAATGTAAAAACTATGCAGCTTTATGCAAATAATTTTTACTCTGGATAGACATTTAGAACATAATATTTTTATGCTTGCATAAAACCAAAAATATTATGGAACTTCTGGTAGAACCAGTATTTCATAAGGAAAAGAATAATATCCTTACCTATGGCAACTGGATTCAAAAAAGGTATTTACAAAAAATTTGACATTTTCTGAAATGAGGGGAATTATCACCTATTATCTTCCAATTCAATCCAATTTTATCCACATGTTTATGTACGCTGACAACAGAGGCCAAATGAAAAAAAATGCAACTTAATTTTTTTTAAATGGTAATAAGACAAAACACAATTTTTTTAAAAACAGGCCAGGAACAGTATGTCTCGTTGTAACATGTCATAAAAAATCTAAAACAGTCTTAAAACAATGGTAACGAGCAACTCTCACAGCAAAATGCTGACAGCTTAAAAGATGAGACTACAAACTGAGGTCCAATGAGCAAACACACGCAGAACATCTTGCACATATGTTAAAAGCTGTTTTACTTTAAGAAGAGTAGGCCGTTGTGTGCTGGTGGATTGGATAACAAAATGTACAATTGGGAATTAGATGTAAAAAAAAAAAAAAAAAAAAAAAAAGCACAGGAGTGCTTAGTCCATAGTTCTCAAAATACAGTAAAAAAAAAAAAAAAAAAAAAAAAAATTTATGTCCTTCTGAAAATAAAGGGTCACAGCTATACTACACATTGTAGCCTAGGGCAAAAATAAACCAAGTAATTCATACTGCTGCAAAAACTGGTCTGACAACATTGGTGAAAATGCAGAGTAGGACAAGGAATTCTTTAAATCTAAATAAAAAAATTAAAAACCCAACCCAGAGTAAAATATAAATGGTTCCAAAACCGTATTGTTCACGAGATAATTGTTAACATTGTTTAAAGAAATCAGGCATTGCAAAGGATACTATGATAATTTCTGTCGTGAATGGATGGACGGCATTGAGCATGTCTTCTGGGGCTATTTTCTTTGCGAACATTTCAGGAAAACAGTTGATGGAATGCTTCAATCTAAATACCCAACCTGTACACTATCACATAACACAACATCTGATATTATTTGGTACAGATGGAAATGTAAAAAAATGACCATGTTTTTGACTTTCAAATTTTGCCTGGAAAAAGCTTTTATAAAAGTAAATTGTATGACGTGCTTGTAATTATGCAGTCTTTCGAAAATGATGTGATTGTCAGATATTAAACCGAAAAAGACGATGCTAAAATTAGACCATTTATAACAAAATGGCTTAGTTCCTTCCGACTCATCATAAAATGTGAAATGCAGACCTGCATGTTTTGCTTTCCTTGTTTTGTTGTGTGCAATGTGCAAAAAAAATAATAAAAATTGGTAGCCAGTTTTCCAAGTCTACCAGTAATACTACACACCACATTTTATTTCTTTTTAAATGAACAACTTTGGTGGTCTCAAAGAAAAATGACTAGTTCAGAGTGATAAACACTATTGCCACAGTAATAAAAAAAATTAAAAACTGCAGCATTGAGGACAAAAAATATGCACGAGTTTCCTTTGATAAGTCGTTGCGCATTCTTTAAAATCAATAATACTTTGCTCACCTTTTCTCAAAAAACAATCGTGAAAATAATTATTCAAGTTCAAAAAATGCATCAAAAATCAATTTTACATTCATTTACAATACAAAGGTGGGGGCTGGTCACGCCCTACAGGGTCTTTCACCCGAGTCTATGAACACACCGTAAAGGTGGGGGCTGGTCACGCCCTACAGGGTCTCTCACCTGAGTCTATGAACACACCGGTAAAGGTGGGGGCTGGTCACGCCCTACAGGGTCTTTCACCTGAGTCTATGAACACACACGTAAAGGTGGGGGCTGGTCACGCCCTACAGGGTCTTCACCCGAGTCTATAAACACACTGTAAAGGTGGGGGCTGTCACGCCCTACAGGGTCTCTCACCGAGTCTATGAACACACACTGTAAAGGTGGGGGCTGGTCACGCCCTACAGGGTCTTTCACCTGAGTCTATGAACACACTAGTAAAGGTGGGGGCTGGTCACACCCTACAGGGTCTCTCACCCGAGTCTATGAACACACATAAGTAAAGGTGGGGGCTGGTCACACCCTACAGGGTCTTTCACCTGAGTCTATGAACACATAGTATAAGGTGGGGGCTGGTCACACCCTACAGGGTCTCTCACCCGAGTCTATGAACACATAGTAAAGGTGGGGGCTGGTCACGCCCTACAGGGTCTTTCACCTGAGTCTATGAACCACACACTGTAAAGGTGGGGGCTGGTCATGCCCTACAGGGTCTCTCACCTGAGTCTATGAACACACTGTAAAGGTGGGGCTGGTCCATGCCCTACAGGGTCTTTCACCTGAGTCTATGAACACACACTGTAAAGGTGGGGGCTGGTCATGCCCTACAGGGTCTTTCACCTGAGTCTATGAACACACACTGTAAAGGTGGGGGCTGGTCACGCCCTACAGGGTCTCTCACCTGAGTCTATGAACACACTGTAAAGGTGGGGGCTGGTCACGCCCTACAGGGTCTCTCACCGAGTCTATGAAACACACTGTAAAGGTGGGGGCTGGTCACGCCCTACAGGGTCTTTCACCTGAGTCTATGAAACACTGTAAAGGTGGGGCTGGTAACGCCCTACAGGGTCTCTCACCTGAGTCTATGAACACACACGTAAAGGTGGGGGCTGGTCATGCCCTACAGGTCTCTCACCTGAGTCTATGAACACACTGTAAAGGTGGGGGCTGGTCACGCCCTACAGGTCTCTCACCGAGTCTATGAACACACTGTAAAGGTGGGGGCTGGTCACGCCCTACAGGGTCTTTCACCTGAGTCTATGAACACACTGTAAAGGTGGGGGCTGGTCACGCCCTACAGGGTCTCTCACCCGAGTCTATGACACACACACTGTAAAGGTGGGGGCTGGTCACGCCCTACAGGGTCTTTCACCTGAGTCTATGAAACACTCTGTAAAGGTGGGGGCTGGTCACGCCCTACAGGGTCTCTCACCTGAGTCTATGAACACACTGTAAAGGTCGTCCGCACAATGGATCCACGCTGTGATGTTGACCAAATCGATGATGAAGGGAGAAGTGAGGGGGAGACACACCACCCAATCTCTATGCTACACAACTCTCAAAGTTCAATGGCGTTCTCTCTTGAGGGTGTTGTGTCAAAGCAGAGAAGTGCTGTCAGATCATGAAGTCAGCAGCAATTGACAAATGTTCTTGTTGTTGATTCAGGATTCTTTCTCACACCACACACACAACTTGAAGGATGAAATTCTGTTCCATGGTTTGACAGGTGAAGCTGATGGTGTGGCTGAGCTCTCTGGAGTGTGATGATGATGAGCCACCGCAGAGTCCATGTTTGCTGTCTGGAAAAAAAAAAAAGGAAGCATAAATATAATTGCCATAATATCAGAAATTGTCATTTATTTCATTGTATTGATTCTTTTGTTTCGAAAAAAATTTTTTAAATTAAGGAACAGAAATAATTATGATGGCCATATATCAGAAATTGTCATTTATTTAATTTATTTTTTGTTTCGAAAAAGTAATAAAAAAAAAATTCATTAAAAAAAATCTTTTGAGGATATATCTGCGTTTGAGTTTTGTTATCTGTTCTCCGCACAATGGCTATTGAAAGCTAATGGTTTACATGTGCCAAGATGTTCTGCATGCATTCTCAAACAGACCTTGTTAAAGTCTCATTCGCAACTTCTGGGAGTGATTGCACCGATTAACTCCAGTGGAAAATCCCAACCACAGTGCGCATCACTCTAACCACCAGGCTATCCCGTACAAATTTTTCTCAAGAATATAATTATAACCTTATCAATAACCGAAAATACATGAGAAGTTTTAGAAAAATAACAAACGATCCCATACTTGACTGATGCAGGGACAGAACTTATCCCAGAATCTAAGTCTTTCCAACTAAAAAAAAAAAAGGCCAACTTTATTTTACACATATATATTAGCCTTCCCCAGGCCTCCACATTCAACCTTCCTGTGGACTCCTCACACCAAGGATAACATGAAAAACCTGGATGTGACAGGGTGGAGAGGCCAGAATAGTGGTGCGGGAATAGCTGCACAAGTACAACACACAAGATGAGCAGCAACCCCCCCCAACCCTCCCCCCCCCTAAAATGCCTAATGCATTTATAGCTGCAATTTCAAGCTTCCCAAAAGTGTCATCAAAGTTTAATTTACAAATGTGTTTGTTCAAAAATTTAATAACCATGGAAAGAACCTTTAGTTGCTTATTTTTATGTTTTTCATTACTGTTACTCTTTTTTTTTTTAGCATAGTTTCTTCTCATTGCGGTTTTCTACAGCTTTTGGCAGCCAGAGGACTGTGAATTCATATTTGTGAATGCAATACACACTGCTAAATTATTTAATGTGTCTCGATATTGTACCAGGCTGGGAGAAAAAAAAAATCTTAAAAAAATAAAATAGATTTAAAAATCATTTTTTAAAGATACCAGGCTGGGAGATGGTGAAAAATTAATCACTATTGGGGCCTTTAATTTAAAAATTCATGGTGTTTCACTGTTGTTCCTATGAACCATACGTTGTGAAAACCAAAGACATTGTCCAGCCATTCATGTCCTCCTACCTGTGTTTTCTCTGTTAATCCCGATATACAGCATGGCTGTGTCTGACGGTGCATAGCTCCCACTGCATGGCTGAACTTCCACACCATCTCTTCAGTGTCACTTGGCTGGTACGGCAGCTACAAATCTGCAATATTGTAAAAAAAAAAAATTAACTACCTCAATATCAAAAGGTAAGCACTGACAAGCATATATGAGAGAAAGAAAGAGAAAGAGAGTGTGTGTGTGTTTATATGAGTGAGCACATGCACACTTGTTAAATTGTTTTCTAGCCTGTGCTAACGTTACGTGTCTGGCAATGTTCAGGTCATCAGTCTGACACTTTGGCCCAATACATTATAGTTTCCTTTTCAATTCTTTTATCACCAAGATGGAGAGAAGCTTTAATTGCTTATTTTCATGTTTTCCTTTACCATTACATTTTTTTCAAGCATAGTTTCTTCTCCTTGCTGTTTGATGGCAGCTTTTGGCAGCCAGAGGACTGCGAATTCATATAAACTGTGAATGCAATACACCCTGCTAAATTATTTAATGTGTCTTGATATTGATACCAGGCTGGGAGACAAAAATCTAAAAAAAATTATTTATAAATTTTTTTTTTTTTTTTAAAGATAACCAGGCTGGGAGATGGCGAAATATTAATCACTATTGGGACCTTTTAATTAAAGAAATTCATATTTCGCCGTTTTTCTTATGCACCATACAGTCTGTGAAATCCAAAGATATTATACACCCATTCTAATTCATGTCCTACCTGTGTTTTCTCTGCTGATCCCGATATACTGCATGGCTGTGTCTGACGGTGCATTGCTCCCACTGCATGGCTGAACTTCCACCCCATCTCTTCAGTGTCACATGGCTGGTGTAACAGCTACAAATCTGCAATATTGTACAAAAAATTTTTACCTCAATATCAAAAGGTAAGCACTAAGACATTTCTAAGATAATACAAATGTCAATCTGAACTTTATCAAAATGTCCAACAATAACGAATTAACTGGATGTAAAAATTTAAGTCAAATGGAATTAACATAGTGGATGAAGTATAAAAAAAAACATTTTAAAATTTTCAGTTAACTGAGTAAAAATATAACTCGAGTAGAATTGAGAATCAAGAATAGACGAAGTAAAAACTGAATAATAAACTGGATGTGAACATTTTTGTCACCTGAAATTAAGACCTGAAAATAGACCAGAAACAGAATTAACTGGATGTGAAAGTTAAGTCCACTGGAATTAAGAACTGAGAAGTAAAAATCAAAGAACTGGAAGTAAAAAAAAAAAAAAAAAAAAAAGATTATGAATCTTAATTCCACTTCATGTTTACATCCCCACCAACCACTAAGGCCAAATACAGGCTGTCGCCTCGATTTGATTTCTTCAACATCAGTAACATTCGCCTCGAGTTTCAAATCAACACCACCTAATCCTTCAATTTTTTTTTAATCTCATGGAGAGAAAGAAACGAACTGAGTTCCATACCTGTCCAAAGCAAAAGTAGTGTGTGCTAGGAGTCATTACAGAACTCCCATTTTGTGTGCTAGGTTCTTGGTCGTTCCCTCAGCTGGACATCCTGGGGAGGGGGGGGGGGGGGGGGCTGTCACCCAGAATTGGCACTCTGTCTCCTGTGTTCTGCATTCTGACATTATTCCTGTATGCAGAAACTGAGAAAGAGCAATTAGTTTCACTGGGAATACTGAGAGTTTTATCTTCCAAAATATGAAAACTATTAAAAATTTTAATCGCACCACAAATAGGATAAATCCAATAATGTCCTTTAATTTGAATGTATGGAGTTTGAAGAATGCTCCGAGTTCTATTTACTAAAATACTACAACCATTTGATCAGAACACAATAGGATAGATTAAAATTCCATTCCTTGAACTTTGACATTCTGCCGACAATTTGAATACACAGTTCTTTGTTTTTTTAAAAAATAATTTGATGCTTCTAAAAAGATTCATCTTGACGCAAACAAATTTTTTTCTTAATCTGACTGAACATTTTCTTCATCTTGAAACAGAAGAAAAAAATTAAGGCTATATACACTCTCAAACAGATTTTTTTTTTTTTTTTAATTCTACAACTGAATGTCATATGGGGAAAAAATGAATGCATTAGAAAATTAGATTAAATCTCCATGATCAGTGCCACTTCTGTAATAGTGAAATTTTTAACAGTTACAACACTCAGATTTCACGATGTCGAGTCCTACTCAAATGGCAGATAAAAAAAATTACAAAAGGGAGTGTATGCTTAAAAGCCAGGTAACAGTACTTAATTGGTAAGACAAACCCTTAGAAATACAACAGAATATTCTTCTCGATTCAGTTTTTTTTTAATCACAATTTTTACAAAATCATGCTCATTATTCTAAATATAGCTGCTGCCATGTCCATACAAATTCAGGCTCTTTTATCTTTTAATAACCTCAAATGCAAAATGAAAAGCAACACTTTATGATGTACTACCAAAAAAAAAGCAATTGTACTACAGTTCTATAACATACGCACTTACCTTTCTTAGATTTTGGTGCAGCAGACTGGGTGAAGCTACAATACTCGAGATACTCGGCAATAAACTGTCACATGATTAACAGGATGACTAACCACCATGCCAAGACCGATGTGGAATGAACCGAAAGGCATCAAGGAGGCATGGAAGGGTGGACAGGGAAAATAACACCGTCTATCCTTTTTGACCTTGCAATTCAGAGAGACCAAACCTGTCAGAATGAAGAGGAACTACCACACAAAACATTCCACAAATGTACAAAGCAAAGGTCACTTTGAACTCCAAGACTTCAGTCCCATTCACAAAGCATACATGCTCCATGCACAAGAGAACCTTCAGCTTCAAACTTAAGCACCGACTTACTGGAGGATGCGAGCTGTCTAATTTCAAAACAGGACTAATTCTGAACTGTTGGGTTGAACCTGATGCATCAAGCCACTAGAGGGATATATGTTTATAAATAGTTACAGACAAGATATCTTATAAAGTTGATATGCTTATAAAGTTGCAGACGATATAAAAAGGTAAAAAAAAAAAAAAAAAAAAAGGTATCTTTACCTTTTTACAGACAAAATATGTTTATAAATAATTACAATCTGCTTGGAATCTGTTTAACCCAGACCATCCCTGCTTTGCAGCGCTGGAGGTTAGTTTGTTGGCCAATACATGGAGTCTGATTTCTACTCACCATTTTGTTTGTGCTTTGCATGCAATTTTCTACAATCATGGTCAAGATTGCACCGCTTTGCTCTCTAGCAAAGATCCTGTTTCTGAGTTCTACTTTTATTCAAAATATTCTTAATGTCCGTTTTCTTAGTCTTTCATGGTTTTATTTTGACATCTTTATTTACTTTTACTTTTCCTGTCTTACCTTTTGGTGTTATGGCTAGTTTAACTTAGCAGATAAGGATTAATCTGAAGATTTAGCATTTTGTTTAACACATTACTTTTTATATTTTGGTTTTAGTTTTTACTTTTTATCTTTTGGTTTGAAGTTTTAGTTTTAAGGGTTTGTTGTTGGTTTTTTTTGGGGGGGCGGTTTTTTTTTTGTTTTGGTTTTTGTTTTGGTTTTTTTCTTTGTTTTGGTTTTAATTTTAAGGTTGAGGGGGTTGTTTTGTTTTGTTTTCGACTTTTTATATTTTAGTTTTAGGTTTTAGTTTCAAGTTTTTAGTTTATGTTTTGGTTTTAGTTTTGACTTTTTATTTTTTGTTTTAGGTTTTTTTAGTTTTCACTTTTGGTTTTAGTTTCAGTTTTGAGTTTTGGTTTTCAGTTTTTGTTTGAGTTTTTATGTTTTGGTTTTAGGTTTGAGTTTTGAGGTTTTAATTTTTTTTTAGGTTTGGGTTTTGGTTTTTAAGTTTTGATTTTTTGTTTTTTTTTTGTTTGTTTTTTTTAAGATTTTACGGTTTATGTTTTGGTTTTAGTTTTACTTTTTAGGTTTTGCTTTAGGTTTTATCTTAAGGTTTTACTTGTTATCTTTTGGCTTTTATGTTTTCAGTTATACCTTTTATTTTTGGGTTTTAGTTTTAAGTTTTACACCATTTTGGCTTTAAGTTTTTACTTTTTATAGTTTGGTTTTTAGGTTTTAAGGGTTTTTTTGTGGTTTTGGTTTTAGGTTTTAGTTTTTTTTACAGTTGATGTTTTGGTTTTAGTTAATAAGTTTAACTGTTTATGTTAGGGTTTTAGTTTTAAAGTTCTATGTTTTGGTTCTAGGTTTTTATTTTTATGTTTTGATTTTAGTTTTGAGTTTTTATTATTTATGTTCTGGTATTTAATTTCAATTCAGTCTAATCTATTTTACTCAAGTTCATTTCATCTCATTTTACAGTTTATATTCTTTTTATCTTTAATTTTAGAAGCAAGGGAGTAGATGTACTCTGTAACCTGGTGACCACTGAATGCAGGAAGGTGACTGACATGGTGGTTAACTACTCATTCAGTATACTGAACACAGAACTTTGGGCACAAAGTTTAATAATGAGGAACAGGAAAACTGAAGCTGTACCCCAATCTTCTTTGTAAGCATTAAGCAATTATGTACGTATGCCCTACTTTTAACTTGCATACCTGATGGCTTTTTTTTTTTTTTTTTTTTATTCTACTACTTTAATATATTCAAATTCATGTCTTGTAACTTTCTACAACTGCCTCTTGCTAGTCTCAAAAAGTATTTAATAATAAGAGATCAGTGAAAGAGACTTCATAACAACTGTGTCAATATAAACTATTTCCATCTAAAAGACCATGAAAAGGTACAGTCATGTCCGACACGAGAAAAAATGAAATTCACCCAAGTCACAGAACTTGCCTCGCAACCTTCAGGGTTTGACAAACATTTCCTTTTACACCCCTTTTTGAGCCTTTCAATAAATTATAATAATCTACAGGGCACTCCATTCTGAGCCTTTCAATAATAATCCGAGACCTTACAAAATACACTCCACCCTAAACCCTTCAATATTCATTCACAGGGCAATCAGCTGACTTTGAGACCTTACAAAATACACTCCACCTAAACCCTTCAATATTCATTCACAGGGCAATCACTGACTTGAGACTTACAAAGATACACTCCACCTAAACCCTTCAATATTCATCCACAAGGGCCTTACAAGGCAATCAGCTGACTTCAGATCACATGAACAGTCCATTTGCCGAGTATAAAATCCCCAACATCTCCAGCGTTGTTCTTCACAGGGTAGAAAGTGCTGCTGGCCAGTACCTGATAAAGGGTAGAAATACAATATTCAAAAGCATGTTCTTTTTCTTTCCTTAATTTAAAATTCTCCTAGGAGTCTGAGCTGCTGCCATGAAAAGTTATTAACAATTCCTCCTTTAACAAATGGTTTGATGCCAAGGCCTGCCTCTTATGGGGATGGATGCCAAGGCTGCTCTATGGGGATGGATCAGGCCTGTCTCTATGGGGGATGGATGCCAAGGCTGCCTCTTATGGGATGGGATGCAAGGCTGCTCTATGGGGATGGATGCCAGGCCTCCTCTAGTGCCATGAGAGGGGGGGGAGCCATTGAGTATTCAAGATTGCAACAATTTTAGAATTTCATACATTAGGGTAGGCCTGCACATTAAAGGGTATATTATATAGATCTATTCGTGAACATAATTATGGAAACCCATTTTCTCACATGGATATGTGCATGTGATGGTAAACACATGCCTGTACATATGTATAAGCCTAGAATGCATGCATCTCCAAGTAAGAGTACAAGTAATTACTGTCTGCATGGACAGAGTACTTTCAAGTGCATGTACAAGTCTAATTTCATGTGTTTGCATACAGTGAGCATAAGGGGGAATGGGGGGGGGGGGGGGGTGCAAAATCCTGTAAAGAGGCAAGGAGGGGGGTGTCTGAGAGCTTACCTTTCTCACTTTTTTTTTTTCCCTCAAGGATGATTTTTTAAAGGGCTATAATTTCCTGCCTGCATTGCCTACTTCAATATAATGAGTTTTTGGAAATGGGCATCCACCTCTATAGGACGCATTAGGCCTTTTGAGTAGGCCTACTTAATATAGGGAACATGTTTTAAGGTATGCGCAAGATAAGCGCGTGTTCTCGAGTAAACTAGGCCCCGGTTTACCTTCTTGTCACCCGGCACTGGGGTCAGATCAGCAAAACATTTATTCAGTTTATCCCAAGATAAGTATAAAGACCAAAAAAAAAAAGGAATGAAAAACTTCAATTTCCAATAAAACGTTTTTAACTTACAAACTTTGTCTCTCAAACTGACGCACAGAGGTGCAAATTCGGAGAAATGCCTTTCAGATTCAGCTGTCACGCCGCTGGTCGCCATAGCTTATTCAGGATTCCCGCGTGCGTAGTGATTCAGGTCACGGGTTGCCTAGCTCGTGTGCAAAGACGGTATGCTTTGTATCACCGTTTCGTATACAATTACATTCAGCAAAAAAAAAAAGTTCGCTTTCTGCGCATCTATGATTATATTTTTGTGCAAAATAGGTCGAAATATATGTTTTAAGTTTACCTAAATGTAATCCTCTAATAAAGGATATACTTTTTAATCAATAAAATATACACGGCAATGAAGAATAGGTCTTTGACCTTTCAACCCGTAGGCTAGGCTAGAGACTTGCCGAATGTCACGTGCTTCATAACGGTGCGAGGCGGCTGACACTGTGCGATACTCAGGCGCTATTTTTTCTCTGTCACTTGATACTTTTCGCTCTGTTTGGTTGCGTGTTGTTGCATTTAGACTAAAACAAAAAAAATGTTCAATAGAAAATTAATTATGCACTCGTGTACGACGAGGATTTTTTTTCTCTGGAGTTAACAGTCCCCCCCACCCCCACCCCCAAAAAAGTCCGGGTTGAGACCGAGGTCCCGTATGCGAACGCACGCTCTTACTCTCATCGTACTCGGTCCGTAACTCGGAAATCTGCGCTGGGACGACGAACGCGAAAGCTCGCAGAACATCTTACGCACACGTTAAAAACCCTGTTCCGCTTTTCGGAAGGTGTGTGTGTTGTGGGGGGGGGGGGGGGGGGGGGGATGACAAAATTGATTAAAAAATGCATACACACAGGGACAGAATGTAAAATAGCACACGACTGCTTATTATATCATCGTCGAAATGAATATTAAAAAATTGAATAAAACCTCGGAGCTTTAGTCCAGGAACGGGGAGGGGAGGGGGGGGGACAACAAAAAATTCAAAGCCATAATTATCTTAATCTGAATGCATGCTATGGCCCATGGCATGAATCTCCTGAAAAGGGGCAAGTTCCACCAGACTTAGTTTGCACTAAACACTGCCTAAGTATTCAGTGCAATGAGCACACAGGCCCTTAAAGACATCAGGGGCCTAATGTAGAAGCCAAGTCACTGGATCCAGAGCACACGGAAATCTTTCCCCTCCATGATAATCCTCCATGCAACTTCTTAGAATACAATATCCCCCCCCCCCCCCCCCCCCAATTGCTTTTCAATATGTTTTTATTTCAAACCATAACCATGATATTGTTCATAGCCCTACCCGCCACGAAAGCCTTATCAGGGCTGTCACCTCATTCAATTTCAGTGGCTCCGTGACTTTCAACTTCAGGTTCAAAACCAACACTTACTTTCAAACATAACAAAAGTAATCAATAACAAACAGTCAGGACACTACACAAAAAATAACTAAGTTACCTGTGGCTTCGGGTGAAAACTTGCACCATGGGGCGAGAATGCAATGGACTGGATTTTTTTCCGCTGCATGCATATGTAACATGGTCATGTCTATCATCGCCAAACTTCAGTCAGAAATGAGGCAACGTAGTCCTAACAAAGAGGAGAAAGACAGGAAACAGACAACTGTGGGTGGGTGAGTAGTGTTCATGTTCACGTGTATCATGGAGCATCAGCAGAGACCATGCCCCCCCCCCCCCACCCCCTTTTTGTTGGGGTTTCTTTTTTTTTCTTTTTCATTTTTCTCCCTTTTTGTTCTTTTTTTTTTAATTCTTTTTAATAAAAAGTATCTCTAGATGGCCATTGGCTGGTTGGTTTCTTTCAGCTTGCTATTTGCGTATCTGGGACTTTTTGCTTTGGTGGCCTGTATACATGTGCAGTTCCTTGTTGGCAAAGAATAAAGTTTGTGTTACTTGTACATGAAAATGACACAATGTGATAAGAGAAAGAAGACAGGAAGATTCCAATCTTGCTGATGTTTAATAGCCCCACCCACTAAAGAAAAAAGAAGAGGAAAGAAAAAAGATTGGAACAAACGAATTTTGAACTTTTTTTAATGATCTTTTCTGAGGGTATTAGATCAATCTTTGTGTTTGTTTGGGTTTTTTTGTTGTTGTTTTTTACACCCAGCCCTAAAAGAGAGAGAGAGAGAGAGAGAGAGAGAGAGAGAGAGAGGAGAGAGAGAGAGAGAGAGAGAGAGAGAGAGAGAGAGAGAGAGAGAGAGAGAGAGAGCACAGTAAGAAGGAAAAGAGAAAGAAAGAATGAAATACAGAATTAGAATGAAGGGGGGGGGGGGAGAGAAGAAAGAGGGGGAAAAGGGGGGAATAATAAAATATATAAAATGAGGGGGGAAAAAAGATAAGGAAAGAAGGGAGACAGAAGGAAAGTAGGAACGAAGAATGAAAATCTAGACAGACAAAAAGAAAAAAGAAGAAAAAAACGAGAAAGAAAAGTATGAAACAAAGCAATACCGGCAGATGATATAAAAAAATAAATAATTAATAAATAATAATAATAAAAGAAAAATCAAGACAGACAAAAATTAAGAAAAGAAGAAAAAAATAAAGAAAAACAAAGAAAGAAAAGGAAATGTACTGGAAAGGGGATAACAGGACAAAATGGGGATCGAAAGAAAGAGACATACAGACAGACACACAGACAGGCAGAGAGCAACAAAAAGACAGATTAAAAAAAAAAAAGATGGACAAAGAATTCAGACAATTAAACAAATCTCTCTCTCTCTCTCTCTCTCTCTCTCTCTCTCTCTCTCTCTCTCTCTCTCCTCTCTCTCTCTCTCTCTCTCCTCTCTCTCTCTCTCTCTCTCTGTGGACTTCCAACCCTGAGGATGAGACATAA
This sequence comes from Stramonita haemastoma, assembly GCA_030674155.1. Lineage (NCBI taxonomy): Eukaryota > Metazoa > Mollusca > Gastropoda > Neogastropoda > Muricidae > Stramonita > Stramonita haemastoma. Next base: position 46,269,769 of record CM060323.1, read on the forward strand.
CGAATCTGGGTACTGAAATGAGCGGCATGGGAACAGTAGGACAGAAACGTCACAGAAGACGAGGCAGCAAAAACCAAAACCAAAAAAAAAAAAAACCAAAAAAAAAAGAAAAGGAATTGACATTTTATTTATTTATTTATTTGTTTATTTACTTTATTCTTTTATTTCAAGGATAATGTGATAAGCGCTCGTGTTCTTTTTTTAAAAGCATCTAGCCCCGTATGCGTGTGGTTTTTGTAAATGTTGTCACTCGTTCCCACCGGGACTCTGGCCTACTCTTTCGAGAAGAGGAACAGATTTTAATGCATGCGCAAGATGTTCTATGAGCGTTCGCACACAGGACCTCGATTTATAGTCTCATCAAAGGACTTTTGGGGCGAGTGGAGTCGACACTGATGTTAATCCCGGTGGGAGGTGGGGGTGGGGGATCCCCTTGAACGAGATCCGAACCCAGGTCAGCAAATCACAATGGGCAACGCTCTAACCACCAAGCTATCCCTCCTCCCCCCCCCCCCCCCTTATCCCTGACTTGACTGCTGTGTTTGGTGCACAACTGCACCTTGGGCCTGATCAGTTGCCAAGGTAGAATGTTGGATAGGAATCATATGTTGTTGTTGTTGCCAGCATTTCTTCATTAAGATGTCAACATCACTGCAATAACTATGTTTGTCAGCACACACACAACACACACACACACACACACACACACACACACACACACACACACACACACACACACACACACACCCCACAACACATGCAGCTTTGCGGATTTGCCACTGAGTGTGTGTGTGTGTGTGTGTGTGTGTGTGTGTGTGTGTGTGTGTAAGCGTAAATACAAGCATCAGTTCGTCGCGTCAGTGCGCTGTGCGTGCGTTCCGGTGTATGCACGCATGTGCGCACGCACAGCTGTGTATGTATGTGTGACTGACCTTGGTCGTTAAGAGGAATTGATTGAGTGGTTTGTATGTGTGCCCAAGTACCATGTCTAAGTACAGCTCACAAGTGTAGATTGTGTATACATGCGTCTGTGTGTATGCATGCTGCGCCAACTTTTCTCAGCAAAAAAAAATTGTGACAGTTACACATGAAGTCACGTTGATGCACTGATTTTTAAAACCCCATCCCCTCTATCTTCCTCCCATTTTCCCAGATCTCTGTCAGTTTTCCGAAGAGCAGACCCACTCGCAGAAACTACAAAAACCTTTTGTATGGTCATGCTGCCTGGTACAACAACATGGAGACATGAGACATGCACCTCAGCAACTGTATAGCCCCCTGAATCAATATGTATGCTTTATACGTGCTCTTGCTGCACTGGCAATGCAACAAAAGGCCGACAGTTCAAACACATTGCCGTAGACCTGTAGCTTGCGGCAAACCATGGCGGCCCCATCATTCAGCAGGTTGGATTATAAACAGAGAGAGACAGAGACAGACAGTCAGACAGACAGACTGACAGAGAGTGCATACCCCAAATAGGAGCGTTTACAAGGTATGGAAAGTCTTCGGGGTAGACTATAAACTGATGTCCCTGTGTGCGAACGCACGCAGGAAACCCGTCCCGCTTTTCAAAAGTGTAGGCCATTGTGTGCTGATGGGAATGGATGACAAAATTTACAGAACCGCATAGGGCCTACACATGGGTGCTGGATGTAGAAAGAAAAGCACATTATTGTTTATTCCATTATCCTCAAGAGTAAGATTTTAAAACAACAACAACAACAACAACAACAAAAGAACCCCACATCTTATACACACTGAAGCTACTACTGACAATCACGAATACGCCAAAACAGACACCACGAAATACACATTACATGGATTTATGACTTAGTTAAAGTTAAGTCTGCGACTAAGTCTCAGGCGGTGCTATCGTTCTGTGGCGTAAGCGATGAGTCATAGACCTCGATGGACGCGTCTATCGAGGTAACCAACAAGTGGTACCCTTTTATACTGGGGGTGAAAATAGCGTA
>CM060323.1:46276744-46299244 GCA_030674155.1 Stramonita haemastoma
GACTCGAGAGTACAGAGGGGAGCAGATGCCAACAGCGACCACTACCTGGTGAGGACCAGCTTCAAACTACGGCTCAGCACACACAGGAACAAGAACAGGGTGAAACCAAAGATAAACGTGGATAGACTGAAGGACGAAGAAGCAAAGAAAAGATACTGTGAGGCAGTGAAGAACAAGCTGGAGGAAAACAGGACAGAGAGTGAAGACATAGAGACGATATGGGAGCAGCAGAGCAGTGCCTATGTCAATGCTGCAGAGGAAGTACTTGGATTCAGAAAAGGAAAAAGCAAACCATGGATCAGTGACAACACATGGAAGATGATAGACGAGAGGAAGGAAATCAAGACCAAGATAAATAGCGTCCGGTCAGAAAGGATTCGGAGCAGGATGAAGGAAAGGTACAAAGAAAAGGACAAGGAAGTGAAAAGGAGCGCAAGAGAAGACAAGAGAAAATGGATAGCAGAGAAAGCACAGAGAGCACAGGCTGCGGCGGAGAATGGACAACAGAAAGAAGTTTACAACATAGTGAAACAGCTGACAGGACAAGGTACAAGACAAGCGGCAGCAGTGAAGAACAAGAATGGAGACCTGCTGAAGAGTAAGGAGGCCAGACTAGAAAGGTGGAAGGAACACTTTCAGGAGGTACTCAACAGGGATACACCAGATGACCCACCACAAGAAGACGACGAGGAGAGAGAAGAACTAGATATTTCAATAGAAACCCCTACACTGCAAGAGATAAGAAATGCACTATGCACCCTCAACAATGGAAAAGCACCGGGAATAGACCAAGTTACAGCAGAGATGCTGAAAGCGGACCCAGAGAATACCAGCAAAGAACTGAAAAGAATATTTGACGTCATATGGGAGAAAGAAACTGTTCCCACGCAATGGACAAAAGGACTCATCTGCAAGATACCAAAGAAAGGCAATCTCCAAGACTGTGGAAACTGGAGGGGAGTCACACTACTGCCACTGGCCAGCAAGGTGCTGAGCAGGATCCTGGTCAGCAGGATACAAGCAGGAGTGGATCCATCACTAAGAAAGGAACAAGCCGGCTTTAGGAAAGGGAGAAGAACCACAGAACAGATATTCATCATCAGGAACATCTTAGAACAAGTCAACGAATGGAATGCAACAATGTACATCCACTTTGTAGATTTTGAAAAGGCCTTCGACTCCATACACAGAAACAGTCTTTGGATCATCATGCGCCAGTATGGAATCCCTGGGAAATTGATCAGGATGGTTAAGTCCCTTTATGAGGACTTTCAGTGCGCTGTCATAGATGAAAATGAAACAACAGACTGGTTTCCGGTGATTACTGGAGTGAAACAGGGGTGCTGCATGTCTGGATTCCTTTTCCTGTTGGTGATTGACTGGGTCATGAAGAAGACGACAGAGGGCGAAAGAACAGGGATCAGGTGGAATTTCACTACAATGCTAGAAGACCTCGACTTTGCAGATGACCTAGCCCTTTTATCATCGGCCATGAACCATCTACAGCAGAAAACAGCCAAGCTCGAGGACAATGCTGCTAAAGTAGGCCTGAGGATGAACGACAAGAAATGCAAAGCGATAAAAGCCAACAGCAAGAGCAAGGAGAAGCTGAAAGTCAGGGGGAACGATGTCGAAGAGGTGGACAGCTTCACCTATCTAGGGGCCAACGTGACAAAGGATGGAGGAGGAACAGCAGATGTCAAAAGAAGGATAGCCTTGGCGAACACCCAGTTCAAACGCCTGTCTAACATCTGGAAAGCTGGAGACATCGGCAGCAAAACCAAAACCTCCCTCTTCAAGAGCTTGGTACTCTCAGTACTTCTGTATGGATGTGAAACCTGGAAGCTCACAAAAGGAGAAGAAGAAAAACTGGACACCTTCCAAACCAAATGCCTACGGAAGATTCTTAAGATTAGATGGCAACAGCACATCTCCAACAAGGCAACCCTTCAGATGGCAGGGGCAGGGAAGATAAGTACAGAAATAAGAAGAAAGAGATGGAATTGGATTGGCCATGTCCTAAGAAAAGATCAGAAGAATGACTGTGCTGTGGCCCTCGGATGGACACCAGAGGGAAGAAGGAAGAGAGGCCGCCCAAAGACAACCTGGCGAAGAATGGTGGAGGTGGAGCGGAATGCTGCTGGATGGAGCTCTTGGAGCGCAGCACGCAGCGCAGCTACAGAACGAAGCCAGTGGAGAAATGATGTCCAAGCCTTATGTGCCTTCTGGCACGGAGAGAATTAAGGTTAAGGTTAAGGTAAAGATGTGTGTGTGTGTATGTGTGTGTGTGTGTGTGTGTGTGTGTGTGCGTGCGTGTGTGTGAGCGTGTGTGTGCATGTAGCTTTCTTCTATATCCAAACTAATATCTCAACACACACATATAATATGTACATCACTCACTCATTCACTCACACTCACACACATATGCACACACACACACAACACACACACACACACACACTCCCCAGTACATTAGCAACCTCTTCAGAGAATTTACATAGATCCCCTTTATTTACATGAGTGAATCAAAAAGTAAACTGGACATTCCCACACATTTGAAACGTGAAACAAGATGAAGGAAAGCAGAGGCAGACGGCAGGAACTATACACAGCATGTCTGACCTCAGGACATTAATCTATAATTAACAATGGTAAATGTGCCTCAGGTCTGCTTATCTTCATGCCTCAAGCAGATTCTTGAGATATCTTTATCCTTTGCATGAGACTATAAACCAAGGGCCTGTGTGCAAATGCATGCAGAAATCCTGCATGGGCATTAAAACTCTTCCACTTTTTGGAAGAGTAAGCCATTGTGTGCCGGTGGGAACGGATAACACAATTCACAAAACTGCATGCACATGGGGACTGGACATAAAAAAGCACATGAATGCTTATAATATTCCATTATCTTTGAAATAAATAACGAAATAAATAACAATTTTTACAATCACATTCATCCAGCAGTTGGTTTTGCTGTTTTTAAAGAACAGTTTTAAAAGGTGATGTGGGGGCAGGATAGCCTTGTGGTTAAAGCATTCAGCTTGAGATCTGACGGTTGGGGTTCGAGCCACCACTGAGGCACCTATTGGAGGGAATTTTTCCCCCTGGAGTTAACATCAGTACTGACTAGACTCCCAACATAAGTCCTGCCGATGAGACTAGAAACTAATGTCCTATGTGTGGACACATACAGAAAATCTTGCACACATGTTAAAACCAATTCCATCTCACAGACGAGTAGGCCATATGTGCTGGTAGGAATGGAAGACAATCTTTTTTTATTTTTAAAAAGTGCATGCACACGCCGTGTTGTGTTTAAATATCATCCAAGTTGGAATGTGGCTACCTAACAAAAGTGGTTACATATGCAAAAATCTCACCATTGGTGAACCCCAGAGCCGTAGCCAAGGAGCAAAAAAGAAAAAGTAAAGAGAAAGAAAACACGAGTGGGAGAAAAGAAAGAAAAAGTGAAACAAAATGACACTGAAACACACAGTAAGCAGACTTTGTTCTTTACACAAATTTTAATTTTCATCCCAGATTACACTGTGTTTATTCTTTCACTTTAAAATGACAAGGTTACAAAATACAAAGAAGAAAAACGGCTGTATTTGTCATATCCTTCACACACACACAACACACACACACACACACACACACACAAACCATACTTATGCAAATATACAAACATGCACCAAATCATTTTTCATCCTCACATAGATATAAACACACATACACACAGAGATTACATACACATTTACACACTCAACTCTCTCTCTCTCGCTCTCTCAAATTGAGTCAGTCTCTCTGTCTCTGTATCTCTCTCTCTCACACACACACACACACAAACACACACACACACACACACACACACACACACACACACACACACACACACACTCAGCAGTAATTCATGAATACTTCTGGATGAACATAAGCAACATACACATCAAGTAATAAGCGAGTCTGTTAACACAATAAAGAAAAAAAAACAAAAAAAACCAACAAATCTTTCAACAAGATACCAAATTCAACTATGGTAACCAGAAATCTGCCAACAAGAATTTGAACATCCACCAAAAAAAAACAAAGAGAGAAGAAACAAATATTTTCCAATATTGTTTCTATCAACATTTACAGTGCAGAATGAAGATTTCAAATATACAGGTGAGTATCACTCTTCACAAGCTGATGAAGATCAGGATGAGTTCAAGATTACTTTTTTTTTTTTCTTTAAGAGCCCAAACCAACGAGTTTGAGTCTGATACTGTGAACAGCCAGTGTAATCACCAAGACCTGGCCATTTCAATGCTGTCGCTAATTTAGAGTATGTAAAACAAGACCAAAAAACAAATCATGCCCAATATGTTAATGGTCTCCAATACTGATCAATATTTAACCCGGAAAATATATATATCATAGTAAAATCATTATCTTAACTAACTACTGAATTACACAGAGCTAAGAAGCCTTTTTTTTTTTTTGCATTAGTTGTCATTCTTAGATGACGAAGGGCATAAAAAAAACACCCCAATCTACAGAAGAAAAAAAGAAAACTATGAAGGAAAATGATGCTGGAGAATGAACACTGTGGGCCAACCCCAGTGCCAGTGCTGATCATTGACATCATCACTATCATACTGCATGTTTGCTGAAATAAAAGTGTACAGATGGCACATCATAGCTGTGGGGAGTTTAGGGGGGGGGGGGGGGGGTGGGAGAGGGGGGACAATGGGAAAGACTTGCCTATCAGAAAACAAAAACACAAAAAGGCAGACTTGTGGACTGGAAAGACAGAAAAACACAAAAAGGATGACAAGGTGAAAGTGGGGAAAAAAAACTTATAAAAATTGTACTTTTCTTGCTAATATTTTGAGACACCCCAACTCCCTGCCAAAAAAAACCAAAGCCAGCATCTTTATGGTGTGTGTGTGTGTGTGTGTGTGTGTGTGTGTGTGTGTGTGTGTGTGTGTGTGTGTGTGTGTGTGTGTGTGGTGTGTGTCGTGGTAGGTGGGGGGTTGATGATGGTGATTGGGGGGTGAGGGGTGGGGGGGGGTAGGGGATGGAGGGAAGGCAGTTGCAGGAACCAGTCTACATCTATTTGCTACCAAAAGAACCATCATCATTCCTAGCAACATCACACCACTCAACACGAAGTATAAAAGTGTTACACGGAATGCATGCACCGTTACACAGTCGCAGAACTTGACAAGATCAAAGTTTATGGCAGAGTGGGCGTATAAAGTAAGCAGTGTACACGTACGCATATCAAGCACTTGAGCAACATTGACAATTCAAAGTGCTGGTTGCCTTAAAATAATAAACAACCGTGATTTAAAAAAAAAAGAAAAATAACACTGGCAAAAACAGGAGTAGTTGAAGATAAAAGTCAGTGGAAGAACTGCATTATTCATCATATATATACAAATTTACATATGAAAAAAATTGCACAATGTCAGTTTCTTTTCAGAAAACCTCAGCTAGGTAATGAGACACAAGAATAAAACTTAATGCAAGGAAAATGTGCACAGCATGAACATGAAACATATACAAAGCTCAAACATAAGAAAGCATGAAAGTCAAGACCGTAGTGGTAAAGTTTGATGCACAAACATGGATGTGGAAATATAACAGCAGTGGGTTGGGGTTTTTTTTGGTGAATTTAATGCATTAGTGTGTGTGGTGTCATGACAACGTAAATGAAAATTAACATGCCCCTTGATGGTGAAAAGCTGAAAGCAGTTGAAATGCATTATATAAGGAAGAAAAAGAAACACGAAAAATATAACACTGAATAGTTACTCATCAAAGAAATATAAAACTGGTCACACTTGCTAATTGCACGTACTTCCCCTCTCTCATCAAACACTTCCATCCATCCTCTCCTCCCAACACAGTTCAGCACACACACACACACACACACACACACACACACACACACACACACACACACACACACACACACACACACAAAACACACACACCCACACCCAGTACTACAGCTCCCATCATTCTTGGTGAATCATAAGAAACTACCAGGATGGTTTAAAATGATAATCAAAACAGAAAAACCCATTCTATAGCCTCATCTCTCTCAGAGAATGTGTTTTGACCTGTAAACTGTTGACAATATTCGACAGCTATCAGCTGTTAGTGCACAGAAATACAAAAATAGTCGAGATGAATACTAGAATGAAGAAAACTTGCCTAGGAAAAAAAATACTACTCACCGATGTATTTAATGAAATGGGAAGGGGAAGGGGGGGGGGGGGGGCTAGTATCTACAAAAAGTAAATAAAAAGTTGCTCTTCTCATGGACAGCATGGATTTTCCAATCTGCATGGTCACAAGTGGGATTTACACGGCCTAACCAGCTCTCAAATGCCCCCTCAAGGAACTAAGTACCATCAGAACAGTACAAAGTCTCATAACCTTAGTGGTGAGGCTTTGGCATAAAGTCAAGAGCAATGCAGCAAGGGAAACCATCAGTTGCAACATGAACAATTCTAGCTACTCAACACCTACTACTTATGTACTAGGCTTATTGACAGCACACTAGGTGTTTTACTAGTGGCCCCTATACTACTGTTTGCTGAGATTTTTATACCTTGAGACTGAATCCAGGCAAAATAATGCGTATGTGCAGCAAAAATTTGCGAACAGGTTTTAACTCGTGCATGTTTTAACAGAGAGTCCAGAGCAATATTTAAGGGAAAACTAAAAGCTATCATCTAACAAAAACTTCAGGTGTTGCACTATTCATGGGCGTAACTGTGTTACAAAATCGTACACATTACTACAGTTCACTTAAGAGGCGCAGATAAGCCTAACCAGTTACTTTTTTTTTTTTTTTTTTACTTTTAAAAAGAAAAAAAAAGAAATGAAATGTGTGCAGTATTCGTACAATTCAAAGGCAGAATCTATCACACCTGTCCTCTTTTTGTAAAAAAAATTTCTTTTGTCTAACAATATGAGGTACCAGGAAGCATCAGATCTATAACAGTTGCTGGTTCTTGAGCACATACAAACACATATATGCACACTCTCATATGCACTTAATCATGAGCACGCACACACACACACACATACACACACACACACACACACACCACACACACACACACACACACACATACTCTCTCTCTCTCTGTTTCTCTCAGAATCAATGCAGATTACCACATTTTTCTCACATTTTTAACATATATATCATCCATGTATATTTACAATCACATAAAAATGTCTCTTTGTTATGTGAATTTACACAATCAGTGACCATGATAGCCATTCACACAACTGTTGAATTAAAATACATACTGTATGTACTTACAATCAAGTTTATGTACAAAGTCTGAAAGTGAAATGTGCATTAGATTTACATAAATGTGTACTGGCTCCCTTAAACATCAAGTCAAACAAAGTATGGAGAGAGAAAAAAAACAGGAAAACCAGCTATTGATCAGAAACAAAACAACAAATGCTGTATACTGTCTGAAATTATGCATAGACGTTGTGGGAAAAAAACTGAGCAACATATCAACAAATACAGTTCTGGTTTCTTTTCAAATTTCACATCAATCTGAAGAAGTTAGCCACTATAAATGAGCGTGTGTGTGTGTGTGTGTGTGTGTGTGTGTGTGTGTGTGTGTGTGTGCTGTGCGCGCATGTGTGTGCATGTGCGTGTGTGCACGTGTGTGCTTGCGTGCATGTGTGTGTGTGTTTGTGCTGGGTCCGTGTGTAGTGTGGGTGTGTTATGTATGAGTATCATGTGTTAGTGTTGATAATTGCACATACCTCTCTCTCTCTGTATAGTGTGTGCATGTAAGTGTGTGTGTGTGTGTGTGTGTGTGTGTGTGTGTGTGTGTGTGTGTGTGTGTGTGTGTGTGTGTGTGTGTGTGTGTGTGTGTGTGTGGGCACGTATGCACATATATGAATGTATGCATGCATACATGTGTGCTGGTGTGTTCACACACTATGCAGATAGTGATTAATGCATAAGCAATGCTACGTATGGTCTTTCTCAGCTGGGCTCACAGAGTCAACATGGTTCATCTTCAGATTCTCAACTTCTGCAGATGAAGTTCATTGGAAGGCTAATGCCTTTTAAACTGTTAAGAAATATTTACAATATTACACACCAAATGCGATAATTGTTTTCTCATCGCCACATACTACGGTTCAATCACACAGCTGATTTTTTATTTATAAGACATGTACACTGGAGTATTATTACTCGCTTGTTTTTTTTTCTTCATCACTTCGGTCTGGAGAGTGTACCGACTGATGTGAAAGAAATTGATGCCTTTTTTTCCCAAAAGGTCACTAATTCATTTTAAATACTCAATAATTCTCTCCAAATCAACTACACTGCACATCAACTGTGCAGAAACAAGCCTGAACATAATTTTCTGGACCTTAAATAATGTACAGTTTATTTTCCTTTTTGAAAAGTTAATTTCACTTTACAATAACTGACCATGCAGAAGAATAAAATAACTGTACATTTTACCTACCAACAATTCTTTACCATATTTAAAACTTCAAGTGATAACATCTTAAATAGGGAAGGAATAAAAACCCATAAGAACCAGAAGTAGAAATAAAAACGTACTGAAAATGGAGCAAAAAACATCAACAAGAACATCAAAATAATCCAAAAACACAAAATCTAGCAAGAAAAATATTTGGAAAAAAACCAACAAACGGTAAGAAGAAAATACAACAAATCAACAGAAGAAATACCTGTATTAGCCCTTAAAATGCCAAAACCCCTTGCAAGTATCCTCTTGGCAAGCTGTTACAGGCCAATTCATACTGTAGGTCATCCAATTAAAAAGTTTTGCACTGCAAGTCGTCCAATCAAAAAGTTTTGCACTGCATGTCGTCCACTTAAAAAAAAAAAAAAAAAAGAACTGTCTTTGTTCTCTTGCAGCTCTCTCTCACACAACATTGGTGGGAGGTCCCCCAGTCAGCTCAAAGTCCTTGGCCTGTTGGTAAGGTTCAATCTGCCATTCCGTGTTGTGGGACAAGAATTTGAGAAACAGTCTGTAGATGGTGTGTCTGGCCTTGATCTCTACCGTCATGGCGATGAAGAAGGAGACGAAGAACATGATGCCGCAGGCCAACGTGATGATTTCCTCCATCGTCAGTTCCACCTAAATTTAAAAAAACAAACAAACAAAAAATCCTTCAATACAGTTTAATCCTTTGTATATTTTGAATCAGGCATTCCTCAGAATTGAAATGTATTTTCGTTCCATTGAAATAGGACAGATCATGCATGACCACTGCCTCAACTAACAAGTAAAAAGGTGTCCATAACCTAGGCGGTCGTAGGGGAGCGAGGCATCAGAGACCTCAGCTTCACTAGGGGCCAGCATATTGAGGGCGGTGCCGATCTCCTCTCCCTCGCTGACAACAAACAAGTACCTCTGCATTATGAACAACTGCGTCACGAATTACGTTACCAGGATTACTGCGACCCATTCTTCTTTTATAAATGATGACTCATAGAACTGCAATATGAATTTCTTGTGTCATGATCAATGCTGCATTGATTACTTAATGTGATCATGGGAAAACAGTCAGAGCAAAAGCAACAGGAACACCTGCACTGTCACTTTGGGTTTGCAGATTGTCCCATTTTTGTGATGCTTTTAAAACTATCACCAAGACGGAAACATTTCAATTACGGTTTCAAATGCATGTTTTGTTGCACATGATCTATCATCTCCAGTAATTTCTAAACAGCAACCCTCTTTATTATTCTGTGTTTTATGCAATGGAAAAAAAACACAACAACAACAAAGAATAACAAATATCCAGTCTTAAATACAAGAATATGAGACTGTGACAAAACTGAAAGCTTGTTCAAAAACTGAATAAAATAAACCATGATTTTTTTGTCCCTTTAAAAAAAAAAATTTTCAAAATGAAATACAAATAATGCATGACCACAAATTTGTTTATTTGAACTGTCACAAAATTAGAACAAAAGAGAACAGTTAGAACAAAAAAGAATAATGAGAACAAAAAAGAACAATAGAATAAAAAAGACAGATCTGATGGATGAATCATTCCAACCCCCTCCCTTCTCCCCCACCACCACTACCACCCTTGCCCCCACCCCACCCCTTACAAAATTATATAAACAAAGCAAACTGACAACAGCTCAGATGCACAGCAGTTAACTAAACACTGGTGCAGCCATTGTGTAGAATCAAAGCGACACTACATCAAAATGAACAGATGGTGGGGTAAGCGTTAGCATTAAACAGCATGTCCTACTTTCTTCAATATTAGCACACTTGAAAACAACAACAAAATGTCATTGTCTGTAAAATATCCCAGCAAGCATGGCATGTATCTTTTTCATTCCTCTGCTAGAGCTCTGAGGTTCACCAATGGCGAGTTTTGCGTATGTGAATGTTTATCGATCAAAAACGAAGCCACATTCAGACTTTGGGGATGATGTTTACACATACGTGTGCATGCACATTGTAACAGATTTGTCATCCATTCCTACAAGCACGCAACGGCCGACTCTTCTAAAGGTGTAACATGTTTTTAATGTGTTGCAAGGTATTCTGCCACAGCTGTTAGTTTTCCCCACTTTCAGCTCCTCTCAGCTGCTAATTATCATCCATTTCCAGCCCAGATGGAACCAGCTGGTGCTAATTCTAGCAGGAGCTGACCACACTTGGACTAGGTAAAAGGAAAGGGGCGCTAAATAGAGCACTCGACTGAGGGATGTTGGATTTGTGCGCTGTGAGCTGCGTGCTTTGGTGCAAAAGACTTTGATTTATAGTCTCATCCGAATGATTTGAGGGGAGTGGAGTCAGTGCAGATGAAAAATCCTCTTCAACAGGCACTTTGGTGGTGGGTTGAACTCGGGCTGTCTCATGGTGGGCTCAATGCTGTAACCATTAGGATATCCAGCCCCTCAATGTTTCATGTATGATTACTGAGGAAGTCATTCACTGGTTCTATGTATATAATTTAGCCATTAAAAAAAGTAAAAAGTGCTATTTATCAATTTTCAAACTTAGTATGGCATGGTGTGGTGTGATGTGGTGTGGTGTGGTGTTTGTGTGTGTGGGTGGGTGTGGTGTGGTGTGGTGTGGTGTGGTGTGTGAATATGTGTGTGTGTGTGTGTGTGTGTGTGTGTGTGTGTGTGTGTGTGTGTGTGTGTGTGTGTGTGTGTGTGTGTGTGTGTGTGCAAGGAGTGTGTGTGTGTGAGAATGCCCAAGTGTTCATGGGTATGAGTATGTGTGCATATGAATAAGCATGCATGTGCACTAAGTGTATGTGTACATGCATATGCATGAGTATGTGTGTGTGCATATGTGTGTGTGTGTGGGCACATGTGCATGTGGTCTGGGCCCAATACTGTAGGACTGCAATCTGTATGACATTGCCTGGGTCAAGAACAGAATTGATAGTTGAAAAAGTAGTTGCAGTAATGGCGGTGTTGGTGGTGGTGTAGTAGTGTAGTGGTAGTGTAGTGGGTAGTAGCTGTAGTAGCAGTAGAGCCAGCAGTAGCAGCAGTAGCAGTGAAGAGTAGCGTGAGTAGCAGTAGTAGCAGCAGAGCAGTAGTAGTAGTAACACCAGCAGAAAAAGTAGTAGCAGCAGTTTGAAATAAAAGCTGTTGTTAAGTGTCACTGTAGTCTAAGAAGTGGCAGGGTTACTAAGTTGTAGTAGTAGTAGCACTGGCAGTAGCAGCAGTTAACAGTAATGGCAGCAAAATCAGTTATGCTGTAATCACTATGGAATAGAACATGCAGCGTGAAAAAAATGTACATCTCAGAAAAAAATCAGCAAAAAAGCACAGAAAATATCCACCACAGATCAAAATTTAAAAAAAAAACATTAACAAAGCAGACAAGCCACAACACACTGTATACTAAAAAAACCCAACCCAAAACAAAGCAAAAATAAACCACACTGTATACTATACCTGTGCATCGCCGCCACTGCCTGACGTGCGTCGCGGCAGGTCCTGCAAATGACCTTTGTCTGACAGGAAGCAGAGAATGGTTGCTACGGCGCAGGTCACCATGATGATCAGGTTGATGAAAAACACAGCGTGCAGGCATTTGTCGCGACTCGATACTCTGGGCATTCGCCAATGATGGAACTGAAATCAGAAAACTCACTGTGATCACTGTTGTTCTACAACAGCCAACATCAAATTCAAGGGATTTCTTTTGGCTTTGTTTTGTTGATTGGTTTGGTTTTAGAACAAAGAATGGGATTTACTTGATGACAAAATCAGGAGATAAATTTTTAATTGTAAAAAGAAAATTGTATAATACTAAAACAAGTCAGACCCCTACTACCTGCTGACATAATGAGAACAGGTAAGTATATATTCAGGCTCAGAACAGGCCACAACTGCCTTAACTACCACATGTACAAAAAACTCCACATAGGCCACACATAGGAGTGCCCTTGCAAGACTGGCAGCCAGACGAACTGAACATGTGCTGTAATCGTGCCCACTACATGAGGAACTCCAAGAGGATCTGGCCTGACCCCACTCCAGTGGCCAAGAAGTTCAATGGAGACTGGGGGGACATGAAGCATACACCTGCCTTTATAACAGAGACTGTGTTATTCCCTACCCCCCCCCCCAAAAAAAAAAAGAAAGTGTATAATATCCTCTCCATCGATCAATCATTACTTTGGTTTAACTTTACAAAATGAAGCAGTTTTATTTGACTGATTCAATGAACACAAAAAACAACATCCTGACTCTATAAGAATCTGCAGTTAACTATAGCTATATAAAAACCTCCTACCATAAAAATAGTCCTCATAAACAAAATGTGTTATTTTAGCTTCTTTTCATACAACTGATCTACCAATTTTTTTTTATTTTTTTTTTTGCTTTTAAATTAAACTATACTTAATTTAAGTTTTACACTCTATAGAAAGTATCGACACAGTAAGAACACATCCACTCATATCACTAAACAAATTATTCAAGTTGCTGCTCAACATAAAACATGATGCAAACAGAATTTATATTCAACTTGTATTCAAAATTTACTTACCTTGAAGCGTTTATGGCGGACATACTCAAAGTGGCAAAGTTCGCATTTCGGAGGCCTCTTTGTTCTACGATTTGAGATTTCAATCCATTTCTGAAAGAAAAATAGCCATATATGAAGTTCTATTGCACACTTTTTTTTTTTAGTTTGTTTGTTCCTCAGCTAGATCTCCAAGGTTTACCAATGGTAAGATTTTGCGTATGCAACCATTTTAACCCACCAGTAAGTTAACTGATCAAGGTAGCCACATTCCCACTTCAAGAAAAATTGCATATTTCAAACCTCTCAGTCCAAGTAACCCTACACAAACCTCACAGTAACAAGAAACCAGATAAAGAAACTTCCATAATTCCAATCTCTCATACTTTCATATTTATGCTAGTGAATAACTCAAAAAGAAACTAGAATTTTAAACCTCTATACCTAGTTTGATTCGATGATTGTGACAGTGTGGTGTGTGTGTGTGTGTGTGTGTGTGTGTGTGTGTGTGTGTGTGTGTGTGTGTGTGTCACTGTGTGTGTGTGTGTGTGTGTGTGTGTGTGTGTGTGTGTGTGTGTGTGGTTGTGTGTGTGTGTGTGTGTGTGTGTTGTGTGTGTGTGTCACTGTGTGTGTGTGGTCACTGTGTGTGTGTGTGTGTGTGTGTGTGTTGTGTGTGTGTGTGTGTGTGTGTGTGTGTGTGTCACTGTGTGTGTGTGTGTGTGTCACTGTGTGTGTGTGTGTGTGTTTCACTCTGTGTGGTGTGTGTGTGTGTGTGTGTGTGTGTGTGTGTGTGTGCGCGTACGTGCATGCGAGCATGCATGCATGCGTGCGTGCGTTCGTGCATGTACACAGGTCTATAAAAACAACTTAAATCGCAAACTCCTTTAGAGAACTGAAGAAGAAAACTGAGGTATGGGTACAAAGGTGGGTCTTGACAAAAAGAAAAGAACCTTTTACAAGTATCAACATCAATCTATCTAATGGCTAAACTATAACTTAGCAATCAAATCAAATTATACAATGATTGATGTAGTGAATATTTAAATTTACCTATGTGTACAAACAAAAAATGTATCTATCTATATGCCTGATGTCAATACCATGAAATAAACATTACACTAATATTGATGTAGATTGTAATGAATATTTAAGTTTGCATATGTCATGTGTACACACAAAAAAAGATGTAGATATGCCTGATGTCAATACAGTGAACTAAAAGAAAATGAAAAAATGATTATGACACTAAAAAAAAAAAATGTGTGGGGTGTGTGTGTGGGTGTGTGTGTGTGTGTGGTGTGGTGTGGTGTGGTGTGTGTGTAATGTGGTGTGTGTGTGTGTGTGGTGTGGTTGTGATGTGGTGTGTGTGTGTGTGTGTGAGTGTGTGTGTGTGTGTGGTGTGTGTGTAGTGTGTGTGTGTAGTGTAGTGTAGTGTAGTGTAGTGTAGTGTAGTGTAGTGTAGTGTAGTGTAGTGTAGTGTAGTGTAGTAGTGTAGTGTAGTGTAGTGTAGTGTAGTGTAGTGTGTGTTGTGCGCTTTGATTTGTGTACTCTACAAGATTCAGCGCTGTATAAATCCCATGATATATTATTTATTATTATTATTATTATTATTATGTGGTCTCTTCTTTCTTCCTTTCTTTCTGCTAATTGTTTGGGTGTTGTCAATACTCAAAAAAAAACACTTACACTGACCTTACCATAGTTTCACACTCAGGATTATTTAAGCCTCAGAACCAAGTTTGAAGTATTAAAAATAACAGATCTAAAGCTATCACTACAGTATCAGTCTTGTTCATGAGTCTCACTCATGAGAAACAGCACAAGACAAGACACTACATGTTGCTGATAGAATCTATGTGTTTACATATAAGCAGCATTTATAAGTTCTGCATGTTCTAATCTGACATATATTCAAAACTTTGCCATTCTCCTGGTGAATGACAAACTATGCCTCGTTTTAATATGGTATGACCTGAATTAACAGATCACAGCTTGGAATTAAAAAGGGCAAGCGATGAATACCCAATCTCTCTTTGAGCTTGAGGTCTCTTTCTAGCACATGTGTGCCGTTATTGTGAACAATGGGGAAAGAGTTTAGAGAGCATGTGGCAGGCAAGGTGGGAACAGTTAACAGCCACCAGTAAGGGAGGGTGGGTACATGGAATGAAAGGGGCATTTGCCTGCCTGTAGTTTGGAAGCATGCAGACTTTCATTCAAAAAAAAAATCACCTACTCTATAACTGCTGCTGCTTCTACTGCTACAACTATTATCCACACACACACACACGCATGCATGCACGCACGCAATGATGCCCCCACACACACTACACACACTGTGCACACACACACACACTTGCCACAACACACACATTTGCAACCACAAAATGTCTCAATTGATACATAACATACACTGACTAAGTTCATATGTCTCAAAAATACAGTAAAATCATCATTATAATTCAATTTCAAAAAACAACACAGATAAACATCCCCACTCCACAAAACTACCCCAAAAACACAAAAACAAAAACAACAAAAACCCCCCCACAATGATATTATGTGTACATACATATCCACAGCATTGCACACTCAGATTATTCAAATCATTCAACAATAATCCTTTCTCTCACAGATCAAACAAACTCACCAAGAGACAGAGATAATGCACAAACTTCATGGTCCCCGAGCATCGGCAGGGGGAAAACAGAAAGTCCTCTTTGTCCCCGGCAACTGGCAGATCCTACACACAGGTAGCAAGTCCGTGCCAGCATCCGAGTCCTGGCGCTTTGAACTTCTTGCTGGCCAGAGGGGTGGACATGGCACTGGCCAGACTCCGCATGCTGGACAGGCAGCTGTTTATGTCCGAAGTGTCCATCATCCCTTGACCCACCGGCACAGCAGGATGCCCCGCCAACAGCGGCAGAGGTAACAACGGAGCTTCGGTGGGGGAATCGGGGATAGGGACCGAGACAAAAGGAGTCTCCATATCCGATATATCCTGGATGGAAATGAACCGCGGGTCCACCTGGGAAATGTCGATGGAGGAGAAGACGGAGGAGGCTGTTCGGGTCAGGTTCAGGCGGGGCAGAAGCGGCGTCTGTGGCTGTGACTTGCACGGAGACTGCAGCAGCTGCGGGGGGGGGAGGAGGCCGGGAGTGTTTCTGCATCGGAGAAGTCCTGCAGACAAGCCGCCCCCTCCTCCTCCTCCTCATCGGAGAAGGGCTGGGAAGGCTCTGGGCGCTCCTCTGCCTCTGACGCTCCATGACATTCTCAGGAGGGGGCTCTGGGGGAGACGGAATCTCAGGATGAGGTGTTACAGCCTCCGCTCTCTTTTCTTCTGATTCACCGTCCATTCTCCTCACACCTGAAACAGACTTAAGCGATTAAGAAAAAATGTTGAGGTTTAGATCAATGTCATGTACCCCCCCCCCCCCCCCCCCCTTAATTTGACTTAAATCCTTTATCTCCTTGAGGAGCTCTTAGTTCACTGCACTGAATTTTTTCTGGCAAATGTTGTGGGCAAGTTCACAACCTTGAGAGAGAGAGTTTTGTGATAGAGAATTTCAACTACAGTCTGACAGATGAAAAAAGGGACGGGGTGAAGCAAGAGGGGGGGGGGGGGGGGGGGAGTTACAATACCTTGATACTGACGCAGCTGGCTTTCCCAAAATTCAACTGGCAATCAGTGATATGCTTAAAACTTTTATTCTTTTTTTTTTTCACAGGAGGGATTTGCCCTGTTTTTCATGATGATTTTTCACAGCAGTAGCCTTTCATTATGTTTGATACATCAAAATAGTTTTTATAATCAAACTTGAACAGTAATGGCGCTAAGACACAACAAAATGGCCAGGGTCAATTATTCTCCCCCCCTTTTCTTAATTTAAAAACAATTTCCCATAACAAAAACATTATCTCAGTCATTGAACAACTGAGAAGTAACAGAAACAAATAGTTCTTTAATCATTTGATATACAAACTTCTCCACAGAGGAAAATTTATCTTTCATACTACAAACCTTCTTTATTTAAAACTGAAATAGTCATAACAGCATCAGACTGTAAGAATGAAGGCTAGGAGACAACAGCATGAACTATAAAAACATTTCTCATGTGATCTCTTTTTATAGGCACGGACAGACTCAGCAGTTTCAGACACTGACACGATTACGCGCTTGACCCCAATACTCGAGTTGACCTGAAATCTACTAGTATTACTGCAATCTCTTTGTTTAATTCAAAATGATCTGGGGAGCTACTTTATGTTTTGTAGACCCTTGGCAAGTTGTTGTCCGGTTTACTGATATTATGAGAGTTAACATAAAGACATGAGTGAAGAATTTAAGAGATAAAGAAGCTGACACCCCTCTGCCCACCCACTGCTGAAAGATTGTGACTCAATATAGAATGTTGTTGTTATTTAGTATAATTTTCCATTAATATATATGAATGAAAGAATTGAAAAACTGAAATGGTACTCTCTGTCTGTTTAAAGTCCCATTGTTTTATCCGGGTAGCTTATATTGTTTTTAGTTTCTACATACCTTTGCCAGTGTGTCGAATGTTTCATTAGTTTACTTAAGACTTACTGCATTTTTTGTTTCTAGGATGCTAAATGATTAGGTCAAAGAAAATCTAATGAAATGTTAATAATAAATATACATATTTTCAATACATGCAATTAAATTTTACATACATGTATGTGGGTGCATGTGCACTGTCTCTCTCTCTCTCTCACACACACACACACACACACACACACACACACACAAGCACACATGCACACACACACACAAGCAACACACGCATATACACACGCACAGCACACAACACACACAAAGAGCATATAATATATATAAATACAATATATCATATTTATGGTGTGTTGAAGGCAAGTGAACCTGGCAGTGCCTATCCCTCTCCAGGTACAGGTGTGTTCTGGGATTGTTCACTCATTCATGGATTCTACCGGCCACAGGTGGCCTTCTCTTTCACAAAGAGTGGATGGATTTTCACACGAGCACGAGACGTTCCCTCACACACAGTTGAGATAGAGACACAACTGAAAATAATTACTTCCAACACATACACCAACATACACCCTTACACATACGCACTCAAATGAAAATGATTAAATACTCCTAACACACACCACACACACACACACACACACACACACACACACACACACACACACACACAGAAGTGACAACACACACACAACAGTGACAGACACACACATGCACACACACACTCACACCCACACACACACACTCACCAACGCACACAAAACACTCCTCTCCCTCTCAACTGAAAATCATTACCCTCACTGCCTTCAGTGGTTAAACTTTCTTTTTTGTTTCCTTAAAAAAATGCTATATCTGACAGAAAGCACACCTACCATATACCACAAAATCAAAGCACAGAGTAATGTAGTAGAAATTACAAAGCACAAAATCACAAATACTCTTATACTATTATAATATATATATATATATATATTATATATTTTATAATATATATATATATAATCATATATATAAAATGAATTTATAATGCACTATATATATATATGCACTATATTATATATATGACAAAATATATATATATATGCACTATTATAAATATATGAACTATATATATATATATGCACTATATATATATGCACTATTATATATATATATGCACTATATATATATATATATATATATGCACTATATATATTATGCACTATATATATATATGCACTATATATATATATGCACTATATATATATATATATATATATATATATATAGTTATATATTATATATATATATATATATATATATATATATATTATATATATATATATATATAATATATATATGCACTAGACCAGAAGTTCTGAATAAGTTGGTAATTTCCATGCAATATAAGCATATCAACTTTAGCATAGGAAGGAGCCTAGAACAGAGAGAGCATACAACTAAGAGGCTAATAAACAATAATAATATCATATCACAATAATGGCTAGAGTAATAACCTAGTTTCTGCCACATGGGGTTTCTCCACTGGCGGCATATTTTATGATTATTCCCAATGTCAAGGCGACTGACTTGCACATGCCCAACTCCCTTGTCTGCTGCAGTAATGACCTTGACCTATGCTACCCTGCTAGCCAAGTAACAAGGAGGGGGTGGAAGGAGACAAGGGGAAAAGAAGAAGCTGGCGGTGGAAGGGGAGAGTACTGAAAGAATGGATAGGGGGGAGGGGAGGGGGAGAGGTCCTAAGGGTCCCAAAAGTCGGTTAGTATGCCATATGGAGGGAAGCCGATGATAAAAGAGGGGGGTGAGCGCACGCTATCACTAGAGGCAGTAGTGCACTTGCACAAAGCAAGAGACCTAGATTTTACTCTTTTTGCCTGCCAAACTTTCAAGTGCTGCATCCAAGCAGACTGGTGTTATTCTATTGTATGCAGCTTTTGCTCATGGTTGGTGATAGGACGCTAATCACTGTCAAAGTGAAAGGCATATATCAATATTTGTTCAACTATGAATAGTTTGCATTTATTAGGGCATACATCTGTGAACATCAACAGAAAACATTCAAGATGCAAGCGACAATGCTGCATTACAGCCTACACACTGTGACACAGACACAAACTACACATTTCACAACCTGAATCCTGTACACAAACACAAACACCAACACACACGCCACCCGACACACACACAGCCACACCACAGCACGGCACGCACACACACACACACACACACACACCACACACACACCACATCCACACACACAAAACACACCCCACATCACACTCCCATCACACCCATTACCCTAAATATAAAAGATAAATCAAATTCAACACAAAAAACAAAACACCAACCCACCTCACCCCATCACACCACATACCAAAACAAACCACATACACAACACACACACACATACACACACACACACACACCTACCTGAATAATCAGTTTCCAAAACATACTCCCACAGCTCCCTTCAACTTCAAGTACAACAACAAAAAAAAACCTGGCCAGCACACTAAAGTGCATTTGACCAACTAGCTATCATTGTAAAATACCTGAGAGCACTGACCCCCTCTAGCCTAAGATAAGTCTCTCGGCAACTTTCCTCTAGCTCCTTATGAAAGAAGGCAAGGTTATGGCAATGACTCACAGGACACTTGAGAAAGAACACATTTGGAGAAAGAAACGGGTGTGCTAGGGCCACAGAGGTTCAGTGACCGCTGTTGTAAATCGTCAGTGTTAAGTTAATTCTCTAAATGCAGCTGTTACCGATTTTTCTTTGTTTAATCTATTTATCTAATTTGCCTAGTTCACCTGTTTGTTTTTTTTTCTTTTTTGATGATTTGCTTCTTATTGGTTTTTTTTCTTTGTTTGTTTGAATGGGGTTTTATTGTTTTCTTTTATGATAATTTCCCTTATTATGGTCTTTTTCTGTTTGGTTGGTTCTTTTTTTCCTTATTTCTTGACATTGAGTTTCATTAAAAAAAACAAAACAAAAAAACAAACAAAGAAGCAAACAAAAGCAGATAAATCCTTTTAGTACCCAATCAAAATCATGCACTTTGTAACAATTATGTAGGGAAAAACAGTTCTCTTCAGTTTTTGACGTGTACCATAGGATGTTAATTGAGATAGATTAAAGTGACAGAATCTTGGCCAAGCTCCATGGATAATTAATCCAGCATGTATACCACTGTACTGGCACAAACAATGCAAGCATCAGTCAGTGCTCTGTGTTTCCTCCATAACAAAGCTAGAGTGCATATTACATAAGCCTATTCTCCTGTTACTTTTGTGTCTGTTTCAAAGAGCAGTATATTGTTATTATATTAAATACACATTATTAGGAGACAGAAGATTTTCTATGCTGTTATAACTCCAACATTCCAACAAGAATCTGACAGCAGCTATTCATGGAATCCATAAAAATTATAAGTTCATCAATGAATAAAGGAAAATAACTATAGAAGTGAATATGATCTGAAAAAAAAGCAAACCTAACATGAAACACACGTAAACATACCTAAAATTTGTAAAAACCTTTACCTTTTCTTTTTGTATGTCAGTCCCTTCCAGTTTTCCATATTTCATGTTGAAAATGATGTTGAGCACTATGATACCTTTAGTTTTACCACCTAGATCTATTTAGTAATTTACACATCCTTTTTTTAGATTCAAATTAATGGTGAAATTTTTCTTCTTCGACAAATGCTCTGACACTGTGACACCCATTATTGTTGTTTCTCACATGAGCAAAAATGCTTTGCACTGCTGTCAAGAGCTTGACAATAGGCCCAGGCATCCAGACTTTGCACAGGAGAGAATAGAACTATCTTTTAAGTCTTTCTGGAAAAAAAAATCAGGAAAATTAGCCAAGTAGACAGAAAATAGAAAACAAGGAGGTGACAGGAAGAAATGATGAGGCAGAAACAAAGAGGGAATACCAAGCACATGTAATTTTCCAGGAGGTGGTGATGTATTTATTACTGATGGCAGCCTACCCCCACCCTTTCCTCGACATCCCTGAGGGGGAATTTAGTATTTACTTTCTTAACTATATGATTTACACGAAGGAAAAAAGAAATGAAACAAGGTGTAATTATTTCAAAGTATATCATATTGATTAATATGAAGTACACAGAACAGATCTAAAACCACCTATACCATTCTTTTGTAAGTCAATGCTTTCCATATTTCATGTCAAATGACCTAACTTCTGTTAAGTTAGTTTTTTTTACACTTAAACCTATAAAGGCATATCTACAACTTTATTACTTTTTTTTATTTAATATTTTAATCAGTTCAAGATGAAAATTCAATTTATTCATCCATTCTGTTTGCACACCTATTGGTTAGTATAAATAATTTAAATAATTAATTTTGAGATAAATTTTACAACTGGTCAAAAATCACAAAAGTTTGTTCCTTTTATTTTTTGTTTGTTTGTTATTCTAGTTTGTTTGCTTTAGTTTATGCTGCCACTTTTAAAAGAAATCTACTTGTGATGCAGATCTATACATCTGAGCTTGGTCTGGCAATACTCATACTGTTTACTTAGTCTGCTGCTTTTACCACATTCAGGATTTTGAGGTGGTCACTAGTGCTAAAAAAAAGAAAAAAAGAAAGTGTTATAGAGGTCCTTTTCACTTTTACTGTTTTAACTTATTTCTAAAAATGCACACACACACACACACACACACACACACACACACCACACACACACACACACACACACACACACACACACACACAACTGTGACACATGTATAATTATAAAATTTAAAAATGAAGAATTAACACCAATGACATAGAACTTATAAGATCACACTCTGAACAAGCACATATATACAACATACCCTTTTGCTGGCTTTGGCTTTACAAAATCACTTAATTAAGAGTCTTCAAACACACACACACACACACACACACACACACACCACACACACA
>CM060323.1:46304244-46309244 GCA_030674155.1 Stramonita haemastoma
GGAGGACCTTGAAAACCATAAAATAAAATGACTTTCTCCCCAGTGGATTGACATTTACACGCCTACTATTGCCCTACATCTAACCCCTTTTCTGTGGGTTTTTTTTTGTTTTGGATTATACGCTAACTTGCAGAAAATCAAGCATACACATTTAAAAGCAGAAGAGAAGAAACAAAAATGCTTTGATTTACTCCAGCTGCTGGATGGAGGAGGGAGTGGGGGAAGGAAGTGACATGAAAATCAATACCTCAAGCACGTGGGAGTTGCGCATTTGATCACGATTCTGCTTCCTGAAGGTCTTGCCAGGTGGGGCCGGGCCTAGCCTACTTGGTATGTCTGCTGTCACCTTGAGAAAACTGACACTGATATGGGATGGATTGATCGCTGACAGGAAACACATCCCGTCAAGAGGTGGATCGGTGGTCTAGAGGTAACGCACCTAGCGCTGTCTAGAAAGCGAAAAGTCAGGGTCGGAGTGCGCGGTGGTTCGAATCCCGTTCGGGCTCAAAACTTTCCCCCCATCCATTAGACCATGAGTGGTGGTCTGGGCGCTGGTATTTCGGATGAGACGATAAACCGAGGTCCCGTGTATTACACATATTCTTTAGCGCACGTAAAAGGACCCAACGGCAACAAGAGGGTTGTCCCTGGGAAAATTTTGTAGAAAAAAGCAACTCTGGTAGAGAAACAAATACAGTTGCAAACAGGAAAAAGAAAAAAAGAAATAATGGGTGGTGCTGCACTTGTGGCGACGCGCTCCCTCCGGGGAGAGCAGCCCGAATTTCACGCAGAGAAATCTGCTGTGACATAACAATAACAATAAGAAGAAGGAAGTAAAAGACCTCCAGTCCGTTTCCTGTCTAAGACTCAAGCCCAATCTACTGGGTGCTTGTCTTTCGGATGAGTCGATAAATCGTGTGCAACATGCGTGGAACGCATATTAAAGATCCCATGACTACAAGAGAGTTGTCCTTGGCAAAATTCTGTAAGAAAGAAAACTACTCTCATAGGAAAACAAATAGGCTACATATGCAAGCAGAAGAAAAAGCTTGAGGAAAAAAATGGAGTCAGTGTTCTTGTGGCGAGGTGCTTTTCTCGGGGAAACTGAGCAGCCCGAATTATAAGAAGTATAATAAGCCGTTACTGAAAGTGGCAAAAAACAGTATGTTGTTGCTTTGCGCGTTCCTCAGCTTAACACCATGGGGGTTCAACACAGAATATTCATTCTGACTCGTTCATTTTTCCTGGGAATCACTGTGAGACTGTAAATAGACACCGGATAAGAAACTTGTGTGTATGACTCTCTTACAGTATATTACCATAAAATCATAGTCACACCCCGACTTAAGAGGGCTCTTTATAAT
This sequence comes from Stramonita haemastoma, assembly GCA_030674155.1. NCBI lineage: Eukaryota > Metazoa > Mollusca > Gastropoda > Neogastropoda > Muricidae > Stramonita > Stramonita haemastoma. The sequence continues at coordinate 46,305,609 of CM060323.1, forward strand.
TATCTCTTTTAAGAAAAGTGCCAATTATGTTAAGAACTAGTCATTAGCTTTAAGACAATCTCAACATGTTTTTACAAGATAATCATATTTTAATGTAGGCCTCGGCACTTACCTTGTATCTGTAACTGACGAAACTTTTGGCATGGGCTGCAAACAATGAGTACAGCAAGAAGAGACGGTACTGTTTGTTCAACCTCGTGATGCTATCAGAACAGACATCAGAAAACCTTCCCCACTGCATATGAGTAACAACTGTAGACCTATTCTCTATAAAACACACGCTTCGAGGGAATGACCATTCCATCTCAAGTCTGACGATCTGTCTGGTCGGTGTGATGCTTAACTATCAGTAAAATCAGTTTGGGCCGATTGATATGCTTTTCTCTTTAATTGGTCACACGTGAGAGTGCATGCGCAACACTAATGACATACATTATTTACCACTTGTCTTTTCGTACAGCAGGGTGATAATGTAGGGCCGATGACGAGAAAACAGCCAAGAGGGGGGTGGGGGTGGGGGGCCGTGGGAAGAGAGAGAGAGAGAGAGAGAGAGAGAGAGAGAGAGAGAGAGAGAGAGAGAGAGAGAGAGAGAGAGAGAGAGAGAGAGAGAGAGAAATGAAATGAAATGAAATGAAATGAAATGTTTATTCATATAGGCCATGGCCCCTTAGAAGGGGGAATACAAATAAAGCAAGCAAAAAATTATATCATGGACTTGTGATGGCATTATGTAACATAGATACTTCTCCTTTTAAATGCTTTTATACATGTATATTGCCAGTTGTTTTACAATACGCTCATTTGTCGAAGCTAATAACAAAACCAACCTGAATAAACATGGATCTCTATAGTACTTTTGTGGTAAGAACTGCTCTCGTATATCTCTTAACCCAGGACATGAAAGCACAAAATGGATTTCATCTTCTACAGAACATTTACAAATTGGGCATTGAAGATTTGTGGCAAGTGCCTTTCTATAGCGATAATAATGTACATTGATGTCTGAAATACCAAATCTAAATCGTGTCATTATACGCTTCAAATAACTATCAATATTCATAGACATATACGTTGGCACAATATTTACTTGGCTGAACATTCTATAGTGGTAAAATCTTTCACTATTCTGTACATGACTCTCACAATTTTGCCAGCAACAATCAATCAGCCTTTCACGAAACTGTCGAATAAAATCACTAACATCTTCAACTCCTTGATTTAACCACACGTAACCAAAACCCAATTCAAATAATTTCATTCTTACATTTGAAGCCCAATTGGTTTTGCCTCTATTATCTAAATCTAACAACATTTTATATGCTTTAAAGGGCAATCTTTCTGCATTCATCTGGGTAATTTTTATCCAATATTTAATGCATCTCACAATAGAAACCAGTGACATGGGGTACCTTGCTGTTTCCATGTACACGAGATCATTTGGCGTCTTGAGTGACACTCTCAAAAACTTTTTCAATGCAAATAAATGTATTTTGTCACAGTGTGTGGCCGCAGGATACATACTCCATATCTCAGCTCCATATTGCAATACAGGTTGAATTTGGGCATCAAATAATTTTAGAAACAGTGAAAGAGATTCGTTATTCAACAATGTTAATTTCTTCATTATACACAACAATGCATTTTTTGCTCTACTTGCGAGGTCTTTGCACGCAAAAGTAAAGCTTAACCGAGTAGAAAAGTATATACCTAAATACTTATATACATTCACCACAGAAATCACAGTTCCACCATATGTCCACCTTTCTCTCATTGCAAGATGTCCACCCTTTCTAAATACAACAACGTTACTCTTTGTTAGGTTAACGTTTAACTTCAACGAAGCAGCAGCCCTGTATAAACTGTTCAACTGATTCTGGAGACCAATTACAGTTTCTGACATTAACATTATATCATCAGCTAACAACAATATAAATATTTCAAGAAAATCATTAGTAAATGTTGTACCATGTTTTCCAGACTTAATGACCTCTTTTGTCAATTCATTAATGAACAAAGAAAATAGAATAGGGCTGCATACATCACCTTGTTTCACCCCATACGTACAATTAATATAATTAGATAACATACCACCTGAACGTACTCTTGCTTTCACACAATCATACATACTCACAACACATCTGTACAGTTTTCCACGAATACCATTTTTAAACAAGACTAACCACAACAAACTTCTGTTGACAGAGTCGAAAGCCTTCTCAAAATCTATAAATGCAACATATAATTTACGGTTTAGACTAAATTGCTTTTGAATGAATGCCATAAGTGTAAACATATGATCTACTGTGGAATAATTCTGCTTGAAACCTGCTTGAAATTCTCCAGTTATGTTATTTTCAGTTACCCATTCATGTAGTCGTCTATTAATCACAGCACTGTAAAGTTTGCTACTTATGTTACACAACGAAATTCCTCTATAATTATTGGGGTTGTTAATATCACCTTTTTTATATAATGGAAGGACAATCGACTCTGACCAACTATCAGGATAAACACCTTCATCAAATAAATAGTTCAGTAATGTGACCAAAAAATTCAGAACAACATTCTCAGTGCAAGCATGTTTTATCAACTCCCCAATAATCCCGTCAGGGCCTGCAGCTTTTTTATTTTTTAATTTTCTCAAAGCCATCAAAATTTCTTCTTTTGAGATTGGGCGATTAAAGTATTCATTGTCATAACTGTTCTCAACATCATTTTCAACAACTGCTTGAGTTAAATTAGAACTTTGGTCTTCATCTTTTTCAAGCAACCTTTTGAAATGATCAAACCACATATCCATGTTAATACTATTTTTAGGTTGTTTTCGTTTAGGAAATGTTTTGTGTACGTAATTCCAAAACGAGAGAGAGAGAGAGAGAGAGGAGAGAGAGAGAGAGAGAGAGAGAGAGAGAGAGAGAGAGAGAGAGAGAGACAGACAGACAGACAGACAGACAGACAGACAGACGACAGACAGACAGACAGACAGACTGACAAACAGAAAGACTGACAGACAGACAGAAGAATCATGATTGTGACACTAATGCTGATGTTGATGTAGTTGATGAAAATGGTGACGGTGATGCGGATGATGAAGACGAAGATATACTCCTTGAGGATGACGACGATGATGTAAATGTTCAGGAAGATGATGGCAACGATGGTGGGAATGCTGGAGGTGATGTTGATATAGATGTTGAAGGTGCTGATGGTTATGGTGATGTAAATACTAATGGTGACGACGGTAATGATGATGTGATCACTAATGATGATGATGGTTATGATGATGTGGATACTTAAGATGATGATGGTAACGATGGTGTACATGTTGAAGGGGATAGTGGTAACGGTGAGTATGATGAAGATGTTAAAGATGACGATGGCAACAATAATGTATAGGCCTATGTTGAAAATGACGATGGAAACGATGATGTTGAGGAGGATGATCGTGACCCTGATGTAGAAATTGAAGATGATGATCGTGACTACGATAAATATACAGGTTGAAGATGATGATAGTGCAGATGATGAAGATAATATTGATGATGATGACGTAGATGATGAAAGTAATGATAGTGATGTCGATATACTTGCTGCAGCTGCTGCTGGATAATGAAGATGTTGATGGCAATGTTTATG
>CM060323.1:46316744-46321744 GCA_030674155.1 Stramonita haemastoma
TTCAGTCAAGCATCAGAAAAATTTCAGTCCAGCTTCACAAAGATTTCAGTCCAGTTTCACAAAGATTTCAGTCTCCCACAACCCAGACCAGGCTTCTGACTCTTCATTTTCTATGCAGCAGTGTTTGGGTGTGACGATCGATCGATCACAAGGCACGGACAAAGTCAACAAGAAGGCACCAACAAAAATCATCCGTTTGGAAACAATCACTCCACATCATGGCGTCATGACTTGGCCGTGATGGCGTCAAAGATTCTCCTCACACACTGGCACACGGCCTGGGCTTGATCCTGCAATGCCACACAAATATTCGTACATATAAAGAAAGAGAAAAAACCAACAAAAACCAACAAACAAACAAAAAAAACCCAAACAAAAATGTACATGTATAAAGCAGAGCGTAGAATTGGGAGAGAAAAAAAAAGAGGAAACTAAGCCGGGGTCCAGGGGCTGCTTAGGCCCCAGTGGGGTGCAGGGGCAAAGCCCCACTGGGGGGCCCAGGGGGGCAAAGCCCCCCGGCCGAAAACGATTTTTCGCATTTTAAAGGCAATTTGGAGGCCTCTCCAGGCACCATTTTGGCACCATTTTGTGTGATGTGAAGGCGGTGTGTGTGTGTGTGTGTGTGTGTGTGTGTGTGTGTGTGTGTGTGTGTGTGCGCGAGTGTGAGAGACAGACTGAGACTTTCCTTAAAGAACCACCAGAGTATGTCAAACTTGTTTTAAAAAGATCTATTCTGGGTAGCCGTAATATAAGTTTGTGTGTACCACTGTGATGGTTAATGGAAAACGTGGAGAGAGAGAGAGAGAGAGAGAGAGAGAGAGAGAGAGAGAGAGAGAGAGAGAGAGAGAGAGAGACAGAGACAGAGAGACAGAGAGACAGAGAGACAGAGAGACAGAGAGAGAAGGCAAGGCAAATTTTTATTCGAGGATAATGAATAAGCACTCGTGTGCTTTTTTACATCCACTCCAGGGATACATCAAGATAAAAAAAAACAACCTCTAGAGAGAGACAGACAGACAGAGACAGACAATAACAGTGGGTGAGAGAAATGAGGACATAAACATCCAGCAACTAATTGCAGAATTTTAAAAAAAGGGGGTGTATGTATAATATGTAGTGATGCTTTTGTCTGCCTGATTGTATGTACACTTGTTCTGTGGCTTGTTTCTTCAACTGCGTTTTCTTCCCTGCTTGGATGCCCTGAGTGTTGTCCACAACAGTATTTTTTCTCAGTGTCAGTCTGCAAGAGTTGTATGGATGGAGTCAATCATCTTCTTGTGTTATGCCGTTTGCAAATGGTCTTCTAGTGCTCTGCGGCCACGGCTAGCATAGAGAATGTCGCATTGGCAAGCTTCGCATGACGCTTTGCCTGCAGCATCCAGTTTGCAAATGTGCTCGCCAATCTACACATTTCGATCCCAAACCTTGACTTCACCATCCACCCACTCCCATACATTTTTGCATCCTCTGTAGTCATAAGCATGAGTCCGATCGACGATCGTTTCTCCCGCATATGCTAGCCATTTTGAAATCATGCATACGGCCCTCTACCGGCTTTAGCTACTGAGTCAAGTGAGTGAGAACTGAACCCTTTGACGACACTCGCACCATTTCAGAATATCATCCAATTTTGTTTTTTTCCCCCAGATTTTTTTTTCTGCGGAAACTCTTATTTTTCCGCGGAAATCTGCTTTAAAAAATCGGAAATCCGCGGAAACGCTGAGAATTCTATGCTCTGATAAAGAGTCTGTATGGTTGGAAATGAGTATGTTTCATATGTGCATATTTGCACACATATAAAGACTCCATGGAATTCAAACTTAAATTTTTTTTTTTTTTTTTTTCCCCTATAGAATTGGAACTGAGTCTGTTTCATATGTGAGTGTTCGCACATGTATAAAGACTCCACACCATTGGATATGAGTCTGTTTCATATGTGAAATATGTCAGGCATATGTCAAGTTGAGTCAGGTCAAAATAATGTAATCATCTAAAAGAAAGATAACTGCACAGTACAACTTTGACAGGCATGCAGTGTGGTAAAGACTACGGACTAGAACACACATGAATAAGTTACTGATCAATATGTTCTCTTAACTTTTCCACACAGTATTTATTACAACAAGAATGCAAGAGCAATGCACTTTGTCTGAGCACTTGCTCTTGAAAATCAAAGCTAGAGTTTGCATGACTATGTGGTTGCAAAGCAGACATGTAATGTTAGAATACTGTATCCCCCCCCCCCCCCCCCCCCCCCCCCCCCCTATCTCTGCTTTTTCCATCTTTGCCCTAAGATCATGGTTAGAGGAGTGGAAATATTCATGCATTGTAATTCACTCATGTATCCATCCAGTTATTCATTCATTTCACAACTTAATAACATTTCAGATTTTGCATTTCTTTAAAAAAAAAAACTTTTAAAAAAACAACTATTTCACAGTCAACCTTTCATTTTTCATTTTGTCCTTTACTTTTAATAAATCCTGTTGACCACATCAAAACAGATACCATGATTAAAAAAACAAAAAAACAAACAAAGTACAACATCAAAATAAACTACTACTACTGTAAACCAGTTTAACAAATGCTTTACCAACAGAGAGGGATTCACTAAGGTCATGGACAACTGAAAGGAAAAAAAATAAAGTACAGAAAAGATTTATTTGTCCAAAGTAGAATAACAGACAACAAAATATTTATTCGCTTCTCTCCCTGTCCCACTATCTATCTCCAATCGTTTAACCTTGAACAGCAGACGTATGATGTAACGTGACTGATAAGTTTGGCTTACCCTTGAAACAGTGACCTCAATCATTATCTTATTAATAAAAAAACAACAAAAAAAACTATGACAAGGCCATTGGAATTTTCCACCAAGAACTGTCACTGAACTCTTCCAAAGAATGTCTGTATCTTTTTAATCAGCTAGCAATTTTTTTTCCTAGTTGCGACACTATCAATGACAGAAGAGAAGAGTGAGAGACTAACATATTTGTGATGCTCCACAACATAATGAGTCAGATTGCACCAGAGGTCAATTTTAAGTTATTGACAGGTTATTAAACTGCAATCAAATGGCTATAAGATACAAAAAAAAAAAGATTGAAAATCGGACAATTCTATAAAAAGTTATTACAAGTTGAAATGATAGACAGCAGAAAATGTCAAAATGAGAAATTGACAATTTTAGGATTGTAATAGGTGGTCAGAATGAGGGCTTGGGTATTTTTTAAACACGTTTAAAGGCAAAAGGATATAAAATTATGATATGATTTTTTTCATTACAAGGTAGAATAATGGCTATAGTTTTATACTTCATTAAAATCTCAAAATTGCCGACCCGACCCCACCTGCCTAAAAGGGCTCCTAGCAGAAAAGTGGGTGAGGTGCTAAGTGACTCATTTCGTGGTGGAAGGTCAAAATTGTTCTCTGTAGTGGCTGGAATGGCTTAGTGGTTAGAGCTTCATAATCATGATCTGATGGTAACTGAGGGCAGGGGTTTAAGTCTCTGCTGAGCAGACGCTGGCACTGAATCCATTGCCCCCCCCCCCCCCCCCCCCCCAAAAGTCCTTTGGATGAGATTGTAAAAATGAGTAATGCCTTTGTATCAATGCATTCCCCTGTAAGGATGCCTGGAGCCTGTTTATTTACTTATTTAATTTTATTCTTTTATATTGAGGATAATGGAATAAGTACTCATGTGCTTTTTTTCATCCAGTCCCCGTGCGTATGCAGTTTTGTAAATTTTGTCATCTGTCCCCACCGGCACACAATGGCCTGCTATTACGAAAAGCGGAACAGAATTTAACATGTGCACGAGATGTTCTGCCTGCGTTCACACACGGGGCCTCGGTTTACAGTCTCATCTGAAAGACTTTTAGGGAGAGTGTCAGTATGAATAGCATCCCCACCTTTTGGAAATTCTGTGCCAGAAATTCCCTCTTTTTTATCCCTCTCTTTGTTTCTGCCTTGTTCCTGTTCTTCCAGTCACCCCCTTCTTGTCTACTTCCTGCTTTTTGTTGTTGTCCATTCTCATTTTTTCCAGAAAGACTTCAAAGGTAACAACAATTCTCTCCTGCGTCGAAGTTGGATGCGCTGGGCCTGACTTGTCAGGAGCTCAACAGCAGCATAACATAATTTCACTTACATCACAGACAACAATAGTTGCTGTCTGAGCGATCACTCAATGAAGAAATTGTATCAAAGCATGCAGAAGGTCATGCACACAAGCTTAAAACCCCACCTGCCTTTTGGCAGAGGAGTAGGCTAATCCTGGCTGGTTGCATGGATGACATGAATAAACCCAGGATGCCCCCCCCCCTACCCCCATGTATAGAAAGGGTGTGTTCCATCAGTCCAAACCTAAAAAAAAAGAGTCTAAAAAAAAAAACACCCTGTCTCATCCAGAGGAATGGATGGGGAATAAATTCAGTACAGGTATTAACTAATATGAAAAACATCTTTTTCAACCTGACACCTGCAAGTGGATTTCAAACCTGTGACCCTGGGATCAAACAAAAAGCACACTTTTTGGGGGGCAGGGAAACTGAAAATCTGATCCCCAAATCCCACCCCACTCTAACAACAACAAAAACCCAACAAAAGCAAAAAAACCCCCAACAACCCTTACCCCCCCCCCAAAAAAAAAACCCCACCAAACCACCCAACAAAACACTATCCACTCAGAAAACAAGCTCCCTCCCTCTCTCCCCACATAAATTCAGTTAACCATTTATTTTTTTTTCATTTTCATCCTCTTTGCACTCACATACAACCACGACAGACAGTGACTGAGTTGAGTGATGGGCAATGCTTTAGTTACCTCGGTGTGGCACTGGAAGATGTAGCAGTGGAAGACTGGTTTTCCCACCTGCCCCGTCTTCAGAGCGATGTTGGGTTTACCTGTGCCGTCTGTGTAGTGAATCAGCTGGGATTCGTGTGGAGGGGGTGTCGCTGGATCACTTCTGTCAATGGTGATTCAGAACTTTTTTGTATTAACG
>CM060323.1:46326744-46409244 GCA_030674155.1 Stramonita haemastoma
TAAGTTCTTAACATACAATGATACCCCCCCCCCCCTCTCCTTTTCCTTCCATTGTTTATCTGAAGTTCTCTCTCTCTCTCTCTCTGAGTGCACATGTTGTGCACACACACAATCAGCACAGTTTTAAACAATAAAAAGGTAATCCTCAATTCTGTGATTACTTTACTATTCTAGTATTCTGTCTTTCATCTGGCTGTATCATTAACTTTGATCATCACTTTTTCAAGTGGCCACTCTTAAAGTTAGCTTACAAACTTTACATGTGTTTGCCTAACAACAGACCATACTGTACACATCACAATTAATATTATTGTATCAATCAATACCTGGCCTAGAGTGTCATCATCTTGGGCACATTAAGCGCTTTGATTTGTTTGCTTTACAAGATTTAGCGCAATATAAATTCCATATCTCATCATCATTAATCTGATCTACCCTAGAGAGTAGAGTACACATCTTTATCATCTTGACTTGAACACTGAAAATCAATAAGACAAAACTCTGGACAGGCTCTTAATAGTGTTTACTGTTATGCTCATAAGAGTCATATAACCAAATTGTCTGCTATAGTGTCTTCTATTACAAAATTAGATTCTGGTTAATGCTGTACTGACATCATCTGATCATGATCATTGCTCCATCACTTGCACAAATTATACCCATCCCACCAACTCCAACCTCTTCCCATCCATCGTGGAAGGAAATGAGCTGCATTTATCACATTTCTGTACTTTCTGCTGTGAAAAAGCAGCATACAAAGTCAATTTTACTTTTTCAGTCGTTCGTATAATTGTAAAGTTACAACTTCCAAGTTCATCACAAGTTATTGAGAACATTGGGATACATATTGATTTATTGATTTATTCTGTTGATTGATTTAAAAAAAAAAATTATTCTTTAATATCGAGGATAATGGAATAAGCACTCTTGTGCTTTTTTTCAACCAGTCCACGTGTGTATGCATTTTTGTAAATGCCATCTGTTCCCACCAGCACACGATGGCCTACTCTTACGAAAAGCGGAACAGGATTTAACATGTGCGCAAGGTGTTCATATTGAATAAGTAAGAACGAAGGCGGATAGTATACGATTTTAAAATTATAGCTTCGGTTTTGATTTTTGAATGTAAACTAACTATATGAATATTGCAACAGTAGAATTGGATACAAAGTTTAACTTTCTAAGACTTCCTTACTTTTTGACAATGATTGATAGTTTGATACTGCGATAGTTATTTGTCAATTCTCACCATCAAGCTGTCCTCTATATCTTTGTTGACAGATGCTGATAGCTGTGATGTCCGGACCGCTTTTGTTTTTTTGAACATGTTCGATTTTTTTTCCAGTTTTCGTTTGGAATACTTTGATCGTGGTGCAGATGTCAAACTCGAAGACCATGTAAACTTTACACTCTGGTATAACAACATAACAAGGGATAAGGGAGATAATTCAGTAAATCTTATTACTAAAATCATCCAAAACAACAGTGATAGGCCTAGTCCTGTTTTTTTTTCTTTTCTTTTTAGTTGGTTGGTTGGTTATGTGTGTGTGTGTGTGTGTGTGTGTGTGTGTGTGTGTGTGTGTGAGGGGGGGGGGGGTGTTTGTTTTTCCCGAGGAGTCACACAAGCAACGCATTTTCAGGCAGTGTATCTTAAGCAGATCTAGCCTAGCGGAGCCCATCCCTCTTAGGGTCACTGACGACATGCTGGGTAAGTTCATGTCATCCGCACCTCCTGTCAAAGGGAAACTGGATAGCCTGGTGGTTGCACTCGCGAGCGGACGGCCTGTGTTCAAGCCCAGGTTCAAGGCACCACCGAGACCCCCGTTCATGGAGATTTTTTCCCTGGAGTGAACATAAGTGAATACCCCACTCTCCCGAAAAGTCCTTCGGATGAGACTATAAATCAAGTTCCCGTGTGTGAACGCACGCAGAACGTCTTGTGCACGAATTAAATCATATTCCACCTTTCGTAAGAGAAGGCCATTGTGTGCCAGTAGTAACAGATGACAAAATCTACAAAATTGCATGGACATGGGGATAAGATACAATAAAGCTCACGAGTGCTTATTCGCTTATCATCCAAATAAAAGGTTAAATGATTAAATAGATAAACAAAAGCTGGCTTATTCCGACTTGTAACAAAGGCGGGGAGTGGATGTAAAATAAAGGAAACCAAAAACAACCCACAAACAAGCAAAAAACCCAGCAAAATAAAAAGCATGTCAGCACTTACCTTTTATCCCCGAAAATAATTTTGTTTTACCTTGTCTTGTAGGAAAGCTGAGAGATGATTCGCGTGCTGTGACGGAGCAAGTGGCCCCCATGTGCACAAAATTAATAGAAGTGCATGCATTCATGCACGGACGCATGCACACGAGCGCGGGCGTGCGCGCGCGCGCGCGCACACACACACACACATCTGAAAATAAAATTTTGACTGTCTTGAATACACACACACACACCACACACACACACACACACACACACACACACACACACACACACACACACACAACACAGAGAACCTCTTGCCCACACGTTAACACCCGTTCCACTTTTTGGAAGAGTAGGACATTGTGTGCCGGTGGGAACGGGTGACAACGGATTTATGCTGAGTTTGTGTATGGTCAATTCTTCACACTTAAGCAAATCTTCATTACAACGTTCAGGTGGATTGGTGCTAAAAAATGTGCAATACCCAGTCATGTTGCATTTGTTGCATGTATTTGAAACGATCATCAATACTCTTAAACATTTTGCTTTTCTGTCTCCCAAGTCTGATGAATGTGCTGCTGCTACTACTGCTGCTGCTGGTGCTGCCGCTGCTGGTGCTGCTACTACTACTACTACTACTACTACTACTCTGCTGCTGCTGCTGCTGCTGCTGCTGCTAAAACAAAAACTACTACTACTAGGCCTACTACTACTACTACTACTACTACTACTACTACTACTACTACTACTACTACTACTACTACTACTACTACTACTACTACTACTTCTACTAGTTGCAAGAAATCGTTCTTTGTGTCTTAAAGAGTTCTGATCAGTATTTGTTTAAAATGTTTTATTGTCTTATCTTAGCCTACTGCACCTGCCAAAATGTCTGTTTATGAGATGATAAAGTCGTTTCGAATCTCGAAGGATTCAAATCAAGGAAGACAGTTATAAATGTGATGAGTGCTGCTAAACGATCACTATGCACATCCATATGGAGCCAGTACGTGGGGCAAAGTCATCTGTGGGAACCAGCCTATAAATCGCCTGTGGGCCAAGAGAGTTGCACCCAAAACTATTATGATTAAAAAAAAAACTCATTGTCCAGCAAAACAAGTTGGGGGGGGGGGGGGGGGGGGGGGGGTAGTTGGGTAGAGGTAGGAGTTGGGCGCAGCCCGGGTGGGTGGATGGGGGTGGGAGAGGGCGGGGTTATTCTTTTCTTTTTTTTTGTAGTCTTTTATTTCGAGGATAATGGAATAAGTGGTCGTGTGCTTTTTTCTTCTTTTTTAATCTAGTCTCTGCGTGTATGCACTTTTGTCATCTGTTTCCACCGGCACACGATGGCCTCCTCTTTCGAAAAGCGGAACGGGCTTTAACGTGTTCGCAAGATGTGCTGTGTGCGTTCGCACATGGGACGTCAGTTTATAGTCTCCTCCGAAGGACTGTGCGTGCACTGGTATTAACTCAAGAGGAAAAATCCTCTTGAACGTGATTCCAACCCAGGTCAGCAGATCACGAGCGCATAACTGACCACAAGGCTGTCCTGTCTAGAAAGGGTTACATAAGGTAAGCATGGAGGGGGACAGTAGGTCTACGTGGTGGTGGGTGGTTTCAGAAATCAGCAATCCCTTCCTCCCCTCACAGTGCTTCAATCGGAAATCTCCGATGGGACATAATTATAATCACAACAACGACAACTGCCTTCCCCCCCCCCCCCCCCCCCCCCCCCCCCCCCCCCCCCCCCCCCCCAACTATACCCCCTCCTCCCCCAAGAGATAGGATAAAGGTCTAAAGAGAGGTTCCGGCAAGAAATCAACTTCCGTTTACAGAAACGCACGTGTGCTATGTCATTACGTGGCTGTTGGCGTTAAGTGAAAGGTTGGACTGTTTGGGGCTCTACTCGGTAAGGGATTAGTCGTTTTACGTTTGCACTTTTTTTAACTGAGTTTTTTGTTTAATAAATATCTTCATATTTTGGGAAGTGTTTACATATGTGTTGATCGAAAGCCATGTGCTAAGTAGTTTAAAAATAGATTCCAGTTGCTTTTTGGTTGGGTTTGCACAGTTGAACGTTGAACGAAACAGCGCACGTGGTGAAGCGTCCAGTTGGTCGTGCGTTGTTTAGTTTTTGTCTGCTCTTTATTGTGGAATATATTTGAGTGATCAGTACCTTTTGTCTAGTATATTGATGCTCTTTTATGATTTTAGCATTCTTGCTATTTTTTAGAGTCATGTGATGAAGTAACCACATGATTAAGCAAACTGTTATCTGGAAAGTTCTTGTTTTTCTACGATTCCTGCAATAAGACATATGATTAGTGGAACATCCTCAATACGGTCAGGACTGTGGTTTCAAAAAGACAGGACCGGACATTCAGGAGCGATCTCAGTGTTTTTTCCCCTCCCATCTCACCAGGTAGCATCAGTTTTACGTTGCATTTTCAATTAATTTTTTTGCAGTCGTTATGATTTGCAAATTATTTTTAGTATGAAGGTAAAAGTTCGACAGAAATGTTGAATGAAAGCCTTGACGATCAGATTCGCCGCCATTTTATGCATTCAGAAAACGCTATTGGAGAATGCAGAACTGAAACCAGGCAATCGGTGCATTGAAATGTGACAGAACTTTCTTTTCTGATTATTCATGCATTGTACTTGTTTTATAAACCTTTATGAAAGGAAGAGGATGTTTATTGCATGTATCTAGACAAGCTTTGAAGCGTTCCATTTTCATGTTTTCGTCTTGTTGGAACCCAACCCCCCTCCACACACACGCACACGCACGCATACAAACAGTATTTAAAAAAAAATTTAGATTGACCCTGACACGATTGACACGAAAGACTGACCCTGCTTATGCTTTTGATCTGAAGACTCTAATCAGAACGTAATTGTCATATGTTACAATATTAAAAGCAAGTAAAGTTATTTAGTGTGGTAATATTCAATAATCCATCGTGAAAACACTTGGCCATCCATCTGCTGATCACAAGATTAATGTAAAAAATATTAGTTTGAGTAACATGCCATGAAATATTGTTCAATCGCTTGGACCATCTCAACCAGCAAAGCCACCAGCAGTGGTCACTAATGACTAATCACAATCACTGAATCAACCATGTTTAGGTATCACAGTATGAAGTAAGTAGTTTTGGTGAATGAAGGAGAAAATGACCACATTTGAAGTCCAATTAAAAAACAACAACTGTGTCAGTGTGTGGGATGGATGTTTTTCAAAGGATGAATTTAATCTCCAGATTTTGACCCTCATCCCCATAGGGCACCATATTGTTTTGCTTTTATTATCACTCATGAGAAACTTAACCAATGAACCCTTGAAGATGAGGATTTAGTTAACTTTAAAGTAGAAATCTATCTCAGTCAGATTTTTTTTCTTGATGATTATTTCACTGTCAGATCTCAATCCATCTTCTTGATGTTCCTTCTGAGTGTATCATACTGAGTGTGTGGCATAAAATTAAAACTAAAGCCCATTCCACCTTCTGGAAGAGCGGTTGTCTGTCATCAGGAAAACTACCTTGTCTTGAAATGTTATTCATTGCAAATGAAAAAAAAGAAAATCCTGATACTGTTGGTAGTGTTGATCATTTGTCATACGTACCCGGTTTCAGATTTGATAGAGCAAGGAGCTGATCAGCCAATCCCATAGTGACTGCAGACTTGCCAGCTGACATTGTGTGGATCAACATCTTAAGTTGCCTGCATCTCATGCAAAATGGGTTGTGAGGATGATGTTTTGCGCATCGCCAAAAAGCTGGACAAACTGATTGCCAGCAACACAGCAGTAAGTCAACATCAAGCTTGTGGTTTTGTTTGTGTCATTGTGTAATGTATTCATGAGTGTCTGTGTATGTGTGGGGAGTACTGTATGTGTACTTGTACACATATGTGTGTCCTGTGTGTGTGTGTGTGTGTGTGTGTGTGTGTGTGTGTGTGTGTGTGTGTGTGTGTGTGTGTGTGTGACTGTGGTGTGTGTGTGTGTGTGTGTGTGTGAGTGACCAGTGCTGTAGTAAAATACTAAAAACCTAGAAAAGTGTAAGGAGGGGGTCAGGTGGGATTATCATTATCTGATTATGCCTATGGATGCATGGTGGTGGTAGATGTGTGTGTCAACTATTAAAAAGTATCATGTGTGTGTAACTGCAGAGGGTTTGGGAAGTAGAGAAAGGACATGGCCTAGGATAAAATAAAAAATCTGATTTTACATTTGTTATTGCTTTGGCTTGTTTGTTATGCAAGTGAGAAGTCTTTGATGCGTCATGTGGCAGCTGGCAAACAATAACATTAAAGAACCTTAAAAAAAGGTAAAAGGTAAAGGTGTCCCATAACCTGTGTGGTCGTAGGGGAGCGAGGCACCAAGAGACCTCAGCTTTTCTAGGGGCCAGCATATTGAGGGCGGCGGCCATCTCCTCTCCCTCGCTGCTTTACCTTCCCTGACCCTAAAGAGGGCAGGTACCCATTGACAGCTGGGTCAACTGGGGGGACTGTACTGAAGCCAAGGCGCGCAAATGGTCACACATCCAACTGGTAACCATGCTCGACGCTGCTTAGCTAAATGTTTAGAAGTCTGACAGCAAGATCAGTGGGTTTCTTCTCATGATGGAAACATTTCGAAGTGCTTGAGAAGAGCTGAACTGACTATGATTGATATGGTTAATCAATGAATCAAATTTGCAGATTGCTGCTCTGGATAAGGTAAGAAAAACTCAAAATCGTTTAAGAAAATGTTAAAATGTTAATCTAATTTGGAAATATCCAAAATGAAAAACTTAGTGGGGGGACAAGTTTATTGTGCAAAAATTGGACCAGATTTATATGTTAGGGTAGATAATGGAGTAGGAATGGGATAGCTTAGTGGTCAGAGCACTCACTTTCCTCAACGGCTCAAGCTACTAAGGTTAAGCAGTATTGAGCGTACAGTTACCAAGTGGATGGGTGACTGTTTTGCACACCTTGTCTTCAGTACAGTCCTCCAGTTCACCCAGCTGTAGTGTAAATGGGTACCTGCCCTCTCTACTTTTAGGGTCAGGGAAGGTAAAGCAGTAAGAGAGAGGAGATGGGTGCAGCCCTCAAAATGATGGCCCCTAGAGAAGCTGAGGTCTCTGACATCTTGCTCCTCAATGACCATATACATGATATAGGTTATTGTTATGGAAGCACCTTAACCTTTTAGTTTACTGTTTTTAAAATTTTACCTAATGGAGTGTCTTTATTATATGAGCAGAGATGATTAAAGCTAAGGTATTAAAGATTTTGATGTCTTTATCGTTTTAGAATTAAAATAGAAAACAGGAACAGCTTGTAACCTTGGCATGTGTTTGTGATATTTTGAAATTTGTGATATTATATGATCATTAAAATGTCATTTTTTTGCAGGATCACACCACAGCTCTTGATCTGCTGAAAGCTCTGCAAGATTTAAAAATGTCATTGGAAGTTTTACAGGTATGTTATGACTGGCTTGTTTCTTTTTCATTATGTTATAAATGCATGAATATGTATCATTTATTAATAGAGAGAAAGCCATTTCATACTGGTAGGAAGGGATTGTTTTTGACAATCATATGCACACACATGTGGACTCCAAATGTGGGATGTGACTATATAAATGTGGTATGGGTGAGAAGGGGGTGGGGGATATGGCCACATTAAAAAAAAATCTCACCATTAGTGAACCTCGGGAGTTTAAATATGAGGAATGAAAAAAAAAAGAAATTTTGTAGGACATGGCACCAGAGAGTCAAATCTATTTTTGTTTCATCTTTTTTTTTTTTCATTTGCAGAAAACCAGGATTGGCATGATGGTCAACAGTCTACGAAAAGCTAGCACCAACGAGGAGGTCATCTCTCTTTCCAAGACCTTGATAAAAAATTGGAAGAAATTACTCCCAGCAGGTAAGTTCCCAGTCTCTTGACCTGAAATATGTCGAGGTTGAGTCGGTGTCTTCAAAAGCTATTGAGTAATTAGTTGCATTCAATAAATGGCAATTCAATCATTCAGTTTGCATCCATGATTGGAAGTCGTTAGAATTGCATGTTTCTATCACATGATGTGAAGAAAATGAAATTGGTCTTGATAATGAATCTGTTTGTTCTTAGTGCCATCTACACTGACAGGTAGCTGTCTCCCGTTAATTCACACAGGTCTGTAATGTTTTTTGGTGTTGAATTTTATCAGTGACCCCCCCCTCCCCTCTCCCTGGACCCATATTTGATTAAGAAGATGGCTTTTATTTTATTCTAAGGTGGAGAGAGTACTTTCCTTGTATGTTGATCAGTGGTTGATTCCAGCTTGTACAATCCATCATAATATTAAAACCCTACCAACTACATGGGTAATGTGAGGCTGGTTCCTATTAGGAACTCACTTCAATGGATGATATAAAATAAAAAAAAGAAAGATTGTACTTTCATCATAAAGTAGAATTCTCTCATAAAGCATATACATCACCATCATTGCTAGTATATTGCTTCCTGTGTAGCATGCTGACATCGAGTTTTTAGAACTCGTATCAATGTTTCATTATGTTGCAAGGATTTTTAAGGTTAAAAGGATGTTATGTAAAACTACTCTTTAGTATTTTCATATTGCCGAGCAAAACAACAGAATAACAACAACAACAACAATATCTGTTATATTTTTTGTGGTATGTGTCGAGTAGGACAGTTTAGGTATTTCATTATGTCCGGCATACCGTACAACAACAAAGCTACCCAATATTGATATGGATGGTGAGGTGGAGAAGCGTGGAGGTATTGCAGTATCCAAGCCAATAACAGCAAGAGGAAGAAAAAAGAACTGTTATACGGTTGTCGATCCCAAACACGGGAGGGTATTTTCATTATTTCCGAGCAAAACAACAGAATAACAACAACAAAAACAACAACAACAATATCTGTAATATTTTTCTGGTAATGTCGATGTAGAAACACTGTTTAGGTATTTTCATTATTGCCAAGCAAAACAACAGAATAACAACAAAAACAATATCTGTGATATTTTTTCTGGTATTGTCGATGTAGAAACACTGTCTAGGTATTTTCATTATTACCGAGCAAAACAACAGAACAACAACAACAAAAACAACAACAACAGCATCTGTCATATTTTTTGTGGTACTGTGTATACAGACGGGGGCTCCCAAGGAGGTCTGAGCCGTCAGTCATCCTCCGCTTCCCTGTCCCGCAGCAGCAGCTCCAGAAGATGGAGGAGGGGGAGGTGGGAGAGGGGGGAGACTCGCAGTCCCCACTGGCAGCAAGGAGGAGGAGGAGAAGGAGGAGAAGCCGCAGAATGGCTCCGCTCGCATTCCCAACACACAGGACGCGGTGCGGTTGAAGTGTCGGGAGCTCATGGCCAATGCTTTGAAAGCGGAGGTATAAGCATACATGTACAGTGTGTGCACGTCTAGAAAAAATATGGAAACGTCCAAGAGAATGATAGGGTCCCTCCCCACTTCCAGCTAAAGTTGTAGCTTACTTTATATTATATTTTTCTTCTTTATCTAATCCTAGCCCTAATTTTGATGTTGAAACTGTTTCAAAATTAGTAGGCTGCAAAAAATGTGTTTCATTCCATTAAGAAGTGTTCTTTCATTGCTTGTTAATGGATAATGAGGAGTGGGAACACAACAGAAAGCTTTACTGAAGAATTGAAGTAGTTCAGCAGTGTGCATTTGTATAACATGGTATATCAACACTGCTTTCTTTTCACATGGATTATGATGAAAGGCAATAGCAGTTTTTTTGTTTGGATAAGAAATAAATTTGCCAGAAAACTTAAATTTGATTGAGATAGGAATGGGTAGCATTCTTTTTGTAAGATTGTGAGAATGATGTCTGTTTGGGTGGGTGGGGTATTTAAAAAAAAAAAAAAATCGTGAAATGTAAATTGGATGTTATTTATAATACCTTTTCAGTTAAAAAAACATATATATAACTCTGCCTCCTGTTCCCAGTTGTTTGCATTCAGCAAACAAACAAAAAAGAAAGGACTGTGAGATGTGATGATGCATGTGAAGATAATGTTGCAGAGGTGCCAGAGAACGTGTGCGATCCTGAAGAACTTGCAGCTTACATCGAAGATGGTATCCTTTTCTGTAAACCTCATTTGCCAGTTTGGTGATGTGCAGTGTAACGTACAAGATTATTTCTGGTTGTTCATCGTATAGTGGTTACAGTGTTCTGAGACAGGGATGATCTTAGTCAGGTTCAGGTTTCCGTGACATACTGCCTGAAAAGTTCAGTTCAGTGCAATGCCACGGTGACTCCTCGAGGAGTCTTTGGGGGAAGTCTGTGAAGTCAGATCACAGTCAGTTGTGCTGTGTGTGATTTGTAGTGTGCACTGCTTATGTTTGTGATAGTACCAAACTGAACATGAAGCGGGGATGAATCTCACATTGTTCATCATCTTGTAGTTTTTATTGAGCATTGTGTGTGCAGACCCTGATGAGCAGTTAAGCACTGGTATAAGTGTTTATGAATGTATGTCCCTTATGCATACAATGCATACACATAAAATATCTCTTTCTGTATGTTTGTCACTCACAATGTCAAGAAGAGGGTTGCACGATGCCAGTAAGTAAAACCTTGATGTTCTTGATTTGATTCCCAACTGTGCCCTTTCTTCCCAGTTTAACAAAGAAATCAAACTGAATGTCGAAGTCCTTTGGATGAGACTATAAACCAAGACCCCATGTGCAAATGCATGCAGAACATCTTGTGCACACGTTAAAAACCTGTTTGTCTTTTTGGAAGAAAAGACCATTGTGTGCCGGTAGTAACAGATGACAAAAATTTTCCCCCCAAAACTGCATGCACACAGGTGTGTTTAGACACGATCCCTGAAGTTGGAATGCTGCTACCTTTAATGGTGGGCAGAAAGGGGAAAAAGTGGTTGTATACGCAAAAATCTTATCGTTGGTGAACCTCGTAGCTCTTGCGAGGAATGAAAAAAAAACACACACAAAAAAAACGCACAAAAAAATTTCTAATCTTTTTTTCTGTGAAAACCTGTGTCTTAAGATTAGACACGGGTCCAAAAGTGGCCAAAATTATGTTTTTTTTTCGAATTAATAATTACTGGGTACATTTATGGTGATCTTCGTGTGTGAATTTAAAGAAATTGGGTTGTAAAACATGTCTGTAGAAACATGTTACTTCTACCTGTTATAGATAAAAAGGTTTAGGAGTTTGAAACATTTGGCTTTGGCGGCCCATATTGGATTGTTTCCGTGGCAACAGCGCAGAAAACTGAATAATTCTTCGATTTTATGCTTTACAAGTGATGCCCTTTCAATCTATGGTATAACTTTTAACATGGGCTTGTAAACAAAATTTCATCAGTTTCGACCCCCATGTCCCTCCCACCTTAACCCATCCCCAGCCATACACAAGGAGTTTGGCAACACAGACTCCAAGTACAAAAACCGCATACGCAGTCGAGTGGCCAACCTGAAGGACCAGCGCAATCCTCAGCTGAGGCAGAACGTGCTGGTGGGTCTGATAAGGCCGGAAAAGATCGCCTCCATGACAGCTGAGGTGAGTGTGTGGGTGTGTGTGGGTGGGTAGGTGTGTGTGTGTGTGTGGGTGGGTGTGTGTGTGGTGTGTGGGTGGGTAGGTGTGTGTGTGTGTGGTGGGTGGGTGGTGTGTGTGTGTGTGTGTGTGTGTGTGTGTGGTGTGTGTGTGTGTGTGTGTGTGGGTGTAGGTGTGTGGGTGTGTGTGTGTATGGGTGTGTGTGTGTGTGTGTGTGTGTGTGTGTGTTTGTGTTTCTATTTCTATTTTTTCCCCTCCTTTTTTATTTTATTTCGAGGAGAATGGAATAAGCACTCATGTGCTGTTTTACATCCAGTCCTTGTGTGTATGCAGTTTTGTCAATTTTGTCATCCGTTCCCACAGGCACACATAGCCAGGACGTGTTTTGCAGATGTTGGCAGGAGATTTATACCAGGGCGCTTGGGGGTGGTCTTGTGGAAAAGAGTTGAGGTAGCTGTATTCCACTTTCAGGGGTGATGTCTAAACATGACCCAGTGTGCATGTGGGTTTTTTTTGTATATATTTTTTGTCAACCGTCCTTACAAATGGCCTGCTTTTCCAAAAAGCAGAATGGGTTTTAAAAGGTGCACAAGATGTTCTACGTACATTCGCACACGGGGCCTCGGTTTATAGTCTCATCCAAAGGACTTTTGGGAAAGCGGAGTCAGTATTGATGTGGGTTTTTTTGTTTGCTTTTGTGTGTGTGTGTGTGTGTGTGTGTGTGTGTGTGTGTGTGTGTGTGTGTGTGTGTGTGTGTGTGAGTGAGTGAGTGAGTGAGTATTGATGTTAACTCCAGAGCAAAACTCCCTTGAACAGGGGCATTGGTGGTGGAGACTAGAAGGAAGCTGATCCCAGGGGCCTGTGTGTGCAGGAGATGGCGAGTGACGAGATGAAGGACCTGCGAGCCAGGCTGACCAAGGAAGCCATCGATGACCACCAGATGGCCAAAACCAGCGGCACCGCCACCGACCTCTTCAAGTGCGGCAAGTGCGGCAAAAACAACTGCACCTACAATCAGGTATGGCGATGACAAATTTTCCTCTGCTGATTTTGTTTTTGTTGGCTTTTTGTTAGTTTTTTTTTTTTTAAATTTTAGGTTCTGTTGTAAGTTATTTTTTGTGTAACCTGAGCAGTTGATTTTTTTTTAATTTTTAAAAAGTTTTTTTAATTATTCTTTTATTTCAAGGATAATGGATTAGGCACCGATGTGTTAACCTAAATTGACTTGCTAATGTTTATGCTTCAAAACTTTTTGTTTGTCAGGGTTTTTTGTTTGTTTGTTTAAATGAAGAACTACGGTAGTTAAATCTATAAACTAAAGAGAGGACAAGCATTTCTTTAACATTTTAGTAACACAACAGTAAAGATTGGAATGTACCCTAAAATGAACAGACATTCCTTTCATGTAAGTAGCACGTATAACCCTTCTGTCTGTAACTTAATTGCGTATTCAGTCAGAGCTGGTTGCCTTCTGTGTTAATGGGGACTGCCTCTAGATCTTGGCAAAATAGCGCATATGTTGTCACATATGCTTGAAGGTAGAAAAAAGTGTGTGTAAAGGAGAAGACAGCGTTATCATTTTGGTACTCTGGTAGCTGCTGCTGCAGCGTGGAGAACATTAGCAGTGATGACAAAACTATTTGGGCAATCAGATTGCCAGCTCAGTCCTCTCACCACTAGGCTATCATTTTTTTGCATAAGTAATTTCCATGTCACAAGATCAAAAGGGATTTGCAAAAACAATACTGCGAGGCATTATCCAAGGAGGAAGAAAGAAAAAGAGGCAGACCAAGGAAGAGATGGGAGGATGACATCAACGATTGGACAGGCCTAGAACTCGACAAAACCCTGAGAAAGGCAGAACAGAGAGAGGAATGGAGGTATCTTGTTGTCAAGTATTCAGGGGTACCCCCATGGTCGCCAGACTACGAGATAAATATAATTTGAATCGTTTATTTGTTAAATGTCAGATTTCACACTATCTAAAAACTGAACTGTGGGAGAGGTTTTAAGGCAATGCTGGCAGTTTTGCTGTTGTGATGGATGGTTTAGGGTCCTGTTTTCTCATTCTCATGGTGACCGCTGTTGTTGTTGTGACTGTTTCAGCTTCAGACCAGGAGTTCTGATGAACCCATGACCACCTTTGTGCTTTGCAATGAATGCGGCAACAGATGGAAGGTATGTACACTTTCCCTGCTTTTCTCTTCTCAATTTTATTCCTTTTTTTCCCCATATACCGCATATGTACTGGCTGTGCACTTTTGTATGCTGTGTGTATGTGTGTCAGTGTATGTTATTATACTGTAAATGCTCAGTCACATGTGTTTGTGGTTCTCCAGAACATTTTTGTTTAAATGCCATTTCTTTTTAAAAAAAATTTTCAAGAGATCTCGGGCTTGCATATGTATCTGAGTTGAGTGGTTGTTAGAAAATGCAAAGAAAGGTAGATTAAATGGTAGCTGCATGGTTTGAATTTTTTTTTCAGTTTTTAGGTTTCATTGCCCTTTGGTTAATGAGCACCTGTTCTTTTTAAGTGTAGAGAAGTGGATTTCAGACATTCTATACATGTATATACACCTTAGCATGCACATACACATCTGTACACACACAAATTTCCTTAGTCCCTCCTCGTCCATTCTGTCCACAAACACAGACACAGACACACACACACACACACACACACACACACACACACACACACACACACACACACACACACACCACACACACACCACACAGCTATGCAATCAACAACCTGAATAGAACAAACATCAAACCCTGACAACATCTGTTGCAGTTCTGCTGACGGAAAAAAAACAACCCCGCCATGCGATATTGCCACCTCTTGGGGACCCTTCATCGTCACTTGTGTGTACAGACTACCCTGAAAAAAAGTGTGTGGCTTCAGTGTGTAAATTTGGACACCTGACTGCATTTGTTCATCGTCCATGTATCGTGATAATCATACACGTCATCCCAGTCAGTGTCTTCGTGAACAGCGGTGGAGAAGGATAACGTTTTTTTTCTGTCGTCGTAGTTTTGCAGTGCACAGAATGGTTCATGGTTAGGCTGCATTGCCTGAGTCCACTTGTCAGTGTTGATAAAGTTCCGTGTGGTTACTGTTTTTTTTTTTCTTTCTGGAGGATGGAGGAGGTGCAGTTTAGTTAGTTCTGAAGTTTTTTTGCTGTTGATCTGTTCCTGAAATGGGTGTTACTGGTAACTTTGCCTGATGATGGGTGCAAAGTAGTTGAGTTCTACTTAGGTGGGAGGTAGTGTAGCACCGATCCATTGCCCTTAGCTGCTGTGTAACTTAATCAACCAAGCCTCTGCCTAACCCTGGAGGTTGCTGGTTTGGGAAGGAAGGAAGGAAGGATAGATAGTGTATAGTGAGTGAATCCGTGTATCAGCTGGACTTCGGGATCTAATGTATACTGTTAAGGGATTTTTAAACTCTTGGAAATGAAGTGTTTTTATTGTTATGAAAGTGTTGAAGCGGATTAAGATCGCTAAAAGATTTTTTTTATTTTTATGTTAACTAGTTGGTAAGTAGCATTATTTGGGTGGTCAGTGTAAGAATCAAATAGGTAAACCAAGTCAGTCATTTGTCATACTAGTCTTCTGTAGTCTTGAGCTTAGACCCCTTGAAAAAGTGAAACCACTTTTTTTCAATTTTTTTGAATGTAACATTTGTTATCAAAGATGATGTTCTGCATGCAAAAAAATTAAAGAAAGAGTTAATACTTTATTTTTTTTTAATCAAATATCGGTGAACAGTTGAGTAAGGACATTGAAGGAAAAGTTTTAAGTCACCGACCAAATTATATCATTCGTTTCGCGCATACTGTGAATTTGGATTTTGATTAAAAGGAGAAAACAAGCTGCTACAAATGATGATCATTTGCAATCTGAATTTTGTGGTTAGCAGTGTGTGGTAAACATTATCGTAACACATATCTATTTATACTATACTTAAACTGAAATAGATGATGTTCACAGCTGTTTTAAATTTGGAGCATGCGTGGTAGTTTTAATTTCAGAGAGAAAAGGGAGAAAGGTTTTGTCATCAGGATGAAATAGAAGTTTGTACAGTGTGTAACAACTTGTCATATTCTGTTTGTAACAAGACCATACAGAATTTTTGGTTACATTGTGAAACGGCACAGACAGGAAGGTTTTGTGTGTAATATTTGGGCTGCTGTCCATGGGGACGGCACACATCACTACAGTGCAGTGCCACATTTTGCTTCCCGTTTTCTATGTGCATCATTTTTAACCTTGAGAGCTGGATTTCTGACGGAAGTTTGTCAAGAAGCCCTGTTGTGGCCCTGGGTTCTTTTCTGTGTGCTAAAAACATCACTGGACCTTTGTTTTGGAAATAAAAAACCAGCACCCAGACCACCAATGTTCTTGAATTGGGAAGAAATCAGCTCTGGACCAAACCATGGATCTCTTAGTTTTCTTTACTGTATTTGCTTCTAGGCCACCAGTTCTTCCTATCATTGAGAATGTATTGTGTTCGTAGGATCAGCTGTTAAGTGTATTCGTAAACTATCCCATTTTCCTGTCTTTTTTTTCCTTCTTCTCTGAATGCTCAGTGTATGTTATCAATGTTGGTGTTGTTACTTTAAATCGAAATGTTAGATGACTGCAAAGAATGATTCTAGAATCTATGTATCTCAGAAACTCAGAAGTTTATAAAAATCTTCTTTTGCTTGGGAACATTCCTTCGTCAGGACCTGAACTATCAAAGACAGTAAGCATGAGTTTGAAAAGGACTTAACAAGAAAGGGAGGAATCTTAGCTCCATGATTTAGGATAATTGGGGGGAGGGGGGGTATTTCATATGAAGAGTTACTCCAAATAAAGAGTTTTATTATGGCAGAGTCATTCAGAAATTATCCTAGAAATGTGCACAAGTTTTAAATTCAAAACTATTTAGACCTTTCAGCATGTGTATAACCCTCTGTAATAATAAAAATATTAGAATTGTTCAGTTACTTATTGGCAGCATCTTATCCCTTGAATTTGGAAATTTTCAGTCTTTTATTAGGAACAACAGATGAGTTCTTAAATTGCCAGCGTCTGTAAAAATTTATTGCTTTTTTTTGTGTATGCACATCATTTTCATTTGTTCTGTATGTTGAGAGTGGCAGGATGTGGAAACACGGTGTCACCAGCATGCACTAGTCATGACAAAATCATCGGACAATGACTGTGGGTTGTGGAATAGGAGACTTCAAAAGTGTCACTTGTGGCTGGTATGTTTCCAAAGTGTCACTTGTGGCTGGTATGTTTCCAAAGTGCCACTTGTGGCTGGTATGTTTCCAAAGTGTCACTTGTGGCTGGTATGTTTCCAAAGTGTCACTGTTTTGGATGCTGCTCGACTTCAATAGACTGTGAATGGTACAGTCTTCAGGATTCAGAATTTTATTTTTTGTAGTACGTCTTCCTCCCTCCCCCAAACACACACATACACACACACACATGCGCACACGCACACGCACACACACCACACACCACACACACAGACACACACAGACACAGACACACACACACACACACACACTGAGAAAGCTTTTATGTTTTCAGATAGCAGAAAGTAAAATTTTTGTCTCTTTACAGAAAGGGGTTTTGGCATGATACAGTAGTAAAGAAAGGATTTGTTTTTTACATTGTTTCCCTTCTCTATCAGTCAGTTATGTTCTCTCATTTTCACATCTACAGAGGCCATGGAAAGTGTAAGTTCATGTGTAATGGAGGTTTGTTTTGGCAATGCTGGAAAATAGGATGTTTGCCTAAAGTACACTCTGGTGTCATTTCTGTCATTGAATGACTTTTGTTCAGTAGCAGTTGGTGACGTGTTTAGTGTTGTCCCATGTTGTGGACTATTGTGTGAAACTGTTTTGCACTCAATATAACAATGTGTTCTTTGAAAAAAAGGAAAAAAAAAAGGAGTCATTTCATTTGTATATATACGTATTCATTCATTCAAATGTATATCATAAAGAGTAACTTGTGTCAGTGTTTTTAAGATATGTATTGGTTGAGACATTCGTGCACAAAAACACGAAGAATGTAAATTAAAAAAAAAATAAATAAAAGAAGAAAGAAAGAAAAAAAAGTCAGATCAGTTCCTCCCCAGAATATTTACAGCCTGTAGGTTGACAGTTAGTTAGTTACCATGACATTGAAGGAAGATGAGTGATTTGTCGCACCTCATATGTTGCAGGTTTTTAGAAAAAAAAAAAGTGTTGTTTTTAAGTAGGAATCTAGAGCTAACAAATGATATATATGCGTCTGACAATACTGTGTGCTGATAGTTTTGGATGTTGTGAATGTTAGACCTTTGCCCTGTGACTTGGTCTCTGCAGGGTTTGATGGAAATGGATTGCTGACACGGATTGTTCAATTGTTAAAATCCAGTTTGGTCATTCTGCTCTGTTTTTGGTTAGTTTTGAGAACTTAAGATTTTAAATGGCTGCTGGATGTGTTCTGTTTTATTGACTGAAAATGTGTTTTTCTGTTTAAGTAAGTTCCTATCCCCCCTCTCAGTTCTTGTTGGTTTAAGTTGTTTTTTTTCTGTAGATGCCAGTTATTACAGGAGTGGTAAACTTCAGAGGGGCAGATCTGTCAGCTTTTTTTTGTTTTTTTTTTTGGAAAGAATTGAGATAAGAAAAAGATATTTTATATTTATGAAAAAAAGTTAAACCACACTGTGGATCATAGAGAGAGAGCATGCATATCTTTTGGCTCTGTACCAAACGTAGAGCATTTTGTGCGCATGTGAAAATGTAAATACTTTTTGTAGGAGAGTAAGGCCAGGCTATGGCTATTGGCCTAGCATGCACCTGGGTTCATGAGAGGGATGGGCTCTGCCTGTTCTATATGCCCATGACCCTATCTGAAAAAAAAAATCATCAAAAGAGTGCAATGAGAGGTATAGTCAGAAGGTGAAGTGAAGTGAAGGAAGGCTGGAAACCTGATCCTGCAAAGGTAGTGAGTCTCCATTGTGGACAAACTGCCACAAACTGCAGCTATACTCTCAAATCACACTTTCAGAGTGTTTTCACAGGTGAAGGGACAACTAGCTGATAAGTCAGTCCTGTTTGAGGAAGGAGTGTATCATTTTCAGTGACACTGTCAGTGTTTTCACAGGTGAGTACAACTAGCCTGATAGTCAGTCCTGTTTTGAGGAAGGTATGTGTATTTTCAGTGACACTGTCATAGTGTTTTCACAGGTGAAGTACAACTAGCCTGATAGTCATCCTGTTTTGAGGAAGGAATGTGTCATTTTGCAGAACTTCATGTTTCACATGGAAAACTACCATCCTGTTCTTAGAAGCAGTGTAATTATGTTCAGTGAACATGCATAGTGTTTTCACAGGTGAATACAATAGCTGATAGTCAATCCATGTTTTGAGGAGGTATTGTGTCATTTTCGTGACATCTGTCAGGTTTCAAAGGTGGAGTTACAACTAGCCTGATAGTCCTGTTTGAGGAGGCAGTTATTATGTTTCAGACACTGTCAATAGGTTTTCACAGGTAGAGTACAACTAGCCTGATAGTCAGTCCTGTTTTGAGGAAGGCAGTGTATCATTTTCAGTGCTCTGATGAAGCCTTCTCTTTGCAAGAATCCTGTTGACTTGGACAAGACGTCTCCCTTATCAACTCCTAACACAGAGTAGTCAAGATGGTTCATGTTAGAAAACACACAGACTCCATCCAGGTTGAACTGGATAGAAGTATAACTAAGTGTTGAACAGTGTGTGTATATGAGTATTATTTCTCTCTTGTAGACATTTTCAGAGTTGAGAAGGCTGAATTGTTCATTACAGGAACTCAGTTGGCTCTGCTGTCTGATGGGGTTATGGATACTGCCCCCTTTCACCGACTATGAAATGGTTTATTGTATTTCAGGGTATTTGTCATTTAGCATCCATCGATCACAAGCTGGTGAAGCATTGGTGCAAGTGAGACCATTTGAACATTTGGATGCTTTAATAAAAAGAAATCATAAGCCAGCAGATTTTTGACAACATTTTGGATTTGACTGTTTTTGGCAACACCACCACCAGATTCCATTTTTCAGCAGGATCATATGAAATAGTTTATTTTTTTGTCTGGACATTGTGTTTTCATCCATGTCATGATGATTGTTGAAGATTGATTAGAGAAATTAAATTGTATGGAAAATGATAAATTAAAAGTATTGAAGGAAAGGAGCATTTGTGTTCTTTGTTCAGTGAAATGTGAAGGTAATGTTAACCCTTTCGCTGCCATCATATTTTGTTCAGGCACATGCTGGACGAAACGAGCGTTGAATCATGGCAAACAGCAATCATCAACTGAGCATTGCTGGCGATGGTTTCTATGATGAAGGCTGTTTGTCAACAGTGCAGTAAAGAGGTTAAATGCCTGTGCAAGTTTCCAAATATGACAGGAAAACCATGTGGTTAGAGTGTTGCGCTTGAGATTTGACAGCCCAGGGATTGAGCCACTGCCAGGATAAGGGAATTTTCCCCCTGGAGTTAACATCACTCAACACTCTACTGTCCCTAACAAGATGTTCTGTATGCGTTTGTGTGTGGAACCTTGGACCTTGGTTAATAGTCTCATCCAAAGGACTTCTAGGGAAGTGGAGTCGGTACTGATGTTAATTCCAGGGAAAGATACCATCGAACAGGTGCCTCAGAGATGGCTCAACGCCACTCCCCCACCCCCTACCCCACCCGAATCAGGCAAACCCACCTACCCTGTATATAAAAAATTCACAGACAAGCAAAAACTACAACCGTTCTAGTCTTTTGCTTACCACATACACAAACTTCAAATTACAAAACACAAGCTGGTAATAAATGTATTATTTTTTTTATTATGATGTCAGTCACAGAGTGATGTACATGGAACAAATGGTTTGGAACAATATCACAGCATGTTGTACTTCCATCTTTACTAGCTTAATAATCAAATTTTAAAAAAAGAAAAAAAAAAAGGCAGACACCCAGCTCTCTTTTCTGACCCCAAAAATAAAAACAACAAAAAAATAATGACTGAACTGATAAACTTGGTAACAAAGGGACTGCAAATCCTCTGAGAGAGAAATTGCACAATGATTCTTTTCCTCTAACAGCAGTTGTCTGTTAAAATTCACAGGGAAAATGCCTTTGGTTTAGGAATAATCAGAAAAAAACAACCCAAAAAAAGTGTCTGTTGGTTTGTCTATTTTGGATCCCACAAAACGTTTCCCCACAGAAATCTACTTTTGGTACAGCCTTGATGTCCCTCTCAACTCCACTGTCTCCATCCCCACTGCTGTCAGTAGGTTTAGTTAAAGTTAAAGTCTGTCCCGAGCCTAAGGCTCATCAGCGCGGTGCTTATCCCGGTTTTCTGTGGCGCTAAGCGACTGAGAGTCATAGACTCCCCCCTGGATAGGACGCCAGTCTATCGCAGGGTTAACCCCCAACACAGGTTGGTACTCCTTTTACACCTGGGTGGGGTGAGAAAATAGCCGTAAAGTGCCTTTCCAAGGCACAATGCCATAGCGGAATAGCTGGGATCGAACCAGGAACTTTAGATTACGGTACAACGCCCTAACACTAGGCCACAAGCGGGGCGCTGTCAGTAGGAGCTCCACACAATGCCATCACCAGGGTTCACCATCTCTCTCTGTCCCTGCTGAGTTCTACTATCTTCTCCTGTAGCCCTCCCACACCGCTGATTTGAGTGATGTTGGCAATGTAAATGTTGGTGGTCTATCTCTGCCTAAAAGATTCTATGCTGAAGTTGATAGCTGGTGAGATGGCAGTACAAAACTGGGAAAAGCATTTAGGACACCGACAAAATCCACTCTCCCTAAATAGTTTATAATCTTAACGGAAATGTCATAATAATGTTACTATAAGCGTAAATTTACTTGAGATGAATTTTTCTGTTTATTGAGATAATATAAGTATTGGTAGTGGCCATTTTCAAAACATTGAAATTACACCATATCACACACCTCCTCTCACCTCACTAAACGTCTTGATGAAAATGACCCCCCCCACCCCCAAAAAAAAAAAAAGAAACCTTACAGAACACTCAATAATGTGAAGCAAAACACTAGGAGTAAACAAGATGAAAAGCTAAAACAAGATAAAGAGTGAAAACAAAGGCATTGCACAGATACACACTTCAACCCTTCGACTTCCCCTGTCCACCCCTCACGTATGCGGGCGTGCACGCGTGCACACACACACACACACACCAACCCCTCATTACACCAATTCAACAGAATTTATCACGTGGAAACATAAATCTTCCACATGTTCAATCATTATACACCTTGATCAGTATTTTTCTGATTGTACACGGAAATGAAGACACACCACAATCATTGTGGAGGCCAAGAAGGTATGTCCTCATGGATAAGGCACACAGACACATTAATTGTTTTAGAGCCTGATCCTCTTTCTACTGCAGACAGATGATAATCAGTAGTGATTATTTCCCCATGTTGTTCACAACCCTGACCTCAAGACGACATCTACTCTACCACAACACCAAGACAATCTGAATAATACTTCCTTTTTCACACCATATTTGTCACTGAGGGCCAAAACTGTACACCCATTTATAAGTATTTTGAGCATGCATGTAAAAAAAAAAGAAGAAAAAGTGACAAACCATTCATCACCCCCAACAAAGACAAGATTACAGAAACAGAAACAGCCAACTCACACATCCCCCACATAAACAAATGCGCAATGAATGTGACTGAATATTTGTCCTAAAGGTAGAATTCTTGAGAAAATAATACAGCACAGTCTCCCTGTGAGTGGAAATCTGGAAAGTCATCATTTGTGTTTTATACCCCCCCCCCCCCCAAAACAACCCTAACCACAACCCCCCCCCCTCCCCCACAAAACAAACACACATTGTGATGCAACTCCTCCCCACTCCTAAACAACAAATACAAACAAAACTACCAAAATTTTTTTTAATCCTAGGAAAATGGTGCACACACACAAAAAATATATGTATTATGCTGCGCACATGTTAAAACCCATTTGCTTTTCGAAGAGTAGGCCATTGTGTGCTAGTGGAGCGATGACAAAATTAACAAAACTGCACACACATAGGACAGGATGTAAACCCCCCCCCCCCCCCCACATGAGTGCTTATTCCATTATTCTCAAATAAGAATTAAAATTTAAAAAGTATTCCTGGTAACGATGCATAGAAATGTGAAACCCAAATTCTCCATTAATGCCAAAACATCCTGTTGTAACATATAAACTGGCAGAGATAGGAAAAATAAAGAAATGTATCGATGATGATGATGACATTTCAATGTTGAATAATAAAAAATTAAGTAAGATAATAATGAGCACATTCCTTGTGCTTAATCATGCATAATGATTAATCCCCAAGTTTTTACAATGGATAATTCATCAACAATTTACGCACTTTTCATATCACACACACACACACACACACACACACACTACACACACACACACAAACATGCATATGCAGAACATCTTGCGCACACGTTAAATCCTGTCCCACTTTTCATAAGAGTAGGCCATCATGTGCCGGTGGGAACAGATCATCTGATGACATTTACAAAACTGCATACACATGGGGACTGGATGTAAAAAAGCACAAGAGTGCTTATCCCATTATCCTCGATATAAAAGAATAAAATAAATTAAAAACAAAACAAAACCCACACACACACACAACATATATGCATTTAAAGACACAGACTAATATCTTCAGGAACAGACAGAAATGGACAGACCCATCATAACAAAGGAATCTGAATGCGCACTTTGTTCACATAATATCAATATTCATGAAACAACAACATCAGGCAGCCCTTGAGGCAGACTAGGTCAGTTTAGGTAAAATGTGTGACAGTGACAGTGGTACATGGACATGTGAGGGCTGTATTTCATCAATAAAAAGAATCAACAAGGGCCGAGTAATGATGATGATGATAATAATAAGGATGATAATAATAATAATAATAATTATGATAGTACAACAAAGACGATGATGATGATAATAATAAAAATAATACCAATAAATGGAATTTATATAGCGCTACATCTTGTAAAAACACATCAAAGTAATGATACATGGAATTCATATTGCTTGACATCTTGTGAAATGCGAGTCAAAAGCGTTGACATTCAAATCATCCATATGCACGCAGCCCTTCACCAAATAGTACTAAATAAAAATGTAAACACATGCACACACGAACATAACACACATTACCCAGGTGCTAAGTAGTGACACAACTCTCCCAGGTCAGTTTTCTACAGTATTTCATGTTTCTATCTTCCCCCCTACCACCCCCCCCCCCCTCCAATCCTTCTTTTAAAAATGTTAAGGCATATCATAGTAAAAAACCTCTAAAAAACCTTCTAAAAATCAAAACAAAAACAGAAAATGTTAAAAAAAAAAAAAAGCAACAAGAGGTTTATAACTAACTATAAAAGGATGAAGGGGGAGGGAGGGAGGGGGGAGAGGGCATTCAGCAGAAAATTTCCTGAAGGTGTGGGGCACTGTTTATACTTTGATATTAAAAGCTGTTGGGGGACAGGATAGCTCAGTAGTCAGAGCATTCGCTTTCCCCAAGCCAAGGTTAAGCAGCATCGAGCGTGGTTACCAACTGGATGGGTGACCGTTTGCACACCTTGGCTTCAGTACAGTCTCAGGCAAACAGCCAGAGATAATCATGGGATGACTAGTCTCACCATGTTCTCCACTATCTTCGCTTTTCCTGCCTCTCTTCCCCTACTCTGGTTCAGTTTTCTTCAACTTTGTGTGTGTATTGTGGGACTGTCATCTACCTGTTTGTACGTCACGAGTGGAAAAGTCATTTACAAAATCATGATAAACAATCCTGAAGTTGAAATGCAGTTAACTTAATAGTGGAGGGTGAAAAAAAAACCACCGGTCATATATGCAAAAATCTTACTACTGGAGAGTCTCCGAGCTAAAAACAAAAAAACAAAAAAAATTCTTAGAGCTCTAGCTGAGGAATGAAGAAAAAAAAACCGAAAAGATAAATGCGTTCCTTGACATAAGCTCTTCAATGCCTCCACTGTGTAATTCAGAGATCAATGAAAACAAACAAACAAAAAAAGATGTACAAATAAACAGACCTCTATCCCAGAAATTCATATCCACAAACATCATCAAAACAT
Source organism: Stramonita haemastoma (assembly GCA_030674155.1). Taxonomy (NCBI): domain Eukaryota; kingdom Metazoa; phylum Mollusca; class Gastropoda; order Neogastropoda; family Muricidae; genus Stramonita; species Stramonita haemastoma. The sequence goes on from CM060323.1 coordinate 46,351,716, forward strand.
ATAACCCAAATAACAAAACCGTTGTTAAACAATACAACTCTGTTATTTTCAGACACATCAGTACTCGGTACAACACAAAACACAGAAATAACAGCTTTTTTCAGCTCAGCATTTCCCTGAAATGAATACATCTCCTGACAGGGAGAGTTAGAAGCGAGGACAATTTCTGTAAAAAGGGGAAAAAAACCAAAAAAAACCTGACCCCCCTCCAAAAAAAAAAAAAAATCACATGATCACTTTTTCACCCAAATCACAAGTGTTCCTTCTCACAGAAAAATAGGGAAAGGGAAGGGGGGGGGGGGGAGTGGGGGACACAGCAGCCAGATTTCCCCACTTTCAGCAGCTCCTCTCAGCTACTAGGCCCCTATCCATTCCCTACCATCCCAGCCCAGCCTGGTGATGACTATAGCAGGAACTGACCACACTTGAGCATAGTAAACAGGGAAAGGGGAATGCTAATTTCAGGACTTAGGGGGGGCCTGGTCCTTTGATTTCAGAGTTATACAGGAATCTGTGGCTGTGGGTGAGGGTTGGGGGGTGGAGCACAGCAGTCAGTTTCCCTCCAACTTTCAGCTCCTCTCAGCGGCTAATTACTTCAATCCTAGCCCAGCCCAGCCCAGCTGGTGCTAATTATCATAGTAGGAACTGACCAACACTTGTGGACTTAGGTAAAAAGAAAGGGATGTGTGCTAAATTTAGCAAGTCTGGACTGACTGATGTTGGATCTGTGCACTATGGAGGAGTAGGAAGTGGGAGGCAGGGGGAGGGGGGTGGTGTTGGGGGGGGGAGTGAGGGCTGGTGGTTAGGGGGATGGGAGTGGGGGGTGGTGGTTAGGGGGGGGGGGTGGTTAGGGGGGTGGGGGGGGTGGTTAGAGGGGTGGAAGTAGAGGGGTGGGGGGTGAAGGGTTAGCTGGGTAGGGAAGGGGTGGAGGTAGAGGGGTGGGGTAGGGGGGTAGAGGGGGGTGGTGGGTTAGCTGTGCTGGGGGCAGCTGGCAGCCCTGAAATGCTGGGTGACCACGCCCTCGATGCGGGATCGGCAGTAGAAGCAGAGGTTGACCTTGCAGTTCCAGCAGCGGATGTGGTTGTTGCGGTGCAGCTTGAAGTTGGTCTGCTTGCACTGGAGGCAGCGCATGGACTGGTGCATGCCTCCGCCGTGCATCTCCGCCTGTGCCTGCATCCACAGGAAGGCCTGCAACACACACAGCCACAGGTGGGTGGTTGGTTGGTTGGTTGGTTGGTTGTCTCCAGGGAGAGAAGAAAAATACTACTGGGCAGGTGTATGTATAGCCGCCGCTGTAGTCTAGTGGTTAGGGCGTTGGACTGTAATCTAAAGGTTGCAGGTTTGATCCCAGCTTTTGGCTATGGGTTGTGCCCTTAAAAAGGCACTTTACGGCTATTTTCTCACCCCACCCAGGTGTAAAAGGGGTACCAACCTTGTGTTGGGGGTTAACCCTGCGATAGACTGGCGTCCTATCCAGGGGGAAGTCTATGACTCTCAGTCGCTTAACGCCACAGAAACCGGGATAAGCACCGGCCTGATGAGCCTTAGGCTCGGGACAGACTTTAACTTTTTCAACGTGATGTGTGTGGTGTAATGTATGTTATACATGTGTGTGTGTGTACATGTATGTTATATACATACTTCAAGAAGGAGGGTGGCAGGATGGTGGATTGGTAGTCAAGAGGTAACGCACCTGTATAGAAAGCGAAAGTCTGGGTCGAAGTGTGTGGTGGTTCGAATCCTGTTTGGGCCCAAAACTTGTCCTCTATTCATTAGACCATGAGTGGTGGTCTGGGTGCTAGTCTTTCAGATGAGACGATAGACCGAGGTCCAGCGTGTTACACATAATTATTTAGCAGACGTAAAAAAACCCCATGGCAACAAGAGGGTTGTCCCTGGCAAAATTCTGTTGAAAAAAGCCATTCTGATAAGGAACAAATACAACTGCACACAGGAAAAAAAAAAAAAAAAGGGTTGCCTTGCACTTGTGGCGATGCATTCTCCCCAGGGAGAGCAGCCGAATTTCACGCAGAGAAATCTGCCATGACTTCAAGTGGTAGAAAACATTTTTGATAAATAAATAAATAAATACATACTTCAAGAAGGAGGGTGGCAGGATGGTAAAGACATTACCTGCCAACAAGTAAACTGTGAGGTTCTGGGCTCGATTCCCAGCCTTGCCCTTTCTTCCAAGTTTGATGAAGAAAAAAAAAATCGAAACTAATGTCAAAAGTCCTTCAGATGAGACTAGTATAACCGAGGCCCCGTGTGCAAACGACGCGCAGAACATCTTTGCACACAGTTGAAAGCCTGTTCTGCCATTCGGAAGAGTTGGCCAGAAAAAAACCCCAGCATGCACACAGGTGTCATGTTTAACACCATCCTCAAAGTTGGAACCAGGCTACCTAAATAGAGAGGGGGGGGAAGAGGAAACTGTTACATATGCAAAATCTCAACATTGGTGAACCTCTAGCCTAAGGACCAGAAAAAAGAAATTACACGTGTGTGCATGCAATGCATGCGTAAATTGTGTGTATGACGCATGGACATCGAATGCATATTTTCATTATAGAAGCTGAATGCACTTACCCTGGATAATATCCCAGACAAAAGGCAGAATGTCAACATTAGACATAAACTCTTTTTTCCTGAATCCCCCCCACCCCCTCCCCCCCAACTTCTTTTGTTTTCTGTACATCAACATCCAATCTTCTGTTTATAGCCTCTCCGACCACAAAGGCCATATCAGAGCTGTCACCTCATAAATTTTTTTAAATCCTTGATTAAAACTGTGCAACTATGTACAGATTAAAACAGGGTATAAAATCAACTCTACTGTCCTTCCTTGTATCAACAACCTGGCCATCCATAAGGGTTAATCTAGGGCAGTTACCACATTGTAGGAGAGACCACATCAACCACACATAACATCAACACACCCATACACACAGTACATGCCGACACATCAACACACCCATACACACAGTACACACTGAGGGGGGACGGATAGCCTAGTGGTCAGAACATTGTGCTGGCAAATTGACGACCTGGGTTCGAGTCCGGTCGAGGAGATTTTTCTCCTGGAGTTAACATCGGTGCCGACTCCACTCTCCCCAAAAGTCCTTCGGATGAGACTTTAAACCGAGGCCCTGTGTGCGAACGCATGCAGAACATCTTGTGCACACGTTAAATCCTGTTCCGTTTTTCATAAGAGTAGGCCATCGTGTGCCGGTGGGAACAGATGACATTTACAAAATGCATACACACGGGGACTGGATGCAAAAAAGAACAAGAGTGCTTATTCCATTATCCTCGATAGAAAAGAATAAATCAAATCAAATCAATAAAATCACCGACATATCAACACATCCATACACAACACAGTACACACCGACGCGTCCACACAACACTAACAGACCACTGGCGGCTTACATCAGGACGGCGTTGGTTATACATCACGCGTTCTTGAACAGGGGTGGGGTTGTAACGGAAGAGGACGCAGGAACTGGACGTGAAGTGGTCGTACCCCGTGATGCCTTTGCCACACAGCCAGCAGAAGTGCTTGCCGCAACGACACGTCATCTTGTTGCACCTGGGGGAATAAACGTTCAGGTTTATTAACCCTTTCAGTACGGCAAGCCTGTTTTCCAGCTCAGCTTTCTACTACCCTTCAGTCCTGTAAGGAGGAAAACCGGCGCAACCGAATTTTCCTTCCATTCCTGGGTTTCTGAGGAACAGAAGAGTGCAAAACGGGTACCTAGGTAAATTTTACATACACACACACACACATACAAACACGAAGCTTTATAAACGTTCTTGTGGGAAAGAAGAAGCAGTGTTTGCTGTATCAAAACTATTTTCCGGAGTCCTTTGATGCCAGTTAGCCGCATGACGGATCACTATAAACAAACCCTCCTCCGGTACCGTTATCGCCGGAAAACCAGCTGACAGGACTGAAGGGGAGAGCGCCGGGGCAGAAATTCAGGATAAGGGAAGTAATTGTAAACAGATATTCAGTACTGTAAGGGTTAACTCGAGGCTGTGTCAGTGTATACCCAGCACCCCATGGATCTCACACAGTGATTTGTTTTGGTGGTTTTTTTGGTTGGTCCTCGACTATATCTCCAAGGCTCACTAATGGTAAGATTTTTAAACTGTTTTTGCCCACCATGAAGGTAGCCGCAGTCTGACTTCAGGGATGTATGCTGGGTATGTTCATGTTTCCATAACCCACTGAATGCCGACATGAATTAGGGGATCTTTAATGTGCATGGTTGATCTTCTGCAAGTGTGTATACATGAAGGGAGTTAAGGCATAGGCAGGTGTGCACTTGCAGTCGACGTGAGAGATCGTAAAAATTCCCATCCATTACTTCACCAGACACTGCCGAGATTAGAACCCATGGCATTCTAGACCCACAGGACTGAAGTGGAATGGTCTTTAGCCACTTGGCTACAGCATCCATATAAGCCGCCGCTGTAGTCTAGTGGTTAGGGCGTTGGACTCGTAATCTAAAGGTTGCAGGTTCGATCCCAGCTTTCGGCTATGGCGTTGTGCCCTTGGAAAAGGCACTTTACGGCTATTTTCTCACCCCACCCAGGTGTAAAAGGGGTACCAACCTTGTGTTGGGGGTTAACCCTGTGATAGACTGGCGTCCTATCCAGGGGGGAGTCTATGACTCTCAGTCGCTTAACACCACAGAAACCAGGATAAGCATCGGCCTGATGAGCCATAGGCTCGGGACAGACTTTAACTTAACAGTATCCATTGACCACGGAATATGGCGGGCATGAGTGAGTGTCTAGGGCAGTCACAGTGTCTCACTGTTCATGTCCTGTGGTTTAGTTTACAGCCCACCTGACCGCCATGATAGTCTTGTCAGGCCTACCACCACAATGCTCAGTTTTGAAACTTGCATCAACACTCACTGCAAGTTCAAACTCAACAGAGATACTCAATCCTTCAGGCACTAAACACCACTCCCCTGAAAACAGGAACACCACACAACATTCAATGGCTTATTACCCTAACTATTCTCTGCCTTCAAGCAAATGAAACCAGGCTATGTTGAGGATGCCTCATATCACACCTGGTGTGTGTGTCTCCAGAAATGGTTTGATGGTTTAATTAAGCATTTATCGAGAAAGAGGCATTGTTACGGGCTAATTAAACTCACTCTAGTACTTTGGATGAGGCTATAAACCAAGGTAACCATATGCAAACGCAGGCAGAACAATTTGCGCACAGGTTAAAAACTGTTTGGCCTTTCGGAAGAGTAAGCCGTTGGGTGCCGGTAGAAATGGATGACAAAACTGACAAAAACCGTATGCTGCTACCTTAATGGTCTGCAGCTGGATTTTCCACCGACTACAAAACCATGAGAAGGGAGTAGAGTGTGGGTGTGCTGGGTAGTCATCATCATATTTTCTCTTAGAGGGCGACAAAATACCGTACGTACCCCTCTATCTTTTCCACAGGAGACTTGCAGTGAGGGCAGGGGACGGTCTTGGATCTGATGGTCATCAAGGTCTTCGCTTTCCCCTCGGCCTGTTCCCTCAGCTCCCTAAACTTCTCTCTGGCTCGCAGGTCCCGGTTCTGAACCCGCTGGGCTTGGATGTCCAGGCGTTCCATGTCCGTCATACACTCAGTGCCCTGGGAGGACAGCCACCACAAACGATGGGTGATGTTATGTGTTGTTTTAAATAGGGTGGATTCGTTCAATAAGCATGGAACAAGTCTACTGTGGTGAACATAATATTGGTGATGTTATGTGTTGGTTTAAATAGGGTGGATTCGTTCAATAAGCATGGAACAAGTCTACCGTGGTGAACATAATATTGGTGATGTTATGTGTTGGTTTAAATAGGGTGGATTCGTTCAATAAGCATGGAACAAGTCTACCGTGGTGAACATAATATTGGTGATGTTATGTGTTGGTTTAAATAGGGTGGATTCGTTCAATAAGCATGGAACAAGTATACCGTGGTGAACATAATATTGGTGATGTTATGTGTTGCTTAAATAGGGTGAATTCCTTCAATAAGCATGGAACAAGTATAATGTATTCTGTACCCCTTTATGTCACAGCAGATTTCTCTGCATGAAATTCGGGCTGCTCTCCCTGAGAAAGAGCACGTCGCCACAAGAGCAGCACCTACCCTTTCTTTTTTCTTTTTCCTGCATGCAACTGTATTCGTTACCCTATCAGAGTGGGCTTTTTTCTGACAGAATTTTGCCAGGGTCAACCACGTCATGGGAAAACCCACATCGATCGATCACACATAAAATAAGATAAAACCCAAACCAGATTCTTTAAAACCACCTTGTCCTTAAGAGACCAAACTAGAGTGGGTGGGTTACCTGATGCCAGGGCTGGTCACACTGGGTGCAGAAGCTGTAGCAGCAGACCATGCAGTAGCCCAGGTTCTGGGCGTCCTGCTCCCGGATCACCACCGACTGGCAGCGGGGGCAGTACACCACATCGTCCATCTCGTCCAGAGAGCGCTGAAACACCACACACAGACAGACAGTGACCTTTAGGTGGGGGCAAAAAATGGTCACGTACATACAATCTCACCCTATAATTCCAAAATGGTCACACATACACACAATCTCACCCTATAATTCCAAAATGGTCACATACACACAATCTCACCCTATAATTCCAAAATGGTCAATACACACAATCTCACCCTATAATTCCAAAATGGTCACATACACACAATCTCACCCTATAATTCCAAAATGGTCACATACACACAATCTCACCCTATAATTCCAAAATGGCTCTATAACACAATCTAACCCTATAATTCCAAAGTCCATAGCACCATCTCACCCTGATGATTCCACATGGCACGCATACACACATCTCCATATGTCCAAATGGTAATACAACACACAATCTCACCTTAATTCAAAATGGTCACTACAACACAATCTCACCCTATAATTCCAAAATGGTCACATACACACAATCTCACCTATAATTCCAAAATGGTACACATACACACAATCTCACCCTATAATTCCAAAATGGTCACATACACACAACTCACCCTATAATCCAAAATGGTCCATACACACAACTCACCTATAATTCCAAAATGGTCACATACACACAATCTCACCCTATAATTCCATTATCCTCTTTATAAAAGAATAAAATAAATAAATAAAGTCCTTCGGATGAGACTATAAACCGAGGCCCCTGTGCGAACGCATGCAGAGCATCTTGTGCATATGTTAAACCCTGTTCCGCTTTTCGTAAGAGTAGCCATTGTGTGCTGGAGAAACATTGACAAGATTTACAAACTACATACACCGGGACTGGATGAAAAAAGCAAATGAGAGCTTATTCCATTATCCTCGATATAAAATAATAAATAAATTAATAAAATAAATAAAAACATTGTGAACCTCTGAGTTCTAGCCAAGGAATGAAAATGAGATTTTGGAAAGCAGTTTGCGATGTGTACATTATGATATACTGAAAAATGATGGGCAGTCTACAACAGCTTCAGGCAGAGATAGAGGATTCCACAGAGACCCAGATACAGACACTGTTCTGTGAGATTCACAGACAAGTGGACAGGGGTTTTTTGGGGGTCTGTTTTTCATGATAAGTTGATTTACAAATAGTTTTTTAATTCCAATTCTAACCATCTTTCAATTCTCAAAGAGAACTTTTTAGAGAAGTGGGCACACATGACACATGTATATCAAATATCTTCCGCACAGCATTATGTCAAATATAAGCAAAATGCATTAGGTAAAAGCATAACGTTATAGAATGTTTCAAATTTGTTTAATCAACCTGTACAGGTATCCATCTATTCATTTCTGGAGTTTTGTTTTGAAGGTGATAATTATTAAAATATGACTGTAATACTCTGGTAGAGACTATGATTTTATCTCCTTTGGTTTTGTTTCTTTCTTGCATCCTTTTCTCTTTTTTTTGGTTTGATTTGGTTTGTGACAGTTACTGTTTTCTTTTGTTTTGCTTACAAAGTATAAAAAAAACAAGGATATTTAACAAAGGATGTTTACTCTGACATATAATTTTGCTATCATTCAGGCAATATTTTTTCTGATTGAAGGAGACACGCTTTTTGTACAAATTTACATTCTCTTGATGACCAAAAAAAAAAAATCATTTAAAAAGTAATGTAAAAAAACCCAAACAAGCCAAAAACCAAAACAATGACAGACGCACAAAATCAAACACTTCATTTATTGCACAGGCATTATTTCATGATACCTGAAGTGACAAAGATTCCCAGCGATCAAAGCTTTCAGGGGACAGCACTGTCTGCAGAACATCCGGAGTTATCATGGAGTCGCAGTCAGTATCTGGACACCTATGAGGGGAAAAAAAATTCAATGGGTTACTCTTGACTGTATCTCCAGTCAGATAATCATCATCATCATCACAACTTCTGATCACCCCACCACAAAAAAGCCATTTTAAATGTCTATCTCTACTTAGGAGTAAAACAGCTTAGTGGTTACAGTATAAGACTCATAATCTGACAGTAATCGCAGGACACAGGTTCAATCCACCATAGGGAAGCCCATGGCAGGGGATTTTCTCCCCCTGAAAGAAAACATTGAAAATTGCTTTTCTGTAATTGTTTCTGAATGTTTTATTTTCTATAAAATCAAAATCCATGCACGCATTCCAGAGTTATTGCAATTATAACTGTGACACAAACCAATCAATGACTTTGTGTCTTTATGCATTGTAATTCTAAAAGAAAATAAAAATAACCACACAAAGTGGGAAATAGCAATTTCTTTCTTCATTTCTGTGCCTTGCTGTTTTTATTTCATCAAAATCCAAGAAATCATTGTAGAGTTATTGCATGTTAAATACACACACCCGCTCACAAGCCATCCACCTCCATTTTCTCTGCCCAGCAGGAAGTGAACAAATGATTTTGCTGTATCCAGCAATGGGTTAATTCACCATATGCCTCCGAGTTTCAAACCTACAACTTCATGGGCCCATGGAATCGAAGTCGAACCGTCTGAACTCTCAGAGGATGGCTGTCCGCTATAGCAGAACAGTGTAAAGCAACGGTTTTGGACGGCTGTCCGCCATAGCAGATTCGCTGTTTGCAGATTTTTCATGCAGCAGCGGCATTGATGACTAGTACAGCTTAACATAGCTTTGTGAGCCTATCTAAGGTCAAATGCAGAGCATTGTTGGGTGATTTTGTGTGTTCTGAACTCTTTGTTCGTTGTTGCAGAGTAGCCGACACGGAGTAGCAATATGAAGTACAAAATTCAGAGTATTTTCTTCATGCTAGTCAAAGCTCAAATATTAAAGTGAGAGCTTCAATCATTCGATATGTACTAACCCAGCATATCATTCATAAGTTCAGAAAATTTCATTTTCTTACTATATGTTTTTTATTTTTTAAAAACCATTACAAATAGGCCGTCTGTGGGAAAAGCAAGGGAGAGAACTGGCCATCCCAAGCGAGTTAACCACTCAGTTAAGCTGTCTACCAAACACTAGACAATGACTCACGTGAGGTACTGGATGGTGCCGGCAGTGACGTGGACATTGCAGTGGGCAGTGATGCAGTCGAAGCAGAAGTGATGCTTGCAGGGCTCCAGACGGAAAAACTTGGACCCCTGTTTCTCGTCAAAGCACAAGCAGCACTCCTGTATGGACTTGCAAAACTCCACTGCCTCTCTCTGGCTGTTGTACCTGAGAAAACACACAAATTTTTTTTTTTTAAATGACCCTTTCTAAAAACTTCTGGGGTATTCATGACACTTGTGTCTAGTAGAAAAATGCCGGTGAATTTTCATTCATTAAAGCCTGTAATTGGTTAAAGTACCACAAAAGTTGTAAGTATAAATTGCATCAACTACCAATACTATCCCCACCTACAAAAAAAATTGGTGTTTAAGTGTTCTTTTTCTTTTCATCCCTTGGGGTTTTTCTTTGCCATTTTTTAAAAGCCCCCCCCCCCCCCCCCCTCCCCCCCTTTTTGTTGTTGTTTTTGGTAGGCATCTATCAGTCTCGGAAGGCTATGGAAAAAAAAAAAGCGCAAACATACAGATTAACCTATAGTTGAAATGCGGCTATCTTCATGGTAGGCAGAAACGGTCACAGATGCAAAATCTTACCTTTGGTAAACCTTGGATTTCTAGCCCAGGATTGCAAGCACATTCCCCCCCCCCCCCCCCCCCCCCCCAACACCAAAACAAACACAACAACAACAACCCACATATGGTTTAATTGTGCGATTCACCATAACCCAGAAAACTGTTAACAACAACAACAACAGCTGATACAACAACAACCATAACAGATGATACAAGTGCAAAAAAAAAAAAAAAAAAAAAAGCCGATACAAATGCAAAAAAATTAAAATAAAATAAAAAGCTGATACAAGTGCAAAAAAAAAAAAAAAAAAAAAAAAAAAAGCAGATACAAGTGCAAAAAAAAAAAAGAAAAAAGAAAAAAAAGCCAATAATACAGGTGGTGGGTGACTGACTCACTGGAGGAGGGTGTGGACAGCCAGCCCCACTTCAGTGCACTCCGACATGGCCGATCGTCCACATCGCCACTGGGCTCCTCTTCGCTCTGCGACATTAGCACCAGCTTGTCCCTCAGGCCCAGGCAGCTGAAACCAGGTCACAGTGACAGTTACAGGTAAAAGGTGTTTCCATAACACCGGGTTTGATTCCTGTCCCGTTGGTGGGGATTTTTCCCCTGGAGTTAACAACATCAGTGCTGACACCATTCTCCACAAAAGTCCTTCGGATGAGACTATAAACTGAGGCCCTGTGTGTGAATGCTCGCTGAACATCTTGCGCACAAGTTATAGCCTGTTTTGCTTTTCGTAAGAGTAGGCCATTGTGTGCAGATGGGAACAAATGACAAGATTTACAAAAGAGCATACACATGGGGACTGGATGTGAAAAAGCAAATGAGTGCTTATTCCATCATCCATGATATAAAGGAATAAAAATAAATAAATAACCTATGCATTTGTTGGGGAGCGAGGTGTCAGAGACCTCAGCTTCTCTAGAGGCTAGCATTTTGAGGGTGGCACCCATCTCCTCTCCCTCGCTGCTTTACCTTCCCTGACCCTAAAGAGGGCATATACCTATTTACAGCTGGGTAAACTGGGGGACTGAACTGAAGCCAAGGCATGCATACGGTCACCCATCCACTTGGTAACCACGCTTGATGCTGCTTAACCTTAGCTTGGGGAAAGCGAGTGCTCTGACCACAGAGCTATCCTGTCCCCATGGTGACAGTTGTAACTCATAATTCACGTCCACTGTAGGTCTGTTTACCACTAGCCTTTCTTCACATTTTAAAAAAATGGGTAGAAGATTATAAACATATCAGGTACCAATAATACTGGGTTTTATTCTCTTTTTTCTTAGCTGATACTTTTCCTTATGAAAACAATACACTATGAAACTCATGTTTTCCTCGTACAAGCACAACAAACACAATCTTAACAGAGACCTTTGTTAAAGACCCTGTGATATGGATGGGACAAACTGGTCTATCTTACACGTTTTCCACAAACATTTTTGGGGGTTTTGTTTTTTGGCATCACTCACCTGAAACTCTCCTTCTCCAGCCAGTCGATCCAGGAGAAGATAATCGGCATGTTGGGCATGGTCTCCCACATCTCATCCAGCTGCTTACAGAGGGCGCTGATCTGAGTGCTGCGTAGCCACACACACGACAGCATGAAAGACGGCGAGGCTTCCGAGGGGTAGTTGGGTGGCAACGTCAGATGGAGACTGAGGGGATGAAGGTAGTGCACTTTGAACGATCCTGTCCACCGCTGCCCTGAAATTGCGAAGCCATGGAACTTCGATTTAGAGTTGTTGTTGTAGTATCAGTTATATTGTTGTTAAAAAAACTATAATTTCTTTCATTTGCGAGCATACACATGTGCACACACTCACACATGCAGAACATCTTGCGCACATGTTAAATCCTGTTCTGCTTTTTGTAAGAGTAGGCCATCGTGTGCCGGTGGGAACAGATGACAAGATTTACAAAATTGCATTCACACGGGGACTGGATGTAAAAAAGCACATGAGTGCTTATTCCATTATCCTCGATAAAAAAAAAAAAAAAATGAATTAATAAATAAAACAAATAAACATGCATGTATGTGCTTGCACACATGCACACACACACACACAGAGAACAAAACACACATACACACACATGCACAATAATGAACACACATCAACCTCTGCCAAACTCAGCTCAATGACCTAATCAGACACGTTAGAAAAAGGTAACAGACCATCTGTTTTCATATCCAACTTGTTCGTAATTTCATCAAACAGCTACTGATTTCAATTATTTGTTATGTGCAGTAGATTCTTGAGCAAGTGAGCAAGAATTGTAGAGTGTTCTTTGACTTTCAGGTCAGAAATATATGGAAGTTTTTGTTTGTTCAGGGTTTTTTTTGTTTGTTGTTTAAAAAAGAAAAAAATTGGAGGGGGGGGGGGGGGGTTGGTGAGTGAGAGGGGCTTTTTTCATTGTTTGGTTTTGTTTTTGTTTTTGTCTTGTAGTTTGTGCACACAAAAGTTGATAGAAGCCTTGACACTGACAAATCCCCCCCTCTCCCCTCATCACCATTGTTTCGTACGCCAATGATAGTGGACTGAACGTGTTTTGTATATATATATAAATTAACATGTTAGCAAGTCTCTGTATGTAAAAGCTTGACTGAATAGCACCTGCACGCACAAGAGTAGTTTTCAACAAAAATCACAAGATATAACACAGCAAATCGAGAGTTGTCAGTGGTAACATTACCATCAGTGGGTGACTCAGTACAGACGGCTTACCTGAAATAGACCGCTGCAAATGCACACCTTTCCCTACGTTAGGAGGGGGAGGTAATGCTGTCGCTCCCTCCTCCATGCTCTCTGCTCCTCCCCCCACTCCTTCTCCCCCTTCAGCTCCCAGAGGGCTTTGCTTTCCTGACTGTGAAGGACTGGAGTTCTCCGACAGAGGCAGCATCAAGTCGATTTCACACTCGTCTGATGGCGTTACCACGGGTATTTTGATCTGAAACAGATTTACTAACAGTTCATTTATTTTGTCTCTGAAATAAGACATTACAGGCAATTATAGAGGTTAAACAAATATCAAAGTATGGCACACCAGCAGTTACAGAATTGTTTTACCTCATTCTTTTTTCTTTGATATCTCTTTCTGTCTCTCTGTCTCTGTTTCTCTCTCTGTTCCCTTACCATGAGGGGTGTGTAGTGCCTGGTCAGTGGTCTTCTCTCATGCTTATAATTTTGCAGGAGGTCTGCCGCTGGTTTCAGCTGACACATTCCACTTTCACAGCAGCTCATTTCATTGTACAGGTTGCATGCTGGGTTTGTTTATGTTATGTTTCCATAACCCACTAAATGCTGACATGACCTTTAATGTGCATATTTGATCTTCTGCGTGTGTATATATATTTGCACAAAGAGAATTAAGGCACTGGCAAGTGTGCACCTGAAGTCGACCTGGGAGTTAGTAAAAATCCCCAAACTTAATTCATCAGACAACGCCAAGATTCAAACCCGTGACTTCATGGACCTAAGGGACTGAAGTCAAATGGTCTAACCACTCAGCTGTAGTGTCCACCTTTTTTTTTTTAACATGTTTTGAGCCCATATCAACCACAAAGGCAATATCAGGACTGTCGCCTCCAAAACTTGCATGAACATAAATTTATGAGAGAGAGAGAGAGAGAGAGAGAGAGAGAGAGAGAGAGAGAGAGAGAGAGAGAGAGAGAGAAGAGAGAGAGAGAGAGAGAGAGAGAGAGAGTGAGACAGACAGACAGACATACAGAAACAAAAAGGATGATTTAAAAGGAAAAAAATATTTAAGACAGAATTTACAGAAGTTGTGGAAGCTAGTTACACACTGAGAAAGCCTCCCAGCATCTTCAGAGTGCTACCTGGATCCCTAATATGGTAAATAGTCCTTACTGGGTTTTGCAAATTTGATTTTTTTTTTCAAAAGAGCATCTTAAAATCTGTCCATCCAAATAAAATCAAGTGTGCATCAGCAACCCCCTCCAAAAAAAAGGTATTCATTTGACAAACATAATAACAAATGTCTTAATTAATAGCTCTGACATAACTACTCAATGATGTTGTCACCTGTTTACGAAACAGTCCATGGCCCTCTTCCGTGGGTTCACTGAGCACAACAATCCTCTCCTCTTCTCCGTCATCGAAGATAGATTGAATGGCCAACACCTGTTCATGGAAAAAACTATGTAAGCTACTTCACTCACCAAGATTAGCAAATTGAATGTATTCTATAAAAAAAAGAAAAGAGAAAAAAAAGAACTGCTTCACTAATGATGTAGTGATGTACTGTTGACAAATGTTGTATAATAAGTTTTATGCAGAACTTAAAACTTTTTAAAGCTAATTGTAGTCGATGAAAATAAAACTGTCAGTGTTACTTAGTTTCATTCATACTTGTTCAAGTTGTTGAAGGTGTACTACACTTAATATAAAGTTTATCATACAAATGTAAGCATCTCTTTGTTTAAAAGTGAAATCACAATATGTGGCAAATACTTACTGGAGACAAATAAAAACTTATAAAGGCATTGCAGATGTGTTTCAACACAAACACACACACACACACACACACACACACACACACACACACACACACACACACACACACACATTCTCACTCACTCAGTCATATACACACACACACATGCACACACACACACACAAACACACACACACCATGTTTAACACACATAAACAAAAACTGTATATGATATGCATGTATACACTGGACACCAAATGTAGCACCACTAAAGGCACATACAAAAATTTTATAAAGTCAATAATATGCGTGATAAAACAGAACAGCCGGACTTTGATGTAACATTATTGTGAACATAAATTATACTCTAATGCACACTGCTAGATTAACTCAGTTCGCAAACAAGTGGGAGAGATGGGATAATTAAGGAAAAGCAAACAACAAAATTAACTAGCCTCATCTCGCTGTTCCATCAGATTCTCCTCAGGAACAGCAATGTCGGGATCCACGGGCATCTCGTCCAAGCTTGCAGCTGATGCACACACAGGCAGAGACTGGGCACCTCCATCTTCATCACCATCCATGGAATAGATCTTCACTTCTAGTTCTTGCTTCAGTTGAACAGAACCTACACAGCATTCAAAAACACTTTTTAACAGACAGATATATTGGGCCTACACTACAGATTAGCCTATGAGCTTAGTATATAGGCATATAAATTAGACACATGCACTAACATGTTGACAGTCAGGACTCCAGTACATCAAACTACATCATACATGTAAAGTGTAATTTTGTATTCATATTATATAATACACTCATTGACTCAAGACACACCCCTATAGGCCCCTGGCTGATACACAAAAAGCACCTGTATCCAAATCTGTTGATGACATTGACTATCTTGGAAAAAATACTTTATTTCTATAATGTCTAAGTCATCAATTTATTGCACACCCTACTGGGCCCAAGAAAAGACGAGTTCATTAAAAAAAAAAAAAAAAAATCGCTGGTAACTTGGTAAGAAGCGATCGCTAGATGGAGACCTACGTTCTGACAGCTGAACTACTCAGCGTTCATTGGATTCGTATGCTTCTCTCTTCAAAAACTCTAGTATCACACAGATCACACAAAAAACTCTATCACTCTATCACACAAAAACTCTAGTATCACACAGATATATCATTTCATAACATTGTGAACAAACCATACGAGTTCTCTGGCTAGGACTATTTGTAGGCCTATTCGTAAAACTTTTCGAACTTATGTTCTGAGGAAAATACGTACTGAAATGGGCTACAAATGGTGGGAGTTTCTTGGGAATGGTCACTTGCTCTAATCCTTCGTTACAAACCATGCGATGATATCATCAGAAGGTCTACAAGGACTTCAATACCAGTCCAGCAGAAAAGCTTGGTTGCTGCACAAGCACACGCAATGATCTGAAAGACAAACAGAATCATTCTAACAGGAAAAGAGGTATCCAATATATATCCGTTTGAGAACGAAGACAGATGAGAATAACTCGATGAAAAGCTTTAAAAAGCAGCTGAAGGCAGAAAAACTCCTGGCAGAAGAACAAGCGGGCTTTAGACCAAAACGCAGCACAATGGAACAAATTTTCAACCTGAGAATTCTGATAGAGAAGCATCTCCAACACCAAAAAGACTTGTACCACAATTTTATAGACTTCAAAAAGGCCTTTGACAGGGTATGGCATGACGGCCTCTGGCAAGTACTCAGGCACTTCAACATTGACAACTGCCTAATTGAAGTCATCAAGGCTCTGTACGAGAATGCAAGAAGTGCAGTTTTCATGAACAACCACGTGGGCGAGTTCTTCAAGACCACGGTTGGAGTCCGCCAGGGCTGCCTTCTCTCACCTGTACTCTTCAACCTCTTCCTCGAAAACATCATGACAGAGACACTGCAAAACCACCACACTTCCATCTCCATTGGTGGAAGACCCCTTTGCAACCTCAGATTTGCAGATGACATTGACCTCATGGGCAGCAGCAAACAAGAACTGCAAATCCTCACAGACAGTCTAACAGACCGAGCGAGCGCATACGGCATGGAGGTCAGTACAGAGAAATCGAAGATCATGGTCAACAGCGCGAGTAATGACAGCACGGAAATAAAGATGAATGGAGAAATATTGGAAGAGGTGAGCCAATTCAAATACTTAGGCTCCATCCTAACAAAAGATGGCACATCAAACAATGAGGTGAAAGCTCGCATTGCAACAGCAACATCTGCTGTAGTCAGACTCCAGAGGATCATCAGAAGCAACAACATCAGCTTCTGCACCAAATACCACCTCTACAAATCCCTCGTAATATCTATCCTCCTATATGGCTGTGAATCATGGACTCTGACAGCAGAGTTAGAGAGAAGAATCCAAGCATTCGAGAACAAGTGCCACAGAAGACTCCTCAAAATATCATACAAAGAACACAAGACCAATAACTATGTGAAAGAGGAAATCAAAAAGCGTGTGGGCCCCCAAGAGCCTTTGCTCTCCACCATAAAGAGGAGAAAGCTGATGTGGTTTGGTCACACCACAAGACACAACACCCTAGCAAAAACCATCTTGCAAGGAACAGTCGAGGGCAAAAGAAGAAGAGGCCGCCAAAAGAAATCATGGGTTGACAACATCAAAGACTGGACTGCCCAACCCCTGCAACGCCTCCTACTAGCCACACAGGATCGTGAAGCATGGAAAAAGATCTCCGTTGCGTCTTCTCTCATGTCCCCCCTACGTCCTTTGGGACATGGGACTGAGTGAGTGAGTGAGTGTGAAGGCATTCATTTCACAGTGTCAATAGAGAAAATACCCATGAGCTTCATCTAATAAAACACACGCGCACACGAGCGTGCACACACACGAGCGCGCGTGCACACACACACACACACACACACACACACACACACACACACACACTCCTTGGTAAGAAGCTCCTTTAAAACAAACGTTTAAAAAACTTTTGAAGACACGTCTGATGGACAAATCGCGATGCCATTTCCTTCCATCAAGGCTACTTTACATCTGGATGCTTTGTAAATTCTTATTATTACCTTGCTTTGTCCTGCTTTTCCTCCTTCGGATGAGACTTTAAACTGAGGCCCCGTGTGCGAACGCACGCAGAACATCTTGCGCACACGTTAAATCCTGTTCCACTTTTCGTAAGAGTAGGCCATCGTGTGCCGGCGGGAACAGATGACATTTACAAAACTGCACACACACGGGGACTGGATGTAAAAAAGCACAAGAGTGCTTATCCCATTATCCTCGATATAAAAGAATAAATCTAATCTAATCTAATCTAATCTAATCTAATTTCCCCCCTTCTTTTTCTTCTTCATTACTTGTATGTCTGATTTGCATCACTAGCAGTGGAGCAAGGGCTAGAAAAAGAAAAGTGCATACTGCTAATCTGATACATGAGGAAATAATGACTGTCATTTTCTCCAATGTGTTTATGTAAAATTAGATATTTAAACAAAGATTTGTTTTGAGGCAAAAATTTTACCATAGAAAGGCTGCTTTTATCGCTTACACCATTACAACTGCCCAAAATATGGCACAACTTTTTAACAGAAACGCATAACTCCATAAACAAATTATTTGTGAAATCAAACAAAAAAATAAAATGCAACATTGTTCTAGCAGATGATATCGTAGAAAGAATATATTTCGTTTCTAATTTGTTGCTAGCTGTAAGAAAACATGGCGCTAGGCAATGCTCTGCCACGTCAAAAACCTCTGGAGTAGTTAGCACACTTCTCTCAAATTTTGTGTGAACGGAACTGTTTGAGGAAAAGAAAAAGTGTACACTAGTTCAGCGACGAGTGAGTGGTCAAGTGGGGGATGTATGGCCTGTGTTCTATCACATTCCTGCCAGTGTTACTTTGACAACCCGTTACTGTGTTGTGAAGTGTGCCGTGGATGACAAGAGTGAAAGTAGTTTCGCGGAGCGTGATCCAAAACACCAATGACTGAAGCAGCGATGAGTACCAACAATATGCTCACTCGGCCTTCGCACATCATTGCGTTGTGCTCGATAGCTAATTTCATAAATTCTGCAGACAGAGTTATCATGCCAATTGCCATTGTTCCTATGGCGGATGAGTTCAAATGGGATCTTCACGGTCAAGGATGGGTTCTATCCTCATTTGCTGTGGGCTACATGAGTAGTCAGGTAAAGATGAGACTGTTCTTTATAGATCTATATAAATATAGAATATATTAATGCCACAAATACATTTATGTATCCATAGAACAGGCTAAAGTAGTGGGTCATTAACTGTTTCAACTTTCAGGTGGTGGTGGTGGTGGTGGTGTGGTGGTGGTAGTCGTGGTGGTGGTGGTGGTGGTGGTGGTGTGTGTGTGTGTGTGTGTGTGTGTGTGTGTGTGTGTGTTTTGGCAAGGCAAGGCAAGGCAAATTCTTTTATTCGAGGATAATAGATAAGCACACATGTGCTTTTTTACATCCAGTCCCCGCCCTTTTCAGGGATAACATCAAAATAAAAGATATTAAACAATAAAACTATACGCAGTACCAAACAACATACGGAAATAAGTACACTGCATATAATAAGGTAAGAGAAATGCGACAGTACACTACATATAATAAGGTGAGAAAGGTGCACTCATTCAGAAGAGAAAATCAGAAGTCACAATAAAATAATTTGGATTATTAAAGAAGAAGAAAAGAAACGAAAAAAAACCCCAAAAAACAAAAAAAACAAGAACAAAACAAACAAACAAAAAAAAACAAAAAAAACAAACAAAAAAAACAAAACAGAACAAAACAAAACCCCAAACAAACAAAGAAACAAACAAACAAAAAACCCCCCCAAAAAACAAAACAAAACAAACAAACAACAACAACAACAACAACAACAACAACAACAACAAACCGCTAATAAACAAAGAGCCAGCAGGAGGCAGCAGGAGAACATTATAATAAACAACTGAAACATCAGTCTACGTCCATATGTCTAAAGTTATACAAGTCATTTAAATCATACATTTGGATAAAAGGGGGAAAAAATAAATGATATTCTTATTTGAAGGGGGCGGGGGAGAATACTATAAAAAAACAAAACAAAAAACTAAACAAAAAAACAACAAAAAAACAAACAAACAAACACATCCCAGATGTTTATAGAATTAGCAAAACATTTTTAGAAATTGGATAATGATTTCCACAGTGTGTGTTGTGTGCATTGCGTGTGTGTGTGTGTGTGTGTGTGTGTGTGTGTGTGTGTGTGTGTGCTGTGTGTGTGTGTGTGTGTGTGTTGTGTGTGTGTGTGCTTATATAAAATAATGGAATAAAAAGTCTAATCCCTGTATGCATGTGGTTTTGTAAATTTTGTTGAATCTGTTCCCATAGGCACAAGATAGCCAACTTTTCTGAAAAGTACTAGCTGAACACAAGCATACATGTATTCACACATGTATTATAGGACCTTGGTTTATTCAATTATTGTCTCAACTCTCATCCATAGGACTTTGCCTTTGGAGTAGTGTCTGCGTGTGTCTGTGTTTACTGTTTGTCAGTGTGGTGTGTGTGTGTGTGTGCATGCGTGCGTGCGTGCGTGCGTGCGTGTGTGCGTGCGTGCGTGCGTGCATGTGTGTGCACGCGCGCGTGAGAGAGAGAGAGAGAGAGAGAGAGAGAGAGAGAGAGAGAGAGAGAGAGAGAGAGAGAGAGAGAGAGTTGTGCAAACTGTACAAAAAGGTAAGATGATGAGATTAAGGAAGGTCGAGCAAATGAATTTATGAATGATATTTAAAATAAAATTGGTGTGGAATCCATGTGTGCAAGTCTTATATATGAGCATGTAAAGTGAGGTCTCTAGCTCTTGGAAAGAGACCCTGGCATGTTTTTTGAAGTTACTTATTGAGTCACAAACAATGAAACATTTTATCATAATTTTATCAGATGAGTTGTACACAGACTTGTTGTATTCATGAACTTTGTATTATACTCATGAATAAGTTTTATGTCTCACTCTCAGTGTCTGTCACTGTGTCAGAAATCTGGTCCATTGTATCATCCTTTTTTAAAATTTAAAATATATTTATTAAAACACCTTTCTAGAGCTGTGCACAGGATTCATTCATGCAATGATTCATTACCTCATCCTTGTCTCCTCCCCGTGCCTTTCACTCATTGTCATGTTCTATCTGTCTGTTTCCTTTTCTGTCACTCACCAACACACACACTGACAGTCACCACACACACACACACACACACACACACACACACACACACACACACACACACACACACACACACACACACACACACATGTATACATGTAATGATGTATACAGTATTTAGCAATGTTTTGTTTTGATTATTCTTTCAGGTGGTGGGAGGAAGTGCAGCCAAACGTTATGGTGGAAAGCGTGTGCTAACAGTGGCTGTGTTGTTGTGGTCCTTGTCAACCATTATTGTACCACTTTGTTCACATTCCATCCATGCCCTCATATTTTCCCGCGTACTTCTTGGCTTGGGGGAGGGAGTCGGTGAGTAATCAACGATGCTGGCTTCAATAATAAACTAATTGGAACCATAGTTGGCTAAAGCCAGTAAAACTACTAAAAGGAAAACACCTCCAAAACATACATTGTAAATTTTGTAAATTTAACAATATAAATTTATGTAGCATGTGTGTGTGTGTGTGTGTGTGTGTGTGTGTGTGTGTGTGTGTGTGTGTGTGTGTGTGTGTGTCTCACTGTGTGTGTGTCTCACTGTGTGTGTGTCATGTGTGTGTGTGTGTGTATGTTGTGTGTGTGTGTGTGTGTGTGTGTGTGTGCGCGCATCACCTTGGTATAGCGAAATTTGCAGAATTTTGTTTTTAATCGAATCAGAGTACCTGAAGTCTGTGCTACATTTTAATGCAGTTTTATTCAACGTTGAACATTGTTGTTGTTAATAATATAAGAAAAGCATGTTTTTTCCTTTTATGTCATAGGAACTGATCACATTCAGGCAGTTGAATGCAATACTATAAGGTTACTTTTTTCTTTTGTCAGCTTCTTGAGCATGAAGTTTTTATTAAGTGGTAAAATGGCTCATTATGTAAAATTATACAGACATGTCTGTGTTAAACTGGTATTTGTGTATGTCTGTTGATATTTTAAAGTCAATTGCTGTAGGTTTATTGTCTTGTTAAAAAAAAAGCAAAAAAAGCAATACCTATACCCCAAAAGGGGTTAAAGGAATTAAATCTCGAGTCTTGTGTGTGTGTGTGTGTGTGTGTGTGTGTGTGTGTGTGTGTGTGTGTGTGTGTGTGTGTGTGTGTGTGTGCACGTGCGTGTGTGCGTGCGTGTGTGTGCATCTGTGTACTTGTGCATCTGTGTGCTTGTGTGTGTGTGTGTGTGTGTTGTGTGTGTGTGTGTGTGTGTGTGTGTGTGTGTGTGTGTAAACGTGTGTGTACACGTGTATGTACATGTGTGTATGTGTGCAGGTCTGCCTACAATATTTCACATCTTCGCTCATTGTATACCTGGAGAGGAGCGATCAAGGGCATTTGGCTATTTGGTGGCTTTTGGTTCCATTGGTCAAACTGTGGCTGCCTTGGTGAGAGGAACTATCTTTGACCACAGTGTGTGTGTGTGTGTGTGTGTGTGTGTGTGTGTGTGTGTGTGTGTGTGTGTGTGTGTACTCTGTGTGTGTGTACTCTGTGTGTGTGTGTGTGTGTGTGTGTGTGTGTGTGTGTGTGTGTGTGTGTGTGTGTGTGTGTTTGTGTGTTTGTGTGTGAAGTTGTAACATTCACCCACTGTGACTTGTGTTCGAACTTCTTATATAATTTAAGGTTCAAACTGTTAGATATTGTAAAGTGGTATATTTTTGTGTATGATAATTCTTGGAGTTGCGGAATGATTGAGTGTAAAAATTTATCGTACTTTGTATTCATGATCATGCTTCATGTGCGAGTGTGAGTAAGTGAGTGAGGAGTGCATGAGTGTGTGACTGTGAGTGTGTGTGTGTGTGTGTGTGTGTGTGTGTGTGTGTGTTCACCTTCTGAGCATTCACAGGGTTCGCGCTAGGATTTTTTAAAACCGGTACCGCGAGTTGCCATTTCAGAGATATCTTGACCAACTCCCCCAAAATCGGTCCCCAGAAAATAAAATCCGGTACATACTGTGAACAAAACGAAACTATTCAGTGAGGGTGTGGGGGAGGGGGGGATTGTTCGGCAGCAAAACTAAATCAAATTGAACGCGAATCTCTCAGACTTGGGCTGCCGTGCTGCTGCCACTCGCTTCTTGGGCACGAAGCCACGCAGGAAATAGGTGTTTTTTTTCTAGCGCCTGTGTCACTGTCTGTGTCAGTCTGTTGTTTTGCATGGCATCATTCGTGTGACTTATATTCTTCTTTCTCGTTTCTATGCTTAGCGCTCATCTAGATCTTTCGTTCAATTTAGATTTAGTTTTCGACTCTTCTCTCTCAAAGCAAGGCGCAAATTCATAGTCATAGACCCTCTGATTTTCGCTTTTCGTAAGAGCAGGCCATCGTGTGCCAGTGGGAACAGATGACATTTACAAAACTGCATGCACATGGGGACTGGATGTAAAAAAGCACAGGTGTGCTTATTCCATTAACCTCGATATAAAAGATTAAAAGAATAAAGAATAAATAAATTTAGGCCCCATTTACTCATTGTGAATGGAAATCACTGTCATGCCGAGAAGAGCGCGAAGCTCTATTCTTTCACAGTAAAGCTTGCTGTTCTGCGTGCTAGGCTAATTAAATGAGGCTGGCGCCAACGATGTTCGTCGGAAGGGGTGGGAAGGGGTAGGTGCGTAAGCACAGTACAGGCGCATGACAGACTGTCAGAAAACATCACTTCAGACTTTTTTTTTGGAGACCGAAATCTAATCGGTCACAGGCAAACAGAATCGGTACGCGGTACCGGCTGCTTCGAAAATTTTCGGTATTCCCTGTTTACAATCGGTAAAATACTGACAATTACCGGTTATCGCGAACCCTGCATTCAGCCCTAGAGAATTTTCTCTTTTATCTCTCTCTTTGTTCCTTCCTTGTTCCTTTTTTTTCTTTCTTGTCTATTTTCTGCCTTCTTGGTCCATTCTACTGTCTTTTTTTCTCAGAAAGACTTAAAATATAACATTCTTTCCCTTGAAGTTTGATGTGCTGGGCCTGACTTGTTAGGTGCTTATCAGTAGTGCAACACATTTTCGCTTATAAATATGACAGACAACAATAGTTACTGTCTTGAGTTTTTGTTGACAAAGAAGAAATACTGAATCTTGAAAAAATAAAGCAGTTTACCAGTAACTACATTTTAAACCGCCGCCGCTGTAGTCTAGTGGTTAGGGCGTTGGACTCGTAATCTAAAGGTTGCAGGTTCGATCCCAGCTTTCTGCTACGGCATTGTGCCCTTGGAAAAGGCACTTTACGGCTATTTTCTCACCCCACCCAGGTGTAAAAGGGGTACCAACCTGGTGTTGGGGGTTAACCCTGCGATAGACTGGCGTCCTATCCAGGGGGGAGTCTATGACTCTCAGTCGTTTAACGCCACAGAAACCGGGATAAGCACCGGCCTGATGAGCCTTAGGCTCGGGACAGACTTTAACTTAACATTTTAAACCAGTAACAGTAACTTGATAACTTGATGGTTTGAACGACTTGATTATTTGATGTATCGAACAGCAACAACATGATGTATTGCTGGTTTTGCAGGTGTGCCCACACTTACCTTGGGAGTGGATGTTTTACCTGTTTGGTGTGGGAGGCTTGGTGTGGCTGCTTGCCTGGCTCTCGCTGTACACTGAAAGGCGCAGCACTTTGGACCTGGAGGAAGAGTTTGTTGAGCCACCTAAAGTATGTCAGCATCATCCATTGTCCCTTTTTTTCATGCTTTTTTTATTTTTGTCATTTTTTTGTTTTTGTTGGTTTTTTTTTTTTTTAATGAAATTTTGAATGAGTGTAAAATGCAAAGTATAATTATTATTATTATTTAAAAAAAAACAACCTATTTTAATTGTAAGGCTTTTTAGAGTGATTATGTAATTTCGAGTCTAAGTGAGTTATTACCAGTCTAAGATATTTATGTTTGATGTGAAAAAAAAGTGAAAAAAGGGAATGTGTGTCTATCATTGATTAACAATAGGATAAAATGACCTGCACTGAAACCAAATTACAAGTCTGTAATAATAACTAAACAGCTTTGACAAATCAAAGATTAATACTGTTTTGGTTCAGTAGATGTATTATTGTGACATTGGAACAGTTTTGGATTGATCAAGATATTGTCACCTTGTTTGTTCACTAACATAAACATATGACCAGAAAGTGATGAAGAGTTTGTGGTGTACAGTACATCATCTTAGGAATGTATGTTATGAAGATTTAAAATACTCATTTTGAACTGAGTATGTATAAACAAAAAAAAAAAACAACAAAAAAAACTGGGTATGTATGTTTTATAGAATTCTATTGAGGTTCAAACTTGGATGATATTTGAGATTGTCAAGTGTGTCAGCGTACCCCATTTTTAAACAGCCATATCTCCAAAAGTATGAAAGATAGAGACTTCTTTTTGTTATAATGTTTTTTTTTAAGTTAGGTCTTATCTTTATGGTGATACAACTATGAGTTTTGAACATTAAAAGAAATAATTTAATTTTGGCTGCTGGTACCTAAGTTAGGTCTTATCTTTATGATGATATGACTATGAGTTTTGAACATTAAAATAAATAATCTAAGCTAGGTCTTATCTTTATGATGATATGACTATGAGTTTTGAACATTAAAATAAATAATCTAAGTTAGGTCTTATCTTTATGATGATGTGACTATGAGTTTTGAATATCAAAACAAATAATTTAATTTTGGGCTGCCGTTACCTAGCACATACATGTTTATGGTATATCTGTGACGCAGGTGAATAACACCAACGTGAGGTGGAGCGAGTTTGTCTCTCACTGGGCGCTGTGGTCGGTGTACATCGCTCACTTCTGCATGAACTGGTCCAACTACATCATCATGCAGTGGCTGCCCACCTACCTGACGCGCAGCCTGGGTGCTAGTCCTGGCTCCATCATGTTCACTGCCGTGCCTTATATCATGAACTCTTTAGTGGGCGTTGGTGAGTTCCTTTTTTAGTGGATCGGTATGGGTGGCTGGATAGCTAAGTGGTCAGAACGCCCGCTTTCCCCAAGTCAAGTTAAGCAGCATTGAGAGTGGTTACCAGTTGGATGGGTGATTGTTTGCGCTCCTTAGCTTCAGTGCAGTCCCCCAAGTTCACTCAGCTGTAAATGGGTACCTGCCCTCTTTAGGGTCAGGGAAGGTAAAGCAGCGAGGGAGAGGAGATGGGCGCTGCCCTCACTATGCTGGTCCCTAGATAAGCTGAGATCTCTGACACCTTGCTCCCCTAGGGCACACACACACACACACACACACACACACACACACACACACACACACACACACACACACACACACACACACACACACACACACACACACACTCTGCACAAGTACTATTATAACAGCATGGCATTATAAAACCTTACCTGTTTTAACTGAACAAAAATATTGACTCAATGACTGTGTAGAAAACAAGTTGCACTTAATCAGTTGCAACTTCCACTTTGTAAAACACAATTTCTCTAAGACTTTTTTCAAATGAAAAAAAGGCTTAAAATGAGAAAAAATTCTATTATCATGAATTGTTATCCTGATTGTATTGAAGAGGTATTTTGATAAACTCTCTCACTCTGTCTCTGTCTCTGTCTCTGTCTCTCTGTCTCTGTCTCTGTCTCTCTCTGTGTCTCTCTCTCTCTCCTTTCTGTCTCTGTCTGTCTGTTTCTGTCTCTCTGTCTGTCTGTCTCTGTCTCTCCCACCCTCTCTCTGTCTCTGTCTCTCTCTCTGTCTGTCTCTCTCTCTCTGTCTCTCTCTCTCTCTCTCCCCCTATCTCTCTCTCTCTCTGTTTTTCTCTGGCATTTCATTTTTAGCTTATTATATATATATATCTCTATATCTATATATATCTATATATCTCTCTATATCTATGATATATATTTTTTATCTTTTTTTTGTCAGCGGCGGGTCATTTCGCGGACTCACTGATTGCCCAGAAGTGGACGGTGCTGTCGGTGAGGCGGCTGATGACCAGTGTGGGTCTGCTGGGTCCTGGCCTGTTCCTCCTCTTCTTCAGCGCCGTCAACAGTTTGCCTCTGGCTGTCTTGTGCGTGTGTGTGTGTGTGTGTGGGGTCAGTGTGGGGTTATGTGTGGGTGTGTGTGTGGGTGTGTTTGTGTGTGTGTGTGTGTGTGTGTGTGTGTGTGTGTGTGTGTGTGTGTGTGTGTGTGTGTGTGTGTGTGTGTGTGTGAATGGTCGCAAGGTTTTGGAATATATATATATATATATATATATATATATATATATATATATATATATATATACATATATATATATGGAGAGAGAGAGAGAGAGGGGGGGGGGGGGGGGAGAAAGAGAGGGGAAGTTGAAAAGATCTCAGTGGTTAGCATACATTTTATGTGTGGGGAAGGTGATCATTATGAACAAAAATCAGTAATCTGATGGTTATAAAAGCTGGCTTTACAATTGTTATTCATTCAGCCTGATGAAGCTTCAGGATAGAAGTGAAAATTTGCTGAAAATACAGAGATGAAGCTGAACACAGTTGTGTTTTTATCATTATTTTACTGTTTTACCTCAACTGTGTGCTTGGAGGGAGTGGTGCCAGCAGAATTGAGGGTTTTTATCAAGTCAACTGTATATCATGTGCGTGTATATGTACTGCAGGGAATTTTGAGACTGTCCTGTCGCAGAAGCAAGTCTGGTGTTTTTGGCTATGTTTCATGTTTGGTTGAGTGTTGGTGTGTATATGTTTAGTGATGAGGGAGGAGAAGCCTTGTGGTTAGAGTGTTGTACTTGTCATTCAACTGTCCTGAAGCCAAGAAGTCCTAGTTCACCCTGCTGTAAATGGGTACCTGCCCCCTTGAGGGTCAGGGAAGGTAAAGCAGCGAGGGAGAGGAGATGGGTGCCGCCCTCAATATGCTGGCCCCTAGAGAAGCTGAGGATGCCTCGCTCCCCTATGACCACATAGGTTATGGGACACCTTTACCTTTTACCTTTTTTAAATTGAAGATGTGCATGTGTACAGGAATGCATACATGCCTGCATGCGTGTGTATGTTTGTGTGTGACTCTGTGTGTGTGTGTGTGTGTGTGTGTGTGTGTGTGTGTGTGTGTGTGTGTGTGTGTTGTGTGTGTGAGTGTATGTGTGTGTGTTTGTGTGTGTGTGTGCGCGTGCGCATAATCATGTGCATGCCTTCCCATGCTCACAGTTTATTGTAGGTACATTGTCTGGACACATTTCAATAATATCTCTGCCTGAAGTTGGAGTGCGCCTACCTTAACGCTAGGCAAAAATGGCTTAGTACACAAAAATCTAACTAGTTGTGAACGTTGGATCTCTTAGCCAAGGAAGGAAAAATAGAAATGTCAAAAGGATTTTTATTTAACATATATAAAAATGATTTTGTCCGCAGTTTTGTGTCCTTGTCCTTGGGTCTGAGTGCCTGCAATTCCTCTGGTCACCTCAGTAACCATGCTGAAATCGCTCCCAGTTATGCCGGAATCACTTTCGCCATATCCAATACACTTGTAAGTTTTGTTCTGTTTTTGGTTGTTGTTTTTTTTCTCTAGTATTTGTGTTTTAATATTTTTAGAGGGAGGGAGAGAGAGAGAGAGAGAGAGAGAGAGAGAGAGAGAGAGAGAGAGAGAGAGAGAGGAGGGAGAGGAGGGGGGAGGGCAAAGATGAATCAATTATTATTTCTTTAGTGTAATAAAATGAGCAGAAATACTGTTTTTTCTTACATCAAAACATTGGGATAGAAAAAGTGCTATAGGGAACTTGCTCAACAATATGATAACAAGAGCTCTTCTTCATAAGCACACACAATCTAAAACATATATATACAAAATGATATTTTTGATTGATAAATGTCACGATAGATCATGCAACAAAATTTAGCAGAGAAAAATAAATGTGGGGAGGGAAATGAGAGGGTGAGGGAACAAGAGAAAAAATAGGAGATAAGGGGAGGGGTGTGGAAGGGTAAAGATAGGGGGGTTGGGGGGGGGGGGGGGGGAGGAGAAAGCAAATGAGTGAGAATTAATTTCCAGAGCAACAGTGAAATGTAACTTTGCCAAAACAAGAAAATGACACAATTTTTTTTGATATATTTATTTTGTTTTATTTTATTTATTTATTTTTTAAAAAAGAAAATGACACAACTCTTATTCCTAGGACTGGGGGCAGGATGGGGGAGAGGGGTTGGGGTGGAATTGGAAGTAATTAAGCGAGAATTAATTTCCAAAACAAACAGTGAAATAGTTAGTACCAAAACAAGGAAATGACATCATTCTTATTCGTAGGATTTGGGTAGCTTAAAAAAAAAAATTGCTACACTTTGTTGTAGTGCATATTGTTTATATATATATATATATATATATATATATGAAAAAATAATTGCTGCATTTTGTTCATGCTGTTTTAATTTTTAATTTAATTTTATTATTATTATTTTAAAAATTCTTTTATATTGAGGATAATGGAATAAGCACTTGTGTGCTATTTTACATCCAGTCCCTGTGTGTATGCAGTTTTGTAAATCTTGTCATCTGTTCCCACCGGCACACAATAGCCTACTCTTACGAAAAGCGGAACAGGATTTAACGTATGCGCAAGATGTTCTGCGTGCATTCGTACACGAGGCGTCTGTTGATAGTCTCATCCGAAGGACTTTTGGGGAGAGTGGAGTCAGCTAAGATTTTTTGTATATACCAACATCTTGTTGTGCAGGCCACAATTCCGGGTATCACGTGCGGACCGTTGACAGCAGAGCTAGTGACCCAGTCTCACGGCCGGTGGTTACCCGTCTTCGTCATCGCTGCCGGCGTCAACTTCGTGGGAGCCATCATCTACCAGAGTCAGAGCGCGGCCAGTCAGGTCTTGTGACCTCAGCCCCTACCTTCCCCCTCTCCCACCTCCCCTCCACCCCCCTCCCCTCCATTCCCCCCTTCCTGTCTTCCCAGTGCCCCTCTCCTCCTTCGTGAGTGTTTGTGTATGTTTGGATGACGGAATGGGGTGGGGGAAGGGGAAGGTGTCACACTACCGATGTGTCTGTTTTATTTTCTTTCTCGGTTATTTTTCTCACCCACCCTTTTCAGCATGGCATTGTGTGGAAGATAGTCATGGTGGTCACATCATTGTCCCTTCTTGGTCTGTATTGATCGATTGATCCATCGATGCTTCTATCCTCTTTTCAGTTGTGTGTGTGTGTGTATGTGTGGTGTGTGTGTTGTGTGTGTGTGTGTGTGTTGTGTGTGTGTGTGTGTTATGTGTGTGTGTGTGTGTGTGTGTGTGTGTGTGTGTGTGTGTGTGTGTGTTGTGCGTGTGTTGTGTGTGTGTGTGTGTGTGTAGACTATGGCTGAAATATCTTCAGCTGTTACCCCCTCCCTCCCTATCAGCACGTGATAGTATGAAAGACTGAGCAGAAACAACATAGTGGATCGAGGTGGAATTTTATCAGTTGAGAGGCAGTGTTCTAAATTTTTTCTTTCTTTTTTTTTTTTTGCTCAGGAAGTGTAGATTGTTTGGGGTGACATGTTACAGCTCTCCTACTTTTTTTGTTGTTGGTTTGTTTGTTTGGAGTTTTTGTGATTTAATTCATTCTTCTTATTTAAAAAAAAAAAGATTTTTGTGTGCCTGTTTTGTTTGATTTTGTCACACTGTTTCCCTGTAATTTAACACTATTTTTTTTTTCAATGAGTCAGATTCAGAATAGGCAATATGAAAGAAAAAAAAATTCATAAAAACACAAAGTTTTGGCTTTCCATGGAGAAGAATAGTTTGGACTTTTGAAGTTCTTCTGTGTTCCATTCCATGTGACATGGATAGTCAGTCAGTCAGTGCTGTGGGCAAGGTCTGTCACCAGCCCGAGCCATGTCACTAATCCCTGCATTTTGTCTCCGTTCCCCCCCCTTCCCTCTTTCTGTAAAGGGCCATGTTTGTTGTTGTGATGTGTCGGTGTGACTGGAAAATGTGGCCCAGGGTGCCTGAGGAGGACCATTGACAGGTGTGTGTGTGAGATCTTCAAGCTGTAAAGATGGATGAATTTTGAGACGTTTTAGTACCGAGGATTTGTCTTTTTTTTGTTTTTGAGGGGCCTTTGAACTCTTCTTTATCACTTTGGTTATTATTATCATCATTGCTTTTATTCTGATGAACGTGTATGCTTGTTTCTTACTGTGTTTTATCGGCGTGTAAGTCACTCACAGCTAGTTGAGATCAAACATGTATATTTATTTGATCTCTGCCATCCTCTTTAACTCCTTGGCCATGGTTTCAGATTATGTAGAAGAAGCTGGCTAATACTGTGGATGAAAATTGCATCTAGATTTTGAATTGACGTCACTTGATCCATTTTTGTGTAGACCTGCAAAGTTACAAAGGGATTGGTTTAGAGACTGAAGCCTGAATTTGATGTAGCTCGATTTATTTTCACCACCATTTGTAATTGACCAGATTGAAGACAAAATTCTGCTTCTGCTCGTTTTTCTCCCCGTTTGTCATGTAGATTACTTTGGACACTTGAGATTTGTTGCTGGCCTGACCAAATCAGCATTGAGAATCTCGGCAGCACAAAAAAATGAGCTGTCTGCAGATGAAGAAATACTCTTGAGAGGTTGGAGATCACTCATTCCATAAGCTTGCTTCCAGCATTAGACCACAGCTTTCCGGGCACTGCTTGCTGAAGAAAACTTGAATTACCTCTGGCTTGATCAATCTTGGCTGGGTGTCTTGTACGATTTAACTGGTTTTCAAAATTGTGTTTCCAAAGATTTTTTTGTTTATGTTTTATCCATTTCTTTCTTTTATTTACTGACTTTGAAGGAGTTTTGCATAGACTTATTTTCCAATTTCTGGTTTGTCATGCGAAGGACTTCAGAGTTTATTTGCTAGTCAGTCCTAATCAGCATTGAAGAGTCACATGAAAAAGTAACCTGCAGGAAAAGAAATTCTCCAAAGATGCTGGAGGGGGGTCAGTCCCATGCTCCACATGCCTGCATCCAGCATCACAGAGCAAGTCATCACTTAGAAACGGCAGGGAAGTTAAGAAAAAAAGGTTCCTCATAAAAATATGTGGTCCTTTGAGCTGGATATCGACTGAAGGACAGGCCTTACCTGAAAACATGTAGAGTGTCTGGCTTAAGAACAGAATGGCTGGAGAGTGCTTGTTCATAGCTACATCTCAGACAACTCTGTTGGTGCTGAAGTTGACGACGATGATGATGATGATGGTAATTATGATGCTGATAGTGATGATGATGATGACGGTAATAATAATTGTCATGTTATATATGGTATTTATATACAGTACTATGTTTTGTGAAAACAAACCAGAGTGTGAGAGAGCTTCTGATGATGTTGATGCAGATATGGAGAAGGTCACACAGACTGAAGTGTGATAACTGACAGCCACATTGGACAGAGTGGCAAATGTCCTTCTCAAAGGCCCGTAAGAAGGAAGCCAAGAGCACTATGTGAGTTAACTGCCTCAAAAGATGTCTTCATTATCCTACTTTGATTAAAAAAAAAAAAAAAAAAAAAGGAGAGAGAAAACATCAGCTGAAAAACCCTTATCATTTGCTGTTAGTGTTGGTTGTGCTACCGAGTTTGTAATGGAGGATTTAAACTGAAGCTGAAATTCTTATCTAAAGAATATAAAGTTTTTCCAGAAGCAATAAAACAAGCATAGAAATTATTTCCCAGTAGGGATGAATTCTGTGGGTTCCAAGCCCTGATTAAATTTTTTATATTATTATTACTATTATTACTATTACTATTACTATTACTATTATTATTATTATTATATATTATTATTATTATTATTATTATTATTATCATTATTATTATTATTTTATTATTATTATTATTATTATTATTATTATTATTATTATTATTATTATTATTATTATTATGTATACATTTTTTTTTAAAATATCAGATTTTCAGTTTTTCATGAAAACTCTTGAGGTAGAGTAGACTCTTTGTGAGAATGATCATCACACTGCAAAAGACAATTTTTTGTCCTTAGCTTCTGTTGTATTTTTTGTTTAATGGCATCTCTTTTGGGAAGTATGCACTAACCTTATTAGCCTGCTGATTTCAGATACTTAAAAAATACACCTTACAAGGTGTATGGTGTCAAATTTTGTATTGTAGAATTTGAATTGTATCATGAAGCTTTATGTATGTGTGATGAATGATTATTTATCCTTCTTGGAGGAAAGTGTTACATGAAATCATTGTGCATGGGATATGATGGTTACAAAGCATTTTAAACCATTACATTTTTTTTTAGAGAAAAGTATGGCCAGGTGTAGTTACTGGAATGGGGAGGAAAGTATATATTTTATCAAAACATTGTTACGGCTTGCAACATTGTTCTGGACTATATTGAAGATAGCAGTGCATGGTAGATGAAACTTTAGATTTTATGCCAGTGAAAGGTTTGTTATTTATTTATTTATTTTTTTTTTTACCAAGCATGGTAAGTCTT
This sequence comes from Stramonita haemastoma, assembly GCA_030674155.1. Taxonomy (NCBI): domain Eukaryota; kingdom Metazoa; phylum Mollusca; class Gastropoda; order Neogastropoda; family Muricidae; genus Stramonita; species Stramonita haemastoma. The sequence continues at coordinate 46,384,932 of CM060323.1, forward strand.
ATTCCTTTAGTTGTGATTTTGAACCAGTTAATTTTTTTTTTGCTACAACGGTGTTAAAAAAAAAAAATCTCACAGAGACTATCTTGAGTTGGCTTACTTCTTATTCAGTACATCAGTTTTTGTCATCCATTTTTGATGATCAGCATGGTTACAATAAAGGCATTCAGATGGTGATGTGTCAGTTAGGCGAAGATTGCGTTTCTCAATGCCACAGTGGCAAAACACGAAGTGAGAAGCAAGGTCTATTAACCATATGATTCCTTTAAAAAAAAAAAAAAATTCATTTTATTTTTTAATATTTTTTTTAACCATATGATTCCTACCAATTTGTGTGCCTGTCAGTATATCATACTTAGTAACTGACCTTCGTGGGAAGGTTAAAGTATTTTTGATTTCACATACATCTTCCCACCCCAAACACCTCGCATTGCATTTCATTACACTTCCATTCTTTGCTTATCGTTTGGTGTGTAGCGTTTATTCACACAACTAACACATTCCTCTCCCCATTTGATTTAAAAGAACAGCAGCAGTACCCTACCTCTGAATAAATCTTGAACATGTTTAAACGTTGAGATTTCAAGCAGAAAATAGCGATCAGCATGCTGAAATCCTGAGAGAGGGGAAAGGTGAGCAACGCAATCTTCGCCCAAATGCCCGATCCTCCATTCAGCCAGTTGCACAAGGAGTCAGGACAGTGAACATTTTGGCTGCGCTGCTTGCCCCTCTGGCAGTCTCCCTACTAGGTGAATGCACGCAGAACATCTTGTGCACACGTTAAATCCTGTTCCGCTTTTTGTAAGAGTAGGCCATTGTGTGCTGGTGGCAACAGATGACAATATTTACAAAGCTGCATACACACGGGGACTGGATGAAAAAAAGCACATGAGTGGTTATTCCATTATCCTCGATATAAAAGAATAAATAAATAAATAAATAAATATTATGGGTCCAAGCAGAAATGTATGTGACTTACAAGTATTATTCTCAACTAGGGGCCAGGTTCAAAAGGTGAAAATAACCAGGTTTGGGACTCGGAAATCCCCCACTCTCTCACCTTGCTCAGATCTCATCTGTCTGGCCTGGTGAGATCTAATCTCTTAATCTTGCTTAGATCTACTCTCTCTGTCTCTCCATATTTAGCTGAATCAGTAATATTGAAACTTTGGGGCTGATTTTGATTGAGAAAAAAACGTTTTTTTTTGGTCTTTCTATTTATTTGTTTCACCAACTTTAAAAGCTTTTAAATGATATGCAATAATTTACTTAAAAACTTTTTTTATTGTTACTTTAAAAAAAAAAGTTAACAATATGATTGTATATTTTAATTTAATTTTTTTTGTCTGGTGTTAACCGTGTGTGAAAGCTTTGTTTTGCATTTGAAGTGTTTTTTCTTAAGAAATTTGAGGGAATATAAAATATATATAAAAAAGAATTATCACAGCCATGAGGGCCAGTAAAAGTTAAAAAATATCCTTTTTTTTTTTATCCTGTTATAGGTTTGACATTTTGCTTCTTTTTTTATGGTCATTTCCTATAGGAATAGTTGCATTTCTGTGTTAGTCATATAAACGTTTGTTTTCCTTTTGTCATCTTTATATTTGCTTTTTAAAATTAAAAATTTTTTATTATTATTTTTTTTTAGTTATTTGGTTTATGTCAGTGATACGGATATTTTTTTATTTTGTGCAGTGAATATTTGTTTTGATTTTTATTTGGTGTGTGTGAACAGTACCCCAGCTGTGAATGTTAATTATTCTTTTTTGTCCTCGTAAAATGTTTTCTGCCTTCGCTTTGATGTAGTTTGTTGTTAAAAGACCAATTGTATGAATGAATGTATGCTGTCATTCGTTGTAATGAACATTTGCATTTCTTTTTTGATTTGTTTAGCTTATATTGCTGTCATTTTTCGCAGTCATTTATTTTAAGCCTGAATTACCATAAATTTAAATGTTATGGTTCTTTTTTTTTACCAAGAATATTTCCTTCTCTTATCATTTTTTCTTTAAAAAAAAAAAGAATAAAAAAGAAAAGTGATTGTATTTGTCATTTAAGTGTTAGGCTCCTCCCCCCTCAGGAATGTGCTAACCAAAAATGTGATAAAAAAAATTTGGTGCAACCTCAGCCACTAGTTAAATGTTTCATTGAGCTTGGTGCTAATATTTATGAACATATTATATCCAAAACTATGTCACAACTTAAAGAGTGTACAGTGAACAAAATGTCCACCCCCCACCTCCCTCTTAAAAAAAAGAAAGAAAAAGAAAAAGCAGCAACAACAACAACAGCAACAAAAAGTGAAAACAACCAGAATGAAAAGTTACTGAAAGATCTCAATAAATCACTGAAAAAGTACCCCCCCCCCTGAAAAACAAAGTAACCCCCCCCCCCCAATCCAAAACCCCAACAATAACCCCTCTTCTCCCCCCAAAAAAAACCAACAACAACAACAATACCCCCCCCCCCCCAAAAAAAAAAAAAAAAAAAAAAAAGCAAAAAACTGCAATGTATTAGATTTTTATTTTTTGGGGGCAAGGTTTTGTGATTCTTAATACCTGCCAACTTTTCAGAGTTGAAAAATGGTTATTTTTCTTTAACCCACTGCTATTCATCTGGCATACAGTTTTTGTTTGTTTGTGTGTTCCTCAGCTAGAGCTCTGAGGTTCACCAATGGTGAGATTTCTCGTATGCCACCATTCACTCACCATTAAGGTAGACACATTCTGACTTAAAGAGAGCATACATATTACCATACTTATTTTGTACTGGAAAAGAACAGAACAAATTATATGCTGGCATGTTTATATGCAAATAAATTTCACGGCTTTTTCCTATCTTTTGTCGTTGTTTTTAATGTAAATGTTTAATCGCTGGCAGAGATTATATATTTTTGTGTGTGTGTTGCACATGTATGAGTTTCTTCTGCATGCATTCTTTGTATAATTCTTAATTTTTTTATCATTTTTTTTTTTTTTAAAGTTGTGTCATTTTGTTATTTTTCTGATTTCGCCTCTCGGACATGGGTATTTGTGTTTATGGGTGTATGCTCATGCACTTGTACCCAAACTTGTATGCATGGAAACATGCATGTGTGCTCAAACATATACAGACACACATAGACATAGACACAAGACACATGCACATACACCATAATGTGCATGCATGAAAACATGCATGTGTGCACAAACATGTACATGCACAAACATGTACAGACACACTGACAAAGACTCAGACACATACACACACTCCCATACGCATTGCACGCACACAGTCTGGTCCTTCCTATAGTGGTGTGTATGAAAATTTAAAAAATGGAAAGCGGAGAAACTAAAAGGTTGTTTGTTCTTGCCCCCTCCCCCCCCGAAAATGTCTGGTCGCTTCCTATAGTGGTGTGTATGAAAATTAAGAAGTGGAAAGCAGAGAAGTAAAAGGTTGTTTGTCCTCTCCCCCCCCCCCCCCATCCCTCCTGATACCCCCCCCCCCCAAAAAAAAGAAAAAAAGTCTGGTCTCTTCACATAGTGGTGTGTATGAAAATTAAGAAGTGGAAAGTACAGTAAGTAAAAGGCTGTTTGTTCTCCTCCTCCCTCCCAAAAAAAGCTGTACACAGAAGTGTAGCAAGCAGTTTTACCCTAAAAAAAAGAATACATAAGTGATGTATATTTATCTTTACACAAGATCTTTTTCTGTTGCTGAAACGAAAGTAAATCACACATTTTTATTTATTTATTTTTATTTTTTTTTATAGCAGTGTCACCTACAAAAGGAACACACAAGTGATGTATATATCTACACAAGATCTTTTTTTCTTTAACAAATGAAGTCACATTCATAACAACAACTATAAGGAATACTTAGAAACAACTCTCTCCCCTCTCTCCCCTCTCCTCCCTCCCCTCTCCTCCCTCTCCCTCCTCTTCCCCTTCCCATTCTCACCCATCCCTCCCTATTTCCACCCCTCTACTTTTTTTATTTTTTATTTTTTATTATTATTTTTTTTTTATATACTTTTGGTGGCCTTAAACTGAATTTTCTTAATTTTGACTTCATGAAGAAGAAAATCTTGAGAGGAAGAAAGTACACTTCAAGAGGCAAACAAAAAAAAAAAAAGAGAAAAGAGAGAGAGAGAGAAAAAAGTGAGAATACCTTCAAACTGCAGAATGATCTCCATTTTTATTTTGTGGCAAGAAGAAGAAAAAAAAAGATAGACTAGAGCTGTCTTCATTTTTTAAAATTTCATTTTATTATTATTATTATTATTATTATTGTTATTATTATTATTATTATTATTATTATTATTATTATTATTATTATTATTATTTTAGTAATTATGTTCATTGAAAGCTTTAATGTTTCATTTTTATGCTCTCATAATACGTGTCACATGTCATCTGTATTGATTATTTTCCCCACAGCCAAAAAATAACTACATTGTTATTTACATTATATGAGTTGCAATTATATTAGATGCTTACACCTGAGTCCACACTGAAGACTAAAGTTTCTTTTGTGTATATATCAAATCATGAAAGAAAAGTCAATAACAGATGTTATAAATCTGTGGAGTAGTGTTCTAGGCACTGGAGAGTTTGAAAATTCTGACTTGACAAGTAAACAGTAAGGATTTGACTGTGGTGGAATCAGTGCTACAATGTAGTACACAATGTTTAAAAAACAAGAAAAACATAATCGTCCATGTGAAGTTTTTAGACATCGTCACGCATCAGTGACTCATTGTCTTGACTGTAAAATGTTCTGGGGCATCATGTTAAAATGACTGATGGTGGAAGTAGTGACTTATCTCTTAATCCTTAGCGGGACTAGTAATTTAAAAAAAAAGAAGTAGAAAGTAGTTAACAAATAAAAATTTGTGTTTGGGAGATCTCTGTAAATCCATTAGTGATGGGCCTTTGTTCGAGACTTTCATTGTTTTCGACAATCTCAATCGAATCGGTTGGAACTAGTCGTTTTTGTAGTAACGTTTACTAGCAGTCCTTTGTGGGATGTTTTCAATAGCATGTGGGAAAAAGAAACTGGAGTTTTTTTTGTTCCGTTTGCCTGAAAGAGCAAAAAAAATACAAACCCCCAAAGTCGTGGTGTACAAAGATGATAACATGACTTGTGTTGTGTGTAGCATTAAAGAGCATATCAGGCCAGGAATTGTGTTGAAGACAATGATGGAGGTGGCTTGTGTTTGTATGGAGATAGTGACTGTATTGGATTGTTATTAGTATGCATGCTATTTATGAGATTTATGAGTGAAAATGGGAGAGGGATTGATTGAGGATATTATCCTTGTGATTACTTGTGTATGTGTGTGTGTGTGTGTGTGTGTGTGTGTGTGTGTGTGTGTGTGTGTGTGTGTGTGTGTGTGTGTGTGTGAAGAAAGAGAGAGAGACAGAGAGAGCGACAGAGGGAGGGGGGATATGGGAGGTTATATATTTCCTTTAAAAAAAAACAAAAAACAAACAAACGAAAACGAGAAATAACTGTGGGGTGCTAGTTGTGATTTTGAGAAAAAAAGCTGTGGTTTTGATAAAAATGGTGATCAGAAAGAACCCCTTGAAGTCAAGAACATTAAAGTGCTGAGAACTTGTGAACCCGAACAAAGGTATGTACGTTATAATATGCCCATTTTTACAACTCACTCCATGCAGGTGTATGCGTGCGTACACACACCCGCACCCCCCCCACACACACACACACACACCACACACACACACACACACACCAACACACCACATCACCCACACCACACACACACACCCCACGGTGTATACTTGGAAAGACTGTAAATTCTGTAATGAGAAAGTATCTATTACAAAATAGACTATTTGTGCCACGATAATGCCTTGAGAGTTTTGAAATGTGTGTGTGTGTGTGTGTGCTTTTATGTGTTTGAATTTGTGTGGTGTGTGTGTGTGTGTGTGTGTGTGTGTGTGTGTGTGTGTGTGTGTGTGTGTGTGTTGTGTGTGTGTGATGTGGTGAGTGTAGGTGGGATGGGGGTGGCAGGACAGGGAGAGAGAGAGAGAGAGAGAGAGAGAGAGAGAGAGAGAGAGAGAGAGAGAGAGAGAGAGAGAGAGAGAGAGATTTTCCCATCTTTAGTTTGCTTCTCAATATTTTGTTTTACAAAACTAATTTACATCTATTGAATGTTGCCGCACATCCTTCAAGGTTTTCAGTCTGCCTTATTCATGCTTTTTGGTATGGTACAGTGCATACTCATTTGAAAATATTTTGAAACTTATTTTTCTAATTGGGCGCTTTAAATATGGTCTTTAATTATTTTGCTCATTGTCAGAATGTGATATCATATTGTCATAAATCGCTGATGATGTTGAAGATGAATATGAGAATGACTTTGATGATGATGATGATGATGATGATGGTGATGGTGATGAAGATGATGATGAGATGATGATGATGATGATGATGATGATGATTTTAGTATACAGGGAAGGAAAGGGTGGGTTAGAAAATGTTTCTGTCTTGTATGCGTGATCTTTGAACAGATTTCAATCATCAGATTATTTTACTACAAAATCGTCTGCCTAATAGGCTGCTCTATCTACTTATATGTATAAATTATTATAAAAGAAAGGTCTTTAAATGATGCATTTGCAATGTCAATATCAGCAACTTTTTTTTTTTTTTTAATGTGTGGTGTGTATGAACAAAGGATGTGTGTCAGTTGTGTGTGTGTGTGTGTGTGTGTGTGTGTGTGTGTGTGTGTGTGTGTGTGTGTGTGTGTGAACGTGCTTGAGTGCATGTATATTTTTGTGGCACTTTTGAGGGCATATGTTTTTTTTTTATGGAAGGAAAGCCCCATGTGCATTATATGAATGACCCAATTGGAATTATAGTTTTTATTTTGAGATAGATGAAGTCAAACATACGTTCTTCCTTTAAAAAAAAAAATCTGGAAACAAAGATTTAGATAATTTCATTAATGCTACAGCTTTATGAAAATTTAGTTTGATATATTTGTGTGTGTGTGTTGTGTGTGTGTGTGTGTGTGTGTGTGTGTGTGTGTGTGTGTGTGTGTGTGTGTGTGTGTGTATGGGTGTGAGGGAGAGGGAGAGAGAGAGAGAGGCAGGCATAGGCTACTTTTGGCACGTGTGGATTTTAACTTGCACTCATATTGTTTTTTTTTTACTTATTGATTTTGATTTGAAAAGAACCAACTTTTTTTTTTAAATTAAAGCTTTTCCCAACAAAATGAAAGTTTAACCACAATGCACTGTTGCTTGCCAGTATTGGTGTGTGTGTGTGTGTGTGTGTGTGTGTGTGTGTGTGTGTGTGTGTGTGTGTGTGTTTTGTGTTGTGTGTGTGTGTGTGTGTGTGTGTGTGTGTGTGTGTGTGTGTGTGTGTGTGTGTGTGTTGTGTTGTGTGTGTGTGTGTGTGTTGTGTGTGTGTGTGTGTGTGTTGTGTGTGTGTGTGTGTGTGTGTGTGTGTGTTGTGTGTGTGTGTGTGTGTGTGTGTGTGTGTGTGTGAACTCAAGAGACAAGCCTATCGCTGCCTTGGTCTTTGCTGATGTGGGAGTCAGGTGAATATATATTTTTGTTTTGTAACCTGAAGGGCTCATGACTTAGGCCAAGAATTGAAGACGATAGAATCATGAGGAGGAGGAAAACCCTTCTTTTTTGGAGCAGAAATATTATGATTTGAATGCCCCTCTCTCTTTTCCTCTGTGTGTGTGTGTGTGTGTGTGTGTGTGTGTGTGTGTGTGTGTGTGTGTGTGTGTGTGTGTGTGTGATTTAGAGAGAGAGAGAGAGAGAGAGAGAGAGAGAGAGAGAGAGAGAGAGAGAGAGAGAGAGAGAGAGAGAGAGTTTGCCATGGTTATCTTTGCGTTTGTGCTTATTTGAATCTCATATGATATTTGTAATGATGCAGTGAAAAAGATTGTGACATTTGGTCATTATTTTCATTTATGTATTTTTTTTTATTTTTAGGAATGTTTAAAAAAAATTACACATTTTCCTCGCAAATTTGGCAGAAAATAAAAAAGGATGACAGAATAATTATAATCAGAACTATTTTCACTGTGTGTATTTTATTTTATTATTTTGTTGTTGTTTTTTTTATATCTGAAGTTGTGAGATTGTGTGACATTATAGTTTTGTGGTGAAATATATGGTGCATGCGTGGAAAGATGAAAAATGGTGGGTGTGTTTTGTGTGTGTGTGTGTGTGTGTGTGTGTGTGTGTGTGTGTGTGTGTGTGTGTGTGTGTTTGTGTGTGTGTTATTTTTTTTTTATTGTGTGTTGTTTTACAGTTATTTGGCTCAAAACTTTCTCTTCTGTGTCCGTCTGTCTGTCTGTGTGTCTGTCTGTCTCCCGCCCCTCTCTTTCTCTCTGTCTTTCTCTCGGTGTGTGTGCGTGCGTGAGCGCGCGCACGCGCGCGCGCGCGCGCGTGTGTGTCTCTCCACTGCACACACCCACACACCACCACACACACTACATCACACACACACACACACACACACTACACACAGAACATCTGTACACAATAGACCTGCTCCGTTTTTTGAAGAGTAGACGATGTGTGCCAGAGGGAATAGATGACAAAATTTACAAAACTGCATTCAAACGGTTACTGGATAAAATACACACATCACACATGAGTGCATTATTCCATTTTCTCGACAATAAAATTACAAATAGAAATAATAAGAGTATTGTAGTTAAGAAGGCACCCATCATCTTGAAGACTATGATTGCCTCTTCTTTAGAGCACAAAGCTGGATAAGTAATATGGAGGGAATGTTACCTTGAGCAGACCCCCTCTCCACGCCATGGAAGGTCCATTGGAAGGCAGTCGCCGTACGATGGTTCCAGTAACGTCGCAGGAGCCGTCAGAACGTTGCAATATACAGCCCCGAACCGTCCTGGGGACTCCCAACTCCCTGATAATAATAACAATAACAGTAATTAGAAAAACAAGAAGAAGAAGAAGAGAAGAACAACAACAAAAAATACAGTTTGCAGAGATGCTGGCATTAAAATTGAAAGGGAACCAGTTAACATAATTTTGCAAGAACCAGTGACTACTGATGTTGCTATGATTATTTCCAAGTCTTCTGCAAGTCCTTTTTTTATGGTAGGATTTTTGTTTACTGGTTGTTTGACTTTTAAAAAAATATAAAAAGTGTCTAATATCACCAAGTAAGGACTGACTTGAAATTGAAATACAACACATTTTTCTTTTATTTTATTTGGACACACACTGACTTGTTTCCTAAGATGATATTGCATTAACGCTCCATGTTAAATTCACGAGAATTAGACTTAGATCTATATCCATGAATACATGTTTAAAAAATAAAATCGTTCAATAGGGTTTGGCTTTAATCAGTTATGGCAAAATCTCCTCCGCCCTCCCCCACAAAAAAAAAGAAAAAGAAAGAGGGAAGTAAACTTGATGAAGAAGATTGATTTTTTGACCACCAGTTTTATTGTCAGAGCACACCAAGTCAAATCATATCCTAAGACCTAATGTGTGATTGGTCAAATTATTGACGTATCATCTAGGAGATAAAAAAAAAACAAACACACAAAAACAACACACTCCAAAACCACAACAGAATGGAATGGAACAAACTCCATATTGAAAACATGGCGCATAATGTTGAAACTTGCAAAGACAGTGTGAAAATTGTATTATTCACCCTGTTGCTGTTTCAATACCACAGAGGAAGTGAGCTACACACAGGGCCAGTTGGCACAAAGAACTCAACAGCAGACGACAACAAACTTGCCTTTCTCAATGGATCTAGGTCTAGACCGTTTATTCATAGACTACCTGGTAACAACAAACTTGCCTCTCTCAATAGATCTAGATCTAGATCTTTTCTCGAGGGACTACCTGGTAACAACAAACTTACCTTTCTCAATAGATCTAGATCTGTTATTGACCGACAACCTGGTAACAACAAACTTGCCTTTCTCAATAGATCTAGATCTAGATCTTTTCTCAACAGACTACCTGGTAACAACAATCTTGCCTTTCTCAATAGATCTAGATCTTTTCTTGACCAACTATCTGATAAGGAAAAACTTGCCTTTCTCTTTAAATCTAGACTTAGATCTGTTCTTGAACGACTGTATGGTAAGAATTCCAGCAGACCTACGGAATTAAAAGAACACTCCAAACATCTACCACGGTTTCCTCGCGGTTTTGGAGACAGCATGAAAAACATGTGGGAGAAATTGCGAGGCAAGCAGTCTGGGGAGTGGCCTGGGATCTATCGAGAGAAGAAGCGTCCAAAGTGTATCAGGACTACTACGAGTGCTTGAAGAAGCGCCTCAAAGAATCCCAGAGGCTTCAGAGTGGACAGCAGAAAGGCGTTCACGCCATCATGGCTCTGGAAGGGAACGAGTCACTTGAAGTGCACAGTGGGTAAGTTTACGAGTTATTTCCTGGAGGGGGTAGGGTAGGAAGCAGCAGGGAGAGGGAGATGGCGATACAGAATAATTTAGTAGTAGTATGGGCATCATCTCTCGGAAGACTATGAGTTGTGCCTAGTCTTAGAGCGCAAGCTGAAGTATGTATGAGGCAGCTGTTACCATGCAGGACCCCTCCACGGCCGGGATATCCATTGGAGGCACAACGATACGATGGTTCAGTAGTCAGACCAGACGTTGCATACAGCCGAGCCCTTGGGACCACTCCGATTTCTCAGGATGGTGTTAAACACGACCCTGTGTGCATGTGGTTGTTATAATTTGTCATCCGCTCCTACCGCCACGTAGCTACTTTCGAAGTGACGGTTTTAACGTGTGGAGATGTCTGCATTCGAACGGGCTCGGTTCGAGTTCATCGATCTGGTGGTCGGAGATCGCAACGCAATTCGCAACGTTTTAAGCTCCAGGCTATCCTGTGTTCACGAAGCCGGAATGCAGCTACTTTATGGTGGGGGAAAAAACCGGTCGCTACGCTGAAAAAAAACAACAAACCTTTGGTGAGCTTGCGAGCCCAAGCCAAAGGAACACAAACAAATTTCAAAGTGGTTGATTGCATAGTGTCTCCAACAGAAAGAGGGACGACTAGGCAAGTTTTTTTTTTTTTTTAATTTTTTAAAATTGACTTTGAGGAAAAATGCTTGTTAATATTGGCTTGGCATAGTTGCCTATCAATGTTTGCATACATATTTCTTTGTGGGAAATGGCTAGGGCAAAAATACTAACTTTCTTGAATCAAATTATATGTTTTATTATTTTTTTTTTAAAGAACACATAGCCTTCTTTCTTTCGTTCTTTCTTTTCGTTTTTTTTCTCTTTTATTTTTTAAATTTTTTTTAAGATATAAACTCAGATTTATCATGTATACGTAGATGGCAGGAAGATACTGTTTTAAAATTGACATTCATAAAGAATAATGTTGTTTGAAATGGTTCTGCCATGTCTGCAGATTATGGACTTTCGGACATTCTGTGTGGAATGCATTTAAGTGAAACTGTCAATGAGGCAACCAACTGACAACAGTTGGGATTTTCCCACTTCACAATGATAGCAAAGACAGTTCTGACTTACCTGGAGTTAACATCAGTATCAACTTCACTCCCCCAAAAGTCTTTCGCATAAGATTATTTAACCAAAAAACATCTTGCGCCCACACAAAAAACCCCGTTCCGCCTTTCGAAAGAGTAGACGATTTCGTGCCAGTAGGAATGGATGACATAAAAAAAAAACTAAACAAAACAACCAACCAACCAACCAACCAACCAACCAACCAACCAACCACCCACCAACCAACCAACAACAACCAAAACCAACCCCCAACAACACAACAACAACAAAACATCCCAACCCAAACAACAACCCCCCAAAAACAACAAACAACAACAACAACAAAAACAAAACAAAACAAAAAACCCCGCATGCCACAGATACTGTGTTTAGACACCATCACCCAAGTCGGAATGCAGCTACCTTCACGGTGGATAAAGACGGTTACATAACGCAAAATCTCACCATCGGTGAACCTCGGAGCTCTGTCTGAAAAACGAAAAAAAGAACTACAAGATTTGATTTAGCATGCATCCTGACCTAACATACACCCCATCCAATCCTATATAGGGGAGGAGAGAAGAAGAAGAAGAAGAAGAAGAAGAGGGGGAGGAGGAGAGGAGGAGGAGGAAGAAGAAGAAGGAGAAAAAGAAGAAGAAGAAGAAGAAAAAGAAAAGAAGAAGAGGGGGAGGAGAAGAAGAAGAAGAAGAGGAGAGAAGAAGAAGAAGAGAAGAGGAAGAAGAGAAGAAGAAGAAGAAGAAGAAGAAAAGAAGAAGAAGAAGAAGAAGAAGAAGAAGAAGAAGAGGGGGAGGAGGAGGAGGAGGAGGAAGAAGAAGATGGAAGAAGAAGAAGAAGCAGAAGAAGAAGAAGAAAACCAAGAAGAAGAAGAAGAAAACAAGAAAGAAAGAAAGAAAGAAAGAAAGAAAAACAAGAAAAAAGAAGAAGAAGAAAGAAATTTAAACGAAACATTACTTTTCCTTCCCAGCTCGCGGCCAGACCGTGACAAACTTTCCCAACAGGCCACATGGGAGCTGGTCAGACGCTCCGATTCTTCGCTGGTGCCCGTTGTGGGCCGCGCAAAACGCGTGAAGCAGGCAGCCCAGGGCTCGCTGACCTTGAAGGACATCCAGCTGGACGATGCTGGACAGTACATCTGTCTGGACACCCTCAGAGAATACGTGGCCATCTACCAAGTGGACGTCAAGATCCAAGAGCGACGGAAAATGGTTTGGTGGGGGGTGGGGGTGGGGGATATTTAATTAATTTGAGTTAACAGGCTGTGTTTTTTTCCCTTCTGTTTTTATTTTATTTTATCATTGCCGTGATGTGATTAGTGTCATCTTTTTTGTGGTTATCCATGCACTCCCTTCCTTCCTTCCTTCCTTCCTTCCTTCCTTCCTTCCTTCCTTCCTTCCTTTCTTTCTTTCTTTCTTTCTTTCTTTCTTTCTTTCTTTCTTTCTTTCTTCTTGTCTGTCTGTCTGTCTGTCTGTCTGTCTGTCTGTCTGTCTGTCTTTCTTTAAAAAGTGTTAATAGATAGATTAGTTTCATTCACTGTACTAACTGCTCATTCTTTATGGAGTCATTGTGACATTGGGGGGACAGGATAGCTCAGTGGTCAGAGCACTCGCTTTCTCCTAGCTAAGGTTAAGCAGCATCAAGCGTGGTTACCAGTTGGATGGGTGACCCGTTTGCGCGCCTTGGCTTCAGTACAGTCCCCCAGTTCACCCAGCTGTAAATGGGTACGGGTACCTGCCTTCTTTAGGGTCAAGGAAGTTGAAGCAGCGAGGGAGAGGAGATGGGCGCCGCCCTCAATATGCTGGCCCCTGGAGAAGCTGAGGTCTCTGATGCCTCGCTCCCCTACGACCACATAGGTTATGGGACACCTTTACCTTCCCCAAATACCTCACTAGAGCTCGGAATGATCCCAATCAAATTTTTCTGTTTCTGCTTCTAGCAGTTGCCTGCTTTCAGGGTTTATTCACTCATTTACTTATTTATTTACTTATATATTTATTCATGTGTACCATTCAATATTTATTCGCTTACATACTTAATTATTTGTAGCGTTCACAGAGATAGAGAGAGAGAGAGAGAGAGAGAGAGAGAGAGAGAGAGAGAGAGAGAGAGAGAGAGAGAGAGAGAGAGAGAGAGAGAGAGAGTGGGCCCACGGGTGTTGTGAACTCCCTCCCTTCCTCCCTCCCTCCACCCCTCTCTCTCTATCACACACACACACACACACACACACACACACACACACACACACACACACACACACACACACACTTGACAAAGTTGCATACACACGAGGACTAGATGTAAAAAAAAACCACACATGAGTGCTTTTTCCATTATCCTAAAGAAAACTCCCAAAACAAAGAAAACACACACACACACACACACACACACACACACACACACACACACACACACACACACTCGCCCCCCTCCCCCAATCTCCCCCCACCCCCACCCATAACACCTCTCTCTGTACACTCACACACACACACACACACACACACACACACACACACACACACACACACACACACACCCACACCCCCCCACACCCACACCCACACACCCACACCCACCCACCGACACACACACACACCTTCTTCTTCCTCTTCTTCACCTGTCCCGTAGTCCCGTGGATCGCGGGGGCACAACTGACAATTTTGAACCAGCTTCCTCCACTCCAAACGGTCCTTCCTTCACTTCCACACAACATGACTGGTGTGTGGTTCCAACATCACAGACACGAAAGGTATACTGTGCAGATCAAGATGGGGGAACGGTTACTGAACACCACTGTGCTGGAAGAGCACAACCTTCAGCTGATGACTGCCTGGTCCTCCTGGGGACAGTGCGACTCCTGCGATGTGCCAGGCTCCCAGAAACGCACAGGAGTTTGTGTGGTTAAGGTCTGCGGGGTTCTCTCTCTCTCTCTCTCTCTCTCTCTCTCTCTCTCTCTCTCTCTCTCTCTCTCTCTCTCCTCTCTCTCTCTCTCTCTCTCAAAGCAATGCAACACCATGAAGTGCTATGCGCTAGACTACACTACACTGTACTGTACTGCACTGCACTACACTACACTACACTACACTACACTACACTACACTACACTACACTACACTACACGACACGACACGACACGACACGACACGACACGACACGACACGACACGACATAGTACAATCCAGTCCAATCCAGTCCAATCCAATCCAATCCACTACACTCCACTCCACTCCACTCCACTCCACTCCACTGCATCGCACCGCTCCGCTCCGCACCGCACCACACCACACCACACCACACCACTACGCTACGCTACGCTACACTACACTACACTACACTACACTACACTACACTACACTACACTACACTACACTACACTACACTACAATGCAACACAATTCATAATTATGTTTTTCCGTCGTCTTCGACGATGACCCCAAAAACAGCAGAGGAGGAAGTTGCTGTTTCGAAAATTGGGCAGAGTTATACATATATATATATATATATATA
Source organism: Stramonita haemastoma (assembly GCA_030674155.1). Lineage (NCBI taxonomy): Eukaryota > Metazoa > Mollusca > Gastropoda > Neogastropoda > Muricidae > Stramonita > Stramonita haemastoma. The sequence goes on from CM060323.1 coordinate 46,399,957, forward strand.
TATATATATATATATATATATATATATATATATATATATATATATATATATATATATCTATCTATATATATATATATCTATATATATCTATATATATCTATATCTATCTATCTATCTATCTATCTATCTATCTATCTATCTATATATATCTATATCTATCTATATCTATCTATCTATCTATCTATCTATCTATCTATCTATCTATATCTATCTATCTATCTATCTATCTATCTATCTATCTATCTATCTATATCTATATATATATCTATCTATAATATTGAAGATGCCTTGCCCACAGTACATCCCCAATCTCTCGGCCGAGAGGGCATACGAACAGTCAGCGTTGAAGATGGTCTCCAAAGGTCAACTAGCCCCCAGGGCTGCAGCACATAAGGACTGTACAAGTCAAGCCTCTTTGTCAGAGAGTCATTGTCGATCACTAAAGACTAGGCTTTAAGGTAGAATTCTATTTATTTATTTATTTATTTATTTATTTATTCTTTTATATCGAGGATAACAGAATAAGCAATAGTGTGCTTTTTTTCATCCGGTCCCCGTGTGTATGCAGTTTGGTAAATATTGTCATCTGTTCCCACCGGCACACGATGGCCTACTCTTACGAAAAGCGGAACATGATTTAACGTGTGCACAAGATGTTCTGCGTGCGTTCGCACACGGGGCCTCGGTTTAAAGTCTCATCCGAAGGACTTTTGGGGAGAGTGGAGTCAGCAATGATGTTAACTGTGTGTGATGTGTGTGTGTGTGTTCTATGAGTGGGAAAGCCACTGATCATACAGCCTTTCACTTTGTGTTGCCTCTAGCGTCAATGGTTTAATCAAGAGCTGTAATAAAACCCAATTCAATGCAGCACAATGCAGTACAATACAAAACAAACAACACAATCCAACCGAATCCAACGCAACATAATACAGTAAAATACAATGTAGCACAACACGAAACAAAAACAACTCAACCAGCACAATACCACACAACAGATCACACCACCACCACCACCACCACCACCACAACCACCACCACCACCACAACCACCACCACCACCACCACCACCACCACCACCACCGCCGCCGCCAAACACAGTCTATCTATACCGTTTCCTCCTCTCCCCTCTCCTCCTCCTCCACCACCACCACCACCACCACCACCACCACCACCACCACCACCACCACCACCACCAAACACACAGTCTGTATATACCGTTTCCTCCTCTCCCCTCTCCTCCTCCACCACCACCACCACCACCACCACCACCATCACGAAACACACAGTTTATCTATACCGTTCCCTCCCCTCCCCTCTCCTCCCTTCCCCTTCCCCCTCACCACCACCACCACCACCACCAAACACACTAGTCTATCTATACCCTCCCCTCCCCTCTCCCCCCTCCTCACCACCACCACCACCACCAATTACAGCCCATCTCTACACCCTTCTCTCCTCCTCCCCCCCATCCCCATCCACCCCCTCAGAAACTGAACAAGGCAGACCCGGTGAAGCCCAAGGATTTCCCCATGCTGGCCCTGTACCCTGGGGGAGTACCCTGCCACTCCACGGCCCTCCCTCCCCGCATCCGCCTGTTGAAGGAGGTTAGACGACGCTACGAGGAGACGTTGGTGAAGGAATGCCGGCAGCCCTGCCCCACTGAACTCCCGCCTGTCGTCGTCACCGACAAAAGATGGCAAACCGGTTAGTGGTTTTATACTTCTTCAATGTGCGGTTTTTATTTATTTTATCTTATTCCATTAAGCACTCTTGTGCTTTTTTACGTCCAGTGCCCGTGTGTATGCAGTTTTGTTGTTGTAAATTTCATAATTATGTTCCTACCGGCACACGATGGCCTACTCATACGAAAAGCGGAGCAGGATTTAACGTGTGCGTTTGTGTGTGTGTGTGTGTGTGTGTGTGTGTGTGTGTGTGTGTGTGTGTGTGTGTGTGTGTGTTCTTCTTCTCATTGGTTTAATGTCCGTTCACTACAAGGTGATTTAGACAATGGTACATTCACGTTAAGAATGCACTGAAAAGGGGGTGAGGGGAAAAAGTGAAAGGATAAAGAAAATAATGGATGATGATAAGTTTATACAATTTCATTTATAGTAACTGACCTACTGGTGACTGGCAAATACTTGCTGCAACTGATATTAGGACATGCGACTCGGAATCATACAGAACACTTTGGAAATTTCCGTATTTTTCCCTTAGATCTATCCCTTTGCTTTTATACGAGGCAATGAGCACAGGGCAATCAAACAGTATATGGTGGACTGATAAAAATAGCAGAACAAGTACAGAAAACATCTTTTGAATATTTAGTTTTCCAAGCATTTAGACGTAATTTATGAATTATAATTTCTATATTTCGTGGGCAACACAAACGATTTAAGTGAAATCTAAAAAACTTTGAATATACAGAGTTTGCAAGAATTGAAATAATTTCAAATGAAGATAAACGCAGACCTATACTATTAATCATTATGTCACTTGTACATTCTGAAGCACCGCGTTTTGCCAGAGAATCTGCCAATTCATTCCAGTAAAGACCGCAATGTGATGGCACCCAGCAAAATGTTATCCCAATACCTTTAGAAGCAAGAGAATGCACAAGGAACTTGATTTCAAAAATAACGTCATTTCTCAGTTTAGAGTCCCAATGTTTTAAAGCCAGTAAAACTGATTTTGAATCAACACAAAAAAGGACATTGTAAATCGCAAGAGAAATATTTGAAATATAATTTAGCGCCATAAGAATTGCGAACAATTCAGAAGTGAATATTGTAAAACCTTTTCCAATACAAAAAGGTCTTTTTACTTTTAAGTCGGGTATAACGAATGCAGCCCCGCACATGCCCGATTCTAAGACAGATCCGTCCGTGTATACTTTCAAGTGGTTTAAATACTGACAATTTATATGATTTTGAACCTCAGTTTTGAGTAGGTTTTGATTAGTGTCCTTTTTTGTTTCTGTGTAGTCAATATCAAAATTTGCATATTTATGTTCCCATGGTGGAATCTGGGGAACTACTGGTAAAACTGGTACGTTTGATATACCGATATTATTTTCCTTCAAAAGGTCTTCAGTATAATTTCTTATTGGCTGCAAAAAAGAGATATTCCTAGCTCTTTTTGGATAATCCTTTTGATTAATAAATATTTCATCGCGAACAGAATTTGAAATAGCAAGACTTCGAATGACATATTTAGAGACAGATAACATTCTTTGCTCAGAAAGTGGAAGTAAATGAGCTTCTGTATAAGTTTTTAATGTACTGGCATGAATCGGCACTCCTAGAGCTATTTTAATTGCTTTGCTATCCACACTTTGCAACTTTTTTAAGAGATAATCTGGAGCAGAAAAATACACTTCTTGACCAGAAATGAGTTTAGATCGAATTAATGAAACAGCAAGATGCATGAGTGTTTTAGTATCTTGACTCCACGGCTGAGCACTCACAATCTTTAAGAAGTTTAATCGTTTCCTGGCTTTTAAAATCAAATTTTCAATATGCATTTTCCAGTTTAACTTGCTAGTTAAATGAACTCCCAAGAATCTGGCGTCTTGTTTGTATTGAAGTGTGACCCCATCAAGTGTTAATAACGGTAGTGTTTGGGGGGTTTTCCCATTGTTAAAAAGAACTAGACAAGTTTTTTCTCCAGATAACTCCAATCCATTTTCTTTCATGTAATTACTAAGTTTATTCAGTTCAACCTGATAAATCTTTTGAACATATTTTATCACTCTACTTTTCGTATTCTTTTTAAGAGAAGTGTTGATCCACATGGCAATGTCATCTGCATACTGAACAATAGTCGTATTTTTTGACAATGCCTGAGGAAGATCATGAATTAAAATAGAGAATAATAATGGTGCCAAAACTGCTCCCTGGGGTATTCCCATATCAACAGATTTAAAGTCTGAATATACACCATTCACTTTGGTACAGATTGATCTTTCAGACAGAAAATCCTTTAAGTATTGAAACATTATGCCTCTAACGCCGATATTTTTCAATTTGTATAATAACCTCGTATGCCAAACCCTGTCGTATGCTTTCCTAACATCAAAAAAAGTAGCTAGTGTACTCTTTCGTTTGGAAAACTGCTTTTTAATATCATGGGTTAACTTTACTAGGTGATCAGTTGTACATCTTCCTCTTCGAAAACCAGCCTGGTTTATCGGAATTATATTGTTTTTTTCACAATAATGCCATAGACGTTTTTGAACTATTTTTTCAAGTACTTTTCCAACATGAGAAGTGAGGGCAATTGGTCTGTAGCTGCTTAATGCTGATTGAGATTTGCCGCTTTTAAGAACTGGGACTACAATCGACTGCTTCCAGACATTAGGAAGAGTGCCATTTATCCAACATTTTTGGAGAAATGAAAATAGTACTTTTTTCCAACTCTCGGGCAAATTAATTAACATTTGATAAGACAAGCAATCAATACCAACTGCTGACCTGTTACTTCTAAAAGATTCAAGGACTTCAACAAATTCATTGTATTGAATTTCAGAGTTTAGATAATGCAGATTATCTAGTGGAGGTTCTGCCATATTTACTAGTTCAGCTTCTTCTTGTCTTTTATGTCTAACATCAGGAGACAATTCTGAAGTCAAACTACTTTCAGAAAACATTGTATTAAAGGCTTCTGCTTTTTCTGCTGTGCTTGGGAAACTATTGTTTTCTAATTTTATTGGATAAGCTGGTAAGTGAAATCCATTTTTCATTTTATTGATCTTCTTCCAAACCTTTTGCATATCTTTTGATTCTGATACTTCCTTTAGGCAAAATTCTGTCCAATATGTCTTTTTTGCTTTTGCAATTGTTTTCTTGCATAGCTGCTTAGCTCTTTTACTATTGATAAGATTTTCTTCAGTTCTATCTTTAAACCATATTTTGTATTTCTCTTTTTTATAATGAACTGCCTCTTCACAATCTTTTGTCCACCATATATTGCCTTTATGCTTCCCACTGCATTGATTTTTACGCTTTGGAATAGAGAGCTCAGCAGCTGACGTAACAGCTTTCGTAAAAAGCCTGTAGAAAATATTTACGTCATCATTTTCCACACTTGCCAAATCATATAGGTCAAGGTGTGTTCGGAATGACTCCCAGTTTGCCAAATTAAACAAGTACTTTGGAACTTTATCTTCAAATTTCGGTAAATCTAGGATAATGTTTTTACTAAATGATATAGAAATAGGAAAGTGGTCACTACCAAGACAATCTTCATTAACATCCCATTTGCAATCGAGTGCTAAAGAAGGGGAAATCAATGATAAATCGATGGCACTAGGCTTGTGATAGTGAATATCAGGTGTTCTGGTTATCCTGCCATCATTTAAAAGACATAATTTAGAATCGATAATATTTTCCACAATACGATTATTGGTAACAATTGTACATTCCGAATCCCAAAACGGGGCATGCGCATTAAAATCCCCCAATATCACCCATTTATTCTTTGTAAAATCTATGTTTTTAAGCCAGTCAGTATTATCAAGTTTTGGACCTTGGGGAAGATATACAGATAAGACATTAAATACTACAGATTTGTTAATCTTGACAGACACACCAGTACAATAAATATCCTTGACATCTGGAGGTATTGGCCACAAAGCTAACTTTTGATAATCTAAACCCTGCCTTATATATATGGCTGTTTTTACCTTTTTAGAAACATCATCAATGTTACATAATGGCGGGTAATAAAAATGCTCTAGTTTGGGCATTTTATTTTTACAAACATTCAAAGACTGCAGGGCTACTATAGAATAAAAGTGACAACTTAAAAAATGTTCAAAACTTAAAATGTTTGTTGCAATGCTCCTAGCATTCCACTGAAGAATCTTTACTCCTTCAAATAATTCAGGTTTTCTTTGTCCGTTTTTCTTCATGATGTGGCTGAAGTACTAAAATTGAACATTTCTATGATTTTAACTACAATTATTCAATCAAGTTAGAAAGGACTAAAACAGGATACAGTCCAATGCTGAGCAAAAGAGCTAAGGACCAGGAAGCCATGGCGGAAGTAGAGGACAGAAGCCAGGAGGTGGCAGGAGGGTGGTGGGGTCTGGGAGACCAGTGGTAGCCTTGTCTAGCGTTGGAAGCGCCGAACCTTCCCCCTCTCTGCCTTCGCCGGGGCTGTTCCCAGTAGAGGCGGTGCAGATGTCGCCCCAGGTTCCTGGCCAGCAGACTAGCTCCCTGCTCTGTAGGGTGCAGACCGTCTTGGAGATGTCTAGATGGAAGAATGTTCTCATGGTCTACATAGGATAGCTTTTGAATATTTTGTTCTGTAGCCTCTGAAAATGTATGGGCATTGTAAACCACGCGTTTCGACTCCAGATGTTGTTGTTTTACAGGTAGAGCCTTGCTGCACACGATGTGTGATGGAGGAAAGATGCTTTGCACGGCTTTCACAGCAGACGCCATGTTCTTGCCACATAGTGTAGCATCTTTCCCCTTGAGATCATTGATCCCCGTGTGCAGCACGACACAATCAGGAGCAGGGTGCAGGTGTTGTCTGGCTTCTTCAGCAACGCTCCTGATGCTGTCCACAGTGTAGGCCTTTCTTGCCGCCACTTGAAGCCCATAAGACAGGCCTAAACGAACAGGATTTACTTTATTTAAAGTAGAATCATGTAGTACAAGCACTCGTGGAAGATCTACAGGCATGGAGGAACTTTTTTCAAAGACTGAATTGGTCGTAGACTTTTTTCTTTGGATTTGCGTGGCCTTCATGATGTCATTTTTACTTCTTAAAATTACGTCATTTTGTACAGTTCTTTTTGAGCTCCTGGGAGTCTCAGTTGACGCCTTTTCTTTCCAAGACGGCTTCATTTTGTTGGACAACTGAGCCCCATTTGACTTTGGCACTGATGGTTTTTGTGCTCGAACCGATGGTTTAGCTTTCACTACGTCTGCGTAAGTTGAAACGTTCACAGTGCTATCTGTCTGTGTCTGGCTGTCTGACACAGACACTGGAATCCTTTTCAACTTCGCGATTGTCTCGTTTTGCTTTTTCACCATCGATTCGAGCAAAGCCAACCTATCGCACAATTTTAACATAACTGATTGCATGTCTTTTAACAATCCTGCCGTGTTGTTGTCGTCATTTTCTTTATTTTGAACTTTCGTACCTTCAAGTCCGTCATCAGTGTCAGTTTGAAGGTTTTGTCGTATGGTTTCTTTCAACAAGTCTTTTCTGAAATTCACGCTAGTTTTTGAAGAGTCAGGGATGCTTTTTTTACTCACTGACATGGACCGCCCTCCCACACTTCTTGATCTGGTTGTTCGTTTCATATTTACCAGTTTCTTTGCAAAAATCAGCAGACGTTACTTTTCACTTGTTTTCAGCTCCGCCATCTTGATGACGTCATCGTGTGTGTGTGTGTGTGTGTGTGTGTGTGTGCCCTTTTCCACCCCTTCCCCCCAACTCCTGCAAATGACAAATCAGACATATTTCATACACGTTTGTTTGTATGTTGCTATGTTGTTTGCGGGGGCGGGATAGTTTAGTGGTCAGAGCACCCCAAGCTTAGGTTAAGCAGCATTGAGCGTAATTACCCATTGGACAGGTGACCGTTTGCGCGCCTTGGCTTCAGGACAGTCCCCCTCTAGGCTAGTTCACCCTGCTGTAAAATGGGTACCCGCCCTCTTCAGGGTTAAGGGAAGGTAAAGCAGCGAGGGAGAGGAGATGGGCGCCGCCCTCAATATGCTGGCCCCTTGGAGAAAGAAGCTGAGGTTTCTGATGCCTCGCTTCTTAACGGACCGCATAGATTATGGGAGCACCTTAACCTTTGCCGTTTGCATGGCAATGTGTACAGCTGGATGTTCTCCCACAAGGCAAGTTCTACAAGATCGGAGAGAAGGTTCCCATTCCTGTCATGGTTAAGAGGCGGGTGATCTTCGAACCGGAGGGAAGCACCTGATTCTTCAATGCAGGTACGGGCTTTTCTGCCTCCTGTCTTATCTTATTTGTCGTTTTACAATATTTTTTATCAATAAAATTATACCACGTCCAATCAGAGGTTCTTTTTAAAAAAATATTTTATATATATATATAGGGCCTCCAGATTGTGGAAAAATCTGTAGTTAAAATTCCTTTTTTCAACCACTCACTTTCTTTGCTTTTGCCTGTATTTTTCCTGCTATCTGTCTCCTTCTTATTTCTTTGTCTTGCTGCTTTGTTCTCTTCATTAATATACACCCTTTCTTTCTGGAAGTTGTGGACTGAAGATGTTTCAGTTTTCTTTCATTATATTTCCCTTTTCCTGGATCCATGTGCATTTGCTACTCTATCAGAGGGGCTTTTGTCTACAGAATTTTGCCAGGGACAACTCTCTTATTGCTGTGGGTTCATTTATGTGCGCAAAATGTGTGTTGCATACGGGAACTCGGTTTAATGTCTCCTCCGAAAGACTAGCACCCAGACCACCACAGTTTTTAATACATATTCGTCGAAACCCCGTCCATCATTCGTAGAAAACTTAGGCCAGCTATGGCGAGCAACATGAATGACACAAACATACCCAGCATGCACTCAGCTTCCTGGAGGAGGCATGGACTCCGGTGGCTGCAGCTAACCTATGACACACTGCCTGAAAGTAAAATCTGTGCATTGCCACACCAACTCCTCAAGTAGTTATGGGAGAAGTCAAATCATGGGGAAGGGATAACCTAGTGGTCAGAACATTGCGCTCACAATTTGACGACCCGGGTTCGATTCCCGTTCGTGGGGGTTTTTCCTCTGAGTTAACATCAGTGGTGACTCCACTCTCCCCAAAAGTTCGAGGCCCCGTGTGCGAACATACGTAAAACATCTTGCGCACACGTTAGATCCTGTTCCACTTTTCGTAAGAGTAGGCCATCATGTGCCGATGGGAACAGATGACCAGATTTACAAAACTGCACACACACGGGGACTGGATGTAAAAAAAGCACAAGAGTGCTTATTCCATTATCCTCGATGTAAAAGAATAAATAAATTTTAAAAAATGCCAGTGACGTGGGTCATATCAAATCGTGTCACGCCCATGTTTTTTCTCTCTCTCCTATACCAGTGACGTGGGTCACATCAAATCGTGTCCCACGCCCATGTTTTTTCTCTCTCTCTCCTATTCCAGTGACGTGGAGAGGGGGATGGGGGTGCGGTGGGTGCGGGGCAAGAGGCGGGTGGACCCTCTGTCCATCAGAAGGCAGACGGCCGGACGGGTGTGGGTGGACAGTGCCAACCGCCTGCACATCGCTCTGCTGCTGCTCTCCGACACCGCCG
>CM060323.1:46414244-46419244 GCA_030674155.1 Stramonita haemastoma
GTATGTATGTATGTATGTATGTATGTATGTATGTATGTATGTATGTATGTATGTATGTATGTATGTAGAAAAAAAACAAAAACAGCATGCACACAGGTGTCGTGTTTAGACACCATCCCTGAGGGGGAAAAAAATAGGTAGGCGCTGCACTTGTGGCGACGCGCTCTCCCCGGGGAGAACAGCCCGAATTTCACGCAGAGAAATCTGCTGTGACATAAAGTGGTATAGAATAAAATAAAATAAAACAAAATAAAATGTATGTATGTATGTATGTATGTATGTATGTATGTATGTATGTATGTATGTATGTATGTATGTATGTATGTATGTATGTATGTATGTATGTATGTATGTATTTTTAGAGGAAAATGGAATGCGTGTGCTTAAAAAACGCCCCTTTTTTTTTTTACATCCAGTCCCTGTGTGTGTGTGTGTGTGTGTGTGTGTGTGTGTGTGTGTGTGTGTGTGTGTGTGTGTGTGTGTGTGTGTGTGTGTGAGTGTGTGTGTGTGTGTGTGTGTGTGTGTGTGTGTGTGTGTGTGTGTGTGTGTGTATGTGTGTGCACTTCTGTAAATTTTGTCATCCGTTCCCACTGGCACACAATGGCCTACCCTTCCGAAAAGCGGAACAGGTTTTAACGTGTGCGCAAGATGTTCTGCGTGCGTTCGAACACGGCATCTCAGTTTATAGTCTCATCTGAAGATGTCTCTGCAACGGCTAGAACGGCCAGAAAATTTTTCGCATGTCTGTGTTCGTCTGCTTCGAGTTCACGTGCAAGCGTCGTGTACATTAGAATGTCCAACGTGTAGCTAAGATTCTATTTAATTTGCAAAAATTAATGTTTTCGGAAGTCGAAGAAACTATAATCCTGGGATATTTAGAGTCAGAATGCTATTTTCTGTGATATGAATGATGTAATACGCTCGGAGCTACGCACAGAAGATTTCTTCGCGGAGTAGTAAATTATGTAGGTTTCTTGAGTTAACTCCCATGATAGCGATCCTTTATGATTTTTAGTTATAACAAAGAAGGCAAGCGTGTTCTTTGCTTTAGGGGAGGCAATTCAAAGGGAGTTATGAAATTTAGTAGTTTTAAAGAAGGCAAAGGTGTTCTTTGGGTTAAGGGAGTGAATTCAAAGCGTCGCGCGCATTAACCGGAAGTGTGCATATGGGTTTTAAAAAAGTCTTTTTCTGCTTTGACTTTCTTTTCTGACAAATTTTTGGATAAAAGTTATTTGCAGAATTTTTTAATCGGCATGATAGATAGATTATTGCGCTCACATTCCGACAGGGGATGATGAGTGAGAGATAGCGAGAGCGAAAGATGATCATGCAAGAACGCGTCTTGCACACTTTGTACTTAAAGTTAATCAAGGTGATACCGGTTATATAAACAAATATTACGACGAAAGGGACGTTCGTATATCGCGTGAAACAGTGTCACAGTAGTTTGTAATAACTACCTGTGAAGTATGTAATCGTTGTTTTGTTTTTGGTTTTCATTCCCCTGAAAAATGTGACAAATTAATTTATTTTGGAGGGAATGTGCATCTAGAATAACTTGTGTTTTACCAGCCACATGATTATTTCTGTAACTCCCTCTGAATATTTGTTATAATCATGATATGATAATGTTCATTGCTGGTAATGGTGCTCTATCTATCTATCCCTTTGTCTGGCGACCGCGGGGGCACCCCTGAAGACTTGACAACATGTTCCCTCCATTCCTCTCTCTGTTCTGCCTTTCTCAAAATGTTGTTGAGTTAGACCTGTCCATTCGCTGATGTTGTCCTCCCATTTCTTCCTTGGTCTGCCTCTTTTTCTTTCGCTTTAGTTTAGCATCCCTGTATGGAATGAACTTCGGTTCTATGAGCTAGACAAACAATACTAAAATAACGATGCAGTTGTTGATGAGGTATAGACGAAGAAGAAGAAGAAGAAGAAGAAGAAGGTGATGATGATGGTGATGATGATGGTGATGATGATAATAATTGTTGTGAGGATTACGCGAACAATATGTATGAATAATGGCTTAAAAAGACGAGAAAAGGACCATGACAGCATTTTTGATGATGATACCGTAATGAGAAAATAGAAATGAAGGTATATCATAAGAGAAGGGCCACTACCATAGCATATGCATAGCTACCATTACTGTTACTACAAGTACAAATGCCATTTGTGTACGAGTTGCTGATGTTTGTACTAGGCATATTAGATACACATGTGATACTGTACTTAAGTTACAGTTGCAACTATTACTATTATCATAAATATTAACACCATAACAAACATCACCGCTAAATCTGCTACGACGACGACTACTATGACTACTACTACTACTACTTCTACTGCTATTACTACTACTACTACTGTTAATACTGCTGCTGTTGCTGCTGCTGCTACTACTACAACTACTACTTCTGCTGCTGCTAATGCTTCTACTTCTACTACTACTTCTACTAACAGAGAGAGAGAGAGAGGAGAGAGAGAGAGAGGAGAGAGAGAGAGGAGAGAGAGAGAGAGAGAGAGAGAGAGAGAGAGAGAGAGAGAGAGAGAGAGAGAGAGAGAGAGAGAGAGAGAGAGAGAGAGAGAGAGAGGCACGCACACACGCACGCACGCACGCGCGCGCACACACACACACACACACACACATACACACACACACACACACACACCACACACACACACACACACACACACACACACACACACACACACACACACACACACACACACACACACACAGACAGAGGGGGGCAGGAGAGAAAGTGCAATGGTAAGATGACACAGAAGATAAAGAGATCATCAACAGCTTCATGTTGATACACCATCGATGACATGAAACACAATCCGTCTGTTTACCACGTAGAGGCAGACAGACATCTGATTCACAGATGTTTGTTTTGCCGTTCATATCATTGCATAATTTGCAACACTGAGTGGGAGTACATAATGCCAAAAAAAAAAAAAAAAAAAAAGGTTGGTAGGCGGACAAAACCTCTCACGGGAAAAATTCTCCCCTAGGCCATTTTGTTTTTGTTGTTGTTTGATTTTTTGTTTAGTTTTATTTATTTATTGTTTTATTTGTTTTTTATTTAATATCTTTTTTATGCTTTACTGGCAAGCAATCATTTCACGCCAGGAGTTTACAAGATACCAAACGGTAGCTTATGACCCTAAATTAAAGGTCCGATTAGCTGAGGGTTTTTTTGTTTTTGTTTTCTTTTTTTTCCGTTTGTTGGCTAGAGTTCCGAGATTCACCCATGGTGAGATTTTTGAGTATGCGACCACTTTTGTCCACCACGAAGGTAGCCACATTCTGGCTTCGGGGATAACTGTTTGATTGATCGATCCTTCGATTGACTGACTGATGTTTTATAAATGACAGGCACCACTGGAAAAAAGAGGAAGAAGAAGAAGAAGAAGAAAAGAAGAAGAAGAAGAAGAAGAAGAAGAAGAAGAAGAAGAAGAAGAAGAAGAAGAAGAAGAAGAAGAAAGACAAAGAGGACGAGGAGGAGAAAGAGGATGAAGAGGAGAAGAAGATGGTAAAAAAATGACCCAATAGCAACAACAGCACCAGTGTAGTGCCCCTACGATTCCTCTTTTCTTACTCTGTATCTATCATCATCATTCATCATCATCATCATCATCATCATCATCATCATCATCATCATCATCATCATCATCATCATCATCATCATCATCATCATCATCACCAACCAACCAACCAACCAACTAACACCAACTAACCAACCAACCAACCAACCAACCAACCAACCGACCGACCGACCGACCGACCGACCGACCGACCGACCAACCGACCAAGCAAACAAGCAAACAACCAGCCAACCAACCCAAACCCTCTCATCTTTGATATTTTATTTTATTTGATTGATTGATTGATTCAATTATTGATCGATTAATCAATTAATCTATTCATTCATTTGTGCACAAGCGCGCGCGCGTTATCTATCTATCTATCTATCTATCTATCTATCTATCTATCTATCTATCTATCTATCTATCTATCTATCTATCTATCTATCTATCTATCTATCTATCTATCTATCTATCTATCTATCTATCTATCTATCTATCTATCTATCTATCTATATCTGTGTGTGTGCATACGTGCGTGCATGCTTAGGTGTGTGCGTGTGTGTGTTATATGTGCGCACGAACATGCAGCTTTATTTACTTACCACCCTCACCCCCTCCTGTTCTGCTTTTCGTTGTTTTTTGTTGTGTTTTTCTCTTGTTGTTTTCCTCATGCCAAAGATCAGCAAGGTCATAACTGCCAGCCGACAGGTGCTAAAGCCGAGTGGTTAAGTCTGTTCGACTTCAATCCCACGGATCAGGAAGTCGTGGGTTCGAATCTCGGCGGCGTGAGGTGAAATGAAGGGTAAGGATTTTTACGATCTCCCAGGTCAACTTCAAGTGCAGACCTGTCAATGCCTTTACTCCCTTCGTGTATAATCATACACATGCAGAAGATCAGATATGCATGTTAAAGATATCGTAATTCATGTCAGCGGTTAGTGAGTTAGGAAACCACGAACATACCGAGTATGTATACTGGAAGTGGGAATGTGGCTACCTCTATGTTTGGCAGAAAAACGGTGGCATACACAAAACCTCGCCATTGGTGAACTTCGGAGCTGTAGCCGAGAAAGAGAGAGAGAGAGAGAGAGAGAGAGGAGAGAGAGAGAGAGAGAGAGAGAGAGAGAGAGAGAGGAGAGAGAGAGAGAGAGAGAGAGAGAGAGAGAGAGAGAAGAGAGAGAGAGAGAGAGAGAGAGAGAGAGAGAGAAGAGAGAGAGAAGAGAGAGGAGAGAGAGAGAGAGAGAGAGAGAGAGACGAGAAGAGAGAGAGAGAGAGAGAAGAGACGAGAGAGAGAGAGAGAGAGGAGAGAGAGAGAGAGAGAGACAGACAGAGACAGAAGACAGAGAGACAGACAGACAGACAGACAGACAGACAGAAGCAGACGAGACACAGACAGACAG
>CM060323.1:46436744-46459244 GCA_030674155.1 Stramonita haemastoma
GAGAGATAGAAACATCCCATGACCTGATGTACCCCCCTCCTCCTCCTTACCCTGAACAACTCAGCTCCACACAGTCTTCCATTCAGAAGTTCAGATTCAAACCAGTGTCTATGTGTCCTGTGTTTATTTGTCTATGGTTTTAGTCGTTGTGCGTTCCCCAGCTTAACATCTCGGGGGTGTCACCCAGAATATGCACACTCTCTCTCATTCCACCTGGGATCCTATCACGCGAATTTTGCACGAAAACATGTTCCTCTGAATACCCCACGCAGCAACAGTGCAGCCAGGTCTCCTCTGCTTGGTGGCATCGTGACTGATTTATATATATATATATATATATATATATATATATATATATATATATATATATATATATATATATAATCAAATCTTTGGAAGCATGCTTGCAAAGATGGAGTTGCAACGGGTACCTGCACTTGTTTTCTGTCACCACTCTTTTTCGTGTATCTATCTATCTATCTATCTATCTATCTATCTATCTATCTATCTATCTATCTATCTATCTATCTATCTATCTATCTATCTATCTGTCTGTCTGTCTGTCTGTCTGTCTGTCTGTCTGTCTGTCTGTCTGTCTGTCTATCTATCTGTCTGTCTGTCTGTCTGTCTGTCTGTCTGTCTGTCTGTCTGTCTGTGCATTTTTTATGTGTAGATATTGGAAGCTGTCTGCCCCGATTGCTAGTTTTGAGGTTGCATCAGAATGAACTTGGGAGGTAGCTATGAACAGCTAGATCAGTCTGAATGGTGTGGGTGGATGATTATAGCAGCACTTAGAAATAAATCAATGATGTTAATTCAAGTCGTTCCTCCTCCCTTCCCCCTACCCGCCTTGAAAAAAGACCCAACCCTTACCCCCACCCCTAAATAAACCACCACCACCCTAAAAAAAATAACACCAGAAAATCCTATAAAAACCAAACAACAAAAAAAAAACAACCAGCAAAGAAACTACCCCCCGAATCCCCCCCCCCCCCTGCCACTCTTACTCGATCACGTGTTCGCATTCGCAAGCAGGCGTGCAACAATCGTGTTGCTGCTTGCCTGTATCAACCGGCATCAACACAGCTGCTTAGGAGAATGACTGATGGGTGGGGATGGGGGTTCTGGGGGGGTGGGGGGGGGGGTGGGGGTTCTGGGCCCACCAGACACGTACTTCAGTGCCTGAGATTCAGCCCCTGATAATAAACCCTTGTAACAGTCCTCAACATTTCATTCTCATTCTTTCATTTTTTTTTCATTTTCTTTCTATCATTTTTGTTCTTGTACCCTCCTCCCCTCCCTCCATCCTTCATTATTTTTTTCACTTTTTTCTCCTTTCTTCCATCCTTTTTGTTTTTATACCTCCACTATCTCCATCTTTTATTCATAAATGATTGTGGTTGAGATTAAAGCCTACGATAAACCCCTTTTGCTTTGTAACAGTTTTGAGTATTTCTTTCTTGTTTTTTTTTCTTTCTTTCATTTTTTTCTTCTTTCTTTTGTCATGTTTTCTTCTTCCTTCTTTTATCATTATCTTCTTCTTTTTTTCTTTTATATTTTTTCTTTCTTTCATATTTTTTCTTCTTCTTTCTTTTATAATTTTCTTCTTCTTCCTTTCGTATTTTTTTTTCTCTTTCTTTCTTTCATCACTTTTTCTTCTTTCTTGTATATTTTTTTCCATCTTTCTTTTATCATGTTTCCTTCTTTCTTTCTTTTATTTTTTCTTCTTTCTTTTGTCAATTTTTCTTCTTCTTTCTTGAATAATTTTTCTTCAACTTTCTTTTATCATGTTTCCTTCTTTCTTTCTTTTATCATTTTTTCTTCTTCTTTCTTTTATCATTTTTTTCTTCTTCTTTCTTTTATCATGTTTTCTTTCTTTCTTTTACTTTTTTCTTCTTTCTTATATTATTTCTTCTTCTTCTTTCTTTTATCATGTTTTCTTCTTTCTGTTATCATTTTTTTCTTTTCTTTCATTATTTTCCCCTCTCTACCTTTCCCTTACCTCCCCTCTCTCTCCACTCCAGCTTTTATTCATAAATTATTATAATAATTGTTCTTATGGACCCACTAGCTTCTGAAAGCCATGGGGGGGGGGGGGAGGTCTTATCTTCCTCACTCATCACTACGTGAACTCACAATCCAGATGTCGAAACGTCAGGCAATAAACTAATCTGCCATTAATCGCTTGGAGCCACTCTGATGGGGGTGGTGGTGATAGTGGTGGTGGTGGTGGTGGTGATGATGGTGGTGGTGGTGGTGATGGTGGTGGTGATGGTGATGGTGGTGGTGATGGTGGTGATGGTGGTGGTGATGGTGGAGGCACGGAGAATTCCATTTAGTTACCAGTCGCCAGATGTGGTTTGCGGTTGGTTTTGTGTGTGTGTGTTGTGTGTGTGTGTGTGTGTGTGTGTGTGTGTGTGTGTGTGTGTGTGTGTGTGTGTGTGTGTGTGTGTGTGTGTGTGTGTGCGTGTGTGTGTGCGCGCGTGTGGTCTGTGTGTGTGTGTGTGTGCGCGCGCGCGCGCGCGGGGGGGTTTGTGTGTGTATATGTGAATGTATGTATGTATGTATGTATGTATGTATGTACGTACATACGTACGTACGCACGCACGCACGCACGCACGCACGCACGCACGCACGTATGTATGTATGTATGTATATGTGCGTGCATGTATGTATGTCTATCTGTATGAATGTCTGTCTGTCTGTCTGTCTGTCTGTGTTTGCGCGCACATTTTTTCCCCCTGTCCTGCAGCACAATGTAAGATCTCACTATATCTAGATGGAGAGAGCTGGTCTAAGTGGCCCCGACACATGGGTATATATTTGGCCCTGATGTTCATTTTCCGAAACATTTGAAACAAAGTGAGAGCATGGTGTAATGAACTTTCGCCATCTTCCAAGGCACCCCCTTCGGATAGAACTAAGCTTATACTTATAGACATGGTAGCAACACATAACTGCATGAAAGGCCCAGTAGGCCTAGTGTAAAAAAAAAAAAAGCACTTTTCATATGACCGTATATTTTGTCTTTTATCTCTGTGTGTGCGAAAAGCCCTATAACCCCTTTCCTAAAAAAAAAATCAAACAAACAAAAAAAACCAAAGCAAAATAAAAAGCATTGCTATTAAGAAAAATCACCACATGTGCAGACGTGACACCAAATCAAAAGCAATGCGATTTAAACATAAAAATCAGTATTTATACAGACATAAAAACTGAGATTACACACACACACACACACACACACACACACACACACACGCGCGCGCGCGCGCGCGCGCACACACACACACACACATATATATATATTATATATACGCATGTACACACGCACACGCATAATCATACATAGTGATCAGAACATTGTGCTCGCAATTTGACGACCCGGATTTTTCCTCCGGAGGTAACATCAGTGCTGATTCCACTCCCACCAAAACTCCTTCGGATGAGACTATAAACCGAGGCCCCGTGTGCGAACGCACGCAGAACATCTTGCTCACACAATAAATCCTATTCCGCTTTTCGAAAGAGTAGGCCATCGTGTGCCGGATGGAACAGATGACATTTACAAAACTGCATATACACGGGGACTTGATGTAAAAAAGCACTAGAGTACAGTTGAATCTGGAGAGAGAGAGAGAGAGAGAGAGAGAGAGAGAGAGAGAGAGAGAGAGAGAGAGAGAGAGGAGAGGAGAGAGAGAGAGAGAGAGAGAGAGAGAGAGAGAGAGAGATTTTGTGCACATACTCTACACTTGCAACCACAGCCAGTCATTCATAAATGGAACTCTGAACATAGACCTTTGCGAAGTTTTTGTTTTATTCACTCACGATTTTTAATAACGATAGATGGAATTTCTATAGCACTATATATTGTAAAAAAATCCAAGCGCTTACATTCAACCTTTTCTTACGCATACAACCAGTAACAATTAAGTGTTTACGAATTCAAGTGTACATACACGGATACGCACGCGCGCGCGCCACACACACACACACACACACACACACACACACACACAAAGCACGAACACTCGCACGCACAGACACAGAGCTTATACACTTTGGCAGGGTAATGGGGATTTAGGCTGTTGGAGGCTGGGACAGATATGAAATTTAACAGGAGGAGAAAATCTTAGGTTTGGAATCAATAATAATGTCTTGAGGCTGGATTTTAAAGTAAAAGTAGGCTTCTTGCAAAGGGTGAGAGGGGGAGGTCATTTCAGATCACCGGACCAGAGACAGAAGAAGAGCGAGGGCCAACAGTGGGTTGGTTGAATCTAGGTACTAGATATTTTTGCATTTAATTGGATTTCCATTCAAGTTTTGACAGTTCTGAAGCTTCCTTTTCATCGTTTTATTTTAGCTGCGAGCCGGCTACCCAACCCTAACTCCAGCCTATTGCTGGAGGGGGAGGTAGGCTTTTCCCAATGCTCTGACCAGCAGTGACACATCCACCACCCTACTGACTTGTTCGCTTTAGACTTTTCACACAATCATTTGAAATCCAAGACCAAAAAATTGTGTTCATTCCAATACGCTTTTAAAACACAGAAGTGACAAAAAGCTTAATTCTAGCCATGTAATTTTTACAGCTAGAAAGCACAAACCCCATAACAAGTAAGTGCAAAACATCAGCTTGTAAGTTTCAAACAGCAAGAGTTGAACTTGTATATTTTTCTCAGGAAATAAAGTCAGTTGGGTAGTCAAGTGCCAGTGGTGTGTGCTCACCACATACCCAAAAAAAATGGAAGCAAGACTGGTGACAGTAAATCTTTCTTTTTTTAATCTTCTAAAGGAACAATTCCTCCCTTCATTCTACTGACCAAGTTGGGACTTATTTTTTTATCATCACATATGATAGATGCGAGTAAATTGGGCTGTAGAAGTATCCACACCTTTGTACACTTTCATTTGGGATTCTAGAACATGGTTACAATTTTTTTTCTTTAAGATGAAGTATACTGACAGAGTAACAAAATAACATATTTGTTACAAAAGCAAAAAACTTAAAATGCTACTGGCAAATGAGGTTCCTAATTCACTCTTACATGAGTAAACCCAATTGGAAAACAGCTTCAAATGCAATACACAACATAATACACAAACATATAATTTTGACCCTGAAATAAGAAATAGGGGGTCGGGCAGCAACTAAAGGAAGGGCATTAACTGCAGAACTTAAAACAGTTTATAATATATGTACCACAAAACCATTGTCTGAAGAATTTCACACAAAGAGGATAGGTCAAACATGATTTAAGCCGTATCCCTCTGGTCGTTATGATAAAAAAAATGGTACAGGCAACAAGCTACACACACATATACTACCTTTCGCTTTAAGGTAAAAAAATGATTTGACCATAGTTTGAGATGGTTGCATGCAATTAAATCAACTACACACAACTGCCCAGATAAAGTGGAGAAATCTCAAACCTCTAAAATAATAAATGCCATCCCTTCCTCATTACTGAACATGTAAATTTAAAAGCATTCATTCAAGAATAGGTAATATGTTTGGGAGGAATATATCAGCATTTCTTACACATTTTTCTTCCGTTTGGAGAAATTGATTTAAAGCAGTAAACGACTGATATAGCCAAGTGTTTCATACAACAAAACTTGAAAAAAAATGGCGACCAGCCACTAAAAACCACACGCATGCTAAACTTTTTCTAGTTTTACACAACTCCGGTTTTACAAGAGTACAAAGGTCACATAAAGGCTGAACAAATAACACAACCAGCCACCATGGCGCAGTAGTTAGCACCTTGGATTTCGGACTGAAAGGCCGCGTGTTCGAATTCCATGTCATAGGGACATTTCGGACTCCGGCCAGCTCCTACAGTGAGTGTGCTGTGGGTTTAGTGGGAAGACTGGGACCACACAATTGAGTTTCATCCACTTTACGGATGCAAATTTGAGAGTGTTGCTCAAATTACTTGACCAACACTGCAGGTGTCTGTATCTCTCGGGCCCTGTTGACGCCGGGGTATATATATATATATATATATATATATATATATATATATATATATATATATATATATATATATATATATATATATATATATATATATATATATATATATATATATATATATATATTATGATAGTAAGCGTAGAGTACAACCATGTCAAGTAATCTCAAAGCAGATGCACTTCCACAGCAGCATCATTACTGAACAGCAGGACTGGGACATTACAGAAGATGAGGCAGCACCCCCCTTAAAAAAACAAAAACCCAACAAAAAGAAACACAACCGGTACAGCACTATCTTATTGCAGTGTCTCGCTAGAACATGTCACCACTTTTGCCATAATGGCTTTTAAGAATACACACATTTAAAATAAAGTTGCGGAAACTTGCTCAAATGGACATAGTAGAAAACAGTAAAAAAAAATTCGAGAAAAGAAAATTAGGCAGCAATAAGCACTGGTTGATGTCAATTCATTCACTTAAGTCTTACCAATACAACCACACTTTTTGTGTGGGGCCTTCAACACCCCCCTTATTTCTTTCGTTCTCTAAAAATACAACAAATGTTTCCATCTTTAAGAAAAAAATACATCGTGGGGCCTCCAACCTCTCCAGCTACCTTTTCAGATTTAACACAAAACAAACCAACAAAAAAAAGAAAAGGTTGGGACAATACATTTCTACTGAAAATGTTCAGACTGCAAAGACATATGCAGATGGAGCCATGACCTTGTTAAATGGCCACCTCCCTGACCTATGGCAAAGCAAAAGGCAAGAAGGAAATAATGCTACAGCACACACACAATACAAGATGCCTTCAACCTTGTACATATTATAGAAAAAAGCATCGATTTTCTTATACCAGACTTTGTAAAAAAAAAAAGAAAAAAAAAAGGGGGGGGGGGGGGGGGGGGGGGAGAGAATGCCTTTCCTAATGCAAGGTTGTAAAAAATACATGTAGACAATCATCTCAAATAAATCTGGAGACGTTTTTAATTGAACCTTACACATCGGGAACGGGGTTATGAATGCAGGTCTTCAATATACTGGGATTTAATGCTTGTACACTATTCCATGGATTTTCCTGAGCAAACTTCAACACAAACACACACAACACACCAATTACCCCCGAACAAACTTTCTACCCCTCCTTTGATAACACCCTCTTTCTGCAATAGATCTTCACTATCTCCCAGTAACTCCTGACGATTCTTCAATAATGTATTCGAAAACAACCACCACCTACTTTTGTTTTAAAATGCATTTTCTATCTATTCGAATGATTATTCAGTCATGCATTCTAATGCACCCTCTACTTTCGTTTCTGAATAAACTAAAAATGCTCCCCGCCTCCACCATCCCCAGAATCTAATCAGAAAGTGATTGCCTTCCCCTATCCCCATCCTTCCTCATCACACCTCTTTCCCCATATACTATTCTAACCACCCCCACACCTCCTAGCATCTTTTCCCCTAAAATTCTAGCACCTGTCCTACCAACTCTAGCAGTAGAATCCGATTTCTTCACGTTACTATCAGTAGTAGAATTTGATTATAAACAATTTTGATGTTCACTTTTCCTATTCGTTTATCATTTTTTAAATTACATTTTAAGGCATGGTCTATAATTATCTCTGTGGTTATCCACATACTTTCAGAACAAAAATCAAACCCAAAAGAATATTTTTTAGCCATTATGTCAGCATGTATGTACCCGTTGTCTACCTGCTTTTTTGTGTCCACATGTGGGGCCAGGGTTAAGTGTTGAGGTTATGGTGTTAGGGTTAATGTTAACAGTTAGTAGCGGGGAAATGGATTGTCTTGTCAGCTGGTTGGTCTGAATGTTAGAATGCATGTGGACACAACAGCACGTAGACAAGTGGTACGTAGCTGTAGACACAATGGTACGTAGCTCGCATTAGCATGAAGTTTCGAATAATTTCTTGGTCTATCAACAGCTACAGCTGTGCAATCAACTTTCAAAATTTCAGTTTGGTTAAAGCAATTTCGGGTCTAAGACATTTTTGAACAAGTTGCATCTATTACGTTTGTTTTGCACCAGTGGCAGCCATTAAAAAAGGGCCAAAATAAGCCATTTAAGAACAAGTAGCCAGCCATCTTTATATTTACTTAAAATGTGCATCCATATCACTCCTAAACACCCCTTCCCTTCTTTCTCCTTCTTCCAACCTTCTATCTCCTCCCAATAACTACCGACTTCACACTCACAGACACAGACATAGACAGACAAAGACAGACACACATACACACACACACACAGGACAGCCTGGTGGTCAGAGTAATGCACTCGTGATCTGCTCGGCTGCTCTCCCCCTAAAAGTCCTTTGGATTAGACTATCAACCGAAGTCCTGTGTTTGAATGCACGCAGAACATCCTGCGCACACATTAAAACCCATTCTGCTTATCGTAAGAGTAGGCTATCGTGTACCGATAGGAACAGACGACAAATTGACAAAACTGCATACATACTGGGTCTGGATGTAAAAAAAAAAAAGCACACGAGTGCTCATTCCATTATCTCCGATATAAAAGAATAAATAAAATAGAAAAGACTAAAAACTTTAAGACTGATTTCCGAGTTGCGATTTTTTTGGGCACATATTTCTACTTCAGTCAAAATAAAAGGCTCCTCGATTGCATATTTTCTAATTTTGTATTTCTAAGGTTTCTGACACTTCAATGAATATACCTGAACATCAAATTTTCTTATAAAAAAATTACAAAGAATTACCAGGTATATAAGGCTAAAGGAACAGATTATTACAAAGAAACAGTTTCTTGACCAATTCAATTTTGGGTGGGGGTGGGGGGATTCATTGTCATTCTTCCCCACCCCCCATTCTGGCTGGAGATGTCATTTCCTTGAAGATTGGATGTTTTGATGCTGGTTTTGATGTCTTGATGCTGGTGTTCCACACTGGATGTTTTCTTGATGCTGGTGTTCTACACTGGGTGATGACTTGATGCTGGTGTTCCACACTGAATGTTTTCTTGATGCTGGTGTTCCACACTGGATGATGACTCAATGCTGGTGTTCCACACTGGATGATGTCTTAATGCTGGTGTTCCACACTGGATGTTTTATTGATGCTGGTGTTCAACACTGGATGATGTCTTGATGCTGGTGTTCCACACTGGATGTCTTGATGCTGGTGTTCCACACTGGATGATGTCTTGATGCTGGTGTTCCACACTGGATGATGTCTTGATGCTGGTGTTCCACACTGGATGTCTTGATGCTGGTGTTGATGTCTTGTTCCACACTGGATGATGTCTTGATGCTGGTGTTCTACACTGGATGTTCTCTTGATGCTGGTGTTCCACACTGGATGATGATGCTGGTGTTCCACACTGGATGATGTCTTGATGCTGGTGTTCCACACTGGATGAAGTCTTGATGCTGGTGTTGATGTCTTGATACTGACACTGGGCGTTTTCTTGATGCTGGTGTTCCACACTGGATTCCGCAGTGATGAGATCTGAAGATTAAGAAAAAATTTCAGGGTATTGATATGTAATCTAGATTTTATAAAGATCTGAACTCTGTTACTCACTCATCCCAGCATTTTATGACACTAGCAGTGGGAATCTTAATACCGGTTAGGCCAGTTGGTTACAATGAGCTCAGATAAGCATACGTGTGTGTTTCATTCTTTCTCTTCTAATCTCATGTTCAACCCATCATATTTTAAGTGCTGACTTAAGTGCAAAAAAAAGTATTTCACAGTTGTGTTTCATGTGAGAGGATGACTGAAACCTAACTGCTGACTTTATGTGTAGACTTCATAGTTTTCCTATCAGAATTTTTTATTTCGCGGTGGCTGAACACGTATTCTGTTCACTGCCTTTGAGATGAATGCATTTAAATTGGACATTTTGAAGTGCAATATTCTCGTTCCTTATGCAGCCATATGTAGCTTGCAGATTGCAACTTCGGGTCAGTATAGCAACAAAATATTGCTCCTATCCATGCCTGTATGAGCTAGATGCTGTACATCTTTTTGCGTGTAAACATTACATCTGGGGGAATAGTTCTTGACAAGTCCTTTGGCTTTTGCCGTTAGAGGCGGCATCTTTTTCTCCACCCAAGTCACAGAGTGAAATTATGTACAAGATGTACAAAACTGCATACACACGGGGACTTAATATAAAAATGCACAGGAGTGCTTATTCCACTGTCCTCGGAATAAAAAACAAATAAAAATAAAAGACCCCATCATATATTATGGTTCTCACCTGTTCTGCGACATGTAGCAAGCCCTAACGTAGACTTCACTGTTACTGTCTACGTTCGAGACAGCAGTTTGTTGATGAAACTGGTCGTTGAAGAAAGATGCCTGGGTTCCTATGGCGCGGCTTTCTTGATGGTTCTCCGGGATCTTTTGGCACCTGGTGACCAGACGTAAATGTGTTGCTAGAAACAAGGCGGGTCAAGGTGTGAAAGTGAGGTTCTTAGTACTTGATTCTATTGCAAGCAATCAGTAACCATAACTGCTGACTTTATGAAGTTTCATGATCTGGCGAGCTCTCCACAGGTTTAATCTTACACATCTTTGTTAAAAGTCAAAGCTACTGCAAAATTAATGTTTACATAGGAAACTCTGAAAACAAAATGCTGGACAATGAACCCTTTCTGATTAAAAAAATTGCAATTAAAATACTACTTTTAACACAATACTTCAAGTATACAAGTTCAAGTCCAATTAACATTTGAAAGTTGGGTTTTCATTGCCTTAGGCCTAGATTAAAAAAAGAATAAGTTACAAATATAGCACCCCCTTCACAAGCAGCTCACTGAGCTTTACAGTTTAGTCTTTGAAAGATATCATCCAGCGTACCCTATGACAAGAATCCAAACATCGCACTAAATTTTTAATCAGGTTTTTACGTCAGTTGAAAGATAGTGGTAGATATCTCTATTCATGTACTTACCAGTTAGGTCTTGATGACGGAAGTGACGTTCCCGGCACCAGCACAGGAGAAACAACTGCCACAGAACTGCCTTGTGATCAGCATAACTACTTCACCCTGATGTTAGTAACGCCATGTGATCAGCATAACTACTTCACCCTGATGTTAGCACCGCCTTGTGATCAGCATAACTACCTCACCCTGATGCTGACATCGCCACAGCCTGAGGAATTAAAAAAAGAACCAAGAGGGTTCGAAAACGCCTGGAGAAGTGTGAGGGAGAGAGAGTGTCACTGGTCCTCCTCTAAGAAGAACTGAGCTACACACAAGCCTGAGCTACCTTCACTCCAACAGCAGGGCCTCGATATATTTATTTATTCATTCTTTTATATCCAGGATAATGGAATAAACACTCATGTGCTTTTTTATATTTTACATCCAATCCCTGTGTGTTTGCAGTTTTGTCAATCTTATCTGTTCCCACCGGCACACAATTGCCTACTCTTACGAAAAGCGGAACAGGATTTTAACGTGTGCGCAAGATGTTCTGCGTACGTTCACACACGGGGCCTCGGAAGGACTCCGAAGGACTTTTGGGGAGAGTGGAGTCAGCACTGATGTTAACTCCAGGGGAAAAATCCCCTCGAACGCGAATCGAGCTCGAGTCATCAAATCACGAGCGCAGTGTTCTGACCACTAGACTATCCCGTCCCCCATGAGACTGACAAGCGATCTCCACACCTTCCCACCACATAAGCCCAACCCGATCTTGTTTATAGCTCCACCGACCACAGAGGTATGTTGGGAATAAAAACTGACCATGTCAGGTATTTTAATTAACGGCAGTGCAACGAATTTTTGCTCCCTTGACAAACGATATTTGCTGTCCAAGCATTCGACAAAGTAGAAGTCTCAACGCACTGGCCAGTGAAGGTCAACCCAGGATGGTCATAACGTTGTGGGAAAACCACATAGATTTTTAAAAACCAATTTTGTTCGATCTGACAAATCTTTACGCGTATCTACCGGATAAGACCTGCAGTAAAATGCTTGTGGCTTATATCCGGAACATCTCGGCAATCCAGAAGCAGATGCTTGATGGTTATTCGCGCATCACAAGTCACACACCATGAGGTTTCCTCGCCATGGACCAAGTGCAAATGAACGCGCAATGAATGAAGTCAAAGTCAGCGTAAACTTTACTATGGAAGAAAACTAATTCTACCCAGCACTGTCAGTGCCTTCAAAGATGATCTTTCCGGAGCACCAGGATCACTGTCACCAAGACTGCTTTTTCATCCCTTGCTAGAGTTTTTATCATTATTGTTTAGGGGTCTTGTTTGTATCTAAGAGGGAAGGTTTAGGTTATTTTTGTTTTGGTTGTCTTATAAGGGGGAGTTAAGTTTAATCCTTTAGTTTTAGGGGATTTTTTTTTGTTTTCTATTTTCCTATTAAGTTTTATTTTGTTTTATTTGGTTTGCTGATTTTTTTTCATTTTAAATCCCCATTTTTATTCTAAAGACCCCTTTTATTTAAAAAAAAACTTAACACGCTTTAAATTTTATGTTACTTTACTACGTCTGTTTAAGTTTTTATCCATTTAGTTAAGTTTTGACTTCTTTTAGGTTCTTATTATTATTATTATTTTAGTTTTTCTAGCAAGGGATGTCAAAGCAATCAGGATTCGGTGTTCAGTGATCTAAAGGCAACTGACAGGTCCTACTGATACACTTTATCAGCTTCTTTCCCGAAAATAGTTCAGCGGTGGCGAATCATGCCTTGAATTTCTCCCCATTTTTGCGATAACGAAATAAATGTTCGTAACCGAGTTAACATCAGTACCGACTCCACTCTCCCCAAAAGTCCTTGGACAGAGACATCGAGGCCCCGTGTGCGCGCGCACGCAACATCTTGCGCACATGTTAAACCCTGTTCCGCTTTTCGTAAGAGTAGGCCATCGTGTGCCGGTGGGTACAAATGACATGATTTTCAAGAACTGGATACTCACGGGGACTGGATGTAAAAAAGCACACGAGTGCTTATTCCATTATCCTCGATATAAAAGAATAGATAAGTAAATAAATATATATATATAAATAAAATAAATAACTGTTTTCAAAATCCGGACTCTGCTCCCTAACCAAACTTGTCAAACACTGTCAGCTCTTTTGCTCAACCCTCTGAAAATATTGAAAACAGCACTGGGACGGTATAATGTCCTCGCACACACAAAAAAACGAATATACAGTTACCTCTCAAAACTATTAGAGACCACCAAAATAACCACCTTGACACAAAACTCGAACCCTTAACTATATACATCGCAGAACATCTTGCCCACAGTTAAATCCTGTTCCGCTTTTCTTAAGAGTATGCCATTGTGTGCCGGTGGAAACATAAGATTTACAAAACTTCATACACACTGGGGACTGGATATGTAAAAAAAAAAGCACACGAGTGCTTATTCCATTATCCTCGATATAAAATACATAAATAAATAAATACAGATGCCTAGTAAATGGAAACAGTCTTGAAAACTCAACAATGGGGCTGTAAAATATCTTCACATAAAAAACGAACATACGTTTATATCTTTTTTTTCATAAGTTTATATCTCATAACTATTAGACAAGAGTCCATCGGTAGACTGGCTTGACACAGAGCTTGAACCAATCCAAAACAGAAGCCTACAAAAGAGTTTATGCTATCACAAGGAGTCCTGGGGCACCGTACCCCTGTACTAATGCTCTTCATCTCGCGTTCTCTGATCAGAGGGTTCACGGCTGCTGGCCACAATCTGATAAGCACATACACAGAACTGTGTCACAAACTAACACTGATTAAAAAAAAAGTATTTTAATACACAGAACTGTTATAACCTAACAGCGATAAAAAAAGTATTTTAAATTATTTCATAGGATCCGACACCTTAAGTTCTCCAATGCCTTAAGCTATCTGTAATAAAAAAAAGTTTCAACTGGGCCATGATATTTTTTAGACACCATTTTCCATACACACTGTGGTATGGGTTAATTCTTCAACTCCTCTAGAAATTCTGTGGGCATTGCACTGTTCAGGCAGTGTGCTTTTGGACAAGTTGAACCTAGGGAAGCCACCCTCGTGTGTGCATGCGTTTTATCATCGTCGAAAATCGGAAAGCACAGGGAGACGCAACCCGATTGTCCGGCAAAATGGGTAGGTTGGATTTCCAATAGTAGCCCTGAAGTCTGAATGCGGCTATCTTATTTTTGGGGAAGAACAGTCAGTCGCATAAGCAAAAGTCTCACCATTGGTGAACCTGGGGGCTCTAGCCGAGGAACGGTAAAACATGTTAACCAATTTATATTCTGGACATGTACACGTTGGGAAAGAGGGTGAGATGACACAAAGCTTAAACATGGGACACTGGGCAGATTATTATTATTATTATTATTATTATTTATTTATTTTTTTTATTAATTTTTTTTTTTATAGTAAACTGAACAGAAAAAACAATGCAACTTTGCACCTGCTGAAATCTATTAAAAGCAATAATCCAATCTTCTTGTTTATAGCCCCGCTGACCACACAGGTCACATCGGGGCAGATGAAAAGCCAATACTAAGCTTCTGTCTCCACGTTAGTTTTTTCTGTATGTCTAGAAGGGGGATGGGTCGTGGGTGGGAGGAAGGGGGGGGGGGAGGGGGATCTGTAAACTTTTAAAGTCCAGAAGGAGAGGAAGGCAGGGGGAGGGGGGCACCGAATGTTTTCGTGGTTATGACATGGAACTCCCGAAGAATTCACTTCAAAATCACAATATTTCCTAACGGGGCTAAAGTTACAGGAATGGGGGAGCACACGGAAATGTTCACCCGCCATAGTTATCTGCGCAATTTCGTTTTGAATCCGGATACTGAGATGAAATTTTTTTTTTTTGTTCTCACAGTCCTCTTGTTTTTCCAGGCGTTTCAGTTTCGAAAATGTAGAACGAATGATGGAAAACAAAATCAAATCACCAAAAAACCCCGATAAAGCTTACCTGAAAAGAAGCCTTACCTTTAAAACTGCTGGGAGTGGTGAAAGTCAGTGCGTCTTGTCCAGTGGCGGCAGGGACTTTGAATCAGCTAACCGTTAGGCCTAACGGAACAGTGAAGTGCGCAGGTCAGTTGGCTACGTCAGCGCCCTCTGTGGGTGAACACAACATCCTTTTTCACGTGCATCACCACGCATCCTCACCTTTGATGGCAGAAGAATTCTCTCTCTCTCTCTCTCTCTCTCCTCTCTCTCTCTCTCTCTCTCTCTCTCTCCTCTCTCTCTCTCTCTCTCTCCTCTCTCTCTCACACGTTAAATCCTGTTCCACTTTTCGTAAGAGTAGGCCATCGTGTGCCCGTGGGAACAAATGACATTAACAAAACTGCGTACACACGGGGACTGGATGTAAAAAAGCACAAGAGTGCTTATTCCATTATCCTCGATATAAGTCAAGTCAAGTCTCTCTCTCTCATGACATTTACAAAACTGCATACACACGGGGACAGATGTAAAAAAGCACAAGAATGCTTATCCCATTATCCTCGATATAAAAGAATAAATCAATCAAAATCAATCAATCAAAATCTCTCTCTCTCTCCCCTCTCTCTCTCTCCTCTCTCTCTCTCTCTCTCTCTCTCTCTCTCTCTCTCTCTCTCTCTCTCTCTCTCTCTCTCTCTCTCTCTCTCTCAACATAATGAAATTCTCTCCTCTCTCTCTCTCTCTCTCTCTCTCTCTCTCTCTCTCTCTCTCTCTCTCTCTCTCTCTCTCTCTCTCTCTCGTGTTTTTTTTCTTGGTCACTTGTTACACTTAAAGTTACATGCAACTTCCTTTCCTCTCTTTTAGAAAAGGGATACGAAAATGATGCATCAGACAATCTGATTAATCATGTGGACAACAAATATCCAGAAGTAAGAAGCAGTAACATCTCTCTGTCATACAAAACACTTAACACCTACATAAAAAAGACAGTCAACACACAAATATCCCCCCCAAAAAACAACAACAACAACAACAACAAAACCCTAAAAAATATACACCCTTATAGACATCACCCCCCCCCAAAAAAAAAAAAAAAAAAAAGAAAAGAAAAAAAAAAGCACCACGGTTTTATCAAAAACTTCAAGTAAAAACATAGCTTAACATTTGAGCTTTGCGGCTGAACTTGTCACTCTCAAAATGACGTCAATGACCAGTGACGTAATCTAAGTCGATGACGTATAAGGAAAAGCAGCTACCTTTATGATGGGCAAAAAGGGTCCCAAACGCAAAACCTCACCTTCAGTGGACGTCAGAGCTCTAGCGAGGAACAAAAAACACACACCAATAAACAGCCCCCCCCCCCCCCCCCTTAAAAACAAAAACAAAACAAAACAAAACCGCCCACCCCGGGGTTCTAAGCCTTGACCTCTCACCCTAGACGGATGTAGTTTGCCTTGAGGCACATACGCTATCAGAAAAACCAACATAATACAACAGAATAAAAAAGAAAACAACAAACCCACAAATGAACAGACAACAGCCAAGATTATCTTTTGGAACAAACATCCGGGTTTCGCAACTGTTATGTGTGTGTGTGTGTGTGTGTGTGTGTGTGTGTGTGTGTGTGTGGTGTGTGTGTGTGTGTGTGTGTGGCGTGCGTGCGTGCGTGTGTGTGTGCGTGCGCGTGCGCGCGCGCACGCATTGGGGGTTGAGGTGGGGTGGTGGTGTCAGAGCACACACATGTACATATGCAAAGTATGCGTGAGGATGGTTCGTCTCTTTGTAAAGTCTTCTGTCTCCACCCCCCTATCTACTTTATTGTCTGTCTGTTTATCTGTCTTTCCGTCACACACACATACACACATACGCGCGCGGGCGCGCGCGCTGCGCGTGCGTGTGCACGTGTGTACAGGCTCTTCTCTCTCTCACAGACTAACGGACAGGCACACACATATTTTCTCTCTGTATGTCTGTATCTCTGTCTGTCTCTCACCCTCTCTCTGTCCCTATCTGGTCTGTTTTGTCTGTCTGTCTGTCTGTCTGTCTGTCTGTCTCTGCTCTGTCTCTCTCTCTCTCTCTCTCTCTCTCTCTCTCTCTCTCTCTCCTCTCTCTTCTCCTCTCTCTGTGTCTCTGATTCTCTTGGTCTGTCTGCCTGTCTCTGTCTGTCTGTCTGTCTCTGCTGCTTGCCTGAAAAAGTTCACAGGGACGTTTGTCATAAAATCTAATCTAATATCCTTTCTAATTGTCTTGAGGTATATGACGGGTGTTGCTGTTAATGGGGTTGTTTTAAACCCTGCACACAGCAGATACCGCAAGATCGATTCCAAGATAATTCTGTGTGTGTGTGTGTGTGTGTGTGTGTGTGTGTGTGTGTGTGTGTGTGTGTGAGTTCTTTTGTGTGTGTGTGTGTGTGTGTGTGTGTGTGTGTGTGTGTGTGTGTGTGTGTGTGTTAAAAGCTAACCTGATTCATTGTAAAGTAGGTTAGCTTCTGTGTAACGTAAGAAGTCTACCCGCTGACCTCAACCAACGCACTCCCTCACTTCAGTGCAGCCTCATTTCATTGTACAGGTTGCATGCTGGGCATGTTCATGTTTCCTTAACGCACCGATCACTGACATGAATTACACACATTAGAAAAAAACTGTCTTCGATATTTGATTATCATACAAATGCTATAGCAATTTGTTTTATGTCATAAAATGTGTGAGCGTGTTACTATTAATTTTAGACCGTGCTTAATATCTTAAGTATTAATTTAATTGATATTTGTTGAATTATGCATGTTGTAACAATATGGTTTAAATACAAAATGATTTTTTGTCATAAAAATGCGTGCATATGTGTGAAGTATTTCGAATGTGTATGTGCGCGCACGCGCGAGCTGTGTGAATGCATGCTGCTGGGACAGCAGTGTCTTAGAATTTATTTGTGAATTTATGACTTACTTTAAAGAGGTAGAGATGATATGTGGGTGCTGTTTATATTGTGATGGGTGGTAGTTGATATTTGTCGTGATATTTTGTTTATATGTCTACTTTTTTGTGTGTGGCTTTTAACCCGCGTAAATTTCACTGTATCTGAGACAATAAAGTATTGGAATTTGAATATATATATATTGTAATCTTTAGCGTG
Organism: Stramonita haemastoma; assembly: GCA_030674155.1. Lineage (NCBI taxonomy): Eukaryota > Metazoa > Mollusca > Gastropoda > Neogastropoda > Muricidae > Stramonita > Stramonita haemastoma. Next base: position 46,454,776 of record CM060323.1, read on the forward strand.
CTTGTTTATCATCCTAGGGGAACAACCAGGCATTAAGGCCCTGGCAGGTCTGCACTTGGTGATGAATTGGGAAGGATCGAAGTCGAACAGTCTCAACCACTCGGCTGCTGGGTCAGTCGAGTGAAATCCAAGGTGTTGTGAAACAAGGTGCAGTTTGTATGGTCATTGCATCGTAAGTGCTTCGGCTCGTGCTCGACTGCGATGCTTGGACCGTGCCCCGTTCTCCCTGGTTGCTTTGAGAGAATTATTCTGTTTTAGAGGTGGTCTGAAGCGCTGAAGTCCGTGACCTGTTGCACCTCAGTTCCTACATCGATGAATATCCGCTAGGTGTGCATTAGAATATCAACAACGAAAATAGAAATTATAATTAGTCTGAGGTGGCAGGCATAACATGATTGTGCTGGGACATTGATGCATTGGATTTGTTCGTTTGAATGTGAGCTTTTTCATTATACCAACTTCTTTAACGTGTATGTATATATATTTACAGTATGTGTGTCAGAGTGGACAAAAGTGATATCACGGCACTGTCGTTCAAATCAAAGTACGATCTTTAGATAGAGATTGCTCTTAAAGCTACATACCATTTCATTGTGCAGGCGAAGATTTGGCGACAAAAGGATTTTCGACCACTACAAGGAAACAGAGCATCCACAATTCACAGGTGTGTCCCTAAATAGAAACACGACGCTGAGATTGCCGCGCTCTGATTACATGGGAGATAATCTACTTACCAGCCCATCGCACACACACACACACACACACACACACACACACACACACACACACACACACACACACACACACACACACAACACACACACACACAACATATATATATATATATATATATATATATATATATATATATACACACCGGTATATGCACTTAAGGATTTCTTTATGATGTCGGTTAGCTTCGAGCTTTAATTGCTTTCTGCACATTGTTTCTTTTTATATCCAGTCCCTGTGTGCATACAGCTTTGTAAGTTAAGTCATTCGTTCCTCTGTGTGTGTGTGTGTGTGTGTGTGTGTGTGTGTGTGTGTGTGTGTGTGTGTGTGTGTGTGTGTGTGTGATGTGGTGTGGTGTGGTGTGGTGTGGTGTGGTGTGATGTGATGTGATGTGGTGTGGTGTGGTGTGGTGTGGTGTGTGTATGTGTGTGTGTGTATGTATGTATGTACTCGTTGCTTGCTTGCGGGCATGTGTGTGCGTGTGTGTGAGTATGTGTGTGCGATATATGAATGCATTCTAGACACGCACGCGCACACACCATTGTTTGTATGATATGTCAGCTCTCGCACTGTTCTTATGTGTGTTTGTGAGTGCTAATCTATGTGTGTATGCATGTGTGTGCTTGTGTTATTGAGTACACAGACAGACAGACAGACACACACACACACACACACATACATACACACACACACACACGCGCTCGCGCGAGTGTGTGTATTTGCACACGCGATTCTTCTTCATCTAACAATACAGTATCTTTCCCAGACCCCGTTAGAAAAGAGATCAAAGATGAGCAGGGCACACACAAAAACACACTCCTTCCCCATCCGATTAAACGCCAGAACAAACCCGTTACTTCCATCATTTAGTTGGAAACAGATCACCTGAACACTGAACCTATTAGAGAACAACCAAAGACACGAACCCCCAACACTAAACAGTGACCCACAGGGCAAAACCACCCAGCTCTACATCTCCTTCAAGTAGACAGACCTGAGATCTTCCTTCCTTTCATCCCACCAAACTCCAGACCATGACGAACTTTCAAGTAGCACAGTCCATAGAGGGTCCAGACCCTACCTCCCCTCTCATCCTCCTCCCTCCCTCCCCCATCCCTCGTTACCGTAAACATGTCACCTGAGTCGTTGTGTCGTCCCCACTTTGCCACTGCCAGACCCGGGGAGTTTATCCTAGAAGAAATTTCTCGGCTGGATGCTAACGGTTGTCACGTGCACGTCTTATCATTATCACATCCCTTGTGTCTATCTGTCTGTCCAGAAGGTGCTCTGCTCTGCTCTGCTCTTCCCTGTTCTGGTCATTCTGTTCATCCATCCCCACCTGCCTCATCTCACCCTCCCTCCTATCCTCCTCCTCCCTTCTTCCTTCCCTCCTTCCTTAACGGTTCTCTGGCGGCGCTCGGACTTCGGCGACGTCGTAAACCATGTCCCTCCCTCCCTCCCCCACCCCTCTCCCCCCTACACAACACACACTGTACCACGACTGCTCCTTCATCTCAGCTTCCTTGTTCCCCACCCCCCCACCTTTCTCGTCCTTACCTGGCTTGTCCGACAGGAGATCTTACAGCTGTGAGGTCAACCTCTTTGTGTTCATCTCGTCTGTCTGTCTGATCTTGGTTTGAGAACGTCATAGAAGTTGTTGTTTCAGTATCACAAGAAAGAGCAGCAGTTTTTTTTTGGTTTTTTTTTTTGCTGGTTTGTTTGTTTCCAGTTTTCAAACTTGTGTATTACTTGTCTGACAGGATCCTCTTCCTGGTTTTATCTGCAGAGAGGCAACAGCAGCAGCAGCAGCAGAAGAGAACAAAACGCATGCAGATGAAGTAAAAATAGCAAAAAAAGGACAGCAAGTGAGGGAACCGATTTTTCTTGAAGAGACACGATTCCACTTTCAGTCAAATGTGCTTGAATCTGTCTATGCTGCATTGGTTTATAAAGCCACGAACACAATGTAAATCTAACTGGAGTGTAAAAATGTTGTGGGGGTATGACCGACCAAAAATGTACAAGAGCAAACGGGGCTCTGATCCAAGGATAACAGCACTATGATATTCCAAAATTTAAAGCAAAATAAAACAGTAAAGAGTCATAATAAGTCAAACATGATCACATCAAACATTTACAATCTCCACACAATACCTCTTTAACTAACCCCATCGAAAAGACTATACCACCACTAGTGACCAATTAATTCTACCCACCAACGTCCCTGTTTTAAAGGACCACGCGCGGCTTTATCAGGAACTAAACCGTCCCAATTAAACGCAAGTCCCGTTCAATCAACACGGCAACTAACGGTCACTCCAAACACTGGCCCTTACACTGGCAGTTATCAGACCAGACGATCGCGCGCAAAGGACTATGGGGGAAGAGCAGACAAGATGGCGGCCGGCTGCAGTCTCTTCTGGCGCCGATGTAACCTTTGACCAAGCAGATTTACGAGTCCCCCCAGAGAGTATATCACTCTCCCACCAGGCCAGTGTGCACTGGCTGCTTGGACACGAGGCTGTAATGGTAACCTGGTTTGGAACCAGTGATAGTCCCTTTCGGATGCTACTCGGATTGTACTGGTATGACTTTGAATAAATCACAGGTAGCTTTCTGATTGTGCTAGCATTGTGTTTGTACTATGAGCTACTATCTGTCAAGGTAGATTTCTTTACGTGATATTTAGGCTGCTCTTTGTCTGTCTGTAGGTCTCTGTCTGTCTCTGTCTCTCTTATCTTTTTAATGCCCTAAAAGTACTGCAGGATTTTATTGAGAACTTGGGGAACTGACAAGGAGAATATGATTACTCAAGGAGGTCATTTGTCCAATACATTAAGAAGGACCCATTCCACATTTTTTCATGCCTTGGCAGTCGCCACATACGTTATACAGCAATTTTCGTTTTTGCTTTATTTTGCTTTCCTTTGCTCTGCTATGTTTTGTTTGACCCTATTCTAGGGGATGGAGGCCTGAAGAATAAACATTGTTCATTGTTCGTTGTTGGTCTCTCTCTCTCTCTCTCCTCTCTCTCTCTCTCTCTCTCTCTCTCTCTCTCTCTCTCTCTCTCTCTCCTCTCTCTCTCTCTCTCTCTCTCTCTCTCTCTCTCTCTCTCTCTTGTGCATATAAACGGGGACTGGATGTAAAAAAAGCACATGAATGCTTATTCCATTATCCTCTATATAAAAGGATAAATAAAATAAATATCTCTATGTCTAATATATATATATATATAAATATATATATATATATATACATATATATATATATATATATATATATATGATATACATTAATATTCACTTCTTTCTCAAATCTCCCCAGGGACGTAAGTACAACCACAACACAAAATATTTCCTTCCTTACTAACAACAAGAAAAAAAAGATGACAAAATAACCTGCCTCTATGCAACCCCCCCCCCCCCCCCCCCCACTTCTGGCTTTAACAGGATTACAGTCCTTAACTAATCTCATCCCAGATGTAGGGAATTTCGAGTGGCCAGAGACTGGCCAGGCCAGGAACGGCCATCTCCTTTATCTGACCCCCAAGATAAAGGAACCTCATATTTGATAATAACGCAGCCTATAGACTATACAAACCAACCCTACATATATATGATAACGCCGCCTCCACAAGAAAAGAAAGGAGAAAGGAAGGAAAGAAAGAAGATCATTCAGACCTAATCCCCATCGAACTGTTTCCTCAGCCAGGTGAACTTCGCTCTGCCCTGTCAGTC
>CM060323.1:46461744-46464244 GCA_030674155.1 Stramonita haemastoma
ATTGCAAAAGAAGAAGAATTGCGAAAAAAAGAAGAAGAATTGAGAATAAGAAGAATTGCGAAAGAAAGAATTGCGAAGAAGAATTGCGAAGAAAATTGCGAAGAATTGCGAAGAAAATTGCAAAGAGAAGAAGAAGAATGCGAAAAGAAGAAGGAAGAAGAAGAAGAAGAAGAATTGCGAAGAAGAATTGCGAAGAAGAAGAAAGAAGAAGAATTGCGGAAAAAGAATCGCGAAGAAGAAGAAGAAGAACAAAAAAAAAATAAAACAACAAGAACAACAACAACACAATCTTGAAGAAGAAAATGCTTTAAAAATAAGTAAACAAAGCCCGTAGGGGTACTCGAACATAATTAATTACAGTGCATTCATCCCAATGGCAATGACCAGAATACATTTAGTCACCATGCAATGAAAATGACTGACAGCAAAAATGTAAACATTCAACACACACAATGATAGAGCATTCAACTGGTGATTATTTATACTCCCACTGCGTGAGACATGACAATAGTACTAAAAAGAAAGACAAAAAAAGACAAAATGAAAATGTAAACCTTGATCAATGTTCTGCTTTATAACTTGAAATGCATTTATCTTAATGTCAAAACTAACATATCCCCAAAGTCACAATGAGGCTACCTTAACGGTGGGCCCATCATCATATTCATCATCATCTCATCATCATTTCATACATCCAATCATCATCTCATCATCATCATCATCATCATCATCTCATCTATCATCACCACACCACCCCACCCCTCATCATCATCATCATCATCATATCATCTCATCATCATCATCATCACATCACCACCACCACCATACACACCACTCACCATCATCATCATCATCATCAATCATCTCATATCATCATCACACACCACCACCACCACCACCACCACCATCATCATCATCATCATCATCATCATCATCATCATCATCATCATCATCATCATCATCATCATCATATCATCATCATCATCACCACCACCTCACCACCACCACCATCACATCTCATCATCATCATCTCATCATCCATCACATCACCATCACCATCATCATCATCATCACATCTTCTCACCCTCCACACCAAAACCCTGTTACCTTGGTGAGTGGGTGGATTAGGAATATGAGCGGGTTTCCCCCAAGCTGAGAGAGAGAGAGAGAGAGAGAGAGAGAGAGAGAGAGAGAGAGAGAGAGAGAGAGAGAGAGAGAGAGAGAGAGAGAGAGAGAGAGAGAAGACAGACAGACAGACAGACAGACAGACAGACAGACAGACAGACAGACAGACAGACACAGACAGACAGACAGCAGACAGACAGAGACAGAGAGAGACAGAGATGGAGGTAGGTGGATGGTTGTGTGTCGTGTTTATAGTAATTGCCAGTGACTGGCTATGGCAAGGCTGTGTCATCACCTTGTCAAAACACATTACAACACCACACACCATGCAGTAGGTAGGTAGGTAGGTAGGCTTGTAAGTCACTCACTCCATCCCCCTCCTCCTCCTCCTCTTCTCTGGGTTTTTCCAGTCTCAGTATGATAGTACTTTCGCTTTCAAAATTTTCAGGGATGTATGTGGGCGTAGGGTGCAGCAGTATGTTCCGCATACGCTACGCAGTAACAACGATGTGATGAAAACAATCCTAGAAATTGATTTATGATAGAAAAACTACCAAGTTGTGTCATAAGAATGAAATGTGTTCCCTGTGTGGGATATGCTGGATGTTTGTTACTGGATATCGATTAAAAAAAAAAAGAAATGATAATAGAATGGATATCAAGAAAATAAGATGACGTATTATTAGAATGAATTGTGTTTTAGTGTGTGGTTAATGTTTTAAAACACCAGGCTATCTTTACGAATAAGCGTATGTGTGTCTAACAATGACAACAATAACAATGGTGGTTCATTCAATTCTCGCAGGCTATCTGGCTGATATATACAAAAAGCATGCCTATCTAGTAAATGGTGAACAAGAAGGGGGTAACCAACCAGACTTTTAGTGAAGTATAAACATACTAAAATATAGTAATCATTCATAACGTTTCAGAGAATTTAAAAAAAAAGGTAAATGGTAAAGGTGTTCCATAACCTATGTGGTCGTAGGGGAGCGAGGCATCAGAGACCTCAGCTTCTCTAGGGGCCTGCATATTGAGGGCGGCGCCCATTACATCTCCTCTCCCTCGCTGCTTTACCTTCCCTGACCCGAAAGTGGGCAGGTACCCATTTACAGCTGGGTTGACTGGGGGACTGTACTGAAACCAAGGCGCGCAAAAAGTCACACATCCAGTTGGTAACCACGCTCGATGATGCTTAACATTGGCTTGGGGAAAGCGAGTCCTTTGATCACTTAGCTATATCGTCCATGAGAATGTAAGCATAGAAATTCTTCACTGTGAGGCAGGAATGGTTTTGTTTCTTAAGTTATAATGGTTCTATAATGCACATGCTTAGCAATTTTGAAAACCGATTTATCTGACTTGATGTTGCATA
>CM060323.1:46474244-46481744 GCA_030674155.1 Stramonita haemastoma
GTCTGTCTGTCTGTCTGTCTGTCTGTCTGTCTGTCTCCCTCCCTCCCTCCCCTCCCCCCCCCCCCCCCCCTCCTCTCTCTCTCTCTCTTCTCCTAATCAGGGCAAGGTTCAAGTCTGTCCCGAGCCTAAGGCTCATCAGGCCGGTGCTTATCCCGGTTTCTGCGGCGTTAAGCGACTGAGAGTCATAGACTCCCCCCTGGATAGGACGCCAGTCTATCGCAGGGTTAACCCCCAACACAAGGTTGGTACCCCTTTTACACCTGGGTGGGGTGAGAAAATAGCCGTAAAGTGCCTTTTCCAAGGGCACAACGCCATAGCCGAAAGCTGGGATCGAACCCGCAACCTTTAGATTACGAGTCCAACGCCCTAACCACTAGACTACTGCGGCGGCTTAATCAGGGCAAGGGCCGGATGAAAAAAGTATTTAAATGCTTACTCTGTTACCCTTGAAAAATAAAGATTATTAATTACTTAATTAGTTAATTAATTAATTAATTAATTCATCCATTCATTTATTAATTCATTCTCTCTCTCTCTCTCTCTCTCTCTCTCTCTCTCTTCTCTCTCTCTCCTCTCTCTCTCTCTCTCTCTCTCTCTCTCTCTCTCTCTCCCCCCCCCCTCTCTCTCTCCCTCTCTCTATCTCCCCCAGTCTGTCTGTCTGTCTGTGTCTGTCAGCGATTATTCACAAGCATCCCCTTTTTTCAAAACACACCAGGAAACTTAAGGTCAAGTCTGACCAGAAGATATACACGGAACTCCCATCTCTTTCAGGCCACACATCCGAGTTGATCTCCTAAAGGCAGCAGCCGTGTCAGGGCTGTTCTGCATGGCTCTCTATGCTCTATGAGTGTAGTGTAGTGTAGTGGAGTGGAGTGTAGTGGAGTGGAGTGGAGTGTAGTGGAGTGGAGTGGAGTGGAGTGTAGTGGAGTGGAGTGGAGTGGAGTGTAGTGGAGTGGAGTGGAGTGGAGTGTGGTGGAGTGGAGTGGAGTGGAGTGTGGTGGAGTGGAGTGGAGTGGAGTGTAGTGGAGTGGAGTGGAGTGGAGTGGAGTGGAGTGTGGTGGAGTGGAGTGTGGTGGAGTGTAGTGGAGTGGAGTGTAGTGGAGTGGAGTGGAGTGGAGTGGAGTGGAGTGTAGTGGAGTGGAGTGGAGTGGAGGGAAGTGGAGTGCAGGGAAGTGTAGTGTAGTGTAGTGTAGTGTAGTGTAGTGTAGTGTAGTGTAGTGTAGTGTAGTGTAGTGTAGTCTGGTGTAGTGTAATGTAGTGTAGTATAGTATAGTATAGTGTAGTGTAGTGTAGTTTATTTTATTTTATTTTATTTTATCTATTTATTTAGTCTTCTATATTAAGGATAATAGAGTAAGCACTCGTGTGTTTTTTTTTTACATCCAGTCCCCGTGTGTAAGCAGTTTTGTCAATCTTGTCATCTGTTCCTACCTGCACGCAATGGCCTAATGTTACGAAAAGCGGAACAGGATTTAACGTGAATAGTATAGCATAGCATAGCATAGCATAGCATAGCATAGCATAGCATAGCACAGCATAGCATAGCTTAGCATAGCATAGCATAGCATAGTCAGGGCAAATCCTGACAAGTCATGCTTATGATGGTGTCCCCCCCCCCCCTCCTTCCAGCCACCCAGATTTAGATAGAAGCCTGCTGATAGGCTTAGGCCCTTGAAAGGGGAAACTCACTCGCTTGCTGGCCATCGGCCCCTTATTTCTGCACACAGTAGGAAACTGGTGGTAGAGTCTACCAGAGATGAGGATGCGATGCGCCGTTTCCGAATCCTGTTGACAGTGATGATGAGGATGATGAGGATGATGATGATTATGGTGACAAATGAATGTCATGAAGAGAGAGAGAGAGAGAGAGAGAGAGAGAGAGAGAGAGAGGAGAGGAGAGAGAGAGAGAGAGGAGAGAGAGAGAGAGAGAGAGAGAGAGAGAGAGAGAGAGAGAGAGATTTTTATTTATTTATTTATTTATTCTTTTATATCGAGGATAACAGAATAAGCAATCATGTGCTTTTTTTCATCCGGTCCCCGTGTGTATGCAGTTTTGTAAATATTGTCATCTGTTCCCACCGGCACACGATGGCCTACTCTTACGAAAAGCGGAACAGGATTTAACGTGTGCGCAAGATGTTCTGCGTGCGTTCGCACACGGGGCCTCGGTTTAAAGTCTCATCCGAAGGACTTTTGGGGAGAGTGGAGTCAGCACTGATGTTAACTCCAGGAGAAAAATTTCCTCGACCGGACTCGAACCCGGGTCGTCAAATTGCCAGCGCAATGTTTTGACCACTAGGCTATCAGAGAGAGAGAGAGAGAGAGAGAGAGAGAGAGGGAGAGAGAGAGAGAGAGAGAGAGAGAGAGAGAGAGAGAGAGACAGACAGACAGACAGACAGACAGACAGACAGACAGACAGACAGACAGACAGACAGACAGACAGACAGACAGAGAGAAAAAGAAACAGAGGCAGAGAGCTGGAATTCAAATGATTTATTCACAAAAAGACCATTAGCTCACACACAAGGGAATGAATGAATGAACATTTTGATTGTGGGAAAAGAATAAGCACAATGGTGGCTTGTTTTCATCCAGCCCTCTGTCCAAAAAACAAGTGAATCAATCAACCAATCGTATAATTAAACATAAAGCTATGAGCTGTCAAAAACAAGTGAATCAATCAACCAATCGTATAATTAAACAAAGCTATGAACTGTCAAAAACAAGTGAATCAATCAACCAATCGTATAATTAAACATAAAGCTATGAGCTGTCAAAAACAAGTGAATCAATCAACCAATCGTATAATTAAACATAAAGCTATGAACTGTCAAAAACAAGTGAATCAATCAACCAATCGTATAATTAAACAAAGCTATGAACTGTCAAAAACAAGTGAATCAATCAACTAATCGTATAATTAAACATAAAGCTATGAACTGTCAAAAACAAGTGAATCAATCAACCAATCGTATAATTAAACAAAGCTATGAACTGTCAAAAACAAGTGAATCAATCAACCAATCGTATAATCAAACATAAAGCTATGAGCTGTCAAAAACAAGTGAATCAATCAACTAATCGTATAATCAAACATAAAGCTATGAGCTGTCAAAAACAAGTGAATCATAAAGGAAAGAGGGGTAGGGGGCTAACTATTCAGTATTTTTGTGAATCAAAATAAATGCAACAGCAACAAGAGCAACAAAAAGCTGTCGTGTAGCGAAAAACCTCAGTTACAAAAATACGAGATCAGTTACCAATATATCTATTTCAAAATCTTTGCGTAAATATAAAGTGAGGCTGCGCACCACCTCAGGCTGACTAGACGCCATGAGTAAACAGTGTCTAAATGAATCAGGCTGTCTACTATATTTTACAGGGATGTAATTCTGCCTAATATCCTCTAACACTGGACAGTATAACACAAAATGGACTTCATCCTCCACTGCTTGCTTACATAATAGGCATAGTAATCTGAGGTCATCAACATCATGTTCTATGTATCTGAATTTATTAATATTTATGTGTGGTACACCAATTCTTTTTTTAGAATATATGTCAATATCAAGCTTCAGATAAGGTTTGACATCGTGTGAACTTGTATCTAAATTATTGTTCATACGTTTGATATCTTTCACTGCTTTGTATATGATACTCCATCGCTGTCATCGGCAGGCAATGAATCTTTGCTTTAAACCGTAAATAAACTCTGTAAAATTTCCAACACGTTGAGTCAAACAAATCCAAACCCAAAATCCTATAAACAGGAAAGTATTTGTGTAGCCCAGTTGTTTTCCCTTAAATATATAGATCATGAAGGATCTCGTAAGATTTAAATGGTTGCCTGCTCTCATCCATATCTAGAATCTTAATCCAGTATCTGATACATCTTACAGCAGCATTAACAGAGAGAGAGGATATCTATTAGTTTCACAATACACAAGATCATTGGTTGTACGTCTACCGAAGCCTAAAAAACTGCTTTAAAGCAAAGAGGTGCACTGATTTACAGTGTGTTACAGCTGTATAACACAATGCGTTGTATTTGTGCATCACCAATCTTAATGAGCAAATCAAATGAATTATTAAATGATCGTAATTTTTCAAAACAACTAACATGCTTCGTTTACCTCGACTTGCCAGATCTTTTCGTGTAGTTGTAAAACTAAACTTTATTAAAAAAAAACAACCTACAACAACCCTAGATTTCTAAGTATTTAAATACATTAACGACAGTAAAGACTTTCATTGTAGAACAATTTTTTTTATAAGCAGTTTAACAACCACCTTTCTGAAACCAACGATATTACTCTTATTGAGAATAACCTTAAGATCAAGGGCTGTTGCAAAGCTGCATAAGCTATCAAACTGCTTTGGTAAACCTACAACTGTTTCAGATAGCAGGATTTATTTTATTTATTGATTGTATTCTTTTATATCGAGGATAATGGGATAAGCACTCATGAGCTTTTTTTTTATCCAGTCCCCGTGTGTATGCAGTTGTGTAAATATTGTCATCTGTTCCCACCGGCACACAATGGCTTACTCTTACGAAAAGCGGAACAGGATTTAACGTGTGCGCAAGTTGTTCTGCGTGCGTTCGCACACGGGGCCTCGGTTTACAGTCTCATCCGAAAGACTTTTGGGGAGAGTGGAGTCAGCACTGATGTTAACCCCAGGGGAAAAATCCTCTCGACTGGGAATCGAACTCGGGTCATCAAATTGCCAGCGCAATGTACTGACCACTAGGCTATCCCGTCCCCGATAACATCGAAGGGGGCGGGGATGGCACCATGTCTATCATTATTGATGACTTCTCTGGCTAACTCATTAATAAAAACAGAAAACAATAAAGAGGCCCCCTACATCACCCTGTTTAATACCAGTGGTACAGTTTATTATGTCAGAGGTGAATACTTTACAGCATTGTTTCAAAACTTGTATAAGATACTGAGAAATACCCACAACAGCTTCCTTAGCTCTTGAAGCTAAAAGCTGACTCATGTAACTGAAGCTAAGGTTAGTCATTAATTAAATGGAGTCCCAGAAATTTATAGAAACTTGCAATAGAGGCTTTTGACTTTCAGTGTTACCATTCTTATGAGTCACTAAAAATCCCCTTTTTGAAAAAAAAACAAAACAAACCGATATGCTACTTTTATTTAGTTCTAAAACCCAAAGTCGGGACTAACTCGAGGGTGGGTAAAAATGATGACATACACAAAATTTTCACTATTGGTGAACTTGAGAACTCTAGCCGAGGAACACCACCACACCCAGGACATCTTGCGCACACGTTAAATCCTGTTCCACTTTTCGTAAGAGTAGGCCATCGTGTGCCGGTGGGAACAGATGACATTTACAAAACTGCATACACACGGGGACTGGATGTAAAAAAGCAAAGAGTGCTTATTCCATTATCCTCGATATAAAGGAATAAATAGATAAATAAATTTTACTTTCAGCCGCAGATCTTCAGCAGTAATGTGCAGATTCTTCAGAGAGAGAGAGAGAGAGAGAGAGAGAGAGAGAGAGAGAGAGAGAGAGAGAGACGAGACAGAGACAGAGAGAGAGAGAGGAGAGGGGGGGGGGGCACTCGACCCTTACAAAGAATCAAAACAAATGTGAATTAAAAACAAATGTGAATCAAAACAATTAATAACAAAAACAAATAAAAATCGAAACAAATACGAATAAAAAAAAATATGAATCAAAACAAATATGAATCAAAAGACATGTGAATCGAAACAAATATGAGTCAAAACAAATGTGAATCATAACAAATAAAAAATAAAAACAAATGAGAATCGAAACAATATGAACCGAAACAAATATGAATCAGAACAAATACGAATCAAAACAAATGTGAATCGAAACAAATAAAAATACAAACAAGTGAATATCGAAAAAATTTAAATAGAAACAAATGTGAATCAAAATGAATATGAATGAAAAAACAGATATATATATATATACATATATATAATATTATATATATATATATATAGATATATATATATAGATATATATATCAAAACATATGTGAAAGAAAACAAATATCAATGCACAGACATTTTCCATCATTTTAAGCACACACAGGCATACACACACACACACACACACACACACACACACACACACACCACACACACAACACACACACACACACACACACACTCACTGTACCTTTATTGATCACACAGAACACAATCAACCTTTGATCACATCAAACAAACAATCCACACTACAGAAGTGGAAATGTCAGATCATATCAAATAAGCCAACAAAGAACTCAACATACCAAACATCACAACACAACAGCCACACGTACCTGGAAGTTAAAAACCAAAAGAAAGAAAACAAAAAAGAGGAAAAAAATGTCCTCTTATGAAGAAGCGGAAACGAAAAGCCATTGTGCCTTTTTCGATGAATGAACTGATTGTGTAAAAGAATAGAATGTACCAAAACCCCGAAAAAAATAAATGAAAGAAAAACCCTAATCGAAAAATACCAAAAAGGTAAAAACAAACACCCAGAACCCATAACTAAACAACCCCCCCCCCCCAAACCCAACACTCCCCTCCTTAAAAGATCCTAAACCGCACCCCCACCCCCCTACAGAGAGAGAGAGAGAGAGAGAGAGAGAGAAGAGAGAGAGAGAGAGAGAGAGAGAGAGAGAGAGAGAGAGAGAGAGAGGAGAGAGAGGAGAGAGAGAGAGAGAGGGAGAGAGAGAGAGAGAGAGAGAGAGAGAGAGAGGAGAGAGAGAGAGAGAGAGAGAGAGAGAGAGAGAGAGAGAGGAGAGAGAGAGGAGAGAGAGAGAGAGAGAGAGAGGAGAGAGAGAGAGAGAGAGGGAGAGAGAAGAGAGAGGGAGAGAGAGAACAGAAGAAGAAGAGAGAGAACAGAGAGAGAGACGAGAAGACAGACAGACAGACAGAGACAGAGACAGACAGAGAGACAGAGACGAGAGACAGAGAGAACGAAAACGTTATATAATTTATGTATTCTGTCCACTAGTCCTCACACTAATAATATATATATTTTTTTTAACACAATAGAAGCTTTAAACCTTGTGGTTGCTATGATGTCGATGATTACTGTTGTTCATAGAATTCTACGTGATAATTATGCTACATTAAAAAAACAAAACCCAAACCGGTTCAAACTAGCCGAAGTGGAAGAAGATGACGAGAAGAAGAGCTTTCACGTTTCGAAACTTATTCATGAACTTCTCACAGAGATGGGGACGGGATGGCTCAGAGGTCAGAACACTCGCTTTCCCCAAGCTAAGGTTAAGCAGCTTCGAGCGTGATTACCAGTTGGATGGGTGACGGTTTGCGCGCCTTGGCTTCATCATTACAGTACCCCAGTTCACCCAGCTGTAAATGGGTACCTGCCGTCTTTAGGGTCAGGGAAGGTAAAGCAGCGAGGGAGAGAAGAGTGGGCGCCGCCCTCAATATGCTGGCCCCTAGAGAAGCTGAGGTCTCTGATACCTCGCTC
>CM060323.1:46489244-46491744 GCA_030674155.1 Stramonita haemastoma
GAGAGAGAGAGAGAGTATTGTTGTTGTTGCTGTTGTTGATGATGTTTGTGTTATTGCATCTCCCAACGTACGTGCATATAATTATATGGTTAAAAAAGGCACAGTTTAAAAACAGCTTCCTGTTTAGGTAGGCATCCGTCAGTCTCGGAAGACTATGGAGTTGTGCTCTAGGCTTCAGAGCGCAAAGCCTGGGTAAGTTAGTATGGAGGGCAAACTGTTACCCATGCAGCAGACCCCCCCCCCCCCCCCGCCTTCTCCACGCCACTGGAATGATCCATTGGAAAGGCAATCGCCGATACGAATGGTTCCAGTGCCGTCGTAGGAGCCACCAGAATGTTGCCATATAAGCCGACAGCCCCGAACCGCCCTGGGGACTCCAAATCCCCAATTTTTCCTTAGGGATGGTGTTTAGGTAGGACACCCGTGTGCATGCTGTTTTAAAAAATAATAAATTTTTGTCATCCGCTCCTACCAGCACACAATGGCCCTTGTTTACAAACCTGCAGTTTAAATCATCAACCTAGAAACATAGCTTCTTCTTCTTCTTTTATTTCGAAGATAATGGAATAAGCACTCATGTGCTTTTTTAAAAATATCTAGTCCCCGTGTGTAGATCTATGAAGTTTTGTAATTTTTGTCATGCGTACCCACCGGTACACAATGGCCTACTCTTCCAAAAAGCAGAACGGGTTTTAACGTGCGCGCAAGATATTCTGCATGCGTTCGCACACAGGACCGCAGTTTATAGTCTCATCCGAAGAACTTTTGCGGAAAGTGGAGCCGGCACAGATGTTAACTCCAGAGAAAAAAACATCATCGTGAACGAGATTCGAACCCGGGTCGGCAGATCACGAGCGCATCACTCTGACCACCAGGCTATCCCGTCCCACCCAAGTAGCTAAGGTCCCGTGAAGTAGGTAGGTCAAAACCCTAGAAAAATGTGGAGTGTAGGTCATAATATTCAAGACTCAAAGACTCAAGAATACGTTAATGTCTCAAATTGAGAAATTATGAGAGGCATTTTCAACTTACACAATTACACCGCATACATTGTTAAACAAAACATTAAAAAGCAACACAATATCTTAAAATCGACAATACCCTACGTCACATGCACTCACGCACGTACGTGCGCGCACACGCACACACACACACACACACACACACACACACACACACACACACACACACACACACACACACACACACACACACACACACACACACACACACACACACAAACACACACACACACACACACACACACACGCGCGCGCCCCCCTTCAATATGCCTATCGATAAATAAGATTTCAATATTTGGCTGTTGGCTCATGTGGAGATACGCTGGTGTAGGTACATCCACCAGTTAATCCCCAGTTACGGCATTGGCATTCTTGTCTGGACATTTAAATTGTTTTAATCTCATGCCAGCTTGACCAGAGCAATGTTTGTACGTCACTATGTGTCTGCAGTGACCGTCTGGTGATGTCTCAGGAGAAATTCGTTGTTGTTGGTTGAAAGTTGATAATAATTATAAACTTCTGAAATGTGAAAAATCTGGTGGTGGTGGTGGTGGTGGTGGTGGCGGTTGTGGTGTGTGTGTGTGTGTGTGTGTGTGTGTGTGTGTGTGTGTGTGTGTGTGTGTGTGTGTGTGTGTGGTGTGTGTGTGTGTGTTTTGTGTGTGGTGGTGTGTGTGTGTGTGTGTGTGTGTGTGTGTGTTGTGTGTGTGTTGTGTTTTCATTTTAACGTCTATCCACTAAAAAGTGATTTTAGACAAATGATTTGGAAGAAAAGAGATTGGAAAAAAAAGTCGGGTGTGTGTGTGTTGTGTGTGTGTGTGTTTGTGTGTGTGTGTGTGTGGTGTGTGTGTGTGTGTGTGTGTGTGTGTGTGTGTGTGTGTGTGTGGTGTGTGTGTGTGTAAGACATGAGTTGTGGTCTGGGTGCTAGTCTTTAGGATGAGACGATAAACTGAGGTACCGTGTGCAACACGTATTGAGAAAAAAAGCCACTCTGATAGGAAACAAAATTTAATACATATGGAGACAGGAAAGAAGAAAAGAGTAATGGATGGCGCTGCTCTTATGGCGTAGGGCTCTCCTCGGGGATAGCAGCCCCAATGTTACGCAGAGAAATCTGCTGTGGCTGAAAGTTGTTTACAACACAATGCAATGGAATACAATACAATACAAGACAATACAATACAATGCAATGCACTACTATGCAATGCAATACAATACAGTACAATACAGCACAATACAATACATTACAACACAGTACAATGCAACAGCATACAACACAATACAATACTTCTTATTTCATTTTTTTGTTTTTTCTTTTATTTTGAGGATAATTGAATAACATGTACTTTTTATTTATTTAATTTTATTTTTTACATCTAGACCTCGTGTATACGCAGTTTTGTAAATTTTACCATAGGTTTTAACGTGTACGCAAGATGTTCTGCGTACGTACGCTCATACAGGGACCTGGGTTTCTAGTC
>CM060323.1:46496744-46501744 GCA_030674155.1 Stramonita haemastoma
GAAGATTTTTGAAGTGCTTTACACTAATGAAAGGGCTTGTTGATATTGTTGATACTGTCAGCTGCTGCTGCTGCTGCGCTGCACCAACCACCACCACCACCACCACCACCGCCCCCTACACTACTACTACTACTACCACTAACTACTACTACTACTACTACTACTACTACTACTACTATTACTGCTGCTGCTGCTGCTGCTCGCTTCTGTCAACTCTCTTTCTGTGGCTATAAATTGCCTCGTTTTGTTGTTAAAGCTACTATTTGCGTCTTTTGCGCTTGCGTTGTTGCTGTTACTACAAGAACTGTTAACTTTTGTGTTTGATACTAGCTAGCTGTTTTACTGACAACGACTGATTCTCGGTCTCTCATTGTAACCTACACTTTTCCTTACACAGGTGATGACATTTATTTGTTTATCTATTATTTATTTATTTATTTATTCATTATGTCAGGATAATGGAAATAAGCACTCATGCTTTAACTGGAGTTACGTTTCTTCCTATTTGACGATTTAAAAACAAAAGCATAGCTATTTTCGAAGTGCTTTTCTCCCTCCACTTTCATGGTTCAAAGGCAGCACATTGCAATTGTATACTACAATGTAGCAATACACATTAACATATACCAACAGGATCTTGTGCTTAAAAAAATTACGGTGTAAACACTACAAAATTACGATTTTGAAATTAAAAGTTTACAGTGCTTCAATAAAAGCCAGATGTCAAATTCTTCGGTGTATTTTTAACTAGAAAGTTGAGCTGGAAGATACACATCAACCAGTTAGTAGCTGATGCAAAAAAAAGACTTAAACTTTTGAGCGATGATAAGTTCTCGGGCATGGGTCAAGGCACTGAAATATTAATGTACATGGCTCTGTTTTTTAGGGCGTTGAAAATGAATATGTGGACAAGATTGCGATTTTTTTTCTGCTTTAGATTATATCCTTAAAGATTGCAAAGTCAAGTCAAGTCAAGTCAAAAACACTGTAATCATCCCATGAAGGGCCATAACAGTACGTTTAGACACTAAAGCAGCCAAGTCTGCAATTGGTGTACCAGTTCAAGCTTACACAGCTAAATCTATGAAGAAGCACACTTACTATCGCTCTCTGAACAAGGAAAATTGGTGGAATCAAATTGCGTGATTCGAAATCTGTTTATTCTAAATACAGTTTTAAAAAAAATGACGATGACGATGACGATGACGATAATAATAATAATAATAATAATAATAATAATAATAATAATAATAAAATAAAACAACAAACAACAACAACAACAACAACAACAACAACAACCACCACATGGAATTTCTATAGCACCATATCTTGCAAAAACAAATCAAAGCGCTTGCACCCGACCTATACAACACACAAGTAACCAATGACAATAAACAGTTTTAGCAAATTCGAATGTACACACTCAAACACGCACACACGCACACACACACACACACACACGTAACGCACGACACGCACGCACGCACGCACGCACGCCCGCCCGTGCGCACACACACACACACTTATAGAGGTTATAGACTTTGGCAGGGTGAAGGGGATTTCAGATATTGAAGGCAGGGACAAATAGGAGATGGAAACAGAGGGCGAAAATCTTAGGTTTAAAACAAGTGTGTCTTGAGGTTGGATTTAAAAGTGTCGTAAATATGAAATATCTATGAATATAAAAAAAAGATTGCCCGCAACAAGCATGGAGGCTAAGTTACTGTAATAATTACACAGATTTTCGTTATCCCATTTCGCTGTTCAAAATCATACTTATCTAGGTAAAAAGAAAAGTGAAGCTGTCCCATAACCTATGTGGTCGTAGTGAAGAGAACCATCAGAGGCCTCAGCTTCTGGTTTCAACAGATTTTATTCAAGAAAAGAGGTACGAAAATACAAGCATGCCTTGACAGGTCAACAGGTGTGTACCTGCCCTCTTTAGGGTCAAGGGAGGTAAAGCAACGAGGGAGAGGAGATGGGCGCCGCGCTCAATATGCTGGCCCCTGGAGAAGCTGAGGTCTTTGATGCCTCGCTCCCCTACGACCATATAGGTTATGGGACAACTTGACCTTTACCTTTTTTACACGGTAAAAACACGTCATTGTTTGTTCAAAGGAAGAAAAAAACAACACCTTTAACAGACACCTCAACAGCCAATCGAACCCGAACTGACAGAATATTGTGTTGTCACCCATTCGATGCTGTAACAATAAGGCCCCCCTCCCCCCCCCCCCCTCTCGCCCAACATGCACACTCACCTCTCTTTCTGAAGATCTGAAATATGTTTTATTCTCGTTGGTCAAAATCTCAAAGTGTGTGTGTGTGTTTGTGTGTGTGTGGTGTTGTGGTGTTGTGTGTGTGTGTGTGTGTGTGTGTGTGTGGTGTGTGTGTGTGTGTGTGTGTGTGTTGAGTGAGTGTGTTGTGCGTGCGTGCGTGCGTGCGTGAGTGCGTGCGTGTAGTGCGTGGACGTAAAGCATAAAAAACAGACGGAACAATATCAGTGGAAAAACACAACTGGAAATAAAGCATGTCAATTTGCATGGCAGCAGCAGGTTAAAAAGTAAGGTAAAGGTGTCCCATAACCTATGTGGTCGTAGGGAAGCCAGGCGTCAGAGACCTCAGCTTCTCTAGGGGCCAGCATGTTCAGGGCGGGGCGCCCGTCTCCTCTCCTCGCTGCTTTACCTTCCCTGACCCTAAAGAGGGCAAGGTACCCATTTAAGCTGGGTGAACTGGGAGGAACTGTACTGTAGCCTAGTCGCGCAAACGGTCACCCATCCAACTGGTAACTCACGCTCGAGGCTGCTTCACATTAGGCTGGGGGAAAGCGAGCGCTCTGACCACTGAGCTATCCGTCCCCAGCAGCGGGTACAGATGTGAAAAAGGGACCATGAGAGACAAGAGTCATTGTATACATTGAAAACAATATGTTCCTCATTGGAAGCAATCATCATACAACAAACAAACAAACAATCAAAACAAAACAAAAATGAAACAAAAACTAAACTGACAATCAAAGAAACCAAAAATGAAAAATAGCAAAAACTCCCAAATTATTATTAGAATGTGCACTCATCTACAACAAAACAGTGTATCAGGGTTATCCTCCCCCCCCCCCCCCCCACGTCTCTCTGACTCTCTCTGTCTTCTGTCTCTGTGTCTGTGTCTGTCTGTCTGTCTGTCTGTCTGTCTGTCTGTTCCTCTCCTTCTCTTCTCTTCTGCTCTCCTCTCCTATTTTCTCTGCTCTCTATCTCTCTCGCTCTCTCTGAGTTTATGTTGTGATGGTGTTTTGTTTTTCTTTCGTTTTATTTTGTTGTTGGTTTGAGTTTTTTTTGTGTTGTGTGTGTGTGTGGGGGGGGGGGGGGGGGGGGGGGGGGGGGGGGGGGGGGGGGGGGGGGGGGGGGGGGGGGGGGGGGGGCTGCTATTCCCTTATCAGGGCAAGGGCCCGATGAAAAAAAAGTGTGTGAATGCTTATTCTGTTACCCTTGGAGGATAAAGATTATTCATCTCTCTCTCCTCTCTCTCTCTCTCTCCTCTCTCTCTCCTCTTCCTCTCATCCTCTCTCCTCTCTCTCTCTTCTCCCTCTCTCTCTCTCCCTCCTTCCTCTCCTCTCTCTCCTCTCTCTCTCTCTCTCTCTCTCTCTCTCTCTCTCTCTCTCTTCTCTCTCTCTCTCCTCTCTCTCTTACTCCTCCCAGTTCAAAGGGGTCACTCTAAACCCATCCACTGTACTTTTGATGTGAAACTTTTCGTCTGCAAATCTACCCATCTCTTTTAACTGTCCAAACATCGACACGGAGATCATAGTAACGATAATAATAATAATAATAATAATAATAATTAATAATAATAATAATAATAATAATAAATAATGATAATAAAAAATAATAAAAAAAAATAATCGAGTGTCATGAGCTAACAGTAGGAAATACATTAGCCTATTAATCTTAATAACAAAAGGAATGGCTTCAACTCAACATTATGAACGGTTTCCGCGCACCAAAGCGCTTTTTCAGGAAGGTAAAGAAACTCGTTGACTTTCCGGCGAACGGAAGATGTCTACAGCCTCGATGTCATCCGCCGGAAGTGACCTATTTTCGGTTTCATTCAAAGAGCGGTTGTTCAAAAGGACTCAGAGATGGTGGAGTGAACTATTGTTTTTGTGCTCTTTCTGTGTAGGTTTGATAAGCTTCTCTTTATTGAACACCTGGTTAGGGATTTTTGGTTGTTGTTTTTTTTCGAGGGGGGGGTCTGTCTAATCATCGATTTGTCGATAATTGATAGTTTTTTGAAAAAAGGAAGGAAAGAGCAATATAACGGCAGTAGTGTTCCATTCTTTTGAAAATAGTATTGATGTTCCTTTCTGTTCCGTACTTTTGTCCTTCGAGTTGCTAGTTTGGCATTGTCTGCCGGGTGTAGTTTCGTTTCAGATCAAGCCCCCCTCCCTTTTCTCCCCCCCCCTCCCCTCCACATCCCACATAGGCAGATGCATTTGCATTCTCTCTCTCTTTGCTCCTCCCCCCTCCTTCTCTCTCTCACACACCCACACAGCTGCATTGGGAACACAAAGCAAGACAATATAGGAAGACACATCGATATGCAAATTGGAAATCATACGTTACTTTAAAAAAAAAGCTTCTAAAACTGATCTGAGAGGGCCTCCCCCCCCCCCCAACCAAGCAGCCAGCGAAGCAACCAAATAACCAACTAAGCCACGAACGCACCAACTAACTCCCCTTCCCTTCCCTCCCCCCAGCCTATTCTAGATAATGAGTCTTTTCTGCATTTGTTTCCCAGTTTCATGGTAGTCGCTTTTTTCTGAAATGTCTTTACTTCGTCGCTTGTCATCTTTACTCAGAATTTGAGGCTTTAACTGTATACATGTGTACATACATAAGGGCAGATGCGCGCGGGCAAACTTGTAAGCATACATGTTACACACACTGTCATAGTCCTACAGATGTCAATGCTCTCTCTGTCTCTCTCTCTCTCTCTCTCACACA
>CM060323.1:46509244-46511744 GCA_030674155.1 Stramonita haemastoma
CGGGATTTGAACCTGGGTACGATCAGCAGATCTCGAGCGCAATGCACAACAATTTAACCACCAGGCTATCCCGTCCCGAATCGAGACCTTATACATGCAGACTACTTCCCAATCCAATCCAATGATGTTGCTTATAGCCCTGCCGACCACACAGGCCATATCGGGGCTGTCACCTCGTCACATTTTAAACTCATATTAAAACTGTGCAAGTATATACAGATTAAAACGGGTACAAAACCAACTTGACTGTCCTTGCTTGTATCGATCGACGCCCTGGTCAAATGCAGACCACTTGATTCATTCCTCAAAGACACAAGAGCGAGATTATGTGGTATTCTCTCTTCAAACCACTTGGGTTAACGAATAATAGCAAGTTGGCTACCATCCACAAGTTCTGCAACTTTCTCTGTAGGACGGACGAGGTTGTGCAACATAGGACTTACATAAAGCATGAAGATTATCATCGAAAGACATTGTTATCTATTGTATTGTAGGGCAGTGGATTCCATCATCTACATAATATCTGAAACCTCCCCCAAAAAAAAACAACAACCCCACCACCATTCTTTCTTTGTTTCGGGTTGCGTTTTTCTTTTCTTTTTTGTTTGTTTGTTTGTTTGTTTTGTTTTAGTGAGCGCGTGTGCAGAAAGGAGAAAGAGAGAGAGAGAGAGAGAGAGAGAGAGAGAGAGAGAGAGAGAGAGAGAGAGAGAGAGAGAGAGAGAGAGAGAGAGAAGAGGAGAGAGAGAGGAGAGAGAGAGAGAGAGAGAGAGAGAGAGAGGAGGCGGGGGGCGGGCACAGAGAGAGAGAGAGAGAGGGGGGTGGGTTGGAGAGAGAGAGAGGGGGGTGGGTTGGAGAAAAAAGAGAGAGAGAGAGAGAGAGAGAGAGAGAGAGAGAGGAGAGAGAGAGGAAGAGAGAGAGAGAGAGAGAGAGGAGAGAGAGAGAGAGAGAGAGAGAGAGAGAGAGAGTGTGTGTTACTTCAAGAACAATTAGAAAACAATAGAATACATTTCCCACTTCAAAAACGAAAAAAAAAACCTCTCAACAAAAATCATTAAGAAACCAACGAAAGTGGTAACAAGTTGACAGTAATCATCATTAACATACCCCCCCCCCACCCCGTACCCCCACAACCCTCCACCACCCTACCCTCCCCCATCCCACTTCTAAAACTTAGTGTATATATATTGTACTGTCATATAAGTCCCCTTTTTCTTTTTTTTTCCTTTTCTTTTCTTTCTTTCTTTTTTTTTTCTTTTTTAAAAAAAAAACTGACTTATGATGATGATGATGATGATGATGATGGTGGTGGGTGAGGCCTTAGGGTTTAAGGGTAATGGCTTCACGCGCCAGACGCGAGCGACATCTCCAAGCATGTAAGTCAGTTTAAAAAACGCAGTGGTGTTCAGTGGTGCCTGTTCTGAGCTAACATACGCAGGACACCACCTACTAAGCCCCCTACTAACGACAGTATTAGCTCAGTCGCGGAGCCAGACTGAGTGAGCCACCCACCCAAGGTGGCGACCACCACAACGTCCCTCCAACGACCGCCTCCCCGCGAACCTCAAAGGCTTTGTGTCAAAGGCTTTACACAAATTCACCACAGGCACAGAAGCGTATGGGGAAACCGAATCCGAGGTCACCATGAGACCAGAGCAACGGAGGCCACCGAATCAGAGGCAATTTTTTTTTATTATTGCATGATGATCAATGATGATGAGGATGATGTAATGCTGCTGCTGTGGAGGTGCATCCGCTTTGAGACTACTTGACAGGGTTGTTCTCTACGCTTACTGTCATAATATATCCCGGCGTTAACCCGGCCCGAGAGATACAAACACCTGCAGTGTTGGTCAGGTAATTTGAGCAACACTCTCAAATTCGCATCCGTAAAGTGGATGAAGCTCGACTGTGTGGTCCCAGTCTCCCCACTGAGCCCACAGCACACTCAATCTGGGTAGGAGCCGTCCGGAGCCCGAAAAAATCCCTATGACATGGGATTCGAACCCGCGACCTTCCTGTCCGGATTCCAAGGCGCTAACCACTGCGCCATGGCGGCTGGTATAATAATAATAATTTATTCGTTTCAAGTCAGAATGACCTTACCCCACACACTGGGACCAAGCAACCTACAAAACAAAAGAAAAAAAAAAGAAAAAGAGAGTGAGAGAAAGAGAGATTCAATGCTTCCTCATTGGGCATAGAGAGGACGGAAGAACAGTTTAGAAAACAGTAAGAGTAGAATTCCTACTAAAAAACACTCAACAACAATAACCCCCCACCCCCCCACACCCATCCAAAAACGAACCCTCCAAAAAAACCTAGAGTTACTTCAAGAACAATTAGAAAACAATAGAGTACGATTCCCACTTCAAAAAACGAAAAAAAAAAACCTCTCAACAAAAATCAATAAGAAACCAACGAAAGTGGTAACAAGTTGACAGTAATCATCATTAACACCCCCACCACCACCCCCACCCCATACCCACCCCCCCTAACCCTC
>CM060323.1:46519244-46521744 GCA_030674155.1 Stramonita haemastoma
AGACACGCGCTAGTCGCGAGGAACAATGGCCGTTTCATTGGTTACGCTCTATTTACTTAGAATGCGGAGCCTTGTAGTGCCAGCCTCAAGTTTTTGAAATTTTGGCTGTTTTTGTTTTCCAAGCATAATTATCGCATTTCATTTTTGAGTGTCCGTTTTTTTTTGTTTTGTTTTAACGTGGTGTGGGTTTTTTTTTCTTTCTTTTACCATGACCATTTTGAGGTTCCTTGTCTGTTTGTCTGTCTGTCTGTCTGTCTGTTTGTATGCTTGTTGTTTCATGTAAGAGGGAGGACTGACTGTGCGAGAAGATAGAGGAGGCAGGGCACAGGTAAAGGCTTGTGTGCACGCGCACGCACGCACGCAAGCACGCAGGTGTATGTATGTGTGTGTGTGTGTGTGTGAGAGAGAGAGAGAGACAATGACAATGACAATGACACAATGACAAATAGTTTATTGTGTTTAGACATTCCGTCCATTCACAAATATGGGGACGAGTTGGGGGTGGGGGGTCGAAATTCGATGCACATGAAATGTTTTGAACAAAATCCCGAAAAAGTTCATCGCGCCATGGAGGCCATTTCGCGGAAATGTACAGGTATATTGAGTTCATTTATCAGTTCATAGTCAACATCAGGGAAGCTTTTTTCCGTAGTCCGTCACAGGAGGGTCCAGCGTCTTTCGTCTTCTTGTTAAGTGTCCAGTCCAGGATTTCCCTCCTCCCCATTTTCACTCTGCCATTTGTATTTCTGTAATACTGCGTCACATTCTTCAGTTACGCTGTTGACTATCGCTGTGGTTTTTCTCATCTCCATTAAGAGTTTTAGTCTTATGTCCGGTGGTAAGTCATTTAGCTGCTGTGTCAGTATGTGTTGAGCAGTAATGTTTCCCTCACCTCTTACAGAACACTCTGGCCTTTCTTCTGCAGCATTAGAAGCCACACTGTCATCTTCTGTTCCTGTTACATTTGGGACCACGGGTAAATCTATACTGTTCATGGCCTCAGAATGAGTGACAGGGTCATTGCTTTTCAACTGTTGGTCTCTGTAGCCATCTGATTGAAGTGTGATATCGCGCACTGTGTTTTCTTGCAGGCATTCTTCGTCACATTTGCTCTTACAGTCATCTTCACAAACACTGTTGTTCTCACCACAAAAAGTTTCAGCTGCTGTTCTGTTGTCATTGTTGTAAAACAAACTGGGAGGAGTAGGAAGGAAGAGGGCGGAGGGAGATGTAGAAAGACTTGCCTTTTGCACGGTTGCCCTGTGTGTCTCGGCTCTTTGTCTGTCACGTGCAATCTGTGCAGGACACTTGCGTCGAAATATCGCTGTGTCATTTTGACCTGGCTGTACACTGGCTTGATGCACTGCTGTTGATGCTGAAAGGCGAAGCACAACTGTTGTCTGATTTGACTTCCCTTCTACTTTGTACGAAGTCAGGTGCATTTCTTGCAGAAGTGCATTCAGCACACTTTCCAGTGATGAAGGCAGACCACTGACAGGCATTGCTGGCAGGAGTTTAACTACAAATTGTTAAATTTCAATTTGCTGGTGAGCAAAACACTTCTTGCCGGTAACCAAGCAAGGGAAGCCACTCCCCGAGAGAGAGAGAGAGAGAGAGAGAGAGAGAGAGAGAGAGAGAGAGAGAGAGAGAGAGAGAGAGAGATTATTTTATTTCGGATTCAAACAGCACCGATCATCGCTAGACCCACTCTTCTGAACATTTTTGAATGTCAAAGCGTGTTTTATGTCGTTTAGGGCAGCCCAGAGACACGTTTCCATAATCATGTAAGTAGATGATAAGGGTTGTATGTAATATATTCTAGGAAAGATAGCTAGTCTTTAACGTGTCAGAAAATTGCAGGTTACATCGTACACAGACCTTTAGTTTATAGCCTCATGCGAAGGGCCCGCAGATAGAAAAGAATATGGTCAAAGTCAACGAGATCAAAGATGGAAGTAAAGGGAGTTATAAAAATACTAATAATGATAAGAACAGCAACAACGATAATGAGAAGAAGAAGAAGAAGAAGAAGAAGAAGAAGAAGAAGAAGAAGAAGAAGAACAACAACAACAACAACAACAACAACAACAACAACAACCATGGAATTCACATAGCGGTGTATCTTTTAAAAAGAATCCAAAGAGATTAAGGGTGAAGGGTGTGAGTTCAAAGTTCTGCCTGCCTCGATACTCCCCCCACCCCCATTCCATCTTTTCCCATAGGCCCTCCCCTGGCCCTGCAATACAAAGGAACATATTTCATTTATTCGTTTAATTATATATCTATATATTTATCTATCTTTTTAATTCATTCTTTTATTTCGATGATAAAGGAATAAGTATTCCTATGCTTTTTACATCCAGTCCCTGTGTGTATGCAGTTTTTATATATTTTTTATCATGCGTTCTCACCTGCACACAATGGCCTACTGTTCTGAAGAGGTGGAACGGGTTTTAACTTGTGTGCAAGATGTTCTGCGTGCTTTCGCACACAGGACCTC
>CM060323.1:46529244-46531744 GCA_030674155.1 Stramonita haemastoma
TCAAGTCCTTCGGATTAGACTATAAACCGAGGCCCAGTGTGCGAACGCACGTAGAACATCTTGCCCACACGTTAAATTTTGTTCCGCTTTTCGAAAGCGTGGGTCATTGCATCCCGGTGGGAACAGATGACAAGATTTACAAAACTGCATACACACGGGGGACTGGATGTAAAAAAAAAAAGCACACGAGTGTTCATTCCATTATCGACATAGAAGAATTAAAAAAAAAAGATAAATAAAGTCAAATCAAGCCACCATTAGGTAACTAATCCTATCATTGCAATGAATGACACAACCTCCTTAGTTAAAGAAAGCACAGCAGGTTAAGGGCGGTTCCTACCTACACACACACAGCACAGAGGACAGACAACGTTCACCAAAAACATAACCCGCAACATTCCGCCAGGCGGCGCCATTGCCGTTAAGAGTCTGACGGCATGCCGCCATCTTGCAATGCAATGGGTGCATGGCACAGAGTAAGGGGAACACCTGATAAGGCTGATGCTGCACATTCTGCCCTTGTTTTTTTGTTTTAAGGGGTCATGTCACAGGGAAAGGGGAGATGGGGTTAAGTGGCTGCGTTTGGAGATAAGGGGCTGCCCCTTCATCTGCTGCGAGGAAAGAGAAGGGCAATTTCTGGTGACAAGAGGTGGCATACCTGTAAGGGCTGCACTGGCGCAGGCAAGGTGGTTTGGTTTGTGGATCGTTTTTCTGCATGCACCGCTAGGGTTGGGCTGGTGTGGGTAACTGTAGGAATGAGCTGGGAGCAAAGTGTAGGGTCAACCCTGATCTTGACATTATTATGGGGGGGTTGAAGGTAGGGAATTGGGATAGAACTGCTGCAGGAATGTAGCGTGTATTTTCCTTTTTGCTGCATGCTTTTTTTTTTTTTTTTTTTTAAATGAAGACTATGGTGGTTCAAACATATCTTTCTTCTAGAAAAAATGTCTGTTAAAAAAAGCATAATCATAGCATGAATAAGAAGCCAAATGCACTGGAATGATTGTAAAACACCGGGAGATCTGTTTCTTCGGCAGCTGCAAGAGATATATGACGTTGAAGACTTTTGTTGTCATACTGAAACTTTTTTTTTAACCCAATGGACAGGATTAATTAAATGACTGCACCTTCTGATGTCAACTTGAGGTCTATTTTCTCTGATGTCGATTCTTTAAAGGATAGAATTTTAGTTCTTCTTGTTTGCTGTTCTTACACATAGCTGGTAACTTAGCTACATGAATTTCACTGTTTTGGGTTTGTTGTACTGTTTTTTAGTAACCTGTTGCTTGTTTCTGTGAGCTCTCAGACTCCGTTTGTTATGTTTGCGATGGCGGTGGAATGGAGCTGTTATAGGCTTGCATACTCTTTGCCCGAAAGGACACCACTATCCTTTTGTAGGTAGGATAGTCTTTTGGGAGACCATGTCAAAATCTTCTTGTTCAAAGATGTTTTTCAGATTATGATTTTCGGTGCTGAATTTTCTTCTTGAGGTCCTGTTTTGAACAGATTTGCATTATTTTGTTGACCGCTTTTAACCACAGTAGATTTCTGTGTTTAAAATTGTGTGTTACCTCGACTTTCTGAGCTACGAACTTTTTTTTGCAGAGCCATTGCAATATAGTGCTGAAGTGACAGGGAGAATCTACTGATATGCTGTGTTCTTTCACCCTGATAACTTTTCATCGATCAGTTTTAGCGGTGTATTATTGATCACGCTCATCATTCAGAATGTATTGTTTTTGCAGCCTCAGATGAACAGATGACAAGATTTACAAAACTGTATACACACGGGGACTGGATGTAAAAAAAAGCACACAAGTGCTTATTCCATTATCCTCGATATAGAAGAAAAAAAAATCTTCTGTGACATTACTGTCCTGCTGTTCCCGTACTGCTCATTTCAATCATTCAGTCCATGCCATACTCATGCTCGTCATGTCACAGTGTCTGTGGCACATGTTCACACAGGGAGCTCATCCATGTTAGGCCACTGTGGGGCCACCAGCCGTATGGACCCTGCACTGATGCTGGGTCACTTTGGTGGTGTTCAGTGGTGCCTGTTCTGAGGTAACATATACAGGATACCATCTACAAAGCCTCCTACTGTATCATATGATATGAATATTGTCGTCGTCGTTGTCATCATCGTCATCATCATCATCATCACCTTCATTGTCATCATCATTACTGTCATAATAATCATTATTAGCTGTTGTAGCAGCAATGGTAGCAAATCAGAACAACTGCGAAAGAAAGTCTGGAGTGACCAATTTGGTATGCTTTCAGCAGCAGCAGCAGGAGCAGCAGCAGGAGCAGCAGCAGAAACAGCAGCAGCAGCAGTAGTAGTAGCAGCAGCAAGCAGCAGAAACAGCAGCAGAAACATAAGCAGCAGCAGCAGTAGCATCAGAAGCAGCAGCAGAAGAAGCAGTAGCAGAAGCATCAGAAGCAGCAGTAGCATAAGCAGTAGCAGAAGCAGTACTAGAGGCAGCAGTAGTAGATT
>CM060323.1:46536744-46544244 GCA_030674155.1 Stramonita haemastoma
ATTTTTTTGGTTTGGATTGCTCTATTCTCTGCTGTCGACTTTTTGTTGGTCTCCTCTCTACTTTAATCTATTTGATTTCCTTAATTATGACCAGTGCATCTGTCTTGACATTAATGTTCGGGTCAGTTGGGGAATTTGTGTTTGTTGAATACATATCTATCTCTTTTTGTTTGAAAAAGATATCAATGTGTCCAGTTGGGGATTACGAATTTGTTGAATGTATACCCATCTTTTTTTTTTTTTTTTAATCATAGGTTTAACTGCTGTTGTTGGTGATGGTGGTTGTGGGATAGGGGGATGCT
This sequence comes from Stramonita haemastoma, assembly GCA_030674155.1. NCBI lineage: Eukaryota > Metazoa > Mollusca > Gastropoda > Neogastropoda > Muricidae > Stramonita > Stramonita haemastoma. Next base: position 46,537,047 of record CM060323.1, read on the forward strand.
ATCACCATATATATATATTTTTTGTTGTTGTTGTTGTTGTTGTTGTTTTTTTTGGATATAATTATATTCCCTAATAAGAGCAAGGGCTGGATGATCAAAATTAAGTATGTAAATGCTTACTTCTTAACCCTTCAAATACAGATTTTTCATTCATTCTTTCTCTCTTCTTTCGTTCCTTGTTCTCACCCCCCCCCCTTCTCTCTCTCCCTCTCTCCTTTCTCCCTCTTCCCCCCTCTCCTCTCTCTCTCTCTTTCTCTCTCTTCTCTCTCTCTCCCTCTCTCTCTCCCCTTCCTTATCTCTACTCCCCCCCCCCCTCCTCCTCCTCTCCTCACGTCCCATCCTCTCCCCCCCCCCCTCCCCCTCTTCCTTTCCTTCTCCTTCCCCCTCCCCCCCCCCCCCCGCCCCCCCCCCCTCCCCCCCCCCCCCCCCCCCCCCCCTCCCCCCCCCCCCCCCCTTCTCTTCCCCCCTCTCTCTCTCTGTGCCTTACTCGTTCCTTGTCCTCTCTCCACAAGGTTTCCTTCACGGACTGGTCCAGGTCCTGACGGAGGTCTGCCCACTCCTGGCGCGTGGTCAGCACGTTGGTCATGGACTTCCTCCGGGGCAGGTTGGAGTTCTGGTTCATCCCGTGCTGCTCTTTCGTGGGGCACTGCGGGTCCACGATGTTGCAGCCTTGCTCCATCGCTGCTAGGCTCTGTAGGGAAAAGGTAAAAAAAGGTAAAGGTGTCCCCCATAACCAGTGTGGTCGTAGGGGAGCGAGGCGTCAGAGACCTTAGCTTCTCTTAGGGGCCAGCATGTTGAGGGTGGCGCTCGTCTCCTCTCTCCCTTGCTGATTTACCTTCCCTGACCCTGAAGAGGGCAGGTACCCATTTACAGCTGGGTGAACTGTACTGAAACCAAGGCGCGCAAACAGTCACCCATCCAACTGGTAACCACGCTCCACGCTGCTTAACTTGACTTGGGGAAAGCGAGTGCTCTGACCGCTGAGCTATCCCGCCCCTTTCTCTCTCTCTCTCTCTCTCTCTCTCTCTCTCTCTCTCTCTCTCTCTCTCTCTCTCTCTCTCTCTCTCTCTGTGTATATATAGTAGTAGTAGTAGTAGGCACCCATCAGTCTCGGAAGACTATGGAGTTGCGCTCTTTCTTTAGAGCACAAAGCCTGGGTAAGTAAGTATGGAGGGCAAGCTGTTACCCATGCAGCAGACCCACCCACCCTCCTCTCCACGCCACTGGAATGGTCCTTTGGAAAGGCAATCGCCCATACGAATGGTTCCAGTACCGTCGCAGGAGCCGCCTGAACGTTGCCATATGCAGCCCTGAGCCACCCTGTAGACTCCAACTCCCCGATTTTTCCCCAGGAATGGTTTCAAAACACGACACCTGTGTGTTTGCTGGGCTTTTTAAAAATTTACATTTTTTTTACATTCATACTTCATAAAAGAGGAAAACAAAAACAAACAAACAAATAAAATAAAACAGAAAAAACAGGAACAGAACATCCTAAAAATTGATATTTAATCTATCAACAAAACAAGTCTTATAAATCATAAAATTTATTTTCATTTTTTTTTTCTTTTTTTTTTTTTTTTTTTTAATTCTTTTATCTTTTTTATCACTACCAACCTTCATAATATCCACCCAAACCTACTTCACCATTCACACTAAATAATAATAATAATCATCATAATCATCACCCACCCTAACCTACATCACTTACACCACCATACAACAACCATCAAACAACAAAACAAACCCCCATACTTACGGCGTGATTCCTACTGCGTATTAATTTGGTCAAATTTATCCTAAATAAGAAGATAGATATATATAGAGTTTGACTCGCACTCAACCCCTTTTTCTATCTAAATATTACACCCCTAATATGCCATCTCCCCAAACAAACTCAATAATCTTTATTATATCTCTATCTCTATCTAGCTCATAGCTATCTCGATACACTAATGTGTGTGTGAAATCTCCCCCCATCACCCTCCTCCTCCTCTCCTAAACCCCAAAACCCCCCCCCCAAAAAAAATTTTCTTGTGTAGTTCCCATTTTATATAGATATAGATATCCCCTCATTATTTCTTACATCTCTTCCACCCCCCGAAGTCCCACCCAACTAGCTCTCTATAACCACCCCCTTTCCATATATATATTCCATCATCCTACACTACTCTTCATACATCTCTCTTCAACAACACTCAACCTAATTCCCACCCACCTCCCACCCCTAATAATCCATCATCATCCTAATAACAACATTACAACAATCACCAACCACCCTTTTTTTTTCTTATTTTTTATTTTTTTTATCTAAAAAACTCCCACCTATCAACTCTCCAATTCAAATCACATCATCACCTCAACCTCCAAAACCTAACCCTTTTTAACACAAACCACCATTCTAATACCCCCACCATCATCTCACCCCCCCTCCCCACAACACCATAATCCCCCCCCCCCACCACCCCCCCCCCCCCCACCCCCCCCCCTCCCCCCCCCCCCCCCCCCCCCCCCCCCCCCCCCCCCCCTCCCCCCCCCCCCCACCCTACACCCCCACCCCCTCCCCCCCCCCCCCCCCCCCCCCCCCCCCCCCCCCCCCCCCCCCCCCCCCCCCCCCTCCCCTCCCCCCCCCCCCCCCACCCATCCCACCCCCCTACCCCCCCCCCCCCCCAACCCCCCCCCCCCAACCACCCCCCCTCCACCCCCCCCCCTCCCCCCCATCCCCCCACCCCACCTCCCCCCACACATAAATTAATCAAATTCAGAGTCCCATCCTACAACCTCCATTCTTCACTTCATTCTCCCCTCCCTCCTTTTCTATTATTTTTAACCCCCTTTTTACCACTCACCAGAGCCACATTTCAGAGACTCTACCAATGCACCTTTCTAGAGACCCCTTATTCTCCAACCCCTCCCTAATAACACTACACCCCCTTCCATCCCTCCCACTCTAATCATTCCTTCTGTATCATAATCATCAATCATGACTCTTTCCCGTCCCACTCTCTCCATCATCTCATCATCAGGAGATAGAGATAGAGAGATGAGAATCATATCATCATCATTAGAGAGAGAGAGATTATCAGCTTCTCCATCAATCAGACATCATATCTAATCATCATCATCTTCACAATATACAAACACTACTACTAACCCACTATTACTTCTATCTTCCTACCTACTACTAATATCGATACATCACTATACTACTACTAATACTCCCAACCCTAATACTCCTACTAACTCCTTCTCCCCCCCCATACTATTAACTAATACTAATACTACTTGATATCCTAATACCTACTAGTCTACTCCTACTACTATTACTACCACTAACTACCCCACTTCACCTCTACTACTACTACTACCCCACCTAACTACCTACACACAACTACTACTACTACTACTACTACTCCCACCCCCCATCACCACCCAACCCACCACCACAACCCACCAAAAAAACCCACAAACCCCAACAAAAAAAAAAACACCATAAAAAAACCAATCCCCAAAAACCAACCCAAAAACCCCAAAACAACCCAAAATACAAACCACCCAACACCACACCCCACCCACATAACAATTCCTTGCCATCCACCCCCCCTTCCATCTAACTAAATCCCCTATAGATCCTCCCCACCCCCAAAATTAAGAAAAACCCCTCAGAGAGAGACATCCAGCTATAATAAACTCCCCCCCCACTTCCACACCCCTTCTCACTAACTCTAATCACACACGCCCACCCCCCCCCCCCAACACAAAACAAAAAAAAAACACCAATACAAAACTCTCCGCCCCACTCCCCCCCCCCCCCCGCCCACCTCACACCCTCCACATCCCACCATATCAAAAATCAACCTTACCCCTATATACATCCCCTAAAAAATACCCACAATACAACTATAACCCCCCTTCCACACTCCACTCCCAACCACAACTCCCCTCCTTCCCCCCTTCCATTCGCATCATATATCTCCCTCATAACATCTATCCGCTCTCTCCACACCACGCGCTTTCCACCCCCTTATACACATACTATCCGTTAATGTCACTGTCCCCATATACCAGTGTGCAGCTCGTGTTTTGAACACCATCGAACATCAGTTATCTTCACTCAATCCTTTCCCACTATGACTCTATACACTATGTTCTGCGCGCTGCGCGTCAGTTGTATGACTTTGCCATATCCCTTTTCCGTCTATAACCTCAAATTGTAGCCTCTCTCTCTCTTGTAGTCATAAAATGTGTATCTCGATATCACTACTGACTTTTTATTATCTTCTCACTCTCCTGTCACTACTCCTCACCTCCTTCTTAATATCCTACATACTGAAATCTTTTGCTATGCGTGATGTATGTCAAATAGATCCTATATTATATGTCACACGTCTCCGTCCTAAATATCTCACTCATATAACTTCCGACACGATATCCTTACCTCCCTGATATCATGCCTCCTTAGACCATCTATAACACGCCTCTCCTACCCAGAATGCCACTGTTCGAACTCATTCACTATTACCTTCACTATCTCCACTTACTCCCCTCACTAGATACGTAACACGTCACAACGTTCTAGTTCTGTGATCCATTTTTACACTCAATCTTTCTAACTGGTTATTATAAATTTCTTGTCACTCTCACATCACGCAGAGACCCCTCACGGTTTTCACATCTGCTGTCATATGTGATGTTGTTTGAATTTTTTTTCACACTCTCTGCGCTTTTGCGTATTACTAGTACCTAGTCGTCCTAATTTCTGTCTCGTAGGATTGCAATTTGTGTTCTTCCATCTATCACACCCATCCGCTAGTCTACCCATGTCCCTTTTTATCCTCTCTATTGACATGGTGTCTCAAATAAAGTTCACATGCTCCTATATGTCGCCAGACACGGTTCCTCCAAACTCCTGTACTCTAATAACTATCTTAAAACGTCGTGTCACGATCACTCTCAAGACTATGTTCCAGACTCATGTTCTGCTCTTGAACTATGATGAGTCTATTCTCTCCAATCAGTCAACTGCGTATATCAACAGGTGTTATCTGTAAGATCCTCTAGATTATGTTGAGACTTTGTAAGAGAAATTGTATCTAATTGTATTGTAACAGAACACCCATTGAATTGTGTGCCAACGATGTTCCGAATACATAATTGTGTGCCTACTGTATGATGTGTATTTTAGCTGTCTATGCCGTCGCGTGTTCTCGTGCGTCCCATTGTATTGTTATCAGATTACAATGTGAGTATTATGTGCGTCCTGTGTCGCGCGATGTGTGTTGTTGTATAATGATACTAGTATATTCGAATTTTTATTTTTTTTATTTTTTCTTTTTTTTTTTTCTTTTTGTTTTTTATTACACAACATTTTATTAATTTTGATCTTTTAATTAACGATACTTAACACACACGGTAGTGTTTGATCTCAAAATTTGGTCTTGTGATTGCTGATCAATCACAAAAAAAGGTTTTTACTATTAAATTAGTTGACCGTAGTATATGAGACTGTTGCCTGAAGAAGATTGTGTGACATCGAGTATCTTCATGTATGGATGACAATGTGTGCGTTAGTTGATGTGTCTAATAGCGGTTAAATAATATGTATACAGTATCTGATAGCCGTGTATGTGTGGGTTCTAGAGTGTCTAATAACTCTGATCGCTTTCTGGTGTATTTGAGATATAAACAGACGTAGAATGTATACGTATATTATACAATTGGCTAGGTGTCGAGTATCTTGATAGAGTAATCTTCGTCTAGAGGCTCGCAGAACAATTTCTCTTCATGTGACTTAGAGTACACTATTCAATCAGACTATCTCGCATACATGTTCTTGCCTTTAGACCAGAAAAAGTCACTCCTTTGTGAATAGTGAAGAACTATTACAACCGGATTAGGTAATCTATGTTGTGTGCAGGTGCGACTTGAAATCGTCGGCAAGGATGAAGAGCTCATAAAGAGGCTTGGGCGTGGAACGGCGTGTGGTGTTTGTAAGATAGAATCTTATTGTGATTTCGCGTGTTCGATGTGAGAAAGAGGTATTAGGAGTCCGCTAGATGTCTGTGTCTATTGTATGGTTGTATTTACTGTATGGTACTGTTATCGTATGTATGTATAGAGTATGTATGTATGTATTGTATGAGTATGTAGTTATGTATTCGATATTGGTTGTGCCTAGGGGTGAGTATTGATGTGCTCGTGCGATGCTTGCCATGATGCGTACGCCAATGGTCTAGAATGTGTGTCTAGAAGTATGTAGATAGCTGGTGTTGCGCTCACGTGTGGATGTACATATGTATGCTGTGATGGTTATAGTCGATGAAATGGCTAGAGAGCGTAAGTGTATGTATGTATGTATGTTAAGTATGTAATCGTATCGCGCATACATGCAAAACGGCTGTATGTCATATTATCCTCGATTTTTAGATTGTTTATCGTGTGTTCTCTTGTGTTTTGTGTGCGTTTTTAAAAGGTCTCTGTATCGCTAGCTTCGAGGAACAAATGAGCAGGTATGCGTGTAGTAGGTAGTATGTGGAGAGGGGAGGTTTGGGTAAGGGTAGGGGGCAGCACAGTGCACATTCTAGCTAATCTGAGCCTGGTCTATCTCAAAAACGCAATGTCTGATTCTGTCTCTTTCTTATTTTATTGTTTTATTTTATTATGTGTTGTGGTAGGGGTTATTGTTATTGTTTTGTTATTGTGTTATCATCATCATCATCATCATCATCCATCATCTTTCATGTCATCAATCATCATTCATCCATCTCATCATCTTTAAAAATCCCCCGATCTGTCATCATCGTCGTTCGTCGTCGTCGTCGTCGTCGTCGTGTCGTCGTATCGTTCGTCGGTCGTTGTTGTTAGTTGTTGTTATTGTTCTTATTATCTATTGTTTATTATCATATTCATCCTGATGATTGTTATGATCATTGTTATTGTTAGCATTGTTATTGTTAGCATTGTTTTTGTTGCAGTTTATCGGTTTTTACAGAAGAAAGAAGAAGAAGAAGAAGTAAGAAGAAGAAGGACCAGATTAGAAGAGACCAAGAAGAGAAGAAGAAAAGAAGAAAGAAAGAGAAGAAGAAAAGAATAAGAAGATAGAAGAAAGAAGAAGAAGAAAGAGAAGAAGGAGGAGGAGAGCGAGGGCGAGGAGTAGCTAGGAGGAGAAGGAGGGAGGTAGGGGTTGTAAGTGGAGGAG
>CM060323.1:46556744-46558927 GCA_030674155.1 Stramonita haemastoma
AAAATACATTATTTTATGTTACGTATTTCATTACCATAGAGAGAAGAGAGAGGAAAGGGGAGAGGAGAGAGGGAAAGAAAAGAGAAAGAGAAGAAGAGAGGAAGAAGAGAGCAAGCCTTTTTTATTTTGGAATGAATATATTTTTTTATTGAGGGAAAAAGTTAAAACCCAAGGTGGTTTATTTAATCACCCCCCTCTATCCCCCAAATTAAGGTGAATCAATCAAGAAATCCTTCAATTAAACAGAAAAATAAAATTTAAACAAGGGGAAGTGGGGAACACACAATAAAAAACTCATAAACCCAAAAAACCAAGGAAAAATGTGCAACACAGGATACAGACCCAGTACCTAGCCCCGCCCCCCAAAAAAAAAAAAAAAAACCAAAAAAAAACAACAACAAAACAAAAAAACAACAACAACAAAAAAAAAAACCCCCCCTTCTGTTTTTAAATTTGTTTACCCCCAAAACCCAAAAAAAAAAAAAAAAAAAAAAGCGAAAATTTTTTAAAAAGCAAAATGGACAAACATTTAATCTAGCCCACACTCCTTCCCATTGCGCGTGGCAAAGGGAAGGGGGGACCGTGGGGTAAGGGGGGAACGCCCCCCCTTTCCTAGAAGCAAAAAGGGCCCCCGGGCGGGGGGCGGTGTTGTAACCCCGTTTTTGGCCCCAAACTTTTTTTTCCCCCCTCCATTACCCTGGGGTGGTGGGGGCCAGTCTTGGGGTGAACGAAAAAACCCCCGGTCCTTTTTTCACATCACTGTAAAAAACCCACCAACAAGGGGGTTTACCCGGGGAAAAATTCTGTAAAAAAAACCACCCCTAGGGGGAAACAAATAAATTTGCATACAGGAAAAAAGAAAAAAAAAAAGGGGAAATTCGCTGCACTTTTGGCGACAAGCTCTCCAGGGGGAGAGAGAGCAGCCCAATTTCTATAGAGAAACTCTGTGACAAAAAGGGGGGGATAAAAAAACAAAAAAACAAAATTGCCTCCACCACATAAGGAGAGCAGCAAAAGGTCATTTTTTTTAGTTATTGAAATTCCAACGCAAAAAAAAGGGGCAATCCAATAAAAAAAAAAAAAATGAAAATCGGGAAAAAAAAATTCTGGAAAAGTTATAAAAAAATTGAAATGAAACTGCGGAGTACAAAATGAAAACGGCAATTTTATTTTTTTTAACAGTTTTTATAATCAGGGCTTAGTTTTTTTCAAAAACAAAAAAAAAAAAAAAAAAAAATTTTAAAAAAAAAATTACCTTTATTTCATTACAAGGGAGAAAAACGGATATTGTTTAATAAACCATCAAAAACCCCCAAATTTGACAACTTACCCCCCCACCTTTTAAGGTTCCTAGCGCAAAAAATTGGTAAGTGCTAAAAGGAAACTCATTTTGTTGTGGGGGCTCACAAATAAAAACAAAAAACAAACAGGGCTTGGGTTTTTTTACCCACTGGGGTTTGGGACACCACTGGTTTGGGGCACTCACTGGTTTGGGACAAATCACTGGTTTGGGACAAAATCACTGGGGTTTTTGGGCCCACTGGTTTTGGGACCCACGGGGTGTTAAACCCCCAAATCCCCGGGGGGGGGGATTGGGGGGGTTTGGGGGAAAGGGGGGAAACCCAGTGGGATAAGGGATTGGAAGTAGAACTTTGCTCTTTGGGGGGGTGTTGTGGGGTTGGGGTTTTGGGGTGGTGTGGGGGTTGGGGGCGGCGGGTTCGTGCGTTTCTGCGTCGTGGGGGTGCGTGCGTGCGGGCGTGTGTGGTGGTGTGGGTGCGTCTGCGTGCGTGCTGCGTGCTGTGGTGGTGTTTGGGGTTGTCTGTTGTCTGTGTGTGAAGTCAAGTCAAGTCAAATTTTATTTCCAACGGACATTAATCCAATACATTAATTGCTTTTTTTTTTTTCATCAAGCCATCTATCTAGCAAAAAAAAGAAAAAATTTTAAACCAAAACAAATCATAATTTTTTTAACCCTTCAAAGCCGCTTAAAATGCTATCCAAACCTAAACCCAAACCAACCCCTAAACTTCAAACCCCAAACTCGCCCATAAATGGGAAAAAACAATTTTACGTGTGTGTGTTGGGGTTGGTGTTGTTGGGGTGTTGTGGTTGGTGGTGTTTTAACTGTGACACGCGCCGGGTGCGCCAGCCTGTGCGTGCGTGTTTTTGTGCGCCCAATGTGT
>CM060323.1:46559027-46561527 GCA_030674155.1 Stramonita haemastoma
GTGCGTGCCACGCGCGTGTATGTGTGTGTGTGTGTGTGTAATCTGTCAGTTTTTTATGTCTATAAATACTGATTATTATTTTTAAATCGCATTGCTTTTCATTTGGTGTCACGTCTGCATACGTGGTGATTTTTCTTAATAGCAATGCTTTTTATTTTGCTTTGGTTTTTTTGTTGTTGTTGTTGGGTTGGTTTGTTTTTTTGTTGGTTTTTTTTTTTGTTTTTTTTTTGGGGGGGGAGGGGGGGCGGAGTAGGGAAGAGGTTATAGGGCTTTTCGCACACACAGAGATAAAAGACAAAATATTCGATCATATGAAACGCGCTTTTTTTTTGTTTACACTACTGGGCATTTCATGCAGTTATGTGTTGCTACCATGTCTATAAACTTAGTTCTATCCGAAGGGGTGTCTTGGAAGATGGCGAAAGGCCATCACACCATGCTCTCACTTTGTTTCAAATGTTTCGGAAAATGAACATCAGGACCAAAGATATACCCATGTGTCAGGGCCACTTAGACCAGCTCTCTCCATCTAGATATAGTGAGATCTTACATTGTGCTGCAGGACAGGGGGAAAAAATGCGCGCGCGAACACAGACAGACAGACAGACAGACAGACAGACGTACATCCATACACACATACACACAAACATACATACATTCACATATATACACACACATGCACGCACGCACGCGCGCGCACGCACGCACACACAGACACACACACACACACACACACACACCACACACACACACACACACACACACCACACACACACACACACAACACAACCAACCGCAAACCACATCTGGCGACTAGTAACTAAATGGAATTCTCAGTGCTTCCACCACCACCATCACCACCACCATCACCACCACCATCACCACCACCACCACCACCACCACCACCATCACCACCACCACCACCACCACCACCATCACCACCATCACCACCATCACCACCATCAGAGTGGCTCCAAGCGATTAATGGCAGATTATTTTATTGCCTGACGTTTCGACATCTGGATTGTGAGTTCACGTAGTGATGAGTGAGGAAGATAAGACCTCCCCCCCCCCCCCCCCCATGGCTTTCAGAAGCTAGTGGGTCCATAAGAACAATTATTATAATAATTTATGAATAAAAGCTGGAGAGAGAGGGGAAGGGTAAGGGGAGGTGAGGGGGAAAAAATAAAGAAAGAAAGAAGAAAAAAAATGAGAAAAGAAAAAAGAAGAAAAAATGATAAAAGAAAGAACAAAACATGATAAAAGAAATAAGAAGGAAAAGATGACAAAGGAAATAAGAAGGAAAACGATAGAGAAGAAGAAAAAAACTATAAATGAAAGAAAAAAGAAGGAAAAGTTAAAAAGGAAAGAAAAAGGAAAAAATGGTAAAAGGAAGAAGAAAATTATAAAAGAAAGAAAAAATAATGAAAGAAAAAGATATGAAAGAAAAAAGAAAAATGATAAAAGAACGGGAAAAAAAACAAGAAAAGAAAAAAGAAATACTAAGAACTGTTACAAAGTAAAGGGTTTATCGTAGGCTTTAATCTCAACCACAATCATTTATGAATTAAAGCTGGAGTTGGTGGAGGTATAACAACAAACATGATGGAAGAAGGAAGAAAAAAGTGAAAGGAGATGGAGGGAGGGAGAGGAGGTACAAGAACAAAAATGATAGACAGAAAAAGAAAAAAAAATGAAAGAAGAATGAAATGTTGAGGACTGTTACAAGGGTGTATTATCATGGGCTGAATCTCAGGCACTGAAGTACGTGTCTGGTGGGCCCAGACCCCCCCCCCCCCTCCCCTTCATCCCCACCCATCAGTCATTCTCCTAAGCAGCTGTGTTGATGCCTGTTGATACAGGCATGCAGGGGCACGATTGTTGCACGCCTGCTTGTGAATGCGAACACGTGATCGGAGTGAGAGGGGGGGGGGATTTTTGCTTTTTTGGTTTCTTTTTCGGTTGGGGGTTGGGGTTTGGGGGGTTGTTTTTTTTAGGGGGGGGGTGTGTTTTTGGTTGTTTGGTTTTTATGGGTATTGTGATCTACAGAACCTATTCTGATGACTATCATACACAAAAATGTGGCTGTAGTGCCCCAACCCAACCCAGCTGTGAGATCCCCAGCGCTGCAGCGGTGACTGTCCTCCTGTCTTTCCAGCCAGTGTCCTTCATCAATCCACCCAAATATAGTCGGCATCCGTCAGTCTTGGAATAATATGGAGTTGCGGTCTAGGCTCTACAGCGCAAAGCCTGGGTAAGTATGGGGGGCAAGCTGTTACCCATGCAGCAGAGCCCCCCCCCCCCCCTCCCCCCCTTCACGTCGCTGGAATGGTCCATTAGAAAGGCAATTGCCGATACGAATGGTTCCAGTGCCGTCGCAGGAGCCACCAGAACGTTGCCATATACAGCCCCGAACCGCCCTGGGACTCCATCTCTCCGATTTGTCCTCTGGGATGGTGTCTAAACACGACAGCTGTGTCCATGCTGGGTTGTTGTTTTT
>CM060323.1:46566527-46574027 GCA_030674155.1 Stramonita haemastoma
TGAACACATTACATTTCAAAACATAAAGAGAATAAATGTTTTATGTACGTCAAAACTCATGTATTATACGTGGAATAAGTTACATGTAAAAATGTAACATTTTCATGTACGTCAAAACTCATGTATTATATCTGGAATGAGTTACATGTCACTGTAACACTTTTATGTACGTCAAAACTAACATATTATACCTGGAATGTGTTCCATGTAAAATGTAACACTTCTATCTAATTCTGAACTAATGTGTAGCGCCTTGAATGTGTTCCATGTAAAATGTAAACACTTTGATGTACTTCAAAACTAATGTATCATACTGCCAATGAGTAGTTACATGAAACTGTAACACGTTTATGCATTTCCAAAACTACCTTGAATTACTGACGTGCACTATGTAGAATCTAACACTTTTCAAGTACCTTCAAAACAACAAAATAAAGTCTCCTTAATGTCATGTTGTTTTTCAGTTGTTGTTTTTCTAAATAGCTGTTGACAAACTTCCTTTTTCATCCCATCCATGTGTCAACCCCCACCCCCATCTTTTCCTACCCTAGCCTCCCACCACCCCCACCCAACCCGTCTTCCTACCCACCACCACACCACTCTCAGTCTATCAGCAGGTGGATCGGTGGTCTAGGAGGTAACGCGCCTGCCTAGAAAGCGGAAAATCCGGGTCGGAGTGTGCGGTGGTTCGAATCCCGTTTGGGCCCAAAACTTTTCCCCCATCCATTAGACCCTGAGTGGTGGTCTAGTCTGGGTGCTAATCTTTCGGATGAGATGATAAACCGACGTCCCGTGTATTACACATCATTATTTAGCACATGTAAAAGAACCCACGGCAACAAGGGGGTTGTCCTCGGCAAAATTCTGTAGAAAAAAGCCACTCTGATCGGGAAACTAATACAGTTGCAGACAGGGAAAAAAATGGTAGGCGCTGCTCTTGTGGCGACGGGCTCTCCCTGGGGAGAGCAGCCCGAATTCCACGCAGAGAAATCTGCTGCGACATAGAATGGTATAAAATGAAATAAATAAAATAGATTTATTTCATATTACAATGTCTGACTTGTGATCTGAAGGAATCTGGATGAAGGGAGATTTGAGTCTCTGCTGAGCCAAGTGATTGTCGTTGATGTTGTTGTAGCTGCTGCTGCTACTACTACTACTACTACTACTACTACTACTACTACTACTACTACTACTACTACTACTACTACTACTACTATGCTACTACTACTACTACTACTACTACTACTACTACTGCTGCTGCTGCTGCTGCTGCTGCTGCTGCTGCTGCTGCTACTACTACTACTGCTACACTTTTATGCCCGTGGAGACTGTAAGCCAAAGCCTTCGGGGTCTGGCGATTGATGAAAAACCAGTCATTTTAGTTGCAGGAGGGATGTTGTGAGGTTACACACCACTCCAGGTGGGTGTTGACTGGCTCTGTGACTATGCCAGTGCTGTTGTCACTTGGGGGGCATAGTAACTGGAACCATGTGTATGTTGGATCAGGAAAGGTGCTACTGAACATCACTGTAGTGACCCAGCCGCATGCAGTGCAGGGCCTCTCTGGTTGGTGACCTCACCACAACCGAACATTTATTTATAAACTGACGGGTGCTAAAGCCGAGTGGTTAAGACCGTTCGACTTCAATTCCGTGGGTCCATAAAGTCGTGGGTTTGAATCTCGAGGCTGTCTGGTGAATTAAGGGTGGAGATTTTTTTATGATCTCCCAGGTCAACTTCATGTGCAGGTCTGCCAGGGCCTTAATTCCCTTCATACATACATACGCAGGTAAAGGTAAGGTAAAGGTGTCCCATAACCTATGTGGTCGTAGGGGAGCGAGGCGTCAGAGACCTCAGCTTCTCCAGAGGCCAGCATATTGAGGGCGGCGCCCATCTTGTCTCCCTCGCTGTTTTACCTTCCCTGACCCTAAAGAGGGCAGGTACCCATTTACAGCTGGGTGAACTGTACTGTGTAGCCAAGGCGCACAAACGATCACCCATCCAACTAGTAACCACGCTCGACGCTGCTTAACCATGGCTGGGGGAAAGCGAGCGCTCTGACCACTGAGGTATCCCGTCCCCACGGGACGCAGAAGATCAAAATATGCGTGTTAAAGATCCTGTATCAGCGTTCGGTCAGTGAGCTGCTCTGAAGTAGAAAGGTGTGGGCTGAGGCCAGCGGGCAGACCTCATGCAATGCTACAAGCACAACAACACAAGGCCACAAGAGAAGAGGAGGAACTAGGGAATTCCTAACAGCCTCTCTGTGAACCTTCGCCTCTCAAGAAACAACATGACATGCCTTGAATATGACAGCTGTGGTGGTAATATATATTGATATATATATAATACTGAAATGACCGGTGTGGGAACAGTAGGACTGGTGCATCCCTTAAGATGAGGTAGAGGGAAGGGGAGGTGATCCAACTTCCGCCCTCTCACTTTCGCAACTTCCTCTGCGCGAACAAAGCTAAAGGCGTAGCCAGTCTTCCGGTTTACATTGTGATGTCTGCATGCAGTGACCAGAGCAGATGTTAAACTGATCAAGGCCAGGGGAAGTATTTAGACATGAGCCTAGTTCATTGTTTCACAGGACACGCAGATTTCTCTCTCCCTTGATTGCAAAGAGAAAATGATTTTTTTAAAACAACGAACTAGAACTATACTGCAAATTGGCATGGAACTTCATTTCAAAAGTGTACTCTGAAGACTCAGCATCCGAGACCAGCTGTTAAGGTCCTGTGTGATGTGAGAGTCTGGAGGGCATGACAGCCTCGTATGCACAGAGAGAGGTCCATGGTTTTAAATTCCTTTTTTTTTTTTTTTTTGGAGCAAGACTTTTTTTCTTCTTCCCGTTTTACTAGATCTTGAATGATGCTATGTGTGCTAGGCTTTCGAGTGAGACGATAAACCCACGTTTTATTCACAAATACAAAGCAAACAGTGCACATTCATTGCGTCAACAGAGTTGAGTCTGGTAAAATAACTTTTCAGAATTAAATTCCACTCATATGGGAGAACCTGTTTGCAAACGAGTGAAAAAAAATGCTTCCGGAAAAGAAAGGGTGACAGTTTCAATTCAATTCAATTCAATGCAAACATTTTATTATCTCAAAAACAGAAAAATTCATTTATTCGTTTATTTGGAAAACCACAATCCGCCACCCAAATTCTGTACAGAGAAATATGCAACGATACTCTACAATCCAGTATAACCAACATCACCGATGTCGGAATGCCGCTACCTTCATGGTGAGCAAAAAGAGTCGTTTATGCAAAATTTCCCCATTGGTGAAACTCGGAGCACTAGCCGAGGAACGTATACAAAAAATACAATCGACGATTTTTTTCTACTGGTTGATTAACCAAAAAATGTTGGCATAAAAAGCTCTCTGTTTCTCGATACGTACATAAAGATCTGTAAAAATTGGCTTCAGTACAGTTCACCCAGCTGTAAATGGGTACCTGCCCTCTTTAGGGTTTAGGAAGGTAAACCAGTGAGGGAGAAGAGATGGGTGCCGCCATCAACATGCTGGCCCCTGGAGAAGCTGAGGTCTCTGATGCCTTGTTCCACTACGACCACACAGGTTATGGGACACCTTTGCCTTTTTACCTTTTACATAAACATCATTAGGTCAGGATTGCTCTTATTGTGCAGTATGTTTAATTTCAAAAGCGAACACAACATAGTCTCGAATCTCAATCCCTCATATCCTTTACTTTTCCAGATCCAAAACATTGAGAAACCTCGTGTTTACCTGTTAAGCTGAAAAAAAATCCATAAATGTGGCGTCGCTTTACTTATGTAATTAGAAAAAAATGGTAATGGCGGCTTTGCCCTATTTGGGAAAAGTGCTTTTGCCTTTTTGGAAAATATCACTTTTAAGTGTTCCCTTTCTCATGGGCCCCCAATCACATATTCTTGTGTAAACCGGTATCACTGTGTACAAACTACTACTTAAAAGTACAAGTGATGCCACTTTAGGGGGAAGAGATATACGATCAAGGAATGAATCATGAATGTGGTTCCACGCAACCTACATGAAACTGCAAGTCATGAGGACGAAATGCAACAGAACAGGTCCCTATACACAATTTATCACCTTTCCTAGTAAAAGAAAACACACAAAACATACCTTTTTTTTCGAATTTCAAGAAGGCCTTAAAAGACTGTTGTCATAGCTGTGATGCAAACAAACTAAGCTAACAAGGCGAATAACTCACTCCACCTCAAGGGCCATAACTACCGCCATCAGAGACTCTCCAGTATGAGGTTTATACAGCGAAATATGAAAAATCACCACCACTCAACCTCTGGCCTGGGCACTCCACGTCCACTGAAGAGCTGTAAATTTGGGGTGGATGGGGTGTGAAAAACGGGTACACTCGGGTAGCTTAGGAAAAAAAGTGTAATAGATGTGTACTCTAAAGGCTATAAAACATGGCTGAGTGTGTTAGAAAGAGATACTAAGGACATATTAAGCGGAGTCAGTCGTCAGACGACTGTTGTGCCAATGTAAATTTTAAAGTTTTGAGATGTGGCACTGTGCTGTCTGTACTGGTTTGGTTGTGGTTTGGTTTAGGTTTGGGGTGGGGTGTGGGGATGTCTTTTTTTTCGGTGGAAACAGGGGGGGGGAGGGGACTCTTTCGGCTTTTTTTTATTATGGAAGGAGGGGGGTAAAGTTCAATTTGTTTCCTTCTGTGTGGGTTTGGTTTTATTGTTGTTGGGGCCAGTTAGTGGGGGGGGGGGGGGGGGTTCTTGTGGAGGGGTGGGGGGTGGCTCTTTTTTTCCTAGCTGTTTTTGTGAGTCAAGAAACTTCGTTTCAAAAAGTACAAATTAAGACATCAACGTTCGGTGGCGTCTGGTGAATGAAGGGTGGGGATGTTTACCATCTCCCAGGTCAACTTCGAGTTGCCTGTGCCTTAAATCCCGTCGTGTTTTATAACGTGATGCAGAAGGTCAAACTGTACGTTAAAGATACCGTCATTCATGTCAACGTCTGATGGGTTACAAAAACACGAATATACCTACCTAGCAGCATATTCACCCGAAAGCTTAATGCGGCTACCTTCATGGTGGGCAAAAAAAACGGTTGACTCAGAAAATCTCACCATTGGTAAACCTCGGGGTTCTAGCCGAGGAACGACAAAAACAAAAAGAAGAGTAATCTGTTTATACCTAAGAAACACGTCAACTAATCAAAATAATGACCAAACCCCGGTAAAACGAAATAAATTATTCACAAAATCGAAGCCCAAGTCAGCTTGTTCTGACAAGAACCACTTCGTGAAACTCTAGGTGGGGTACGGTATTCTACCCTATTAATGCTAAACAGTTATATAATGAGAAACATAGCATTCGAAAACATGAGTGTATAGATTTACTGGCAATGGATATCTTTCGCCTGATTGGAATACTGATTTCCATGTTAAGTCAGATGTTTCGTTCCGCTCCGTGACCCGGATCCAAATTTTTAGTTGACTTGTTACAGCAGAAGTGATTTAGTGATCCTGAAGTAGTTGAAAGATACTGGTAAACTGAAACGACTGTCTTTTTCTTTTTCTTTTTTATTTACAGACGATTTATTTATATATGCTTGGTACGTGAGTATGCGGGTAAGCAAACACATATGTGCCCGTGGCACACACACACACACACACACACACACACACACACACACACACACACACACACACACACACACACACACACACACACACACACACACACCACACTGAAAGAAGGATCCAAAGATATTATCTCTGGTATAGGAAGCCCTAATTGCACTCTACGCTACTTTCAGTCACAGCACATATTGGGCGTGAAATTCGGGCTGCTCTGCCCCGGGGAGAATGGATTGCCACAAATGCAGCGCCACCTTTTTTCCCCTGTATTATTTTTATATGCAAAACGGCTTTTTACCAAAGAAGTGCTGCCAGTGATAACTCACTTGTTTGCCGCAGGTTCCTATACATGTACTATATATATATATATATATATATATATATATATATATATATATAATATATATATATTCCTCAATAATATATTTACATATATATATATATATGTTCCTATACATGTGTTATATATGTATATATATATATGTATATATATATATATATATATATATATATATATATATATATATATATATATATATATATATATATGTGTGTGTGTGTGTGTGTGTGTGTGTGTGTGTGTGTGTGTGTGTGTGTGTGTACATATATATGTATACATATTATATATGTATACATATTTTTTATTTATATATATGCATATGTGTGTGTGTGTCTGTCTGTGTCTGTGTCTGTGTGTCTGTGCCTGTGTCTGTGTGCCTGAGTGTGTCTGTGTCTGTGTGTCTGTGCCTGTGTCAGTGTGCCTGTGTGTGCCTGTGTCTGTGTCTGTGTGTCTGTATTTGTCTGTCAGTCTCTGTGTCTGTCTGTGTATTCAATAACAACTCAACAACCCTGTACCTAACTAACTCCCCATGTCACCCTCTCCCTACAAGGCTAAATACAACCCGTTCTCACTCGTGGCCTACACCTGACTTGGAGAAAGGAGTTGGGCAAAGGTTGAAAAGGGGAAGAGAGGGGTAGGGGGTGCAAACACACCGTCAGAGGAAGCAGAGTTAACGGTCTATGGTGGCAGGGAGCCGCCTGGGAAATTCACGACCTCAGAGCAAGCGTGCTGACAGACACGGGAGACAATCAGCGTCCCCAAGGACCGATAACTGCGCAGCGGCTCGGATTACGGCCCCTGAAGACCCCCGCCATACCCAGTTCATGCCATTACTCCAGGTTGGGGGAAAAGGGACAGAGAAGATGCATGGATGATGAGAGGGGTTTTGTTTTTGTTTTGTTTTGGTTTGGTTTGGGGGGGGGGGGGTTGTCTGCGGAAGAATTTCTTCCTTCACTTTACCTGTGCATACGTACACACAGTACAGGAGGACTGTCTAGGGTCAGTTTTCACCGATACCAGAGACTTGGAAGGAATGAAGGACGTAGTATCTTTTGAAGGTAGCGGGCAACTCTATGTCTTAAGAAGACAGTATATGCGATGCTTAGGTGTCTTTTTTTTTATAGAAGATATTGCAGATTTGGTGTCTTTTAGTATTAATAGTGCTAGACAATAATGAAATGATATTCTATGGTGCTAACAGGAAAATGTGAACTGTTACAGTGACCTTGTCTTGGAAAGATGGCACTGTTAGTAGTAGCTGCTGTTGTTGGGGTTGTAGTAGTAGTAGTAGTAGAAGCAGCAGCAGCAGCAGCAGTAGTAGTAGTAGTAGAGGAGGAGGAGGAGGAGGGAGGAGTAGTAGTAGTAGTAGTAGTAGTAGTAGTAGTAGTAGTAGTAGTAGTAGTAGTAGTAGTAGTAGAGGAGGCAGCAGCAGAGGAACCAGCAGTAGTAGTCGTAGTAGAGCAGTGATGGTGATCATGATCGTTGTTGTTGTTGCGCGTTTCCCAGCTTCACTCTCTGGGGGGTCACGCAGA
>CM060323.1:46582499-46607499 GCA_030674155.1 Stramonita haemastoma
GGGGATACCAGAGTTCGTGGCATTATGAACAAGCATCCCTACCTTCTGTAAAATCTTTTTCTAGAAATTCCCTCTTTTCTATTCTCTCTTTTACTTCTGCATCGCTCTTTATTTCTCCTTTTCTTCTTGTCACCTCCTTCTTGTCTCTTGTCGCTTTCTTAGTCAATTCTCCTGCCTTTTTTTTTTCTTTCTAGAAAAAAAACCCAACAACATATGTAACAATTCTGTTTCACGCCGATGTCGGATGTGCTGGGCCTAACTTGTCAGGTGTGTAACAGTGATCAGGCGTTTAACAGAAGTGTAACGTCTTTTCTCTCATAATTATGACATACAACAACAGTTGCTGACTGAGCATTCAACGACGACGATGACGATGATGACGACGACGTAGGAAGAAGAAGAAGAAGAAGAAGAAGAAGAAGAAGAGAAGAAGAAGAAGAAAGAAGAAGAAGAAGAAGAAGAAGAAGAGGATGACGATGACGACGACGAGGAGATGGAGGAGGAGGAAAAGAAACGAAGAAAAAGAAAACGTAGAAAAAGAAGAAGAATTGCTAAGAATCCGAAGAAGAATTGCCAAGAAGAAGAATTGCGAAGAATTGCGAAAAAGAAGAAAGCAAAGAAGAAGTAGAATGCAAAAAAGAAGAAGGAGAAGAAGAAGAAGAAGAAGAAGAAGAAGAAGAAGAAGAAGAAGAAGAAGAAGAAGAAGAAGAAGAAGAAGAATGCAAAGAAGAAGAAGAATGCAAAGAAGAAGAAGAATGCAAAGAAGAAGAAGAATGCAAAGAAGAAGAAGAATGCTAAGAAGAAAAAGAATGCAAAGAAGAAGAATGCAATGAAGAAGAAGAATGCAAAGAAGAATGCAAAGAAGAAGAATGCAAAGAAGAAGAAGAAGAAGAAGAAGAAGAAGAAGAAGAAGAAGAAAGAAGAAGAAGAAGAAGAAGAAGAAGAAGAAGAAGAAGAATAATGTGGTTGTGTTCTTATTGTATTGGTATGAATTTGTGAACTATTTTCAGGTCAGTTTCTGGTTATACTAGTATTGCATATCACTTTCTGTTAGGGACAGAACCTAACCCATCCAGATCCTCCGTTTCTAAAACCAACCAATTTCACACACACACACACAAGATTTACAAAACTGCATACACACGGGGACTGGATGTAAAAAAACCTACATGAGTGATTTATTTATTTATTTATTCTTTTATATCGAGGATAACAGAATAAGCAATCATATGCTTTTTTTCATCCGGTCCCCGTGTGTATGCAGTTTTGTACGTATTGTCATCTGTTCCCACCGGCACACGATGGCCTACTCTTACGAAAAGCGGAACAGGATTTAATGTGTGCGCAAGATGTTCTGCCTGCGTTCGCACACGGGGCCTCGGTTTAAAGTCTCATCCGAAGGACTTTTGGGGAGAGTGGAGTCAGCACTGAAAATTCCATCATTCTCGATATAAAAGAACAGATGAATAACACACGTATACGCATGCATGCACGCACGCACACACACACACACGCACGCATGCACGCACGCACGAACTTAACCCACCTTAATCGTCCTTTCTACTTTTCTAAAACCACAACTTCCACCACCACCAGCAACAACACAGACACACAGAAGAACCTTACCTACCTTAATCCTCCTACCTATCAATAACAAATCCACCCACCACCACCATTAACAACAACAACAACAACAATAACACAGACACACAGAGGAACCTAACCTACCGTAATCCTCCTTCCTTTCTACAACAAATCCAACCATCACCACCACCATTAACAACAACAACAACAACAATAACACAGACACACAGAGGAACCTAACCTACCGTAATCCTCCTTCCTTTCAACAACAAATCCAACCATCACCACCACCATTAACACCACCACTACCACCACCAACAACACGGACACACAGAAGAACCTAACCTACCTGAATCTTCTTTCCTATCAATAACAAATCCAACCACCACCACCATTAACAACAACAACAACAACAACAACAACAACACACACACACACACACACACACACACACACACACACACACACACACACACACTACACCTCCTCCTCCTTAACCTAACGAATTACGCCATAGCAAGAAAAGGCTAATGAAGACACTCGTGCTAAGTAACCACTTGGGGTTGGCAGGGCGTCTGGCTAAACTCATCCCCACCAGCCCCCACACACCTTCAAAGAAGAAGAAAAAAAACACAAAACAACATAGCGTGGGCTTACGGCGAGGGGCCCAATAATCAAGTCTTGCATGCAACCTGGTGTCGTCTTTCTGTCCTGGTAGGAAGGCAGGTAGGTACGCTGCCCACTTATCTTCCCTTTGCTTTCGGTTTTTGTTTTTTCGTGGTTTTTTTTGTGTGTCTATCAGTGGTGTGTGCCCACACCTTACGGGTAGATAAATGAGTATGCTCTCATGTCATTTTCGTGGAAAAAAATAGAAAATTAGGGTGTTTTCTTCCTTGCAATACTATGTCCTCCCTTTCTGTCTGGTCTCTAGCCTCTTTGGTGGTTGTAGAGAAAAAAAAATCATGTGATGTTTTGTTTTTTGTGTATTAATATTATAAGTGTGTGTGTGTGTGTGTGTGTGTGTGTGTTTGTGGTGTGTGTGTGTGTGTGTGTGTGTGTGTGTGTGTGTGTGTGTGTGTGTGTGTGTGTGTACATTCAACTTCGCTAAAACCATTGTTATTGATTGAGTGTGTGTGTGTGTGTGTGTGTGTGTGTGTGTGTGTGTGTGTGTGTGTGTGTGTGTGTGTGTGTGTGTGTGTGCGTGCGCGCGCGCATGCGTGTGTGTGTGTGTGCACGCGTGCGTGTATGTGTGTGTGTGTAAAATCAGAGAATTGAATGGACTTTTCTGTTTTGAGGGGAAACAATCCGTTACTGTTCCCTCGAAATGCGCAGCTAGGGTTTAACATTGACCAAAAATGTTATTCAACAGTGTTTCAAGTAAGCTGAGTGTAGTCATTTCACCAGCATTACCTAGAGTGGGATTAGATGTGCTCTGCCAACTTCAGCTTGCCCATGACGCGCTGCCAAAAGTAGTCATTGGACCTCACCCACTTCTCAAGTTTGTTTTGCTTTCCAAGTTTTTTGCACTGTTCGTTTTAATTAGATGACTTAAAAAAAACAACACGGCTGAAGTAATATTGGTTTTTCAGTTATTCACAATTCAGAGTCTTGGTTTTTTTTGGATGTATTTATTGCATTATAATCACTTTTCTTAGTTCCTTAACTTTAAAAAAAATTCTTTTTGTGATTGTTTACTTTCTTGTTTTTAATTTTATGTGAACAGGCATTACATTGAAGATCAGCTTCTCAAGCAGATAGAAGTCAAGTCCTTCGGATTAGACTAGAAACCGAGGCCCAGTGTGCGAACACACGTAGAACATCTTGCCCACACGTTAAATTTTGTTCCACTTTTCGAAAGCGTGGGTCATTGCATCCCGGTGGGAACAGATGACAAGATTGACAAAACTGCATACACACGGGGGACTGGATGTAAAAAAAAAAGCACACGAGTGTTCATTCCATTATCGACATAGAAGAATTAAAAAAAGAAGATAAATAAAGTCAAATCAAGCCACCATTAGGTAACTAATCCTATCATTGCAATGAATGACACAACCTCCTTAGTTAAAGAAAGCACAGCGGGTTAAGGGCGGTGCCTACCTACACACACACACGGCACAGAGGACAGACAACGTTCACCAAAACATAAACCGCAACATTCCGCCAGGCGGCGCCATTGCCGTTAAGAGTCTGACGGCATGCCGCCATCTTGCAATGCAATGGGTGCATGGCACAGGGTAAGGGGAACACCTGATAAGGCTGATGCTGCACATTCTGCCCTTGTTTTTTTGTTTTAAGGGGTCATGTCACAGGGAAAGGGGAGATGGGGTTAAGTGGCTGCGTTTGGAGATAAGGGGCTGCCCCTTCATCTGCTGCGAGGAAAGAGAAGGGCAATTTCTGGTGACAAGAGGTGGCATACCTGTAAGGGCTGCACTGGCGCAGGCAAGGTGGTTTGGTTTGTGGATCGTTTTTCTGCATGCACCGCTAGGGTTGGGCTGGTGTGGGTAACTGTAGGAATGAGCTGGGAGCAAAGTGTAGGGTCAACCCTGATCTTGACATTATTATGGGGGGGTTGAAGGTAGGGAATTGGGATAGAACTGCTGCTGCAGGAATGTAGCATGTATTTTTCCTTTTTGCTGCATGCTTTTCTTTTTTTTTTTTTTTAAATGAAGACTATGGTGGTTCAAACATATCTTTCTTCTAGAAAAAAATGTCTGTTAAAAAAAGCATAATCATAGCATGAATAAGAAGCCAAATGCACTGGAATGATTGTAAAACACCGGGAGATCTGTTTCTTCGGCAGCTGCAAGAGATATATGATGTTGAAGACTTTTGTTGTCATACTGAAACTTTTTTTTTTAACCCAATGGACAGGATTAATTAAATGACTGCACCTTCTGATGACAACTTGAGGTCTATTTTCTCTGATGTCGATTCTTTAAAGGATAGAATTTTAGTTCTTCTTGTTTGCTGTTCTTACACATAGCTGGTAACTTAGCTACATGAATTTCACTGTTTTGGGTTTTTTGTACTGTTTTTTAGTAACCTGTTGCTTGTTTCTGTGAGCTCTCAGACTCCGTTTGTTATGTTTGCGATGGCGGTGGAATGGAGCCGTTATAGGCTTGCATACTCTTTGCCCGAAAGGACACCACTATCCTTTTGTAGGTAGGATAGTCTTTTGGGAGACCATGTCAAATTCTTCTTGTTCAAAGATGTTTTTCAGATTATGATTTTCGGTGCTGAATTTTCTTCTTGAGGTCCTGTTTTGAACAGATTTGCATTATTTTGTTGACCGCTTTTAACCACAGTAGATTTCTGTGTTTAAAATTGTGTTACCTCGACTTTCTGAGCTACGAACTTTTTTTTGCAGAGCCATTGCAATATAGTGCTGAAGTGACAGGGAGAATCTACTGATAATTATGCTGTGTTCTTTCACCCTGATAACTTTTCATCGATCAGTTTTAGCGGTGTATTATTGATCACGTTCATCATTCAGAATGTATTGTTTTTGCAGCCTCAGATGAACAGATGACAAGATTTACAAAACTGTATACACACGGGGACTGGATGTAAAAAAAAGCACACAAGTGCTTATTCCATTATCCTCGATATAAAAGAAAAAAAAATCTTCTGTGACATTACTGTCCTGCTGTTCCCGTACTGCTCATTTCAATCATTCAGTCCATGCCATACTCATGCTCGTCATGTCACAGTGTCTGTGGCACATGTTCACACAGGTAGCTCATCCATGTTAGGCCACTGTGGGGCCACCAGCCGTATGGACCCTGCACTGATGCTGGGTCACTTTGGTGGTGTTCAGTGGTGCCTGTTCTGAGGTAACATATACAGGATACCATCTACAAAGCCTCCTACTGTATCATATGATATGAATATTGTCGTCGTCGTTGTCATCATCGTCATCATCACCTTCATTGTCATCATCATTACTGTCATAATAGTCATTATTAGCTGTTGTAGCAGCAATGGTAGCAAATCAGAAAAACTGCGAAAGAAAGTCTGGAGTGACCAATTTGGTATGCTTTCAGCAGCAGCAGTAGGAGCAGCAGCAAGCAGCAGAAATAGCAGCAGAAACATCAGCAGCAGCAGTAGCAGAAGCATCAGAAGCAGCAGCAGAAGAAGCAGTAGCAGAAGCATCAGAAGCAGCAGTAGCATAAGCAGTAGCAGAAGCAGTACTAGAAGCAGCAGTAGTAGATTTTGGACAGCAGCACTAGTGAATATATATATAATATATATATATATATATATACATATATATACATACATATATATGTATGTATGTATGTATATATATATATATATATATATATATATATATATATATATATATATACATACATACATACATACATACATACATACATACATACATACATACATACACATACATATTAAAAGCAGGCATTCAGACCTTGATATACTTCATTGTTTATTTCACCATTGTTTAGCTGCTGTGAAACAGATCAAAAGTAAACAGGGAAATACAGATCCAGTTTCAAAGCTTTGTTTGCCTAACAAAAGACCTGTATATTATGAATTATAACTGCAAAAGACAATTATAAATAATGATTAAATAAATCAGCATGAAGATAAATGAAGATAATATAAATTGTTTTAAAATCATCTAAAAATGTTCTCAGTCAAACACAGAAACTGTCCATTCTAGAGGGTGAGTGCACGCGCGTGCGCACACACAAACACGCACGCGCGCGCGCGCGCGCACACACACACACACACACACACACACACACATACACACACACACACACACTTAAAAAATTTTTTTACACAACCTCACAACTTCCATTCTTTTCAAACCATTCCCGCCCCACAACTTCTTCAACTTGTCTCCTCCAATCAAACAACATGTGACGGGATGACCATAAAGGGTAGACCCCGAATCGCCAGCCAGCCAATCAGCATCTGCTCTGGGCACAGCATCACGTGACAAAGAATGAATCGGAGCGCGCGCTGCACGTGAATCTGCGTCAACACGTGGGCAGGAATGGACATGGTGATGAGGGCTAGTTTCGCTTTGCCGTAGCGTGGGGATGTGGGGGACATTTTGAAGTGGTATTTCACCTTCTCCAACAGCTGGTTGGCCTCCTCGTCACATTTGCCTACTTCCTCCTGAACCTTTTGCATTGACAGAGGAGCGAGCAGAGCATGAGTGAGGGTGCTGTGTGTGTGAATGTGTAAAGGTAGTAAAAAAAAAGAAAAAAAAAGAAAAAAAAAAGGTAAAAGTGTCCCATAACCTAGGCGGTCATATAGGGGAGCGAGGCATCAGAGACCTCAGCTTCTTTAGGAAACAGCATATTGAGGGGGTTACCCATCTCTCCCTCCAGGGTCACCATGAGTAGACAATTTCTGAACACATTTCTATCGATGTAACATTTTAAGAGCTTGGCTTCCAGGCAGGCAGGCACCCTGCAGCGATGATCAAACTTCAATCCAATCATGTTGTTTATAGCCCCGCTGAATGATCAAACTTAAAAAAAAAGAAATAACACGTTAGGTGAGAAGCATCAGTTCTTCTGATGTAACAAGACACTCAGTCCAGCTCTCTCTCACACCATTGCAAATAGAATCAACTTTGCAAGTTTGTTGTTTTAAAATTGACCAAAAAAAAGTTCGAGTTTAATTGATTTTTAAAAAAAACTTATATTTGATAGAAAAGTAAAAGAAAGGGACAATTGTGGACGGTTGTTATCGTAGTATCGTTACAGCCTTGATACGTAAGCCAATAAAGAGGAAAGCTTTACTCTCCCTGTTTCTTTCTTATTTCATATTTTGCTGCTTACTGAACGACTGACAACTTCACTACACTACATCACACCACAGTACACTACGCTACCTTACACTACACTACACTACACTACGCTACGCCACGATACACCACGCTACGCTACACTACACTAGACTACACTACACTACACTTCAGAACAATACGCTATAAAACGCCATTCTACACCACACCACACCACACCACACCACACCACACTAGACTAGACGAGACTAGACTACAATGCACTACGCTACGCTACACCTACACTACATCATAAACTGGTTCTAAATCAACATCATCTGCGACCCACAGAATCGGCGTGTACCCCAAATGACCTACGCACATGATAAATGCTCTGTCCTCATAACCTAAAGCTTTAGGGACAGCTAGCTTTAACAGGTGTCCTCCTGGTGTCTTGTACACACGTTACCCCACCCCCACCCCCTCCACCTCTTGGCAGAAGAGTCGGATGGTGGGTCGGGATGAATAACAACATGATCATACCCAGCATGCACCCTGCTATCTGAAGAATGAGCTTCTCCACCAGGTTTAACTTGCCCAGCATGCATTGTGTGAAGAAAAAGAAGCACTCTGGGGGTGGTCTAACACCCCAGAATGTGTACTCTGACTCACTCATCCCACAGGGGAATCACTGTGCGATTGAAATTGCACCCTGAAAGAGAAGTTTGCGTGTCTGACTGTTTTCCAAGTACCTCACCATAGAGGCAGCCATGCTCCGACTTCAGAGGTTTTTTTTTTTTTTTTTTTTGTTACTCCTTTACAGGAGAGTGCCGGCTGTTATGCTAAGAGCTTGTCATGGCTGAAGGAAGGCAATCTCAACCCAACATTTTACAACATAACAACATTCTTTTTAGTGTAGGCCTTGGTGACTAACACTGACATCAATTACTGACACAGCTTTGGAGGCCTGGGCCACTGGTGCTTGTAAGGATTCTCTGACAATTATTTATTTATTTATTTATTCTTTTATATCGAGAATAATGGAATAAGCACTACTGTGCTTTTTTTTTTTTTTTTTTTTACATCCAGTCCCCGTGTGTATGCATTTTTTGTAAATGTCATCTGTTCCCACCAGCGCACAATGGCCTACTCTTACGAAAAGCAGAACAGGATTTAAATGAACATGTGCGCACGCGCAAGATGTTCTGCGCGCGTTCGCACACCGGGCCTCAGTTTATAGTCTCATCCGAAAGACTTTTGGGGAAGATGTTAGCTCCAGGGGGAAAAATGGTCAACTTGCGACAAGAAGTCCCCTTCTTTCTTACCTTGGTCACCAGGTATTTGTACCACTTGCTGAGCTCGCAGTCGTAGATGGTTTTCTTCTGCCGTCTGGTGCGAGTCTGGGCCAGCAGATGGTTCATGTAGCGCGAGTGGGTGGGGTAAGGCTTGGAGAGGGGCAGGTGGCTGAGAGAGGCGTACTGCTTGTGGAAAAAGTCCAGCTGCACACAGCCACAACACGGCGCAGTGGAGTGGAGTGGTGTGGTGGTCTATTTTTATTTATTTTTTTTTCTTTTATACCGAGGATAATGTATTTTTCTTTTATATCGAAGATAGTGGAATAAGCACTCATGCGCTTTTTTTAAAATCCAGTCTCCGTGTGTATGCAGTTTTTGTAAATATTCTCATCTGTTCCCACCGGCACACAATGGCCTACTCTTACGAAAAGCAGAACAGGATTTAACGTGTGCGCAAGATGTTCTGCGTGCGTTCGCACACGGGGTCTCGGTTTACAGTCTCATCCGAAAGTTTTTTTTTGGAGAGTGGAGTCGGCACCGATGTCAACTCCAGGGGAAAAATTCCCTAGACCCGGAATCGAACTCAGGTCGTCAAATTGCGAGCGCAATGTTCTGACCACCAGGCTATCCCGTCTAGAGGCAACGCATTCGCCTGCAACGCGAAAGTCCAGGTTTCAAGTGTGCAGTGACCTGATCCCCCCCCCCCCTCCCGTGCAGAAATCTCTCTCTCTCTCTCCCCCCCCCCCCCCCCCCCATCCGCTAGACAGTGGGTGGTGGTCTGGGTGCTAGTTTTTTGGATGAGATGATAAACCGAGGTCCCGTGTACAATACTTAGCAAATGCATGTTAAAGAACCCACGGCAACAATAAAGTTGATCCCTGGCAAAGTTCTGCTTATTTCAGTTCTCTCTGTGTGTGCTTCTTGCTATTTTATGATTGTCTTCATGTTGTTATTTTCTCACTTCATATTGTTATCTGTTTTTAAATTTTTTATTTAGTTAGAGGTTTTTAAATAATTATCCCAGATAAGAGCGGGGACTAGATGTAAAAAAACACACGTGCATATTCATTATCCTCG
Source organism: Stramonita haemastoma (assembly GCA_030674155.1). NCBI lineage: Eukaryota > Metazoa > Mollusca > Gastropoda > Neogastropoda > Muricidae > Stramonita > Stramonita haemastoma. The sequence continues at coordinate 46,592,220 of CM060323.1, forward strand.
AAAAAAAAGAATTTGATTTATTGATTGATCTTTCCTCCTTTCCTTTCCATCTTCCACTTTAACACATACTACCCTGAACTTATCATTAGATAAAAATGTTTTGGTTCTTTAGTTGGATTGGAATTGTAATCTTGTCGTCTAAATAAAAACTGGTTTTGTTACGCGTTTTAGGACTTTCTAAATTCATTTTCTTGAACACGTTTTGAAAAATGCTATATTTGGATATTTTACGGAGCGTTACATCTTAATGTTGTTGATTTTTAAAAAGTCTGCTTGTTATTGTTAGTTTTTTTGTGAGCTTTTCTTCCTTCATAATATTGTTTTAAAGTAAGAATGATTTGTGAACATGTTTTGACATATCTATCCTTTTTTGTTTGGATTGCTCTATTCTCTGCTGTCACCTTTTTTTTTGTCTCCTCTTCACTTTAATCCATTTGATTTCTTGAAATATAATCAGTGCATCTGTCTTCGGGTCAGTTGGGGAATTTGTGTTTGTTGAATACATATCTATCTCTTTTGTTTGAAAAAATTATCAATGTATCCAGTTGGGGATTATATGTTTGTTGAATGTATACCCATCTCCATTTTAAAAAAAATCATAGGTTGAACTGTCCAAGGAGGAAGAAAAGGAGGCAGACTAAGAAAGAGATTGGAGGACAACATCAGCGAATGGACAGACCTAGAACTCAACCACATTTTGAGAAAGGCAGAACAGAGAGGAATGGAGGAAACTGGTTGTCAAGTCTTCATGGGTGCCCCCGCAGTCGCCAGACTAAGGGATAGATAGATAGCTAGCTAGCTAGGTTGAACTGTTGCTGTTGGTAATGGTGGTTGTGGGGTAGGGGGCTTCTATCACCATATATATATATATTTGGAGTCCCAGGGCGGCTCGGGGCTGTAGGCTATCTGGCACCGTTCTGGTGGCTCCTGCGACGGTACTGGAACCATTCGTATCGGTCATTGCCTTTCCAATGGATCATTCCAGTGGCGTGGAGAGGGGGGGTATGGGTAACAGCTTGCCCTCCATACTTACCTACCCAGGCTTTGCGCTCTAAAGACTAGAGCGCAACTCCATAGTCTTCCGAGACTGACGGTTGCCTACTACTACATATATATATATATATATATATATATATATATATATATATATATATATATATCTTTAAAAATATATTGATTGGTCAATAAACCATCCCCTGAGGAGGGCGTAAGCCGAAATATTGGGAAAGTTTGAATGTACTTGTTGTTGACTCTTTTGTTCGCATGACTCTCTCTCTCTCTCTACACACACACACACACACACACACACACACACACACACACACACATACATACATACATACATACACAATATATATATACATACATACATATATATATATACATATATATATATATATATATATAATATATATATATAATATAGAATCCCTATGTAAATGCTTACTCTGTAAACCTTGAAAAATAAAGATTTTTAATTAATTAATTAATTCTCTCTCTCCTCAAGGTTTCTCCCTTCTCTCTTTCCTACCCGTTCCTTGAGTCCCCCCCCCCCCCCCCCCTTCTCTTCCCCTCTCTCTCTCTCTGCCTTACTCGTTCCTTGTCCTCCCTCCACAAGGTTTCCTTCACGGACTGGTCCAGGTCCTGACGGAGGTCTGCCCACTCCTGGCGCGTGGTCAGCACGTTGGTCATGGATTTCCTCCGGGGCAGGTTGGAGTTCTGGTTCATCCCGTGCTGCTCTTTCGTGGGGCACTGCGGGTCCACGATGTTGCAGCCTTGCTCCATCGCTGCTAGGCTCTGTAGGGAAAGGTAAAAAAGGTAAAGGTAAAAAGGTAAAGGTGTCCCATAACCAGTGTGGTCGTAGTGGAGCGAGGCGTCACAGACCTACCTCAGCTTCTCTGTCAGCATGTTGAGGGCGGCGCCCATCTCCTCTCTCCCTCGCTGCTTTACCTTCCCTGACCCTGAAGAGGGCAGGTACCCATTTACAGCTGGGTGAACTGGGTGAACTGTACTGAAACCAAGGCGCGCAAACAGTCACCCATCCAACTGGTAACCACGCTCCACGCTGCTTAACTTGACTTGGGGAAAGCGAGTGCTCTGACCGCTGAGCTATCCCGTCCCTTCTCTCTCTCTCTCTCTCTCTGTATATATAGTAGTAGTAGTAGGCACCCATCAGTCTCGGAAGACTATGGAGTTGCGCTCTTTCTTTAGAGCACAAAGCCTGGGTAAGTAAGTATGGAGGGCAAGCTGTTACCTATGCAGCAGACCCACCCACCCTCCTCTCCACGCCACTGGAATGGTCCTTTGGAAAGGCAATCGCCCATACGAATGGTTCCAGTACCGTCGCTGGAGCCGCCTGAACGTTGCCATATGCAGCCCTGAGCCACCCTGGGGACTCCAACTCCCCGATTTTTCCCCAGGAATGGTGTCAAAACACGACACCTGTGTGCTTGCTGGGCTTTTAAAAAATTTACATTTTTTTTACATTCATACTTCATATAAGAGGAAAACAAAAACAAACAAACAAATAAAATAAAACAGAAAAACAGGAATAGAACATCCTAAAAATTGATATTTAATCTATCAACAAAACAAGTCTTATAAATCATAACATTTGATAAAAGGGGAGACGAAAAAAAACAAAAACAAAAACAATTGCAGAGAGAGAGAGAGAGAGAGAGAGAGAGAGAGAGAGAGAGAGAGAGAGAGAGAGAGAGAGAGAGAGAGAGAGAGAGAGAGAGAGAGAAGAGAGAAACGAGAGAGAGAGAGAGAGAGAGAGAGAGAGAGAGAGAGAGAGAGAGAGAGAGAGAGAGAGAGAACACACACACACACACACACACACACGACACACACACACACACACACACACACACACACACACACACACACACACAGGGACACAGATACAAAGACACAGACAGAAAGACAAACAGACAGAGAGAGAGAGAAAACTCACTATCCAGACCGGAGGCCATCGTTTCCTGAAGGCCTCCATCATGTCCTTGTCCTGGAAAGCCTTGTTGAGATCATCCCTGTCCCCCAGCTGGGTCAGGGTGCTGCTCTGACTCCACACCACAGACCCTTTTTCTGGGGGGATGAGGGGGGCGTGAGGGGGGAAGGGGGTATGGTATGGGAGGGGATGGAGGGGAGGGAGGGGGGGATTGATCAGTATTACTGATGAAGTGAAAAATTTCAGTAGGCTACAAGGCTAAGTATTGTTGTTGTTGCTGCTGTTGCTGCTACCTACCGTTACGTAACTGCTCTGTTACTACTGCTCTTCTTCATGCTTTATTATTTTATACCACTGTAGGTCACAGCAGATTTCTCTGCGTGAAACTCAGGGCTGCTCTTCCCAGGGGGAGAGCGTTGTGGTCTCAAGTGCAGCGCCTACCCTTTCTTTTCTTTTCTTTTTTTCTTTTTTTTTTTTTCCTGTATGCAACTATTTGTTACACTCTCAGAGTTGGCTTTTTTTTTTCCAACACATTTTTTTGGCCAGGGACAACCCTCTTATTGCTGTGGGTTCTTTTACGTGCACTAAATATGATGTGTAACACACGGGACCTCGGTTTTTCGTCTCATCCGAAAGACTAGTATCACTGATGATGAAAAAAAATGTCAGTAGGCTACAAAGCCTAACTGTTGTTGCTGCTGCTGCTGCTCTGTTATTACTGGTCTTCTTGATACTTACTAAAGGGGGGGGGGGGGGGGGGGGGGCGGGCGTAGCCTAGTTGATTAGAGCGTTGCGCATAGCACTCGTGATCTGCTGATCCAGATTCGAATTCCGTTCAAGGGGGATATTTTCCTCTGGAGTTAACATTAATGCTGACTCCACACCCCGCCATAATAAAGTTACACACACACGCACACACACCACACACACACACACACACACGCACACAACACACACACAACACACACACACACACACACACACACACACACACACCTCCCCCACCCACACACACTGACCACACCTACACACACACACCCATCACCCACACACCTACCTCCCACACCCTACCACCCACCCAACCACACACTTACACACCAATGTTTGGTTTTTTGCCTGCCCTGACGTCTTCAGACATGGCGGATCGGCTGGCGACAGACAGACGGGAGTGGTGGGGGTTCACGGGGTCCAACCCTCCTCGCATGGGTTTTTTCGAGTACTTGCTCATCAGAGGCCACCCCGGTGGCGCTTCCGCGATGATCTTGTCTCACCAGGCAGACAGACATAGAGTTTGATGACGATGATGATGATGATGATGATGGTGATGGTGATGATGATGATGATGATCATGGTGATGGTGATGATGATGATGATGATGATGATGGTGGTGGTGGTGATGATAATGATGATGATGATGATGGTGATGATGATGATGATAATGTAATATTAGTAGTAGTCGTAGTGGTAGTGGTAGTAGTAGTAGTAGTTGTAGTAGTAGTAGTAGTAGTAGTAGTAGTAGCAGTAGTAGTAGAAGTAGTAGAAGTAGTAGTGGTATAGTAGTAGTAGTAGTAGTAGTAGTAGTAGTAGTAGTAGTAGTAGTAGTAGAAGTAGTAGTAGGAGTAGAAGTAGTAGTGGTAGTAGTAGTAGTAGTAGTAGTAGTAGTAGTAGTAGTAGTAGTAGTAGACTACCACTGCTACTACTATTACTACTACTATTACTACTACTATTTAAACTTCTTTTTTTTTATCTGTTTTTTAATTGAAATTTTTAAATTTTCAAAATTTTTATTCATTTTTATTTAATCATTAAAAAAAAAAAAATTAATGAGAAGGAATGCAATCAATGCCTGCGTTAGTATGAAAAACACAAACAATACAATGGCTGCATTCGTGTTGATACGAAAAACACAAGGAATACAAAGGCTATGTTCGAGTTGATACGAAAAACACAATTTATTTTTATTTTTTATTTATTCTTTTATAGCGAGGATAACAGAATAAGCAATCATGTGCTTTTTTCATCCGGTCCCCGTGTGTATGCAGTTTTGTAAATATTGTCATCTTTTCCCACCGGCACACGATAGCCTACTCTTACGAAAAGCGGAACAGGATTTAACGTGTGCGCAAGATGTTCTGCGTGCGTTCGCACACGGGGCCTCGGTTTAAAGTCTCATCCGAAGGACTTTTGGGGAGAGTGGAGTCAGCACTGATGTTAACTCCAGGAGAAAAATCTCCTCGACCGGACTCGAACCCGGGTCGTCAAATTGCCAGCGCATTGTTCTGACCACTAGGCTATCCGTCCCCCCCCCCCCAAGAAACACAATGAATGGCTGTGTTTGAAAATCTTTAGGAAAGACACAAAAAAACCCACACCAACCAACCAACCAAAACAATCAAAAGCTAACAAGATAAGATTCCCTCCTACCCACCAACTCCTTGAAGCTGAAAGTGACAGGGGGCCCACCGGGATATTGCAGCACCCGGTCCGTCTGGCGCAGGTTTTCGCGGTCCTTCTCCGTGCCCAGGTTCTGCAGCGCTATGGGCACAGGTGACCTCAGGTGGCGCAGCTTGATCAGCAAGATCTTCTCCAGGATATCCAGCACTGTCGCTAGGAACTTGACCGTGTCGTTCCGCACTCGTTGCTTTTGGGGGGGTGTGGATTTTTTTTTGGCGTTGTTTTTAACATGAGAATAATTGATGATGGTGAGAAAGAGGGGTGTGTGTGCGCGAAGGTGTGGAGACGGGACGGAATTTTTTTTTTTTTTTTTTTTTTGGGGGGGGGGGGGGGGGGGGGGGAGCAGAACAGGGTAGTTGTTGTTGCTTTGATTTTACGTCTGTTCACTCAAAGTGATATTAGACGATGGGAAGGGAAGGGGAGGGTCTACTATGTTGATGGATGTGTGCAGTAAAATGGGTGTCTTTTTCTTAATAATGTATACAGTACATAGATTTGGGTTAAACAGTGATAACAACAAGTAAATACATAACAATTGCTAGTATGACTTAAAACTATAACAAATTTCCTAAAGAACTATTCATTAAAGATTTTGTTATACGAAATGCCATATAATATAAGAACAGGGCAGGTAAGTAGGGAGGTGTGTATGTATGTAGGTAGGTAAGGGGAGGGGGAGGGGGGATATGTATGTATGTATGTATGTATGTATGTATGTATGTATGTATGTATGTATGTATGTATGTATGTATGTATGTATGTATGTATGTAAGTAGTAAGTATGTATGTATGTATGTATGTATGTATGTATGTATGTATGTATGCATGCTTGCATTCACGTGTGTATGTGTGTACATATGTACATATGTACGTATGTATGTATGTATGTATGTATGTATGTATGTATGTATGTATGTATGTATGTATGTATGTATGTATGCATACATGCACGCATACATACATAGCCTACATACATATACATGCATACAAATGTAAACCTATGTATGTAGGTAGGTAGGTATGTAGGTAGGTTTGTAGGTAGGTAGAGAGGTAGATAGGTAGGTAGGTAGATAGGTAGGTGGGTAGCTATGGAGGGAGGTAGCTAGGTAGGCAGACAGTTATGTATTTATGGAGGTAGTTAGGTAGGGAGATAGGTAGGAAGCTTGGTAGGTAGTCAGGTATGAATGTGTGTATACATGTATGTATGTAGGTATGTAGGTATTTAGGTAGGTAGGTAGGTAGGTAAGTAGGTAGGTATGAAGGTAGGTAGGTAGTTAGGAATGTAGGTATGCAGGTAGGTAGGTATTTAGGTATGCAGGTAGGTAGTTAAGTTGGTAGGTATTTAGGTAGGTAAGAGTGTAGGCAGATAGGGAGTTAGGTAGGTAGGTAGGTATGTATGTAGGTAGGCAGGTATTTAGGTAGGGAGGTAGGCCAACCAGCAGATGTACAGGTTTGGTCATACATATGCATGCATGAAAGAAAAGAAAAATACATAATTATGTGATAGTCGTACTCACACACACAACACTTCACACGAAAGCATATATAACCACTCCAAATACTCAAACGGAAACAAGCCAGCAAACACTCACACCTATACATACTGACAAAACGAATACTCTTAGATCACACATGGTCAGACACATCCACACTTCTCTGTCGATCCATCTGTCTATCAACCATGGATTTGTCCCATCGTCTATCTACTAAAGTTTGCCAGGGCCAACTTTTTGTTTTGTTTTGTATTTTTTAGGTTATTGTGGAGAGGTTGCATTTTGGGAGGTGGAGGAATCAAACCATTGACCTTTCGTGGTTTTTTTTCCTAGATGGATGCGTTGCCTAACTTCAAAGACCACTGGTCTATTGACTGTAAAAAGACTTAAAAGAAACGCAAAAATACCATTTTCTTTTTTTTCCTTCTCTCCACAAAAACCAGGTCAACTCTTTTTTCTCCCTAAAAAAAATAATACCTTTTCTTTCACAAATCCAGGTCAACTCTTTATTCCCTGAAAAAAAACTAATATTTTTTGTTCCACAAAACCAAGTCAACTCCTCGCACCCCTCCAAAAAACAACAACAACAACAAAACCCAAACCCTGATAAACTCTTTTCCCCTAAAAACTTGATGAACTCTCCCCCTCCAAAAAAACCCCCCACCTTAATAAACTTCATTTCCCTAAAACCCCGATAAACACTGTGTTCCCTAAAATCCTGATAAAATGATTTCCCTAAAAACCAGGTAAAACTCTTCCACAAACAAAAACAGGTAAAACTCTTTCTTCCACGAACAAAAACCCAGGTTGAACTCTTCCTTCCACAAAAAAAACAGGCAACACCAACAATATTGTCCACAACTGACCATAGGTAAAAAAAAAAAAAGTAAAGGTGTCCCATAACCTAGGCGGACTTAGAGGAGCGAGGCATCAGAGACTTCAGCCTCTCTGAGGACCAGCATATTGAGGGCGGCGCCCATCTCCTCTCCCTCGCTGCTTTTTACCTTCCCTGACCCTAAAGAGGACAGGTACCCATATACAGCTGGATGAACTGGGGGGCAGGGGGGTGGGGTGAACTGTACTGAAGTCAAGGCGCACAAGCGGTCACCCATCCAAACTGGTAACCACGCTCGACGCTGCTTAAAACTTGACTGGGAAGAAAATGAGCGCTCTGACCACTAGGCTAACCCTGGTGCCCCCCTATACTGACCATAGCCACCACAATGTCGGGGTCAGCGGAGAGTTTCTGCACGCCCTGGTCCTTAGGGGCTTCCCTCCTCTGTCGTTCCGCGATGGTTCTGGTCAAGTGCTGCTGGAAATCAAACCCCGCTTTCACGTTGTGCATCCTGGGGGAAAAACGGCAATCCAATCCAATCTATCACTCACGGCGATCCGATCCAATCCAATCCAATCCATCAGTCACGGCGATCCAATCCAATCCAGTTGGTGGATCGGTGGTTTAAAGGTAACGCGCCTGTCTAGAAAGCCAAAAGTCTGGGTGGGTCGGAGTGTGCGGTGGTTCCAATCCCGTTTCGGCCCAACACTTTTCCCCCCATCTATTAGACCATGAGTGGTGGTCTGGGTGCTAGTCTTTCGGATGGGACGATAAACCGAGGTCCTGTGTGTTACACATCATTATTTAGTGGCAACAAGAGGGTTGTCCCTGGCAAAATTCTGTAGAAAAAAGCCACTCTGATAGGGAAACAAATACAGTTGCAGGCAGGAAAAAGAAAAAAAAAAAAAGAGTGGCGCTGCACTTGTAGCGACGCGCTCTCCTCGGGGAGAGCAGCCTGAATTTCACGCACAGAAATCTGCTGTGACATAAAGTGGTATAAATAAATAATCAATCAATCCAATCCATCATATCAGCCAATCCTGGCAGGACGGTTAAGACGCTCTACCTGCATGCCTAGCAGTTCTGGGTTCGATTCCCAGGCTTTTTGTCTGATCTTTTTCTCTTCAGTTTGACGTGAAAGTTGAATGCAATGTCAAAGTCTTTCAGGAGGAGACTCAATAACAGCGCTTGGATCTTATGTGTTTACGGACTTGTGCGTATGTCAAATGAACCCCAAACATCTTTTTTTGGGGGGGTCAAAGTCAAATTTTTATATTCAGATGGTCCATTGAATAAGCAATGCAATTGCTTTTTTTCTTCATCAAGCCATCCATCTAAGAAAAAAAATCATATATATATGTCTCCTTGTGGTGTGCGTGTGTATGTATGTATGTATGCATGCATGCATGAATGCATGATGCATGCATGCATGCATGCATGCTCATGTATGTGATGATGTATGTATGTATGTATGTATGTATGTATGTATGTATGTATGTATGTATGTATGTATGTATGTATGTATGTGCGTGGTGCGTGCGTGCGTGCGTTGCGTGCGTGCGTGCGTGCGTGCGTGTGTGTGGTCAATGTGTGGTACAAAGTGGAAAACAGGTAAAGAGAGAGAGAGAGAGAGAGAGAGAGAGAGAGAGAGAGAGAGAGAGAGAGAGAGAGAGAGAGAGAGAGAGAGAGAGAGAGAGAGAGAGAGAGAGTAAAATACAATCAGACAAAGACAGACAGACAGACAAGAGACAGACACAGAAAAAGACAAGAGACAGAGTCAGAGAGAAAAAGACCAGACAGACAGACCAGACCGAGACGAGAGAGAGACAGACACACAGAGACCAAGACCGAGTCCAACAGTCTGCGAGACTGACAAACCAACCAACCAACCAACCCACCAACCCACCGCCCCCCCTCAAAAAAAAAAAAAAAAAAAAAGGTAACAGGAAAAAAACACAACAGAGATCTACCTGGCTTCAGTTTCGGCGGTGTGGGCCTTGATACGGTTGTAGCCGGCGCTCTGGCATTTGAAGACCACGGTGAGGTCTTTGAGGGCGGCCCCAGGTCCTTGCGCTCGATCAGCCGCTTCACCTCCCCCTTCTCGAAGTGACTCCTCAGGGCCTGCCACACCTGTCACAGCCACTTTGCACTGTGTATATATATATATATAGGATTTTCCCCCCTGACTTCTCTGTTCTTTCTTTCCTTCTTTCTTTATTCTTTATATATCGAGCATAATGGAATAAGCACTCGTGTGTTTTTTTTATATTTATTATTTTTTTTTACATCTATTGTCCCCATCTCTATGCAGTTTTGTAAATGTTATGTTCCCACCGCACAACATGGCCTACTCTTACGAAAAAGTGGAACAGGATTTAACGTGTGTGCTAGATGTTCTCGAGGATAATGGAATAAGCACTCATGTGCTTTTTTTTTTTTTTTACATCCAGTCCCCGAGTGTATGCAGTTTTGTAAATGTCATCTGTTCCCACCGGCACACGATGGCCTACTCTTACGAAAAGCAGAACAGGATTTAACGTGTGCGCAAGATGTTCTGCGTGCGTTCCCACAGGGGCCTCGGTTTAAAGTCTCATCCGAAGGACTTTTGGGGAGAGTGAAGTCAGCACTGATGTTAACTCCAGGAGAAAAATCTCCTCGAACGGAAACAACCCGGGTCGTCAAATTGGGAGCACAATGTTCTGACCACTAGGCTATCCCGTTCCCTTGAGAAGACGTTAGGGATACTTGCGATGGATTTTTTTTTTTAGGTTAGGGGTAGGGGTGGTGTTGTTTGAAGTGGTATGTCATGGACAAGTTGAACTTTAGCAACATCGAAGTCGGATGCGTTGCTGGGCCTGTCATATTGTCAGTGTCACAATCATGATGGTATGTTTTTTTGTTACGTACAGCCAAGAAAGACTAGCTACACAGTCCATACCCACAGCTGACCTTGCTGTCTAACTGCCGCTTCAATGCATTGAGGACCAGCTCTTCCAGAAGAAGAGAGGAGGAGAGGAGGAGGAGGAGGAGGAGAAACACACACACACACACACAACACACACACACGCGCGCGCGCGCGCGCGCGCGCAGCGCGCGCATCAGTGACAGACAAACACACACACACTGAGAGAGTCAACCAACCAAGCCAGTCAGTCATACAAACACACAGAACCAGGTTAACTTTTAAATTGCCGACGCAACGTACGGTCGAGAAAGACTAGCTACACAGCCCATACCCACAGCTGCTGACCTTGCTGTCTAACTGCCGCTTCAAGGCATTGAGGACCAGCTCCTCCAGGCGGAGAACAGGCCAGCTGCTGACAGGACTGAAGGGCAGGTAGTGAGGGGTCATCTGGCCGATGTGGTTGTTCTTGTTCCTGCAACACCACAAGGGCTCTGGCTTGAGCCTGTCTGCTTCTTCTAACTCGGAACTACTTGAAGAGTGGGTAGAACACTGTGTGAGAGATGCCCACAGTCACAGAATACTTAAAGCCTGCAGTTTGTTGAGATATTTTGAGTACGTCATATAAACCAGCACAGGCTCGTGCAAGCACTCTTGTGCTCGGAGGGGAGGGGTTGGGGGTGGGGCTGGCACAGTTTCTTTATAGAGTTGTGTTTTTTTTTTGGGGGGGGATGGCCCGAGGCACCTGAAGTGGGATGACTTGCTGCCACAGCCTCTAAATCGGATTAATAATTCCACTGGGACTCTTTATTTTATTTATTTGATTTTATACCCCTTTATGTCACAGCAGATTTCTCTGCCTGAAATTCAGGCTGCTCTTCCCAGGGGAGAATGGTGTCGCTACAAGTACAGCGCCTACTAGTACTACCCTTTTTTTTCCCCTGTCTGCAATTATATTTCTTTCCCTATCTCTAGAGTGGCTTTTTTACGTTACGATCTCCTCGGGTCAAATTAAGTGCAGATATGCATGCCAGTGCCTTCATTCCCTTTGTGTGCATATATATGCACATGTTAAAGATCCCATAATTCATGTCAGTGTTGGGTGGGTTATGGAAACACGAACATACCCAGCATAGACTTTACATACGCGAAGTCGGAATGCGGTACCATCATGGGGGACAAAAACGGTCGCATACACAAAATCTAACCATGGATGCACCTCGGACCTTTAGCCCAGGAACGACCTCCAGACCCCCCCAAAAAAACAACAACAAAAAACAAACAAAAACAACAACAACAACCAAAAAGCCTACAACAAAAGAAAAACCCAAAAGAGGAAACGGACAGCTGCTGTGACCTACAGTAGTGTCCAAACATAACGACTGCATACATACATACCTTTGTTCCAGCAGCTTTCTTCGAATTTCCGCATCCTCCGGTTTCGAATCTAAGTAATACACATCATTCCTGAGCAACACTTTTCTGCGTTCTGTCCTTGGCTCTTCATAGAGAAAGTATTGGCGAACGTATTTGTTCAGCAAGTTGATCAGTGTCTGTTGTTTCTGCGTCATCTTGGCTCTCTAAAGTTGGGTCGCGCTGTCTCTTGCCACACTGGACTCTTTAAGACCACAGGCAGAAACTTGGGAAGCTTGAAAGCTTAAGATGATGATCTAAACCTGATCTGAAAGTGGTAGAAAATTTCGGGGAAAAAAAAAAAGAATCCGTGTTCCTCGGGGTGTTAAGCTGGAGAACGCCTAACGTAGGTAGGTGAAGGGATTTAGACAGTCTGGAAAGAGGATTCTGAAGAAAAAAAAAATGTCGTCTCTCTTGTTTCACAGGGTGAGGAAATGCCGGTTTGAAGGTTTAGCCTGTCCACTGCACATGTCCAAGGTTTTTGTGGTGTGAGGTCTGTCCCTTGGTCATGGTCAGAAGAAAGACAACGATGGTCGTTACTGATGACCTTTGGCAAGTTCTTCTCGAAAGCTGGTCAATGTTTTTGGTTTGTTTGTTTTATTTTTTTTCTCTTCTTAGGGACCTACTCTTAAGAGGGCTGCTTCAACCCTCCGCGTGTAGGTGCGAAGATGGCTGCTGTCTGGCCTTGACAGAACAGAGCCTGCAAAATACGTCACGTTTCTTTGACGTCAGTTCCAAAAGTGACTCATAAATAACTCCCCCTCTTGTTGTTCTTCAGTTTAATGTCTGTTCACATATATAGACAAAAAAAAAAAAAAAAGCAAACGAATAATGTTACTTGTAGAACTTATAACCAATGGTAGAAACAAAAAGTAAATAAAAACACCAAAAGTGAACATTAAAACCCTAAACAATCAATCAGAACTTTTTAGAAAATTAACAAAAGAGCACGAGATCAATGTCTCTGTCTCGTAAACAAGCTACTGATATGTTCATAAACATTATAGTAAACTGTCAATAGGACTCTTCTTCAGCGATAAGGCGAGTTCACACAGCAACCCACAGTTGCTTAATATGTTGTCCAGAGAGTTCTCACGTGTGATGGGAAGACACTGTTTTAAAACGGGACAGTCAAAAAGAATATGACTAACTGAAATCGTCCCATCACATATGCAACGCACATTTTTAGCATACTTCGTTTGGAAGGCATTTAATTTAAGTCTATTTATGAGACAAATGACCGATCTAAGACGCAATTTATCCAGCCCAAAACGTACACAAAGAATATGATTAAGGTCAGAAAAGGAAACATGATGATGAGAAAATCCAGCGTCTTCTTGTTTTTTTCTAACATGTTTCCAGCATGCCTGTTCGATCAAACTCAAAGTATAATTCTCATCGACAGACATTGGTATGTTCAAAGTATCAGCACAAGCAAAACGCATTGCCCCATTTTTAGCAGCTCTATCAACCTTTTCATTGAATACTATATTGCAATGAGAAGGTACCCAGCAAAAGGTGACATCAGTGCCTCTTAGGATTAGAAAATGTATAAGATGTAATATTTCAGTGATAAGTTCTTGTCTTACTTTTGACCCGGAATTTTTAAGGGATTGGAACACTGATTTTGAATCAACACATAACACCACCTTCACAATGGTCCTAGGAAAATCAAGTAAATAATTTAAAGCCATCAGAATGGCTGTCAGCTCTGCTGTGAAAATTGAGTGTTTTTTCCCAATGTAGTACAGTTTTTCAACCTGTAATGAAGGAATGACGAAAGCTGCACCTCCTTCAGTACCATTGAGCAGAGACCCATCCGTGTAAATCTGAAGATGTGATGAGTACTTGTTTATGATATGTTCTTTCACATACGCGCTAAGAATATATATATATATATATATATATAACATACGCGCTAAGAATATAATATAATATATATATATATATATATATATATATATATATATATATTATATATATATATATATATATATATATATATATATATATAATTCTTAGCGCGTATGTGAAAGAACATATCATAAACAAGTGATATGTTCTTTCACATACGCGCAAGAATATATATTATATATATATATATATATATATATATATATATATATATATATATATTCTTAGCGCGTATTGAAAGAAATATCATAAACAAGTACTCACATTATATATATATATATATATATATATATATATATATATATATATATATTCTTAGCGCGTATGTGAAAGAACATATAAACAAGTACTCATCACATCTTCAGATTTACATATATATATATATATATATATATATATATATATATATATATATATATATATATATATATATATATATATATATATATATATATATATATATATATATATATATAACTCCCCCTCTTACCACCTCCCATGTGTGGAGAACAAAGGAAGGTTCTTTGGTGTTGTTTTTTTTCTTGTTATGGTGGTCGAAAATGAGGTTTTGTCCGTTGTCATGTGCAACCCAAATACGCACCACATTTGTGAATATGGAAATCTAACAACCCGTAACGGCAGAATAAGAGAAAGTCAGTTTATATGCAAATCAAATAGTTTATGAAATTACGTGGCAAAACACAGTAACTCCACTGTAAACCAAAAGGATTCTCTAAGGCCTATTCAGTTAGAAAGAAATCTCTTGGCAAACTTCCTGAACACAAGTGACCAATCGGAAGTAACAAAACTACGGTGGTTCTTTGCATTAAGGGCCTAAGGAGGACTGCATATGGAAAAAAGAAAAATATGTATCGAAAGGACAACGGTTTAAATTGCGTGGTAACTAAACTTAGATCTAGACTCCAATGGTTCACTGTAGGTAAAGCTGCTTTGACAGCAAAAATTTGGAAGTCTACGTCAAAGCCATTTAGAATTTTTTTTTTTTTTGGTTACATAATATTTTTTTTAAATGTTGCTGTAGTTATGCATCTGCAGTCAGGGTCCACAATTCACAGGTATACAGGCATACTGGGACCCTGACCGTGGATTTGGAGAGAAGAGTAGAGGCGGTAGAGATAAGATGCTTCTAGAGACTCCTTAGCATCTCCCTCAGAGACCACACAAGCAACGAAGATGTGCATAGCAGAACCTAGCAAACCATTGGACCCTACGACTAACATTTGTAATATAAAAAAAAAATTAAAAAAGCGTAATCATGTCACAAGATCAGAAGGACTTGCAAAGACAATACTGCAAGG
>CM060323.1:46609999-46612499 GCA_030674155.1 Stramonita haemastoma
CATATTCAATCATTTATTTGATTATTTATTCATTCCAACAGTTTTGTGGGCTGTGGATTTACAAGTCAACCAGAGTACAGATACATGGAAGGACGGGAGATTTGGTTTTATACTTCTTTAATTAAATCTGTATACAGTGGCACAGTTTTATTCTGAGATTCAAAATTTTACAGGTGACGCCCCCCCCCCCCCCCCCCCCCCCCCTCCCCCCCAAATGGCCTGTGTGGTTGACGGGGCTATAAACAACACATGATTGGATTGGATGGGGTCTACAAGTCAGTGACTTTGTGTTACAGAATTTTTACAAAATGGATGCTGTTCTTTTCTTTCAGAAGTCTCAGACAAGTGGTTTGCTTATATACTAAACTGATATCTTATTTATTCTTTCAATTATCTGTTTACTTATTAATCTATTCCGACAGTTTTTTTTAGCTCTGGATCAACAAGTTAGTTTGAGTTTCAGAATTTAACCAAACTGATTCTGCCTTTTCTTTCCAGAAGTCTCAGACAAGTGGTTTGTTTATCTATAATAGCACCTTGTTTATTCTTTCAATTATCTATTTACTTATTTATCTATTCCAACAGTTTTGTGGGCTATGGATCAACAAGTTAGTTTACGTTTCATCCCCACTTGACCTATTTTTTTGAGTTGCGTGTGGCTCATATTCTGGCTTTCGAGTACTTAGTGCGTGCGAGTCTCGTGCGATCTTGATACGTCTTGTGTGAGCCGGCATAGAGTAGGCAGACTTAATGGAGATTATACTGAAGCATAGAGTACTAACTAGATCTAGTAGTTTTGATGGCTTTGGATTGAGGATGGGTAACTGTGTGTGTGTGTGTGTGTGTGTGTGTGTGTGTGTGTGTGTGTGTGTGTGTGTGTGTGTGTGTGTGTCTGTGTCTGTGTCTGTGTCTGTGTGTCTGTGTGTGTGTGTGTCTGTGTCTGTGTATGTGACTATAAGTAAGTAAGCAAGCAAGTTATCGTGCTATTAAGTTACGGGATGAGACGAACGCACGCAGAACATCTTGTGCACACGTTAAATCCTGTTCCGCTTTTCGTAAGAGTAGGCCATCGTGTGCCGGTGGGAACGGATAACATTTACAAAACTGCATACACTCGGGGACTAGATGTAAAAAAGCACAAGAGTGCTTATTCCATTATCCTCGATATAAAAGAAAGAATAAATCAAATCAAATCAAATCAAATCAAGCATAGGTGCACACACCGGCTCATGCACCAGCGCGCGCTCCCCGCACATAACACACACACACACACACACACACACACACACACACACACACACACACACACCACCACACACACACACACACACACACACACACACACACCACACACACACACACACACACACACACACACACACACACACACACACACACATACACACACACATGGCAGGACAGGATAAAACAAGTTAGTTTATATTATAAACCTTAAACATACAGGGCTATACGTAACAAAATCACTACAGTCAGCAGAAATATACCTGAACAAAGAAATCCCAAACACTTTAAGCCATACAAAGATTAGCATTCATCAACCCAACCACCACACTAATCCATTCCTCCCCTCTTGCCCCCCCCCCCCCCCCCCCCCCCTAACATCAACCAGAAAACAGAACAGAAATGACAGGCCGAAACAAAAGACAAACAAAAACGAAACAAAGCAAAATAAAAGAAAACCCAGCACACTCAGAGGTAGACACACAGACACACAGATACACGCACTCACTCACTCACTCACTCACACAACACACACACACACACACACACACACACACACACACAACACACACACACACACACACACACACACACACATACACACACACACAAAACACACACATACACACACAAACACATACACATAAACACACGCAACGCGCACACACACACGCACACAGAGCAACAACAACACAACCACACACCATCAATAACAACAACAAAGAACCTAAAAGAGACCCTCCTAAAAAAAAAGCAACCAAACCAAACCAAACAAACCCCAAAGCCAACTAGCTATGATAACTGAAAACATACATTTTGGTAGGTACACTTTACTTCATCCCTCTCTAATCTATCTTAATCTTACCTAAAGTATCAATTCAGCACCCCCTTTTCCCCTCTTACTATAGTCCCCCCCCCCCCTACCTTCCCTCTCACGTGTGTCAATCAAACATCATCCTTAAGTTCTACACAAACATTGCTTTAGTTGCAAAACAACCATTGCCAATCCAGTCCTTCTCGAATGTGATACATAATGCAATGGAAATGCAATAACGGATCTGTCATTTTGATATTTGCAATGCTCAACCCATTGGCGCACAGGAGTGGTGGGTTGTTTGCATAATTCAAATTTGGACAGGTATAGAGTGGAGGGATTTCTGTGATCTTTTCCCTCATGTCTTATTTTTCTAAGTGGACAAGACAAGACAAGAGGCTCATACTGTATTAAATTTGTTGGTTGGTTCGTGAGGTGTGTTTG
>CM060323.1:46624999-46639999 GCA_030674155.1 Stramonita haemastoma
TACATACATACATACATACATACATACATACATACATATTCTGTCTGTATGTCTCTCCTCGTGTCTTTCTGTTTCTCTCTCTCTATCTCTGTCTCTCTCTCTCTATCTCTGTCTCTCTCTCTATATCTCTCTCTGTGTCTCTCTCTATATCTCTCTCTGTCTCTCTCTCTCTCTCTATCTCTCTCTCTCTCTCCATCTCTGTCTCTCTCTCTCTCTCTGTGTTGATGTTATGCCTGATAAAGGTTGGGACTGGATGTAAAAAAAAATAGCGTATGAGTACTTATTCACTATCCTCGAAATAAAAAAACTTTGATTTGATTAGACAAATGATATGATATGATATGATATGATATGATATGATATGATATGATATGATATGATATGATATGATGTGATGTGATGTGATAGATATGATAATTATGATATGATATGATATGATATGATATGATATGATCTCTCTCTCTCTCTCTCTCTCTCTCTCTCTCTCACACACACACACACACACACACACACACACACACACACACACACACACGCACGCACACACACACACACACACACACACACACACACACACACACACACACACCTCTCTCTCTCTCTCTCTATCTCTGTGTGTGTCTCTCTCTTTCCCCACACACACACACACACACACACACACACACACACACACACACACACACACACACACACACACACACACACACACGCACACACACACACACCTACACCTACACACCTACACCTACACACACACACACACACACACACACACACACACACACACACACGACACACACACACACATACCCCCCCCCTAAGCCCCCCCCCCCCACACACACACACACACTCTCTCTCTCTCTCTCTCTCTCTCTCTCTCTCTCTCTCTCCTCTCTCTCTCTCTCTCTCTCTCTCTCTCTCTCCTCTCTCTCCTCTCTCTCACTCGCAAAACTAACGTGAGTTTACTTTTAGATCTATATTTATATCTACGGTTATTCCGAACAGGCAAAACTGACAATGGACAAGATATCGAGTAAACTAACTGTCTTCCACCACGTTCACACGCCAAGTTGAATGCCGACTGTCAAACAATTACTTTTTGTCGTGTGTACAATGAAAGTGTTACGAGGCAGTATAATTATAGAGTATTGCAGAAACCGTCTTTCGTTTTGCAGCAGCAGCAGCAGCAGCAGCAGCAGCAGCAGCAGCAGCAGCAGCAGCAGCAACAGCAGCAGCAGCAGTAGTAGTAGTAGTAGTAGTAGTAGTAGTAGTAGTAGTAGTAGTAGTAGTAGTAGTAGTAGTAGTAGTAGTAGCAGCAGCAGTAGGAGTAGGAGTAGTAGTGGTGGTGGTGGTGGTGGTGGTGGTAGTAGTAGTGGTGGTGGTAGTAGTAGTAGTAGTAGTAGTAGTAGTAGTAGTAGTAGTAGTAGTAAGTAGTAGTGGTGGTGGTGGTTGTGGTGGTGATGGTAGTAGTCGTAGGAGTAGTAGTAGTGGTGGTGGATGTGGTAGTAGTAGTAGTAGTAGTAGTAGTAGTAGTAGTAGTAGTAGTAGTAGTAGTAGTAGTAGTAGTAGTAGTAGTGGTGTTGATGGTAGTAGTAGTAGTTATGATACCGATGATGATGATGATGACGACGACGACGAGGATGAGTATGATGATGATGATGATGATGTATGGAATGTAGATAGTGCTGTATTTTGTAAAAACTAAACAAAACACTTGCATTCAACTTATTATTTCACATGCAACCAATAACACATAAATACACATGCACGTATGTGCGCACGCATTTATTTATTCTTTGTGATCTTTTTTAGTGATTTACTTAGGCATAGTTTTCTTCTTGTTTTTGCTTTTGTTGTTTTTCGAAAATAACACGTGTGCATGCTGGTAGAAAATGTGTTTCTGGGGATTGAAGAAAGAAAGTGATACAAGTACATAGTATAATGCAGAAACTTGTAGGTTTTATTTAGTGATTTATTTAGGCTTGGTTTTCTTGTTGTTTTTCTTTTGTCGTTTTCCGAAAGTTACGCGTGTGCATGCTGGTAGAAAATCCGTTTCTTTGTGTGGAGACAGAAAGTGTTACAATGGCATAATTATTATACTGTGAAAAACTTGTGATTTTTGTTTTAGTGATTTACTTAGGCTTAGTTTTCTTCTTGTATTTGCTTTTGTTGTTTTTCGAAAGTAACTGGTGTGCATGCTGGTAGTTTCTGGAGATTGAAGAAAGAAAGTGTTAAAAGCGCACAGTATACTGCAAAAACTTGGGATTTTTTTAGTGCTTTTCTTCAGGCCTAGTTTTCTTCTTGTAATTAAATTTTGTGCTTTTGTGTTTTCCGAAAGGAACACGTGTGCATGCTGGTATATAACCATTTTCTGTGGTGTGGAGAAAGAAAGTGTGACAAGCCCATAGAATACTGTAAAAACTTGTGGGTTTTATTTAGTGATTTCTTTAGGCTTAGTTTTCTTCTTCTTCTTGTTCTTTTCCGAAAGAAACACGTGTGCATGCTGGTATATAATCATTTTCTGTGGTGTGGAGAAAGAAAGTGTTACAAGCCCATAGTATACTGCAGAAACTTGTGGGTTTTAGTTAGTGATTTATTTAGGCTTAGTTTTCTTCCTCTTCTTGTTCTTTTCCGAAAGAAGCAAGTGTGCATGCTGGTAGAGAATCAGTTCCTGAGGTATGGAGCAGAAAGTGCTACCAGGGCATGTTATACTGCAAAAAAACTTGTGGGTTTTTAATTAGTGATTTATTTAAACGTAGTTTTCTAGCTGTTGTTGTTCTTTTCCGAAAGAAACACGTGTGCATTCTGGTATATAATCATTTTCTCTGGTGTGGAAAAAGAAAATGTTTCAAAGGCGTAATGTACTGCGGAAAACTTTTGATTACTTTTAAGTGATTTATTTAAACATAGTTTTCTTGTTGATTTTGATTTTGGAAATATCTATGTTTGCAGGCTGGTGTAGAATCCATTTCTGTTAAGTGGAAAAACAAAATGTTACCAAAAGGGCATGGTATAATGAAGAAAATTTGTGCTTTGTCTTCATTCTGAGGTTTAGTGTTATTATTATTGTGTTTTTTTTCAATCAAGGATGCAGGCTCGGCTGCACGTACGAACAGAGTTACAAACACATGAACACATACAGAGGGACAGGTAGGCAGACATACATACGCATAGAGAGTGAGGGGGGGGGAGAGAGAGAGAGAGAGAGAGAGAGAGAGAGGAGAGAGGAGAGAGAGGAGAGAGAGAGAGAGAGAGAGAGAGAGAGAGAGAGAGGGGAGAGAGAGAGAGAGAGAGAGAGAGAGAGTAGAGAGGGAGAGAGAGAGAGAGAGAGAGAGAGAGGGAGAGAGAGAGAGAGAGAGAGAGAGAGGAGAGAGAGAGAGAGAGAGAGAGAGAGAGAGAGAGAGAGAGAGAGAGAGAGAGAGAAAAGAGAGAGAGAGGAGAGAAGAGCAGGACAGACAGAGCAGAAGACAGAGACAGCAGACAGACAGGCAGGCAGCAGCAGCAGACAGACAACAACACACACACACACACACACACACACACACACACACACACACACACACACACACACACACAGCATCACCGACAAAAGAAAAGTACATTATATAATAACAAAGACCATGAATTTTGAAAGGCAGTTCGTTTTAATATTCTTTTTTTTTTGTCTCAGAATCCACCAACAAACACATTATTACAAAAAAATCCCCAACATCATCATCTACGAACACATGATTAAGAATACAGGTGGGATTTATTTTCATACATAATACATCTCTTTTGGGGGGGATTTCAGTATATCAATGGGACAAACCCCACTACAAAAAAAATATCAGCAAGCAGTACATATTTGATCACTCACATTCCCACAAAAACAAACAGACCCCCACCCCAAACAAAAAAACCCACACAAACCAAACAACCAACAAAAAAAACCCACAACCCCCCCACCCAACTCAAAACCCACCCCAAACCAAGTTGATGATATACTATCATCATTGTACACATTATGCTGTCGATAAAAACAACAACAACACTAACAGACAATCACACACTAATCTAATCATGTGAAAAAAGTAATACATATGGTGTAATTGTACTCAAGGTAGGATAGGGTGGAAGAGGGGTTAGGGAAGACATGATTCGTGGGGGGGGGGGAGGGGGAAGGATAAATTCATGTATAGAGATAAGTCATTATTGCCCCTTTATGAAAGGATGCTGAGATACAAATGACGACAATGAGACATTATTACAATCAGTATTGTTTTTTTGCAAAAGTCATACTCTTCATGTCAGCATTATCAGGGCATAAGAAAACAGACAGACAGAAGACAGACAGAAGACAGACAGACAGACAGACAGACAGACGACAGACAGACAGACAGACAGACTGAGAGCATGATTGTCATCACATAAGGTATCATAATTTGGTACAATTCTACACCGAATAAAAAGCACCAGGATCATTGTGTGTCAAAAAACAAAAAAAGGATAAAAGAATGATACAATGGATATCAGTTTTACAACAATGGGCAAAATACACGCGCACTTCAAGTTGCTTGCAAAGCAGCATTATATGCAACTCCCCCCCCCCCTCCTCCTTCCTCCCCCCCCCCAAAAAAAAAAAAAGAAAAAAAAGAAAAGAAAAAAAAGAAAAAAAAAAAGAACAGAGCTCCACCAAGTATCTGAATTAAGTACGTAGATACTAAAACAAACAAAATCCAGCAACAAACTACAATATTTACTGCTGGTTTAGGGCAAGCTGATACTATGATTATTATTGTGTTTTCTTTTTTTTTTTCTTTTTTTTCTTTTTTTCTCTCTCTCTGCCCCTGTCTCACTTCTTGTGCTTTGTTGTTTCCAAGAAAACACGCATATATACAATTATACACACACACACACACAAAGATACATTCAGCTCCCTAAAACTTTACCCATGATATCATGAATTTTGTCCCCGAAGTCGCCATGTGGCTACCTACGCTGCAAGCCAAAAATGAGTCACATAATTATGCACTATCTCACCAGGGATGAAAACTTGAGAGTTCTAGGTAAGAAAGAAATAGGTACACACGCACACGTGTGTGTGTGTGTGTGTGGTGTGTGTGTGTAGTGTGTGTGTGTGTGTGTGTGTGTGTGTGTGTGTGTGTGTGTGTGTGCGTGTGTGTGTGTGTGTGCGTGTGTGTGTTTACGTGCGTGCGTGCGTGCGTGTGAAAATGGAATGAATGAATATATAAACAGAGAGCAATAAATAAATGAATAAATGAATAAATAAACAGGGTGATGAAAGAATGAATGAATAAATAAATAATTAAACAGATATAGCTATGAATAAATAAATGAACGAATGAATGAATGAATGAGTGAATAAATGAATGAATGAATGATGTGTGTGTGTGTGTGTGTGTGTGTGTGTGTGTGTGTGTGTGTGTGTGTGTGTGTGTGTGTGTGTGTGTGTGTGTGTGTGTGTGTGTGTTCGTGCGTGCATGTGTGTATGCATGCATAAATGAATGAATGAATAAATTAACAGAAATTTATGAAAAAAACCACGAAAGAACAAATAAATAAATGGACAAATAAACAGAGTTATGAAAAGATGAATGAACGAATAAATAAGTGAATAAAATGAATAAACACACATGAAAGGCACAGTAAAAGCACCATCAGAAATGGATAAAGATATTAAGCAAGGCACAAAAGGGCGGGGGGGGGGGGGGGGGGGGGGGGGAGGGGTGTGAATTTAAACGAGAGGGGATGGGGTAGATAGAAAGAAGACAGAAGGATAGACAAAATGAAGGAAGGAGAAAGAGAGGGAGGCAGCATACGAGTCGTAACTGCTATTTGGCTAAAAAATAAATAAATAAAATAAATGAAATTTCGAGCTGGTGATATAATTATTCGAAAGGATTTCTTTCTGGATTTTCATTTATTTTGAAGATATGTTTAGGGGGGGGGATGGTGAAAAAAATACAAAGGGGAGATTCTTTAAATTTGTTCATATGGAGGTGTTACATCACATAACTTCACAAATAATACTCTATGATGAATTTCACAGTGCTCTCTCTCTCTCTCTCTCTCTCTCTCTCTCTCTTCTCTCTCTCTCTCTCTCTCTCTCTCTCTCTCTCACCAGGACCTACGTGCTACAGGTAGGTAACCTCATGTTTGAGTCACATAAATAAAGTGTCTGTGTCCTTTTCATCAATATTCAATGCTGGAGCACACATAAGGGGAGGGGAAAGAGGGGGAAGAGGGGGGAAGGGGGGGGGGGAGGGTGATAGCCTAGTGGTTAGAGCGTTGTGCTGGTGATCTGACGGCCCGGGGTTCGATCCATACCACAGAAGTGCCCGTTATAAGGGATTTTACCCTGGAGTTAATAATATTAGTGTTCACTCCAAATTTGGTCGAGTTCTAGGCCTGCCCATTTAGCTGTTGTTGTCCTCCCATCCCTTCCCTAGGTCTGCCTCTTTTTCTTCCTCCCTGGACAGTGTTTGCAGTATTGTTTTTGCAAGTTCTTTTGATCTTGTGACAAGCCCCCACCTGGATTGTGTTTTTTTTGTTTTTTTGGGGGGTGGGTTTTCTTTGTTTGTATGGTTTTTTTTGGCACTAGTAAGTACATAATCATGGATATAAAGATACGCATTTGTGACGGGTACAACCCCACTTTCCAAGAAATACAAAGGATTAAAACAACAATAAATTAAATTAAAACAAAAAAAACAACGTAAGCATACAGTTGTCGTGCTTAGATAGGTTACTTTAAAGGTAGATAAAAACGGTGTCGTAAGCCAAAATAACACCTCTGACGGTTAAAAAAACCAAAAAATAATAATGGGTAGGCGCTGCATTTCTGGCGACGCGCTCTCTCTCCCCGGGGAGAGCAGCCCCAATTTCACGCAGAGAAATCTGCTGTGACATAAAGTGGTATAAAATAAATAAAATAAATAAAAATAAAAAATAAACCTGGGAACTCTAGCCTTGGAATAAAAGAACACATTTCTGACTTCACGTTAGCACATGCATCATCGGAACGCTTGCTGGTTCGTTAGTCCATGCATGAATGTGCTCAGAAGAGTTAGGCCATTGTGTGCCGGTAGGAACGGACGACAAAATTAACAAAGCTGCTTACATACCTGGAATGGGTTTTTTTTTTTTTTTTAAAAGCACATGGGTGCTTATTTCATTATCCTCGAAATAAAAGAATGAATAAATTAAATAAATAAAGAAAACATACACTCTGTACGTAATTTCAAACCAAAACTAAAACAAACAACACAAAAACCAATGGCGTCAATCATTCATTCATACTATATTGAAATGAATAATGAACACAATCATAAAATGAACAGTGAATACATAAAAAACATACAGCTTATGTGATGTCGACAGCATGATAATTGAGATCGCGTCTCTGGCATTTCACTAGATAGACAAAGCACCACTGATAATGGTAAAAGACAGCTGTCTAGTAGTACTGCTCCGCTGGGACCGTATGTCAACACCCTCTCTTTACCTGTAGGCACTGCACAAAAATTATGGCACATTATGGAAGTACATTCGCGTTTTCAGAGCACTTTAATTTTTTCTCCTGTATTCTTTTTTTTTTTTTTTTTGGTGAAAACGCTTCAGTCATATTTTAACACCATAACTTTTGTTCAGTTATCTAAAACCCCACAAAAATTACAATGCTGCACTCTTTCAAGACATCAGTAGTTACATGTAAAATGGTGTGGAGACATCGATTTTGTTAGAATACATGTATACACAGTATCAAGGGCAAAAATACATGAACACATAACGGGAGCTTATACAAGTGACAAACCGGAATTATTAAGTTTTTTTTTAATCGGATGACAAAAGATAAGGAGGGCAGGTTGTACTGCTTCTTCTGCTGTTATCAACACCATGTAGATAGATATGTATATATACAGATGGATTCCTAAAGGGCGTTGTGATCTTTATCAAACAATAGACACGTCTTTGGTTTTTGTTGTTGTTGTTGTTGCTGTTAATGCTGTTGCTTTTTGGGTTTTGGGGGGGGGGGTTGATTTTTTTTTTTTCTTTTCTTCACACGCGTTGTCTCTTAAAAGCACTTTCTTACATTACAGTCTTCATCACCGTCTAATTTCCATTTTGGGTTCAGCTGCCTGTCTAAAGGAAAAAAAAAAGCTACGGGTTATTCATGAAGAAAAGTCAGTGTTCTTTGTCTCTTCTTCAGCACAATTCAAAAATAATAATAATAATAATAATAATAATAATAATAATAATAATAATAATAATAATAATAATAATAATAATAATAATAATAAACCCATCTCCGAACTCGGAATATCGCTACCTTTTAAGGTGGTTACCTTTTAAGGTCGCCATATTCCGAGTTCGGATATGGGTTTTTTTTGGAGGTGGGCAAAAAACGGTGGTCCATGGGTGAACGTGAACCTCAGAGGGCACCTCAGAGCTCTAGCCCAGGAACAAAAAACCCAAATCCACGATAAAGATGTCTCATGCTATAATTATGTGTAGGTTTATTTGTTTCGAGTGTCCTTTCTCATTTCCATAAGACCAAAAGACTTCCCAGCACAGCACAGCACAGCACAGCGTGGATAAGACAAATGTTTCTGTGGGCACCTACCCCTCAGTTCTCCTAAGACTAGAGCTGTTTATTCTGGTACAGCGTCGGGTGTGGACACACGGGAACAGAGGGCACAGAGGGGCACAGATGAAATATGATGCTCTAACCCCACTTTCTCCAACCATTGCGATAATAAAGTCTTCATATCACTCTGTTCTCCATCATCCCCCGAGAGAATGCCCACGGATTTAAGCCTGCCAGTAGAAACAACATCCCCACCTTCTGGAAATTCTGTGCGAAGCCAACCAGTACCAACAGCATCCCCACCTTCTGGAAAGTCATCTCCTCCTCGTTTATTTTTCTGCAGTCTTGATCCATTCTCAGCCTTTTTCTTTCCAGAAAGACTCACAAGATACTAGTTCTTTCTCTCTCTCCCAAGACGAAGTCGGATGCACCACCGGGGCCTGGCTTGTCAGAAGACAGCACAGACAACACATTTTCGCTCATAATACAGTCAACCGTGGTTAGTGTTTGAGGATTCGATGGAGAAGGAGGAGGAGAAGAAGAACTCCATTACAGACAGGGAACAGCCTGAACATGGCTGCACTGCCGCAGAAAGCTGCAGACAGACAGACCAGCCGGGAGGGAGGAGAGAAAAAAAAGAGAACTGTCCACCAACGCGTTCCTCGTGGCGACCTCCCTGCAGACCATCTTGGCCAAAGGACTGGTTGGTTGGCCAAAGGACTGGTTGGTTGGCCAAAGGACTGGTTGTTGGCCAAAGGACTGGTTGGTTGGCCAAAGGACTGGTCTGAATGGCCAAAGGACTGGTTCGAA
This sequence comes from Stramonita haemastoma, assembly GCA_030674155.1. NCBI lineage: Eukaryota > Metazoa > Mollusca > Gastropoda > Neogastropoda > Muricidae > Stramonita > Stramonita haemastoma. Next base: position 46,634,400 of record CM060323.1, read on the forward strand.
TGGCCAAAGGACTGTTGATGGCCAAAGAGCCGGGCCGGGCCGGGCCGAGTTAGCCCGGCCCGGCCCGGCCCGGCCCGGCCGTCGATTGATCCATCGATTCGTTCTCTATATCAGGCATAAGAGAAATCGGGCACGCGGACAATCGATAAACACACAAAAAATCAGCTCTCTCTCTCTCTCTCCCAGTTTTTTTTTCTCTTACGCCTTGAATCCACAGAAGGGCTGGGTAAACATACACCCGTTGTCCATGTCATACATGTCCAATTCTGCCTGGGGGGCAGCGCCCATTCCGCATACCGGCAGCTCTCCGGCACCAGTCCTGAAGACTCCCCGGCAAAGCTCTGCCCGTGAGGCGTCATCACAGAGTACTGGGACGACACGGACTGCGCGTAAGAAGGAGGGGGGTAGGAACAGGAAGAAGAAGGTTGTGGAAAGGGGGAGGGGGTGAGGATGCAGGAAGAGGAGGAGGAGGAAGGATGGAGGGGAGGTCCTTGGGGGTGGAGGTACTGGTCCATCTCCCCCATGTCCAGATCCCCGAGTCCCTCCAACACGGACACTCTCTGCAGGCTGTGGTGGCTGCTGCTGCCGCTGCTGCTGCTGATGCTGCTGTGGCTGCTGCTGCTCATGTCCGAAGCATGAAGCTGACTGCTGTAGTAGTCTGCGCTGCCGTTGGGGCCTGGAGGGGCCGTCACCTCGCCTCTGTAGTAGTGACCACCGAAGCTGCTATGCTGCTGCTGGACATTCTAGGACCACCACCACCACCACTACTACCACCGCTGCTGGTGCTGCTGCTGCTAGTGTCCATGTTGAAGAGCCTGTAGTGGTCAGCCACCTCACCACTGTCCACACTACCCACATCTCCGTTCCTCTGGTGATGGGGGAGATCCACCTCCATACCCACCTGTTGTTGTTGCTGTTGCTGGAGACAGGCAGCAGGACCAGGGGGCAGGTACAAGGCCGTCCTGGTCTGAACCTCACACACCTACGTGCGGCTTCAACAAAGATGACGTCAGCCCCTGAGTGACGCCATCGGGGAAGATGGCGCCAGCAGCGGCGGAAGAGGAAGAGGTAGCTGGCATGCCTGACGTCATCATGGCGGTGTTGGACGACGCTTCGTATTTGAGGTGAGCCAGAGACCCGCGAGGTTTAGCCACCAGGGACCTCAACGTTTTGAAATTGCCGCAGGCTGAAGAAAAAGGCGGGATGGAACTCAGGGTGCCGTCCCCGCTCCTAGAGGTGCACGTCAGCCCGCCGCTTCGGAGCCCCAGGGGGGCGGCGCTCCCCTCGCCGTCTCCGCAGCCGCTGTCTCCTCGGGCAGCCGAGGAGTAGGCCCGGGATCTGAAGTCCAGGGACTGCTGCGCGCCAGGAACCAGCAGGGAATCGCTCTTGGAGCAGTACTGGAAGACGTTGTCCCCGCCTGCTGCCTCCCGGGGAGATCGGTCCGGGGTCAGCGTCCCGCAAGGAGGAGATATCTTCTCCCTCTTGGGATGAAAACTGCCGTTATTGTTGTTGTGGATAATGTTGTTGTTGGTGGTGGTGATTGTGGTGTTGGTGCCGGGGAGAGCGGGGAAAGCGGTTCCCGCCAAGCTCTTGGCACCCAGGCCCGCCCTTCTCAAAGGACCCGATGACGTCACCCCGGAGGTCGTCGTCTGCGCGTGCTCCGATGACGTCAAACCCTCTCTGCTGACGGCTCCCAGCTGCCGAGCCTTGAGCGACTCGGGGCTGGACGGGGGTGGGGATTCGGGGGTGTGGAGGAGGTCCGAGAGGATGGGGGACTTGGAGCAGACCGCCTCAATGGAGGGCAGCCTTCCTCCTCCTCCTAATCCTCCTCCCGAACTGGCCGAGATGCCTCCTCCTCCTCCCACAGAGCTTTTCCCGGGACTCTCCTTCCCCTTCTTCTCCCCGCCGCCACAACGCTCCTTGAGCTCCAGACTGTCCTCAGACCCACGGAGGCCTCTCCTCTCTCCAGACCCTGAGGAGCAGGAGGGCAGAGCTTGCTCCTCCATTTTCCTGGAAGAGGAGGAGGAGGACGTGGACAAGGCCCCTGGGGAGCCCGCAGAGTCCTTGGAAGGGGATGACCCTGAGGGTTTGCCTCCGATGCCTCGGCGGCAGAGTCGCTTGGGTTGCTTGCGGCGCCGGGGTCTGTATTTGTAGTGGGGGTGGTCTTTCTTGTGCTGCACGCTCAGGCGCTCCGCCTCCTCGATGTACGGGCGTTTCTGGTCGGGGTTAGTTTCTTCCACTTGTCCCCTGTTAGGACAGACCCAGGGAGAGAAAGGAAAATTATTATGAGGAGTCTTGGTTTTTTTGTTTGGTTGGTTGGTTGTTTGTTGTTGGGGGATGGGGGTGGGTGTTGGAGAGGGTGAGGGAGATGATGATGATGATGATGATGGTAATCATGATGATGATGATGATGGTGATGAGATGATGATGATATATGATGATGATGAGGTTGATGATGATGATGATGATGATGAAAAATTGAATGATGATCACTATTTCTAGGGGTAGTATAATAAGCACTGATAGACTTTTTTCTTTTTACATACTTATTCTGAAAATGTTAATAGGGGCTACCGTAAAAAACAAACAAACCGAAGGTAAATACCAAGCAAGAAGTAAACACAACAAAAGCGAACAACAGCAACAACAACAACAACAACCACACACACACACACACACACACACACAACACACACACACACACACACACACACACACACACACACACACACCTTGCATGGGATTTCATAAGGACCAACAGGAAAAGAGGGAAGGAAGAGAAGGATCAGACGATTTTTGCTTTTCATTAGAATCTTTTTTGGGGGGGAGGGTTGGGGGGGTCGGGTCCGTTTTTCTTATCTTTTTTTTTTTTTTTTTTAATTATTATTATCAGACAAAAAGCCCACACACGGTAGAAAGTATGAAGAAACATTAGCGCCATAACACAAATTTTTACCTGCTTTTTAAAAAAAAAAGATAAAAACGGTCATTTTTATTATGAAAATCCTATACACACCAAAACTACTACGTTGATATCTTTATATATAAAAAAAATAACCCGAATATTGCTATTCTATGATATCACTCAGTCAATCAATATAATCAATTCATGACATCAACATCTCGAACTGCTATTCAATCCTTTAAAAAAAAAAGAGATTTATTCATTATTATGGGGGGGGAGGGGGGGGACAACTATACACACCCGAAGCTATGACTACTGTCGTAGAGAAAACGACTGTGTGCTGTCATTATCAAAATAACTATAAACGCAGATCCAATCTTTTTGACAGTACTAATGGCCCATACTCCATCGGGTCGTGTCAACTACATCCCTCCCCTAACAAAAAAAACAAACAAAACATAAGAAAAAAAAGAAAAGATTTACATGTTGACACATTCCATGGAAGCCGACTAAGATAACACCAGACACACAGTAACCTCCTTAAAGGCACATAGCAGAAATTGAAAGTAATTGCTGTTGTCGTTGATGTTGTCGTCGTTGTTGTTGTCGTTGTTGTTGCTGTTGTCGTCGTCGTTGTTGTCGTCGTTGTTGTCGTTATTGTTGTTGTCGTTGTTGTTACTGTAGTTTGCGGTTTGTAGTGGTGATAGTTACAGTTTCTGTATTCTTATTAAGACGCTGCTACTGCAAAATATTTTTGCAGAAATGTCAGCAGTCAATCAGTCAATCCATCCATCTATCTATCTACCACACACACACCACACACACACACACACACACACACACACACACACACACACACACACACACACACACACACACACACACACACACACACACACACACACACACACACCACACACACACACACACACACACACAACACACACACACACACACACACACACACACACACACCACCACACACCACACACGTCCCCCCCCCCCCCCACACACGTACCCCCCCTCCCCCCCCCCCCCCCCCCCCCCCCCCCCCACACACACACACAAGCACAGAGTTAATCTTTACGCTTGTTTGGACTCGATACCACAGTCCCCTAAAACCACAAAACAAATCAGTGTTAAGGTATGAAGGCTCACGTACCCCTATGCAAAATAATGGGGTGGATTCTCGATATAATTATGTGCCCCCACCTGAAGGAAAGTTAGACACAGAGAGACGTTGGGAGACAGGGGAAAGAGGGGGGAGAGAGGGGGGAAGGGGAGAGTGAGAGAGAGAGGGGAGAGAGAGAGAGAGAGAGAGAGAGAGAGAGAGAGAGAGAGAGAGAGAGAGAGAGAGAGAGAGAGAGAGAGAGAGAGAGAGAGAGAGAGAGAGAGAGAGAGAAACAGACAGAGACAGACAGACAGACAGACAGACAAACAAACAAACAAACAGACAGACAGACAGACAGAAACACACATAATCATCAGACAGAGGGGCAAAAAGACCAAACTATACATGTGTGCATATGATTAAAAAATAGGCGTATATTCACGTTTCTCTGAATAAAAAATCCTAAAAAAACACAAAGGAACCAAAAACAAAACCCCCCCAAAAACAAAGCTCAAGTTTTGGCAACACACACACACACACACACACACACACACACACACACACACACACACACACACACACACACACACACACACACACACACACACACAACTGGCAATTTGACGACCCGGGTTCGAGTCCGGTCGAGGAAATTTTCTTCCTGGAGTTAACATCAGTGCTGACTCCACTCTCCCCAAAAGTCCTTCGGATGAGACTTTAAACCGAGGCCCCGTGTGCGTACGCACGCAGAACATCTTGCGCACACGTTAAATCCTGTTCCGCTTTTCGTAAGAGTAGGCCATCGTGTGCCGGTGGGAACAGATGACAATATTTACAAAACTGCATACACACGGGGACCGGATGAAAAAAAGCACATGATTGCTTATCCTGTTATCCTCCATATAAAAGAATAAAAAAAAAAAAAAAAAAACACACACACACACTAACTAACTAACTAACTAACTAACTACTAACTAACTAACTAACTAACTAACTAACTAACTAACTAACTAACTAACTAAAATGAATGTGGCTGTGAGCTGAAGTATAGAGTTCTATATAATTTGTCTTGCTTTCTCTCTGTGTTTTTTTTTTCTTCTCTTCTTTCTTTCTCTCTTTCTTTCTTTCGTTCGTTCGTTCAATCCTTGGCTCCTCAGGCGTTGTGAAACATCTGTGAGTCATGGTCGATGACAGGTAGGGAGGGGGGTGATGACAGGTAGATGTCATGACACAATCCCTGACACAAGTTACCGCCTTTTAGGAGGACACACGGGAGCCTACACGCAAATTACATGTACATGCACACACGCACATATACACAGGCGCACGCGCAAGCACGGTCACACAGACACGGGCACACAGAAGGCAAGTGCAAGCGCATACACACACACACACACACACACACACACACACACAACACACACACACACACACACACCACACACACACGACTCATTTTTCAATCTTCACATGCTTCCTTCTCTTCACTTTCTGGCTCCAGTCTGTCTTGCTGTCTCTGGTCTGTCTATTTCTGCTCTGTTTCTGGTGTGTCCGTCTGTCTCTGGTCCTTCTGTCTGGTCTGTC
>CM060323.1:46644999-46647499 GCA_030674155.1 Stramonita haemastoma
GTAGTGGCCCTTAATAAGCAGCATTATCAGTGTTCTTTCCACAAAAACGACCATGACATTAAGGTAAAGGCGTCCCATAACCTGTGTGGTCGTAGGGGAGCGAGGCATCAGAGGCCTCAGCTTCTCTAGGGGCCAGCATATTGAGGGCGGCGCCCATCTCCTCTCCCTCGCTGCTTTTTACCTTCCCTGACCCTAAAGAAGGCAGGTACCCATTAACAGCTGGGTGAACTAGGGGATTGTACAGTTCAGACGTGACAGTAATCACAGTGTTCATTTCCACAAAGAATGACATGACAGTACCAACAGTATTCTTTACCTAAATACCATGACAGTAACAACAGTGTTTTTTTCCACAAAGAACATGGCAGTAACAACTGTTCTTTCCACAAAGAACGACCTTTTTGCAACAACAGTGTTCTTTTATACAAAGTTCGACATGACAGTACCCACAGTATTCTTTTATACAAAGAATGACCTTACAGCATCAGTATAAGTATCCCAACAAGCCCTACGCGGAGTATAACGGTTTCCTACAAGAACGACCTTACAACAGCAGTCATAAAGTATCCTCAACAAGACAACGTTACAACCGCAGCAGCATTCCCTCAACAAAGAACGACCTTAGAGCAGCAACAACAACAACAAAACATCTCAACATCAGCATCAGCATCGGATTCCCCCTTTTAACAAAGAAGGAAGCCATGCCTCCTGCTTTGCACTAAGAAGCAGCAGCACCACCACCACAACAACGGTAACAGTCTAGCTAGCAGCACGAAAGCGAGGAGGAGCGTGTGTGTATCATAGAGTGCCTATCAGCACGGCAGATGTCGGGGCGAAAGACGACACCCACTTGAGGGCGGCGCGGGTGAACGAACCACTTGCCGTGTCGATAGTCGCAGACCTCCGCTCAGGTTTCAACTTCAGCCCAAAGGCCCAGCCTTCCCCCTCCCAAGCCCTCCCTGTGGGTATGGTGAACCATTCGCGGCATAAAATACTTATGTTCTGATGCTGAAAACAAGAAGTTTAAAGTTTTAAAGCAGGCTGAGAGAACAGACCTTTAAAGTGGAGTTGAAAGGTTTTTGTTGTTGTTGTGTTGTTCTTGAATATCAACTCTGCTGTAGAATTTGCTGAATCTTTTCTCAGAAAAAATGGGATACTCAGAAACTTTCAGAAACTTCAAAAAGTTTATGGAAGTGTCACACAGACAGACATACAGACAGACAAAAAGATACACACACACACACACACACACACACACACACACACACACACACACACACACACACACACACACACCACTTTTTTATGTACTTTTTATACTTTGTCACACAATCTTTTTTTTTGTAGAACAATCCTTCTACAAATCTCATGAAACCAAAATTGTTTTCAACTTTAAAGGGAAAAAAATCACCCCCCCCCAAAAAAAAAAACCCTACATCAAAACTGAAAGGCACATACCAGTGTCGAGCCTGCGGCCAACACTTCTTTTTAAAACAAAGAAACTTTAAATGTATCACATTGTATGGCTTTTGGCACAAGTGGATGACCATACTTGCAATTCTTTCGGCGCTGCATGCACACACTAAATGACAAATCTTGGGTATGGCACGTGATTCGTGGTATTTAGCTAGATACGTGTTGTTTTTGTTTGGGATGGAGAGGAGAAGGGGGGGGAGGAGGAGGAGGAGGAGACAGAGAGAGAGAGAGAGAGAGAGAGAGAGAGAGAGGAGAGAGAGAGAGAGAGAGGGGAGAGAGAGAGAGAGAGAGGAGAGAGCTATATACACTGCAGAAGGAAAACTCTTACAAATAATAGGTTTCTCAGAGTGTCGAGCGGATGATAAACAGTATCAATTTGAACGCGCGCGCATGGTGTGTGTTTGTGTGTGTGTGTGTGTGTGTGTGTGTGTGTGTGTGTGTGTGTGTGTGTGTGTGTGTGTGTGTGTGTGTGTGTGTGTGGTGTGTGGTAGTAGTAGGAGTAGAGTAGTAGTAGTAGCTAGTGGTGGGAGCAGTAGTGGTGGTAGCAGCAGCAGCAATAGTATGATAGTAGTAGTAGTATAGTAGTATAGTAGTAGTAGTATGTAGTAGTAGTGTAGAAGAAGTAGTAGTAGCAGCAGCAGCAGCAGCAGCAGCAGCAGCAGCAGCAGCAGCAGCAGCAGCAGCAGAGCAGCAGTAGTAGTAGAGCAGCAGCAGCAGCAGCACAGCAGCGAAGTAGTAGTAAGTAGTAGTTAGTAGTAGTAGTAGTGATAGTACAGCATAGTTAGTAGTAGCAGCAGCGCAAGTTAGTCTAGTGAGTAGTAGTAGTAGGTAGGCGAGTAGTAGTATGTGAGCCAGCAGTAAGAGTAGTAGTAGTGTAGTAGAGTCACAGCGAGCACAGCAGCACAGCACAGCAGCTAGTAGTAGTAGTAGCAGCAGCAGCAGCAGCAGCCAGCAGCAGCAGCAGCAGCAGCAGCAGCAGTCAGCAGTAGTAGTAGTAGAGAGCAGCAGCAGTAGCAGCAGCAGT
>CM060323.1:46654999-46659712 GCA_030674155.1 Stramonita haemastoma
CTCTCTGTCTCTCTGTCTCTCTCTGAACGCGTGCGCGCGCACACACACGCACACACACACACACTCTCTCTCTCTCTCTCTCTCTCTCTCTCTCTCTCTCTCTCTCTCTCTCTCTCTCTCTCATCTCTCTCTCTCTCTCGGCTTGGTGTAGCAATGGCAGAGGGTAGACGTGTTGGATAGCTCTCTTGTTTGAATGGACGGTTGTGCCTGTTTCCATGGATGTATTTACGTTATTTTTGGCAGACGTGTGTGCAGTGACTTTGTGCATCCAGGTGTGTTGTTTGATAAGTCAATGTTTCACCAGGAGGACCGTGGTTAGTATCTTAATAAGTACATGATGCAAAGAAGGACATTTTCATAGCCTCTCTCCACCAGCATTGCCTATCAGGTTGCACGTGCATATTCTGTCGTGATGATCGTGGAGAAACGTTGTGCTGTGTGTTGCTTGGTGAGTAATGCCATGTGTGTTATGTGTGTGCAATGCAGATTAAGTGGTTGTTTTCTGCACATGTGCCTTGTGCCTTTTTGATAAACACTGACATAGGCACTTGAAAACAAAACAAAACAAAAAACAAAAAAACCACCACCAGTTCTACTTGGTGCAATTCAAGTTCACTTGTTTGGAACTGTTATGATGCCTTCATACCCCTGTGATAAACCGTGTACAAACACTTGTTAAAAATAGGCACATGAAAATGTCACAACATATGAATGCTACACCACCAAACAATATGTTTCACTTTATAGACTGGCACTTTGTGCAAATGCAGCAAAACTTACAACAATATCTGAATGGACTAAAAACGGACATTGATGGAAAATTCTGCACATTAGAGAGCAACCTATCAAAATTTATGGATGAGATCAGTGAACTGAAAGAAAGTGTAGTTGTTAACACAGGGGACATAAAAGAACTGCAGGAAAGCAACACAATCATGATGGACAGATTAGATGTATTAGAAAGAAAGTTGGAGTCAGCAGAGCAAGATGCAAAAGCCTCCAACCTCAGATTCATGGGAATAGCTGAGTGTGACAGGGAGGATGAGTTTCTGACAACCCAAACTATCATTGACATTCTAAATGATCACTCCATGGTACCAAATTGGCGTCGGGAAGATATTTCCAGAGCCTTTCGAATTGGTAGACCACACCCACACAGCGATAATTCTCGTCCCATTTTGGTGCAGTTTTGGTCGCTTTGCAGACAAATTATCAGTACTTTCTGACAAGGAGTTGAGAGATAGTTTGAGGGAAAGCGGCATCAGAGTGGCTGCTGACCTCACAACTCGGCAAAGGAACATGCTAGAGTTCCATCGAGGGCAAGGCAAGATTGCCTACATCTACAATGGAAAGCTGTTTGTGAGAGACAGGCAATCATCAGGTTTTGCCAGAAAACAGTAACAATGTGGACTGGTCATATGCCTATCCCGGGCATGAAGAGGAGGGCAGAAAACGGTCAGCGCCCCAGTGGTTTCCAAGCAGGAGGCAGGTCTATGTCACGCTACAGAGAGCAGCCACGAAGACACCACTCTGCAGCCAGACAGGGCAGCTTTGGAGCAGCAGACAGGCGTTACAGGAGACTGGAGCAACCTCAGCAATACAGGTCTCCAAGGTACCGTGACTCCTCTGAGGAACAGGAAAGGAGAAACCTTCCTGCTACCAATCAAAGACTGGAGAGCAGAGACAGGATGACCCCCAGCCATCAGGACTATGTTGAAAAGGAATATGTGCCTGGCACCCCTGGCCCACGTTTGTACAGTGAGGTTACAAAGTTTGGTCAAGCCAGAGGACACAGTGTTTCTAATCACAAAAGAATGGTAATAATCAAAAACAGAGACAAAAATGCAACCAAAGATGACAGTAACTCCAGAGCAAGGAGGGTTTGGGGTAAAAAATCAGGGCAACATCAGCAGATGAGCAGGCAAGCAGTGACACCTCCTGAGGAGGAGGAAGAGCTTGACACTGCTGGCTATAAAGAGCAAAAACAAAATGACAGTGACACTATTAATGATAAGGAAGAGGATAATAGTACTGACAACCAGGACGAAGACAAGTCAGTGACAGGTGATGATGACATACCAGAAAACAGCGAGAGTTTATCTCAGGATACCATGACAGGTATTAATACAAAAGCTTGTGTTAGAGTTACAGAGACTGTAAACCAAAGAAAAGGCAATGGCAAAAATGAGCTGCAAGCTACAAGCGAAGCAGATACAGAAGAAGACACAAGCCACCATGACCTGACACAGGAGACACTTCCAAAACTGACAATGACAAAGGGAGCGAGTAATGACAATATAACAGACCGACAAGACTTGGGACATAAGAACAACAGTACTGACACATGCAGCAGGTCTGATAAAGAGGGGGGTCAGTCAGAAGGGTCTTCACCTTCTGCCCATGCTTTGCGTCCAAGGCGGACTGCATCTAGCTCACGCGCTGCAGATCAGAGTCAGAGAAAAGCTGCTGCTAGATCAAAGAGTCAAAGCAGCATTGTTGAGTCATTTAGAAAAGCAGACTCTGCAAAGCAAGCAGGGGGTAGGCAGAGACCCCAACCTCACAAAACACCAGACCAAAAAGAATGGTGCCCAACACACCAACAAATAGGGACACGGCCAGGCCACAGTACTTTGTAGTCAGTCCCCTGAATCAACATCAACATCCAGGATAGTAACAAGTCCTGATGTACATAGTGTAAATATGCAATGCGTTAAATTTCTGAATTATAATGTTAATGGACTTCTACAAAAGTTAGAAAACATTGAGTTTATTAATTTCCTAGTGTCTTATGACATCATATGTCTAACGGAAACTTATATAGCTTTTGATTTTGAATCAACTTTATTTAATGACTTTGTGATATTTACTTCTAAAGCAAAGAAGCTATCCCACCACGGAAGATACTCTGGTGGAGTAATTGTAATGGTAAGAAAGTCTTTTGTTGATTCTATTACACGCATTCAGGTAGTACAAGAAAATACAGTAGTTTTACAAATAGACAGACACCTCTTTTCTACAGAGAAGAACATAATGATGATTTGTTCATACATCCCACCTTGTGATTCCTTGTTCTGGAAGTCACAACATGGCGTATATGGAATTGAATTACTTGATCAGTGTTTAGCAGATATATATGAACAACACAGCGATTTTTTCATTCTGTTGAGTGGAGATTTTAATGCAAGAACTGCAATGGAAAACTATAGCTTTAATGGTGATAATAGTGATTTTGAACAAATGTTGGTGTCTGGTAACAATCATTATCCAAGGACATCTCAAGATGATAACATTAACAACTTTGGGGAACAACTAATTGAATTGTGTAATATGCATGACTGTGTAATACTAAATGGTCTGAGTGACCCAGCTTTTGATGAGAATTGTACATTTATTGGATATTCTGGTGAAAGTGTGGTGGATTATTTCATTGTATCTGTAGAACTTTATTCGTCTGTTCATATATCAGCTTTAGAAGTAGAGAGCATAGTAGAGTCAGACCATTTGCCAGTAAGTATGAAAGTAGTTATAAGGGACAATCAGGAAGGGGGTTTTATTGAAGAAAAACACAATGAAAACAAAACATGTGAAAAATTTATGTGGAATGAAGCATATAGAGACGAGTTTGTCAAATCATGGGAGAGCGAAGATATTCAAAACAGAATGATGATAGCTGTGGAAGATTTAGAGAGAGATGTAGACAGTGCCCTTGAAATGTTTGTACATTGCCTGAAAGATGCCAGCAGATGTATGGTAAAGCAAGCTTGGTTTTAACAAAAAGAAAAATCAGCATGGTTTGATGGTGAGGGTAAAAACATGAAAAAAGAAACCAGGAAAAAACTTAATCATTTTCGATTGACTAGGAAGGAAGAAGCTAGAATTATGTATGTTGAAGCTAGAAAGAAATATAAACAGTTGCTAAAAGTCAAGAAACTCACTTACAGCAGGCAAAAAAACTGAAAGGCTAGCAAACGAGGCTAACAGTTCCTCTAGTTTTTGGAAGGAGTTAAGACGGTTAGGTCTTGGAAATAAGAAAAGAATAACAAACAACATTACAACAGATGACTGGTTTAACCACTTTAGAAAAGTCTTCCAGGGTATAACTGATGAATGTTTTGATGAATGTACTGATGAATGTGATATTGTAAATTGATTTATCTGAGGAAACAGATCACGTGTTAAATAAAAAGATAGCAGAAAGAAGAAGTTATTTATGCCATTAGAAAGCTGAAAAACAACAAAGCAAGTGGTATTGATGAAATTTCTGCAGAAATGCTAAAAAATGGTGGTGCAAAGGTCATTGTATTTCTAGTAAAGTTATTTAATGTGATTTTTGATCAAGGCATTTACCCACAAGAATGGTCAAAAGCCATAATTATTCCTCTGTATAAGAAGGGAGATCCCGAGGATGTTGATAACTATAGAGGAGTGTCTCTTTTAAGTATAGTCTCTAAATTGTTATACTACATACTGAATGCTCGATTGTATGAATGGTTAGAAAATAATAACGTTATTTCGGAATGTCAAGCAGGTTTTCGTCAAAGTATTCCACAATTGATCATATATTTACATTGTATGCCACTATTCAGAATTATATGTCTAAAAAAGGAAGAAAATTGTACGTTGCCTTTGTAGATTTCAAAAAGGCTTTTGACTCAGTCGAACATGATAGGTTATTACGTTATATCAAGGGCCAAGGTGTAAAAGGTAAGTTTT
>CM060323.1:46659812-46674812 GCA_030674155.1 Stramonita haemastoma
CATCAGGTTTTGCCAGAAACAGAACAATTGGACTGGTCATATGCCTATCCCGGGCATGAAGAGGAGGCAAAAAACGGTCAGCGCCCCAGTGGTTTCCAAGCAGGAGGCAGGTCTATGTCACGCTACAGAGAGCAGCCACGAAGACACCACTCTGCAGCCAGACAGGGCAGCTTTGGAGCAGCAGACGGGCGTTACAGGAGACTGGAGCAACCTCAGCAATACAGGTCTCCAAGGTACCGTGGACTCCTCTGGGGAACAGGAAAGGAGAAACCTTCCTGCTACCAATCAAAGACTGGAGAGCAGAGACAGGATGACCCCCACCATCAGGACTATGTTGAAAAGGAATATGGGGGCCGGGCCCCCCTGGCCCACGTTTGTACAGTGAGGTTACAAAGTTTGGTCAAGCCAGAGGCCCACAGTGTTTCTAATCCAAAAAAAGAATGGTAATAATCAAAAACAGAGACAAAAATGCAACCAAAGATGACAGTAACTCCAGAGCAAGGAGGGTTTGGGGTAAAAAATCAGGGCAACTCAGCAGATGAGAAAGGCAAGCAGTGACACCTCCTGAGGAGGAGGAAGAGCTTGACACTGCTGGCTATAAAGAGCAAAAACAAAATGACAGTGACACTATTAATGAAAAGGGAAGAGGATAATAGTACTGACAACCAGGACGAAGACAAGTCAGTGCCCAGGTGATAAATGACATACCAGAAAACAGCGAGAGTTTATCTCAGGATACCATGACAGGTATTAATACAAAAGCTTGTGTTAGAGTTACAGAGACTGAAAAAACCAAAGAAAAGGCAATGGCAAAAATGACTGCAAGCTACAAGCGAAGCAGATACAGAAGAAAAACACAAGCCACCATGACCTGACACAGGAGACACTTCCAAAACTGACAATGACAAAGGAGCGAGTAATGACAATAATAACAGACCGACAAGACTTGGGACATAAGAACAACAGTACTGACACATGCAGCAGGTCTGATAAAGAGGGGGGTCAGTCAGAAGGGTCTTCACCTTCTGCCCATGCTTTGCGTCCAAGGCGGACTGCATCTAGCTCACGCGCTGCAGATCAGAGTCAGAGAAAAGCTGCTGCTAGATCAAAGAGTCAAAGCAGCATTGTTGAGTCATTTAGAAAAGCAGACTCTGCAAAGCAAGCAGGGGGTAGGCAGAGACCCCAACCTCACAAACACCAGACCAAAAAGAATGGTGCCCAACACACCAACAAATAGGGACACGGCCAGGCCACAGTACTTTGTAGTCAGTCCCCTGAATCAACATCAACATCCAGGATAGTAACAAGTCCTGATGTACATAGTGTAAATATGCAATGCGTTAAATTTCTGAATTATAATGTTAATGGACTTCTACAAAAGTTAGAAAACATTGAGTTTATTAATTTCCTAGTGTCTTATGACATCATATGTCTAACGGAAACTTATATAGCTTTTGATTTTGAATCAACTTTATTTAATGACTTTGTGATATTTACTTCTAAAGCAAAGAAGCTATCCCACCACGGAAGATACTCTGGTGGAGTAATTGTAATGGTAAGAAAGTCTTTTGTTGATTCTATTACACGCATTCAGGTAGTACAAGAAAATACAGTAGTTTTACAAATAGACAGACACCTCTTTTCTACAGAGAAGAACATAATGATGATTTGTTCATACATCCCACCTTGTGATTCCTTGTTCTGGAAGTCACAACATGGCGTATATGGAATTGAATTACTTGATCAGTGTTTAGCAGATATATATGAACAACACAGCGATTTTTTCATTCTGTTGAGTGGAGATTTTAATGCAAGAACTGCAATGGAAAACTATAGCTTTAATGGTGATAATAGTGATTTTGAACAAATGTTGGTGTCTGGTAACAATCATTATCCAAGGACATCTCAAGATGATAACATTAACAACTTTGGGAACAACTAATTGAATTGTGTAATATGCATGACTGTGTAATACTAAATGGTCTGAGTGACCCAGCTTTTGATGAGAATTGTACATTTATTGGATATTCTGGTGAAAGTGTGGTGGATTATTTCATTGTATCTGTAGAACTTTATTCGTCTGTTCATATATCAGCTTTAGAAGTAGAGAGCATAGTAGAGTCAGACCATTTGCCAGTAAGTATGAAAGTAGTTATAAGGGACAATCAGGAAGGGGTTTTATTGAAGAAAAACACAATGAAAACAAAACATGTGAAAAATTTATGTGGAATGAAGCATATAGAGACGAGTTTTGTCAAATCATGGGAGAGCGAAGATATTCAAAACAGAATGATGATAGCTGTGGAAGATTTAGAGAGAGATGTAGACAGTGCCCTTGAAATGTTTGTACATTGCCTGAAAGATGCCAGCAGATGTATGGTAAAGCAAGCTGGTTTTTAACAAAAAGAAAAAATCAGCATGGTTTGATGGTGAGGTAAAAAACATGAAAAAAGAAACCAGGAAAAAACTTAATCATTTTCGATTGACTAGGAAGGAAGAAGCTAGAATTAATGTATGTTGAAGCTAGAAAGAAATATAAACAGTTGCTAAAAAGTCAAGAAACTCACTTACA
Organism: Stramonita haemastoma; assembly: GCA_030674155.1. Lineage (NCBI taxonomy): Eukaryota > Metazoa > Mollusca > Gastropoda > Neogastropoda > Muricidae > Stramonita > Stramonita haemastoma. Next base: position 46,662,385 of record CM060323.1, read on the forward strand.
GCAGGCAACAAACTGAAAGGCTAGCAAACGAGGCTAACAGTTCCTCTAGTTTTTGGAAGGAGTTAAGACGGTTAGGTCTTGGAAATAAGAAAAGAATAACAAACAACATTACAACAGATGACTGGTTTAACCACTTTAGAAAAGTCTTCCAGGGTATAACTGATGAATGTTTTGATGAATGTACTGATGAATGTGATATTGTAATTGATTTATCTGAGGAAACAGATCACGTGTTAAATAAAAAGATAGCAGAAGAAGAAGTTATTTATGCCATTAGAAAGCTGAAAAACAACAAAGCAAGTGGTATTGATGAAATTTCTGCAGAAATGCTAAAAAAATGGTGGTGCAAAGGTCATTGTATTTCTAGTAAAGTTATTTAATGTGATTTTTGATCAAGGCATTTACCCACAAGAATGGTCAAAAGCCATAATTATTCCTCTGTATAAGAAGGGAGATCCCGAGGATGTTGATAACTATAGAGGAGTGTCTCTTTTAAGTATAGTCTCTAAATGTTATACTACAATACTGAATGCTCGATTGTATGAATGGTTAGAAAATAATAACGTTATTTCGGAATGTCAAGCAGGTTTTCGTCAAAAGTATTCCACAATTGATCATATATTTACATTGTATGCCACTATTCAGAATTATATGTCTAAAAAAGGAAGAAAATTGTACGTTGCCTTTGTAGATTTCAAAAAGGCTTTTGACTCAGTCGAACATGATAGGTTATTACGTTATATCAAGGGCCAAGGTGTAAAAGGTAAGTTTTTTTGCATCACTTAGAGCTATGTACGAATCATTATCAGCATGTATACGAGCAAATTTTGAATTAACTGATATGTTTCAAACACCAGTGGGAGTAAGACAGGGTTGTGTTCTAAGCCCCACATTGTTTTCTATGTTTATTAATCAGTTAGCAAATCTTATGACTGAAAAAGGTAAGCATGGGCTCAGATGTTTCCAGATATTTTTGAGTTGTTTATTTTGTTATTTGCAGATGACGTGGCATTAATGTCAACTACACCTTCAGCTTACAAAATCAATTAAGGGTTTTAGAAACTTGCTGTGATAATATGAAATTAAATGTAAACATAGACAAAACTAAGATTATGGTATTTAGAAAAGGGGGATACTTAGGAAAACATGAAAAATGGTTTTTTCATAATAAAAAATTAGATGTAGTGAATAATTATTGTTATTTGGATTTAACTTTACACCTATGATTAGCGCAAAGAGAGTACATCGCATTTAGTTACTAAAGGCAAAAAAAGCAGTTATACAGCTTAACAAAGTTTTCCAGAGGTGCAAGGAAATGACAGTTAAGTCGTTCTTTAAAATTTTTTATATTAAAATCCAACCAATATTGTTATATTCAGCTGAAATATGGGGCTGCATAGGTTAGAACATCTAGAAAAAGTACATTTAATTGCTTGTAAAAGGTTTTTAGGTGTGCCTGCCAGGACACCAAATAAGATGGTTTACGGAGATCTTGGCAGGTACCCACTGTATGTAAATACATATGTTGCATGCATAAGATTTTGGTTTAAGCTACTACACATGAATCCTGAAAGATTACCATAAAAGCTTATCATATGTTGTTAGAATTAGATAAAAAAAAGGTAAGCAATGCTGGGTCTCTAAAATCAGGGAAATATTATGTATTACTGGGTATAATATCGTTTGGTTAAACCAAGGTGTAGGAGACATAAAAATGTTCTTGCGTGCCTTTAAACAAAGACTTATAGATTGGTTTGCTCAGGAATGGGCAGGCACCATTAGAGACCGTGAGCGATATGATGGTTATAGAAACTTCAAAACTATTTTTGAAAAAGAAAAGTATATAACCGAAATGGATACATATTGTTTTCGAGTTGCTGTTACGCAAGTTCGATTTAATGCTCTACCATTGAACAATAATACACAGCGGTATAATAGTTTAAACGAAGTTAAGCAATGCCCTGTTTGTAAAGATCAAATAAAAAAATGAAGAACACTTTATACTGAATTGCCCTATCTATGAAGACTTAAGAAATAAGTTTCTTAAAGATTCCAAAAGACTTCCTTTCTATGTACTACTTAAAGCCACTGTACCTACTGATAGATACAATTTATCACGTTTTATCTTTCATGCAACCAATAGAAGAAATAGGATAACTTTCTAGAAATTGATATTTGTATTGATGAATAATACATTTAAAACAGTGTCTTTTACGATACGTGTGAATTGTTCCGTGATTAACTGTGAAGAAATGGCTTATATAACTTTCTTGCTTTATTATTACTCATACATTATTTCATATACATATACGTTGATAGTAATATGTTTATAACACCTATGTCATATGCACACACTCTATGCCCACCACTCTTTTGTATTGTGGCCTAAGGCCGATGTACATTAAACAATTTCAGTGTTCAGTGTTCAGTGTTCTCTCTCCTCTCTCTCTCTCTCTCTCTCTCTCTCTCTCTCTCTCTCTCCCCTCTCTCTCTCTCTCTCTCTCTTCGTCTGTCTGTCTCTGAAATAAAGGTTATTCATTCGTTTTCTCTCTCCCTTTGTGCACTCTTTCGCTCTCTTGCATTCCTTTTTAAAGAGAGAGAGAGAGAGAGAGAGAGAGAGAGAGAGAAGAGAGAGAGAGAGAGAGAGAGAGAGAGAGAGAGAGAGGAGTAGAGAGAGAGGGAGACAGACAGATAGACAGACAGAGATAGAAGAGAGACAGAGAGTAATAAAATGGTTGAGTCACCTTTCATCGAAAACTTTCCAAACTGACAGTTCTATCATTATTCATTTTGTTACAATGCCACACACACACACACACACACAGAGGACTGTCGAACGGAACGGACAGACAGATAGACAGACGGACAAACAGATAGACAGACGGGCAGATGGAAATTTTGGGGGGTAGGTTGGGGTGGGGGCTGGGTATATAGGGGTGGGGGGTTAGGGTTTAGGAAGATAAAATCGTAGACGGTCCAGTGCCGACAACAAAAAGATCCTGGGTGCTAAGTCAGCTGATTAAATATTAAGTTTATGTACCTAACTACCTGACCTGTCTGTCTGTCTGTCCGTTTGTCTGTCTCTGTCTATCTGTCTTCACTCACTCACTCACTCACTCACTCACTCACTCACTCACTCACTCACTCACTCAAACACACACACACACATCACTCAAACACACACACACACACACACACACACACACACACACACACACACACACACACACACACACACACACACACTTGATGTGAATAGACGTTAAACTGAAGATATCACGCACACGCACACACACACACACACACATACGCACGCGCGCGCACACACACACAACACACACACACACACACACACACACACACACACACACACACACACACACACACACACACACACACCGTATATGGTTAAACAGAAAGGACAAACGTACTGCTGAAATAAGAGAGAAAAAAACAGATAAAGAGAAAAAGAAAGTAAAAAGAAAAAAATGACATTTAAAAATAAACAGAATAAAGCAGGAAAATGGTATGAAAGAAAAAAAGAAATCCAGACAGAAGAATAAAAAAAATTTAAGAAGGCACCCCCCCCCCCCCCCCCACCCCCCTTCCTAAAAAAGTAAAAAACGAAAAAAAAGAAAAAGAGAAAATATGAAAAAAACAAAGAAAACTCAAAACAAAACACATCACACACACTTCCCCCCAAAAGTCCTTCGGATGAGACTATGAACCGAGGTCCCGTGCGCAAACACACGCAAAACATCTTCCGCACACATTAAATCATGTTTCGCTTTTTTGGAAGAGTAGGCCATTTGGGTGCCAGTAGGAACAGATTACAGAACTTACAAAACTGCATATACACGGGGACTGGATGTAAAAAAAGCACACGAGTGCTTATTCCATTATCCTCATGATAAAAATAGATAAAATAAATAAATAAAAACGAAAACAAAGAATGGAACCAAGGCACAAACGAAAAAACAAAGAAACGACGAAAGAAAGAAAATGAAACATATTTAAATAAAAGGAAATCCAACAGTACCAACAAACGTGCAAATGAAAATTTAAAACAAAACGAAAGAGAACGTTTTTTTGCCCCCCCCCCCCCACCCCCCCGAAATCATCTTCAATAATTTTTATCTAGGTCTAGTGTTATGTTAGAGAATTGAAAAAGGATTTTTTTTAATCCCAAAGAAGAAAAAAACTGATTGTTAGGTTTACCCAATTTCATACATATATGTCTATAATCTACATTAGAAAAACAATCTTACAAACCGAAATGTGTGAATGTGTGTGTGTGTGTGTGTGTGTGTGTGTGTGTGTGTGTTGTGTGTGTGTGTGTGTGTGTGTGTGTGTGTGTGTGTGTGTGTGTGTTCGTGCGTGCGTGCGTGCGTGCGTGCGTGCGTGCATATGTGTGTGTACATTAATATGAAATATTATATGCGTGATGTGACCATTATTATGTCTTTTGTTCGTAATTTTCTTGTTGAAATTCTCTCTCTCTCTCTCTCTCTCTCTCTCTCTCTCTCTCTCTCTCTCTCTCTCTCTCTCTCTCTCTCTCTATATCTTGACATACTCATAGATCTAATTATGTTTGCAGTGTATGTGATGATATACGTGGTATGCACGATGTGTCATACAGGTGCATGTGATCTCGTCACCTTGCAAAAGTCTTTTTAAGGTAACTGAAAGTAAATATTTATCTATTTATTTTATGTAAGATATTTTGCGCTCTTTTTGTATTCCATGAGAAATGTATGGAAAAAACCCAAACCTTGAAAGAGGGGGGGGGGGGGGGGGGGGGCGGAGGAGGAAGAGTTATCTTGAGATAAATAAATATACAAATCTCTGTTATGTGAAAATATCTTGCGTTTTTTTTTTTCATTTTGTATTCCTTATGAAATGCATTTACAAAAACAAAACCAAAAAATTGGAAGACAAATTTTTCTTGATGAAACTGAATCTACAAAATCGATACTATGTTCAATGTCTGGTATTCGTTTTCATGTTCCATATAAATCGTATGTACTACATTTTGAGATCCAAAAGTTATTTTTGAAAAAAATGAAAGCTGTTTTGAATTTGATATCGAAAATACTAATCAGCGACCTCTCTCTGTCTCTCTGTCTCTGTCTCTCTCTGTGTCTCTGCTTGTCTGTCTGTCTGTCTGTCTGTCTGTCTGTCTGTCTGTCTCTCTCTCTCTTTGTCTCTCTCTCTCTCTCTCTTTGTCTCTCTCTCTCTCTCTCTCTCTCTCTCTCTCTCTCTCTCTCTCTCTCTCTCTCTCTCTCTCTCTCTCTCTCTTTGTCTCTCTCTTTGTCTCTCTGTATGTCTGTCTCTGTCAACCTGTCTGTCTCGAAATTTTAAGAAAAACCCAACTATATAGGCCAATGACCGCTGACCCCTATTTCCATCTACCTATCTAAAAACCTGATATTTTAGAAGCAGGAAGACTTAATTTTATCAAAGTTCGATTTTTTTTCTTCTTCTCTACATTCTTGACCGTTCACTTTACACAGATCATCCTCCTCATCCTCATCATCAGCATCCAGATTTTGATGTGATCAATCGGTTAATGACCAGTTGACCTGATTGATGACCCATTGACCCGGGTGGATGACCTAACGACCTAAGCCCGAACACTAACCCAGAAAAACAGGATTTTTTTCTGTCAAAAATAGATTTTCGAGTACAGGTGTGCATGCAGGTACCTTCTGACAAGTTGAACTTAACGCAAGTGTACTTAGAGCTGATTACAAAGTCGTGTCAAGTTTACAGCGAAAACGGACTTTGGGTTTACACAAAAAAAACCCTCCAACAAACAAACAAACCACCCAAACCTTCGATGAGAACAATATGTCACAAATGCACGCTATGGGGATAAACCATTAAAAAAAAAAGAAATGACAAGGAAGCAAACTGATAATCATGCACAAGAAATTCTATGAAGTATGACCATAGTTATACACAATCAATTCCATTACGTATTTTATACCAGTTATTACATAGTCTATCAAATAAAACGAGACAAGTAAAGACAAGATTAAAACTGCCCCTTGTTGTTTGGCAAGGAAAATACGGAAAAAGGGGGGGGGGGGGTGCATAAAATCACATTTATTTTGTTTTTATCTTGTTTTTGCTTTGGAACTTTATTGTAATTTTGTCTTGTAGGTTTTTTTTTGTTGGTATCTATTCGATTTATTTTTTCTGTCATGCAGTAGATCTCTCTGAATTGAAAATCTTGCAATTAACACTCGCTCTGTATTATGTGCTTCTGAAAGTATTCATATTGTATTGTGTAACACTTTCAGTCACCGCAGATTTCTCTCCGTGTGTAAAAATTCGGGCCGTCTTTCCCAAAGTAGATCTTAATTGCCACTAGTCCAGCATCACTTAAGTATTTTCTTTTTTTTTTTCTGTAAGTTTCACATCGGTGGGTAGTTCAATATAGACTATTTCTTTTCTTTAAAAGGAGCATGTTTTCTTCTTTGTTTTTTGTAGACAACTATACTAATTTTGTCAGGGTTAAAAAAAAAAAGAAGAAATCCAAATAAAAAAACAACAAACTTCCTTGGCTTGAAAAGGTCGATATGCACACACATAGTGAGTCAAGTCCTAATCTACTGCTTATGATTTTTTTCCTTTTTACTATCCATTTTTGCAAATGCTATAAAAAGTATAAACTATACAAAACGACTGATACTGCATTTTTATCGAATCCAAATATTTCCTGTGGCTGTTGAATTTTTTTTTTAAATGGCAATAAAAACAAACAAACAAACAAACACACCCTACAAATCTATCTACAGAGAATAAGGGTTCAAATCATATCATTTTTACCACAGGGTGCTAACTCGGAGCAATGCACGAAAAACAACACGATTTTTGTTCGTATCAAAAAGAGCGAAATTTGGACTAGGTGTACCGAAAAGTGGAAAAGATTTGGTACACACAAACAAAATCTGGTGTTTTTGTTTGTTTGTTTGTTTGTTTTGTTGTTGTTGTTTTTTTTGGGGGGTTGTTAAAATCGTATCTAGACTATTGAAATATTTTAATCCTGTACTTTGTTCAGACCAAAAGATCGCCCTGCCGTTATCGAAAAAAATACTGACAACCAAGTCTATTTCAAAATAATAATAATATAAAAAGATATCTTCACTACTTTATATTTTTAGAAAAAAATATAATATGGATCTTATGGTAAACTAGTTTGATATGTTAATGATAGAAATCAAAATCGAATCGACATAAACACTCTTCAGCTATTAAACTTGAAACTATCAGCCCCCCTCCCCCTGTGTGTGTGTGTTTGTGTGTGTGTGTGTGTGTGTGTGTGTGTGTGTGTGTGTGTGTGTGTGTGTGTGTGTGTGTGTGTGTGTGTGTGTGTAAAAACATCTATATAAACACACACACACACACACACACACACACACACACACACACACACAATATATATATATATATATATTATATATATATATATATATATATATATATAAATATATATAACACATATATACATGTATATATCTGTGTGTATCTGGTGTGTATGGAGATATATATATATATATATATATATATTATATATATATATATATATATATATATATATACATATAATATATCACAATGCTATCAAAACTAATATATATATATATAACAACGCTCCCTAAACATGACATGACAGCCCCACTTTCCAGGCGGACACTAACCAGACTTGTTCCAGTGACCGACCGTCTGGCCAACGACTGGTCAGTCACTGACCCCTTAGCTCTTATCTGACCATCGATAAACTGCTGACTACAACGGCTGCTAGGGTCCCATACCTGGTCAGCACAGTGACCCATTTGTCTCATTAAGGGCAGTGTAGGGCCATTAGGAGTATAGCAGGCCACCATATACCCTATATGCACTGAATGTTCCTGTTTCTGTGTCAATGCTTTTTTAAAACTTGGGTACGAGTTCAAAACTGCCAAAACGCTAAAAAAAAAAGAAAAGAATGAGTGATCATCAAACCTAAATAAAATTAATGTAGATCTATATAATTATAAAAATCATGAGAGGGGGAAGGGGGAGAGAGAGAGAGAGAGGGAGGGAGAGAGAGGGGGGACAGAGAGAGAAAATGAAGAAAGAGAGAGAGAGAGATGGGGGGGTGGGGGGACAGAGAGGGAGGGAGGGAGGGAGGGAGAGATTTGATTCGATTTATTCTTCTATATCGAGGATAATGGAACAAGCACTCGTGCTTTTTTACATCCAGTCCCCGTGTATATACAGTTTTGTAAATGTCATCTGTTCCCACCGGCACACGATGGCCTACTCTTACGAAAAGCGGAACAGGATTTAACGTGTGCGCAAGATGTTTTGCGTGCGTTCGCACACAGGGCCTCGGTTTAAAGTCTCATCCGAAGAACTTTTGGGGAGAGTGGAGTCAGCACTGATGTTAACTCCAGGAGAAAAATCTCCTCGACCGGACTCGAACCTGGGTCGTCAAATTGCCAGCGTAATGTTCTGACCACTAGGCTATCCGTCCAGAGAGAGAGAGAGAGAGAGAGAGAGAGAGAGAGAGAGAGAGAGAGAGAGAGAGAGAGAGAGAGAGAGAGAGAGAGAGAGAGAGAGAGAGAGAGAAGAGAGAGAGAGAGAGAGAGAGAGAGAGAGAGAGAGAGAGAGGAACACATTCTGGACCAAATGAAAACTAAAACAGCATCTTCTTGTTTGGTCTTCTTCTGGTTGTCCAATAACTTCAACAAGGTTCTGCTATTATACAAGAAACTGTCAAAAGTTTGGGGGTTATTTTTTGTGGTTAATTTAGTTGTGGCGTAAACTTCCAGATTCTCGAAAGTTCTATAGAAATCATTACTGGGTTTGTTTTTTTTTACCCCTAAATTTGTTTTGTCTTTATTTTCAGCTCTGGATTATCATGCTTCTGTTGTTGTGATCATCTCACAGTCCTTCGGGTTGTTCTCCCCGGGGTGAGCGCATCGCCATCACAGCAGCGCCACCGGATTACTTTTTGTCTTCTTTGCCTCTCTGCATGTGTCTTATTTATTTCCCTATAAGAGCAGATTTTTTCTTCACGATTTTGCCAAGGAAAAACTCTCTAACTCTTGCTGCCCTGGTTCCTTTACGTACGTGCGGCCTAGTGGACTGGGGACAAATTTCGGGGACAAACAGGGATCGAACCACATCACACACTTCGAACCCGGACATTAATTTTCGCTCCCCTCTCTCTCTCTCTCTCTCTCTTCTCCTCTCTCTCTCTCTCTCTCTCTCTCTCTCTCTCTCTCTCTCTCTCTCTCTCTCTCTCTCATTCTTTCCTGTCCAAACATGATCACAAAAGTTACCATTTGCTACCACTATCAGGCAAGAGGGTGAAGGGAGAGGGAGAGGGAGAGGGAGGCCGGTGATGAAGACTTTGGGTTATCTGTCTCTATCTGTATCGGTCAGTCTGTCAGTCAGTCGCCTAGTTCTCACACTCTACTACTACTAGGCCTATACTGGGCTAGCCTATACTGCTGCTCCTGTGTCTTCGTCTCGTATAGTTAACTCAGTTACCCATAGTTAAGTCGGTGTTGATAGCAAGGTGTGTGTGTGTGTGGGTGGGTGGGGGGAGGGTGGGGGGTGAGGGTTTGGAGTAGGGTGGGGGTGGATGTAGGTGGGGAGTGTGTGTGTGTGTGTGTGTGTGTGTGTGTGTGTGTGTGTGTGTGTGTGTGTGTGTGTGTGGTGGAGAGAGAGAGAGAGAGAGAGAGAGAGAGAGAGAGAGAGAGAGAGAGAGAGAGAGAGAGAGAGAGAGAGAGAGAAACAGACACACAGACACACAGACATACAGACAGACACACACACACACACACAAACACACAGACAAAGAAAAACAGACAAACACACACACAAAGAGCGAGACCCATGTCTTGTTACACACACGTTATTAAATATCAACCGACACCTGCATACCACATGTTATCATAATACCACTACAACGTAAATACCTCTCTGCCTTACCGCCCCACCCCCCCTCACACACACACACACACACACACACACACACACACACACACACACACACACACACACACACACACACACACACACACACAGAACTAGCACAAGGTCCGAAGTACTTTCTAACGAATTCTTTCTTCCTGATGAGCTAGCTACCTTAATTCCATATCTGGGGGGAGGGTGGGGGGGAAGTAGGGGAGTAGGCTAGTGGTTAGAGCGTTGTTGCACTCGCCATTTGACAGCCGGCCGGGGTTCGAGCCACCACCGAGATACCCATTCAAAGACATTGTTTTTCCCCTCTGGAGTTAACATCAGTGCTGACTCCACTCCTTTGCAGCTTAGGTCCTTTAAGGCAAAGGTAAAGGTGTCCCATAACCTAAGTGGTCGTAGGGGAGCGAGGCATCAGGGACCTCAGCTTCAATACTTTCCTACAATCAGCAATAATAAGAATCACTCAATAGGATCAAAGGCTCAACTACATTCCGTCAATGGAAGTCAGAAGTCGATCAAAAGCAATGAAGTAGGCCTTTTGCTGAGCAAACAACAACAATCACTCAACACAATCATCAACAAGAACAAACCATCAGCCAAAAACAACACAACAATAATCACGCACCCAGCATCACAATCACGAATCACACAACAACCATCTTAAACAAAACACCACCACCAACATCACTCACCAGAATCACATCACGAATCATCATCAACAACCACCATATAACAAAACACACACCACCACCACCACCACCACCACAACAACAACAACAACAACAACAACAACAACAACAACACCAAACCACTCACCCAGAATCTTGCTCAAATCGGCGTTGTGGTGTCTGGATTCTCAGCGGCAAGCGTCTTACGCTCGGTCCGGGCCCACACCATGAAAGCGTTCATTGGTCGCCGAATGCGAGGCTCCGACCTTCGCGGGGCCACGCCATGGGCGCGGACGCCTGCACCGGGGATGCCCGAAGCGGGGCCGCCTCGAGACGCGGGGGGCGGCAAGGAACACGGGGAGGGGGGGTACCACTTGGGGTTGCCAAAGTCCCAGGATCGGGGCACCTGGGTTACGGGGCGTGGGTGGGGGTGGGGGTGGTGGGGGGGCGTGGAGGAGGGGGGCGCCCCTGCTGACATGCCGTGAAAAGGGGTGGAGAAGGGGTAGGAAGAAGCGAGGTGGTGGTGAGGGGGGTGGTGGGAAAAGCCGTTAGGAGCCGAGGTTCCTGCTGCTGATGCTGGTTGTTGTTGCTGTTGCTGATGCTGAGGCGGGAAAGTTGAGGTCGGGAAGGGAGGCATCTGATGCGACAACCTGCCCGCCGCTTCCAAACCACCTGACAGAGCTGACCCTTCCTGGAGAGTCTGAGGAGGAGGAGGAGGAGGGGGGTAGGGGGAGCGGAGATGGGGAGGGAGAACGTCCGAGTAAGAGAAAGGATCAGACCCCATCTCTCCCATCGACTGCTGCTGCGGAGACATGTTTTCCATCGCCATGTACTTGGGCTGCAGCAGCGTCTGTTGTTGCTGCTGTTGCTGTTGCTGCTGGAACTGAAGGTGGGGGTCAGGGAAAGGAGTGGAGGGGGAGGAGGAGGAGTAAGGGGGGAGGAGGTCCAGGGGCTGGGGGCAGGGGGAGAGGGTGCTGTCGTAACCCATTAGCGCGGCCGAGGCCAACACGGGAGCTAAGGGCGGAGGGGCGAAGACCCAGATGATGGGAGGCGGAGGAGGAGCGGGAGAGGGGGGGGGGGAGGAGGAGGAGGAAGGAGAAGAAGCCTGGGAAGCTTCTTCGTCGTCTAGTTCAGATCCTGTGTTGTACTGATGCTGTTGTTGTTGCTGCTGTAGTTGCTGCAGTAGTTGCTGCTGCTGTAGTTGCAGCTGCTGCTTTAGTAGTTGCGTGGGGGAAGAGGAGGAGGTGGAGGAGGAGGACGGGGAGAGCAGCATGAGGGGCGGGGGGTGGGCGAGGGGCGAGGAAGCCTGGACTGTTGACGCCTGGGGCGGGGAGTAGGAAGAAGGGGGGAGAGCCTGGGGGGAGGGATGCATCCCCAGGGGCTGGGACTGGGGCAGGGAGGGGGATGGCTGCATCAGACCTTGGGGGGACGGCTGCATCAGCCTTGGGGGGACGGCTGCATCCCTATTGGGGAAGACGTGTGCATCACGGTCTGGGACGAAGAGTTCGTGGCCATTTGCGGGGAGGGTTGCATCACGGTTTGGGGGGAGGGTTGCATCACGGTTGGGGGGAGGGTTGCATCATGGTTGGGGGGGAGGGTTGCATCATGGACTGGGGGGAGGGTTGCATCACCGTTTGAGGGGAGGGATGCATGACAGCTTGGGGGGAGGGCTGCATCAGTACCTTTGGCGAGGGAGCGGGGGGAAGAGACCGGGGGGACATAAGCACCATCTGGGATGCTGCTGCGACTGCTGTGCTGACAGGAGGACGCTGGCTGGCT
>CM060323.1:46679812-46684812 GCA_030674155.1 Stramonita haemastoma
TAGACAACTCTTTTCCAGAATAAAAGAGTAAAAGAGAGGCGCCGCTTTTGTGGCGACATGCTCTCTAGAGACTCCGTACGTAAACGAATAGCCCCCAATTTCCACGCACACAGAGATCTGCTACCACGAGTGAAAGTGGGTAGGCTTTCTAATTGCACTATACTGCACTAAGCACTGCAAAGCACTGCACTGCACTGCATACCACAGCGCAACACAGCACAGCACAGCACAGCACAGCACAGCATAGCATAGCATAGCATAGCATAGCATAGCACAGCATAGCATAGCACAGCATAGCATAGCATAGCATAGAATAGCATAGCACAGCAAGCGTAGCACACAGCACAGCACCGCACTGTACAGCACTACACCACACACCATGCTTCAAAACGATATAAAATACAATATCACACACGCAGAGAAACACACAACACGACACACACAACACACACAGACACACAGACACAACACACACACACACCAACACACACACACAACACACACACACACACACACACACACACACACACACCCACAACACACACACACACCCGTACACACCCACCCCACCCCACACACCACACCCACCCACCCACAACACACACACACACACACCACACACCACACACACCACACACACACACACACACACATGGGGACTAGAGTAGACGGACGTAACAAAAACAAAACTAAACAAAAAACCATATGGGTACTTTTTTTCCATCATCCTAGAAATAAAAGAATGAACATGTAAATAGCCCCCACCCCCCACCCACAAGGCCTTCGGATGAGATTATAAACCGAAGTCCCATGTGCGAACGCACGCAAACACCTTGCACACAGGTTAAAAACCCGTTCCGCTTTTCGGAAGAGTGGGCTACTGTCTGCCGGTGGAAACCACCTGATGACAAAATTTACGAAACTGCATGGACATGGGAAGCACGTGAGTGCTTATTCCACTGTCCTCGAAATAAAAGAATAATGATACTACTACTATACTACTAACTACTACTACACTAACTACTACTACTTACTACTACTACTACTACTATACAACAACACACACCTTTTCTGCACACACCTGTAGGTATAGAGAATCACTGGAGTTTCACGCACACCCCTCTCCTCTGTCCACTGTGGGTGCACACACTGTAGGTCCCCGATGGCCTTTCTGTCACTTGAACACTTGACCTAGCCTATTGGAACAGTTTTTGCCACACAGTACAGCCCCATCTTCCCCTGTTGTATCGATCAGATATATGATGATGATGATGATGCTTAATTATCTCTGGCGAATGAAGATGCTTGTTTACATCACAGGATTAAAAAAAAAAAAGAAGAAATTTTCCTCAACAATCCCAACATTCAAGTGTTGAATTCAAATAACACAGCAGGCGTCTTTTTAAAATACATAGATCTCTATATCTAGTTCAAACTGATGTTCGTTTTTTCCTCACCAGAAAATCACAGAAGTCTTGGGGCCAGTTTCTTTGTGATCATCATTCAACTGGAACGGTTCAGAAGATTATGTTTTCTCCTGAAAAATTCCCTGAACCTGCAATCAACCAATACCGACAGTTTCTGCTTAATGTTTGTTCTGTTTTACTCTATTTTACTTTAAGTCTTAAGAACTGAAAAAAACTTTCTAAGCAAATTGTTCGGACACGAAACACGAGCGGCTCTCCACATGTATCGGCGACGACTGAGAGATTCTGTTATCTCAAACTGCAACACTTCTTTTTTCTCTCGCCTGAGCACTTGTTAAGCCCAATATCTCTCCAGTACACAGCCTAGCCTCTAGGCTAGCAAGTCTCTTGCTACTACTACACTCAAAATACACACAAAACAAGAGTAAGCCTACTCACAATAAAAGTCCCACGACGTCTTGCGCGCGCGGTGTGTGTACGCTTTGCGTGTGTATGTACACACACACTCTTCTCGCCACAGCACACTCAGCAAACACCAAGTATACTGCTCAGCGAAAGCGAGTATCCGTGTTTTAGTATTCCTGGAGAGAACCGTAAAACCATCCGCTACCGCAAAAACCCAACATGGAAGCTGTCTACGTTTACTTTTCGCGACCAGCTCTGCCAAATTAGGCAGGAAACCCCTCTAGCAGGGATCGGAGCCAGCCAATCAAAAGTGGAGGCTCCGCCTCTTTGACTTTAGTAGGTATGCAAATGAGGCAGGTCAAGCGGAAGTTAATTAGAGGTGCGAAAGTTGCGACGTGGAGTGAGACGAGCGTGTCGCTCATCACCGTTTGAGTGGCGTGAGAAACGGTCCAATCACAGTGTGGCTGCAACGCTTGAACGCTTTTTTCATGGTCATCATCATCATCTTCACTATTTCTGTTAGTATGACTGGCCTAGTCCAGTATTTTCCACCTCTTCTATTGTGAGTTTATTAACTGGATTTCAAGCCAGATGCTTCTTTATACCAGGCCCTCTTAAAAAAACAAACTAAAAAAAAAAACTGCAAGAAACAAGCAAACAAACCAAATGAAGTATAGAGTCTAGTTGAATATAATAAACAAATCAATGAGACCATAACTAAATCAGTCATGTTTGTTGTTTTTAATGAATTCTGAGAGAGAGAGAGAGAGAGAGAGAGAGAGAGAGAGAGAGAGAGAGAGAGAGAGAGAGAGAGAGAGAGAGAGAGAGAGGAGGTGTGGTGGTGTGTGTGTGTGAAGAGGTTAATGTATGCAGCCGAGTAAAAGATACCAACGTAATTAGATCATGCTGTCCCAAATTTAAGCTTGATGATGTACGCTCTACTCTCTGTAGGGTGGAATGGGGTGGGTGGATCATGGACAGAGAGAGAGAGAGAGAGAGAGAGAGAGAGAGAGAGAGAGAGAGAGAGAGGAGAGAGAGAGAAGAGACAGAGACAGAGACAGACAGACAGACAGACAGAGCAGACAGACCAGAAGACAGAAGACAGACAGACAGACAGACAGACAGACAGACAGACAGAGACAGAGACAGACAGACAGACAGACAGACAGACAGACAGAGACAGGACAGACAGACAGAGAGAAGAGAGAGAGAGAGAGAGAAAGAAGAGAGACAAAGAAGACAGACAGACAGACAGACAGAAGACAGACGAGACAGAGCAGACAGAGACAGACAGACAGACAGACAGACAGACAGACAGACAAGACAGAATGTGTCTGTGTGTGTGATAGTGTGTGTGTGTGTGTGATAGTGTGATAGTGTGTGTGTGTATGTGTGTTAGTGTGTGTGTGTGTTAGTGTGTGTGTGTTAGTGTGTGTGTGTGTGTGTGTGTTAGTGCGTGTGTGTGTGTAGTGTGTGTATGTGTTAGTGTGTGTGTGTTTAGTGCGTGTGTGTGTTAGTGTGTGTGTGTTAGTGTGTGTGTTAGTGTGTGTGTGTGCGTGTGTGCGTGCGCGCGCGCGCGCGCGCACGTGTGTGGTGTGTGTGTGTGTGTGTGGTGTTGTGTTTGTGTGTGAAAGTCAAGTCAAATTCAAGTCAAACTTTTTCTTTTGGTATCCGGATGATGCATTGAACATCCCATGGATTTGCCTTATTTCCGCGCGAGGCACGCACACGCGCGCGTATGTGTGTGTGTGTGTGTGTGTGTGTGTGTGTGTGTGTGTGTGTGTGTGTGTGTGTGTGTGTGTGTGTGTGTGATAGTGTGTGTGTATGTGTTAGTGTGTATGTGTGTGTGTATGTGTATGTGTGTGTGATAGTGTGTGTGTTAGTGTGTGTTAGTGTGTGTTAGTGTGTTAGTGTGTGTTAGTGTGTGTGTGTGTGTGTGTGTGTGTGTGTGTGTGTGTGTGTGTGTGTGTGTGTGTGTGTGTGTGTGTGTGTGTGAAAGTCAACAAACTCAAGTCAACCTTTTTTTTTTGGTATCCAGATGATGCATTGTACATCCCATGGATTTGCTTTATTTCCGCGCGAGGCACACGCGCGCGCACGCGTGTGTGTGTGTGTGCGCGCGCGCCTGTGTGTGTGTGTGTGCGTGCGTGCGTGCACGCGTGCGCGTGTGTGCGTGCGTGCGTGTGTGTGTGTGTGTGTGTGTGTGTGTGCACGTGCGCGAACAGGCAGTGTAACATCACCAGCAATGCCTAATTATGTCGAATTATTCAGTTCGTAAAGTGATTACATGGATGATAGCCTGTCTGTAACTCTGCTCATACTTGTTCAAAATTCTCGATCAAAACAAGTGGATTAACGTGATCTAAAATACACGCACACACGCACGCGCGCGCACGCGCGCGCGCTCGCACACCAAACACACACATACACTCCCGTGCGCGCGCACAAACACATACACACACACACGCGCGCGCGCGCGCCACACACACACACAGACACACGCACGAACACACACACACGCAAGCACACGCACACATGCACGCATGCATACACGCGTACTCGTGTACACACACACACACACACACACACACACACACACACACACACACACACACACACACACAACACGCACGCACGCACACACACACACAAATGCACAGACAGACAGACAGACAGACAGACAGACAGACAGACACACACACACACACACACCACACACACACACACACACACACACACACACACACACACAACACTGAGAGAGAAATGCTTTACAGACCAGTCCTTTCACACAGGGACAGCAGAAAGGGGACTATGCACGATACAAAAATTCGAAAACATTTTAAATACACAGTACAAATATCGTCATGACATAGTTACCACATCATGGAGTAAACTAAATGTATACACACACACACGCGCGCGCGCACGCACGCACACCACACACACACACACGCACGCACGCACGCGCGCGTGCGCGCACACACACACACACACATTAGATCACTCTCTTCTCTCTCTCTCTCTCTCTCTCTCTCTCTCTCTCTCTCTCTCTCTCTCTTCTCTCTCTCTCTCTCTCTCTCTCTCTCTCTCCCTTACCTATCCAGTTTCCTATCTTAGGGTCGTCTGGTATCACTTAAAGTGGAAAGACGTTAAAATTGAAGACTT
>CM060323.1:46689812-46697312 GCA_030674155.1 Stramonita haemastoma
TTGTACACTGCACTGGTGGCCTTGTTGTACAGCTCTTTGATGACTCTGATTAGGTTTACATTGACGCTGTACAAATTCATGGATGCCCACAAAGCTGTATGCTACACCCTGTCGAATGCCTTCCTAAAATCAGTAAATATGCGTTGTAGTAGGTTTTTAAGCCCAATCTCAAGGGGTTAATTAATGGGAAAGGAACTGGGTACACAATTCAGATTTAACCACCCTTGTTTTTTTCATTTAATTTTTTTTATTATTATTGTAGGCTATATTTGTGTGTGTGTATGTGCTGCTTTACCTTAGCTGGGGTGAAAGCGAGTGCTCTGACCACTGAGCTGTCCCTCCCTCTTACTGTTATCTAAGATAACTATAAAGATTTTGATAAGTAAAATTTAACAAGTGTACGTTCTTCAAGAAGCCACAGAGACTAATACAGAACACACCATTTTCGGAGCATGCCTGGGAATGTCGGGCTCTTTCAGTATAAATAGCGTCCTCATCTTCTGGATATTCTGTGCCAGAAAAATTTCCCCTTTTCTATCACTCTGTTTCTTCCCTCTTTTTCTCTTCCTCTATCCTATCTCTTACCTTTTATTTTGCTTTGCCAGTCCTTTCACAGTGTCTTTTCTTCGAGCAAATCTTTCGAATATTCTCTTTTTTCATTATATGATCTTTTTTCATAATTTATTGTTTTGTTCTGGTGACCAGGTCGTGATATTGTAAACTTGGGAGGGGCAGGGATGTTCACTCTCCAGTGTTGTTTATCCATTTTTTTTAAGCTCAGTGGTCAGAGTACTCACTTTCCCCAAGCTAAGGTTACGCAGCAACATCGAGCCTGGTTACCAGTTGGAGGGGTGACCGTTGGCGCGCCTTGGCTTCAGTACAGTCACCCAGTTCACCCAGCTGTAAATGGGTACTTGCCCTCTTCAGGGTCAGGGAAGGTAAAGCAGCCAGGGAGAGGAGATGGGCACCTGCCCTCTATATGTTGGCCCCTTGAGAAGTGAGGTCTCTGAGGCCTCACTCTCTTACGACCATAATAGGTTATGGGGTACCTTTTACCTGAACCATTTATTTGTTTCATATATTGTATAGTTCATTATCCTTTTATGGCAGCCCTGCTATATCCCCCCCTGGTTTGCAGGCTGTAAACAACATGAAAATAAATTCTTCTTCATCCAACACTTAACATCAACTATGATTGTCTGTTAAACTAACCAAAATACTTGCCCCGCTGCTGTTAAGCTCCTGACAAGGCAGGCAGGGAAAACTTGCCTCAAAAACAACACGAAATGAAACCAAATAGTGTTAAGCTCACATTTTCCCCATTCTTCTGTTTGGATAGATGATACCTGTGATACAACTTTAACTCCCCCTGATGTGATGTTAGGACTTTGTGATACCACTGGACATTAATTTGATCTCAGCCAGCCAACTGTTTTGACCCAGGAAGTGGGTGACATGTCCTTAAATGGTCTGTTATCTCCAATGTATCTTAAAACAGATGGACAAAGGGATGTGCTGGTAGACTTATTTTCATCTGTGTGGGTCACACTTGTGCAGTGCAGTAGGGTAGAATGACTGAAATAAAATGTTTTTCCACCAAGAGGGTCATTTTTAGAATATTAATTTTTTTTATATAAAGGTCAGTAGGTTTTTTTGTGATCTTCCAGCTTATTCTATGCTAGGTGATGACAGCCCTGCTATATATAGCCTTTATGGTTGGTTGGCGGGCTATAAACAGCATGGAATTTCTTCTTCCTTGAAGGGGCTCTATTGTTGTCTGTTAAAGGAATGAAAATAGTTTGGCTGCTGCCCTTAAGCCAAGTCAATCAGGCAGGGAAAACAAGCAAAACAACGCGCCCCAAAACAACACGAAATGAAACCAAATAGATCAAGTCTTTAGCTGGCATTTTTCCCATTCTGCTATTTCCATAAAGGATACCTAAGCATACCTGTGATACACGACTTTAACTCCACATTAATTTGATCTCAGCCAGTGAACTGTTTGACCAACAAAACTTTCGCACGTGCCCATGCCCATACAGACACACAATCAGGCGCGCGTGTGCACACATAGACACACTCACACACACACACACACAGGCACACACACACACACACACACACACACACAACACACACACACACACACACACACACACGCAGGCACACACACACATCAATGTAGGAATACAATGTTATTAAGACCATTGACTAGAAAAGACATATGAACTATTATTTACGCATGTACGAACGCACTAACATACGCACGCACGTTTGCCAGCACGCGCGCAAATACACACATAGACATACACGTGCACACACACACACACTCACACGCGCACACAGACACACACGCATACACAGACACCACACAGACACACACAGACACACACAGACACACACAGACACACACACCTGATATAGGAATACAATGTTATTAAGATCATTGACTAAAAGACATTTATGTACCCACGCACTCACACATGCACGTGCGCGCAGGCATACACACAGATTGTTACAAACAGATTCAGGGCTCCTAATTAAGCATGTTTCTAGGATTGCAATGAACGACATTCTTTGATTATGACGCATGGAATATTAGTTATTGATACATGTTAATGCCTGTCGATTGCATATATGTTTGTCTGCTCATGGAGTTTCGGGAGTACTTTACAATATTTTAAGAGGTTTTAGAAGTACCAAATCGTTCACAGTATTCTAAGACATTATGGAATCTGTCAAGACGCGTTAAGGCTGTAATCTAAGATGTTTGTGTGAAGTTCCCCAAGCTTCCGGGATGGTTTGGCAGCGATGGTCTGGCAGCGGGCAGTAGAAGGGGTCTGGACTGTATAAATACAAGGGGCTGTTATCGCCTCGAGGAGGGAGGAGAGTCGAGGAGGAAAGATGATACTGAGAAGAGGAGAGGAGGGGGATTTCCACGGCGCTGGAATGTTTAGCGGGCAGTAGAAGGGGCCTGAACTGTATATATACAAGGGGCTGCCTTCGCAGTGGCAGAGGAGGGGAGTCCCACGGCCGAACGCCCTAGTGATCGAGCAGGGGAGGCAATGCGGACGGTAGATTTAGGGATTTTTTTTATATAGAAGAAGGGGAGAAAAATTGAAGGAATAGAAGAAAAGTTATGAGAACTGTGAAAGTGATTAGCGATTGAAATTTGTGTTTAGTGAGCGTAGTAATAGAGTTTTGGTTCAATTCGTGGTGATGTTAGAAAGGAGTTTTCTTGTTTGTTTTTATTGGAATTTTTGTACTGGAAACAATACTGTTTTGAAGTAGATTAGTTGAATAAAAGAATTATAACCTGATCTCTGAGTCGTGTGTGCTCTGTTAGATGTGATTCCCGAGAGGTAGGGGAGCAACTCTTGGCACTTCAGTCAGCGTTATACGTCCACTGGAGTGTCTTTAAAACAAAGAGTTTGTTCCTCAGAACCAATAACGTAAGGGTAGGGGAGCAACTCTTGGCACTTCAGTCAGCGTTATACGTCCACTGGAGTGTCTTTAAAACAAAAGAGTTTGTTCCTCAGAACCAATAACGTAACATATGGGGGCCAAGCCGGGATATCTCTCAACATCGAACCATCAACACAGTAGCTTCCGACTTCAGATTTCAAGGAAGAGTATTGTATTCACTGCTGCGGTTGTGTTTACAACATAGTTATGGAATTTTAGTGTGAAATTTGTTGTTGTGATTCAGGGGGTGTACGTCCGAAAGCGTTGGATGCTTCGGAGTAACCTGGAGTTGAATCTGTGAGGAGTCTGCGTAGTCACAACGGGTGTGTCTACGACAGATCTCGGAATTTCAGTGTGTGGATTCGTTTGTCTGCGTATTCACAATGGGTGTGTTTACGGCGGGTCTAAGGAATTTGTTGATGAAATTCAGTGTGTGGATTCGTTTGTCTGCGTATTCACAACGGTGTGTTTACGGCAGGTCTGCGGAATTTACGGAATTTATAGGTGAAATTCAGTGTGCGGATTCGTTGGTCTGTTTTGCTGAGGTAATTCAGACTGTGTTCCTGTAAAGGTGGAAAGCTCTGTGAGCATTGTGTAACTAAAGGGACTGTCAGGGGCCGCGGTCTCGCTTTAGCCTCCTGCTGAGTGAGATCTGGCGTCTGATTTAGTTAGTCTGTGGAGCTCACGTGAGTATAACTGGTTTAAGTTTTGTGTGTGTGGCATCATCACCGTGTAAACAAAGGATTGGAGTGAGACATTACGTCATAACTTTGTAATTCTAACTTTTGAAAAAAATCAGTTATGGCAGATAGCAGGGAAGAGCTAGAAAGCCTAGCACAACAATATGAAACATTTTTAAAAGAGAAAGATCAGAAAGACAGAGAAGAAAGAGAAAGAGACAGGCAAGATAGGTTGGAAAGGGAAGAAAGAGAAAGAAAAGAAAGAATTGAAAGGGAAGAGAGAAGAGAAGCCCTTGAAAGAGAAGAAAGAGATAGAGAAAGAAAAGAGAGAATTGAAAGGGAAGAGAGAAAGGAAAAGCTCGAAAGGGAAGAAAGAGAGAGGGAGAGGCGTCATGAATTGGAGATGAGAAGACTTGAATTGGAGCATGGCAGCTCTGTTCAAAGATTGAGTAATAATGGTGATCTAGCTAAAGATACGAAGTCGCCAGTGTTGGATGATAAACCAGAGGACCTGAACGGCTTCCTCCTGAGGTTTCGACGTTTTGTTGAAGAAATTGTGGAAATGGGTAAGATGGCATCAAGCAATGATAATGAGAAAATGCTGGAATCTGGAACCAGAAATAGTTCACAAATAGGAAAACATCCAGAGATAAACGTCATTGATGACAAGTTCAATGATGAGGGATGTGCCGTGACCACAAGGGCGCAATCAAAGAAGGAGGGGGAGAGCATTCCCCTGAAAGTCACTGATAGTTCCAAGGCAACTATGGTGGACAAAGGAAAATTGATGGAGCTTCAGAGGGCTGACCCATCGCTTGATAAACATCGTAAACATGAGGAGGCTGTCATGACAGAAAGTGGGGAGTTTCACTTTGAAGAAAAGGGGGGTGTCCTCTTCAGGGTCTTCAAGAACCATGGAGGAGTGGTACGCCAGGTGTTGGTGCCACCTCAACTACGTATTTCTACAGTGGAGCTGGCACATGACTCTATCACAGGGGGTCATATGGGCATGGAATGGGAATGCCCAGGATCTCAGTGTGCTACTCTGATGATTTTCATCCGAAAGAAAGATGAGGTAGGCGGCATGTGTGTGGACAATAGAATCGACAGGATTACAGTGTTTGATCCAGGAGGAGGTGTACCAGAGACTGAGCTGTCCCAGAGACTCCATCAAGGATTTCCACATCGGGAGTGATGGACAGGTGCCAAACCCAAAGGACATTTGTGGGGAAATTTAAGTGGCCAGGGATTCTGTGAACACTGGCTTTTGGCATCCAAGGGAAGGATGGTGCAGACAGCATGTGCGTGGACTACAAGAGGGTTGACAGGATTACGCTATTTGATCCTGGAGGAGGTGTCCCAAAGACGGTAACACATCTGCTCAGAAGTGACATTTTAGTAAATTCATTGTTTTGTCTTGAAGAATCATAATATCAAAAATTGTGAAGTTCATATTTTTGGTCATTTGGTCTGTTGATGGTTTCCTAGCTGCTGAGTTTGACATGTTTGGTCATACAACATCATGAACGTGGTTATCATTTTGAAATTATTGGGTATTTGATGGTTTCTTAGCTATTGAGTTTGACATGTTTGGTCATACAACATTATGAACATGGTTATTATTTTGAAATTGTTGGGTATTATTGATTTGGTTGGCCTAGGCCAGGGGTTGTGTCAGTTGTTGATGTCAGCTCATTACCAAGGCCTACACTAGAATGTTGTAATGTTGTAAAATGTTGTGTTGAGATTGCCTTCGGCCATGACAAGCTCTTAACAGAACAACCTGCACTCTCCTTCAAAGGAGAATAAATCCTCTGAAGTCGGAGTATGGCTGCCATATGGCGAGGTACTTGAAGGTAGTCATACACGCAAACTTCTCATTCAGTGTGCAATTTCAATCTCACCGTGATTCCCAGGTGGGATGAGTGAGTCAGAAGGCACATTCTGGGTGACCCCCCTAGAGTGTTAGGCTGGGGCACAACAACAGTATTGATTCGGTTTTGGTGCAGTGTTGATTGTGTGGGTTTCTTTGGGGTATGAACAAGTGCTGATTTCAGAAGACATTTGTGGGGCAATGTGGGCGTTTCCTGATAGAACTTAAAATAGTTTGAATTTTGTGAAGTGACAATATTGGAACTAATTGCATGAACATTTTGTGGACTGAAATGTGGTAATGCTGCATGTTGATTTGATTTGATTTGATTTGATTTGATATATTTTTTTGTATCGAGGGTGATGGAATGGGCACTCTTGTGTTTTTTTTACATCCAGACCACGTGTGTGTGTGGTTTGTGGATGTCGTCTGTTCCCGCCGGCGCACGATGGCCTGATCTTGAGAGGGGCGGAACAGGATTTGACGTGTGCGCATGGTGTTGTGCGTGCGTTCGCACACGGGGCCTCGGTTTGAAGTCTCTTCCGAGGGACTTTTGGGGAGAGTGGAGTCTGCGCTGATGTAAGCTCCAGGAGAAAAATCTCCCCGACCGGAATGGAACATGGGTCGTCAAATTGCCAGCGCAATGTTTTGACCACTAGACTATCCTCCCCTGAAAGGTGCTAATGCTGTATGTTGAACATGAATGAGCCACTATGAACCTTGAGTTTCAAAGTTGAATCTGTTTGTTGTTTTGGAAACAAATGTTGGGAAATTTGTTCTAAGTGGGGGGTAATGTTACAAACAGATTCAGGGCTCCTAATTAAGCATGTTTCTAGGATTGCAATGAACGACATTCTTTGATTATGACACATGGAATATTAGTTATTGATACATGTTAATGCCTGTCGATTGCATATATGTTTGTCTGCTCATGGAGTTTCGGGAGTACTTTACAATATTTTAAGAGGTTTTAGAAGTACCAAATCGTTCACAGTATTCTAAGACATTATGGAATCTGTCAAGACGCGTTAAGGCTGTAATCTAAGATGTTTGTGTGAAGTTCCCCAAGCTTCCGGGATGGTTTGGCAGCGATGGTCTGGCAGCGGGCAGTAGAAGGGGTCTGGACTGTATAAATACAAGGGGCTGTTATCGCCTCGAGGAGGAGGAGAGTCGAGGAGGAAAGATGATACTGAGAAGAGGAGAGGAGGGGGATTTCCACGGCGCTGGAATGTTTAGCGGGCAGTAGAAGGGGCCTGAACTGTATATATACAAGGGGCTGCCTTCGCAGTGGCAGAGGAGGGGAGTCCCACGGCCGAACGCCCTAGTGATCGAGCAGGGGAGGCAATGCGGACGGTAGATTTAGGGATTTTTTTTATATAGAAGAAGGGGAGAAAAATTGAAGGAATAGAAGAAAAGTTATGAGAACTGTGAAAGTGATTAGCGATTGAAATTTGTGTTTAGTGAGCGTAGTAATAGAGTTTT
>CM060323.1:46713795-46721295 GCA_030674155.1 Stramonita haemastoma
CCTATCCGCGTTGTGCGTGCACATCGATGTTAAATTTATAAACACCAAGGAAAGAAAGATGATTTTGTAGAAAGTGATGAACTAGTTTCTGACAGTAAGTACGGGGATGGCCATGACCTATCCATCTGCATTTCTTATTAGACCTAGTTTGTTCCTGGTTTTGGTTTTAAGATCTATACAGTCATAATGATTTATCATGGTTTTTGATTTTTTTTCCCCCAATTTTGTCTATCAGCAGAAAGTTTTACAATAGTTTTGTTTTCCATGTTTTTTGTGTGTTACACATACTTATCTGTGTTTGTTGTTGTTTTACTAAACAAATTTCTGTAGTTGTGTTTTCCTTTGCAAAATGACTGCATGAACACAGAGAGAGAGAGAGACAGAGACAGAGACAGAGACAGAGACAGAGACAGACAGAGACAGACAGAGACAGACAGAGAGACAGAGACACAAAGAGACAGACAGACAGACAGACAGACAGAGACACAAAGAGAGGGAGAGGGACAGACAGACAGACGGACACAGAGACACAGAGAGAGAGAGAGAGAAGAGAGAGAGAGAGAGAGAGAGAGAGAGAGAGAGAGAGAGAGAGAGAGAGAGGAGAGAGATAGAGAGAGAGAGAGAGAGGAGAGAGAAAGAGAGAGAAGACAGACAGACAGACAGACAGACAGATAGACAGACAGACAGACAGACAGACAGACAGACAGACAGAGACACAAAGAGAGGGAGACAGAGACAGAGACAGACAGAGACAGAGAGAGACGAATACAGAGAGAAAGAGAGCGAGATGAATAATACAGGCTGCTGTTTCCTTCTGTGGTCTCCTCATGTATGTCAAGGTCGGAGCCAGCCAATCAGAGGATCTTTTACACACACTGAGATTCATGCACTGTGCACGAGTGATAAATATGTCATAGAGTTTTGGGATCCCATGATGGTACCATACCCATGCTGTTTTGTAAAGCCTTTCCCACTCACACGCAAGTAGAAACGTGCCCATGCACATATACACACATATATACGCATGCACACGCGCGCGCACACACATACACTCATATGTATGTACACGCACATCCACACACGTATGCACGCATGGACGTGCGCATGCACACCACACACAAATACTCAGACACACAGAGAAACAGACACACAGACACAGACATACACATACACACACATAGGTTTGACACATACGCACACATACACACATACACACACGCAACACTCACACACACTCACAAACACCACACACACACAGAACAAACACACACACACAAACACACACACACAACACACAAACACACAACACACACACGAAACAACACACACACACACCCACAAAACACACACACACACACACACACAACACACACACACACACAAACACACATACACACATACACACAAACACGCACACACACAAACACACACACAAACACACACACACAAACACACACACACAAAACACACACACACCACAAACACACACACACAAACACGCACACAAACACACA
Source organism: Stramonita haemastoma (assembly GCA_030674155.1). Taxonomy (NCBI): domain Eukaryota; kingdom Metazoa; phylum Mollusca; class Gastropoda; order Neogastropoda; family Muricidae; genus Stramonita; species Stramonita haemastoma. Next base: position 46,715,310 of record CM060323.1, read on the forward strand.
CACCCAAATACCCCCCCCCCCCACACACACACACACAGAATGGGGGACGGGATAGCCTAGTGGTCAGAACATTGCGCTCGCAATTTGACGACCAGGATTCGATTTCCCGTCGAGGAGATTTTTTCTCCTGGAGTTAACATCAGTGCTGACTCCACTCTCCCCCAAAGTCCTTCGGATGAGACTATAAACGAGGCCCGGTGGTGAATGCACGCAGAACATCTTGCGCACACGTTAAAATCCTGTTCCGCTTTTTGTAGGAGTACGCCATCGTGTGCCGGTGGGAACAGATGACATTTACAAAAACGGCATACATACGGGGACTGGATGAAAAAATGCACAAAGGTGTTTATCTAATCATCCTCGATATAAAAGAATAAAATAGATAAATAAACACACACACACACACACACACACACACACACACACACACACACACAACACACATTGTTTTATCACGACTTCTCTACTCTGTCTTTATGTTCTGGCTGGGTATCAAAACCTTTTTAACCAATCAGAGGAGGCCTTGCAAACTGAGATGGTGACGCAGACGCAACATGCCCTTTGCGTATGTATGCACCGCTACTGTCAACCGCAGACATCTTGGATTTCAATGATACCATCATTTGGATGGTGTCTGCGATAGCCACTAACACACACACACACACACACACACACACACTGGTGGTCTCTTTTACAACCTCATCTGTCAAAGTTTGGGAGGAAGAAAGAAATCAGAGTTCCTATCCTACTCCTGAAAATCTGTCCCGAGGTTTGTGGCATCTAGATCTAGATGGCAACAACCCTAACCAATCAGATGGCGTGTTACAACGTGGGAGCCTATCCTTGAACACACACCGGCACGTATACACCACACTGCAAGCTGAGATCTGTAGATTTGCGAAACATTATGTTGTATTTAAAATGTCTTTGTTCACAAATTGAAAGCACGTTTGGCCCTATTTGTCATTGTGTCTGGAGATTTAGTAGAGTCTATGCTTAGGCATGATGCAGAAGATAGGATAGCATACACGCACGCACGCACGTATGCACGCATGCATGCACGCACACACACACACACACTCACGCATGCGTGCGCACACTTACAAAGACAGACACACATACATCACACCATACCACGCATGCGCCTGTTATTCGCTCACGCGTGCACGCACGCACGCACACACACACACACACACACACACACACACACACACACACACACACACACACACGCACACACACACGCACACACACACACGCACACACACACACGCACACACACACACACACACACGCACGCACACACACACACGCGCACACACACACACACACACACACACACACACAACACACACACACACACACACACACACACACACACACACACACACAACACACAAGGGGCATCGCCATAACCAGATCCCTTCAAATCACCTCTACGGAGACTCGAAGCCACACCCTCGGCCGTTGTCGGATGGTAGGTTCAATGTTCTAACCACGAGGCTATTCCAGCAGCCAGCCTGGGGCACACTGAAGGTCTCTGAAGTGACCCAGCTGCAGTGCAGGGCCATTCTGGCGGTGGCCCCACAGCATTATCTATTGATATCAAGCTCTGGGAACAGGAAGGTGAGGAGTAAAGAAATAATAACAGAAATTTTGACCAAGAAAAGCTCAAATGCTATCTGTTTGAATCTCCTCTCTCTCTCTCTTCTCTCTCTCTCTCTCTCTCTCTCTCTCTCTCTCTCTCTCTCTCCTCTCTCTCTCCTCTTCCTCTCTCTCTCTCCTCTCTTCTCTCTCTCTCTCTCTCTCTCTCTCTCTCTCTCTGTCTCTCAGATTTTCATCTGATTTTTATTAGTAGTATTTCATAATGATGCTCATTTTGATTATTCATTTGAATGTATTTAATAATATTGATCGATCATTTCTGTTTACATATGTTACTTACTTGGGAGTTTTGTGCATGTGCATGTGTGTGTGTGTGTGTGGTGTGTGTGTGGTGTGTGTGGTGTGTGTGTGTGTGTGTGTGTGTGTGTGTGTGGTTGTTTCCTTTCTTTTTCCCAATTTTTCTTCTTTTTTGTGTGAGAGCATGGTGTAAAGAAGTCTTACGCTTATCCATTTTACTCTCAATAAACATTTCGAGTTCGAGAGTTCCAGATCAAGTTCTTTCCTTCTTTCTTTCTGTCTTTCTCTCATCGTCTACATGATATCAATGCCTACAATGGTAGGGACTGGATGCGTACACAATTCTTGTCAGTACTTATCCATTATCATCTTCAAACCAAAGAATTTTTTTTGGCCTTAGCTATACCCCTGTGTTTCCCCACATTTCCCAGACTTATGACTCCTATCCTATCACTGTTCTGAACATCCACGTTAAACTTCAATGAGAGGAGATACTGCAATAAGTGAAGACAGAGTTTTCAACCCCAAGAATTCGTTCAAACAAATGACCTTAACCTGTCTGCGATGGGTTCCTGATAGTGTTTCTTATTTTGTTCTTAGTTTGTAGTTTTTGTTGTTGTTGTTGTTGTTGAATCTTTTCTCTTCGTGCCATTCATTTTTCGTTGTGGATTACTTCACTCCAGTTGGTGTTAAGGTTTTTATGTGAGAGGTATATATATATATATATATATATATATTATATATATATATATATATATATATATATATATTATATATATATATATATATATATATATATATATATATATATGTATTTGCTTCTTTTTTTCTATTGTAGTGGTCTTTTTTTGTAAACATATGAACGCGCGCGCACGCGTGTGCATGTGTGTGTACGTGTGTATGTGTGTGTGCGTGGGTGCGCACGCGCCCGCGCGTGTGGGTAGGTGTAGTAGTTGTTGTCATCGTTGTTGCTGTTTGTTTTGGTATTTATTGTTTAGAAGCTGTTTAATTTACTGTCACTCTTACTGTCTTTCACTTGAACTTGCTGGTTTAAAATGGGTTTGCCATTTGAAATGTTTCGTTAGGCGGCCCTGCATGGTTATCAAAGAAAAGCAGTTATAACTGATGCTCTTGCCCACTTGTTCACTGTGAGCGCGCCAGAGAGAGAGAGAGAGAGAGAGAGGAGAGAGAGAGAGAGAGAGAGAGACAGAGACAGACAGACAGACAGACAGACAGACAGACAGACAGAGAGCTCTGAATCACACACACTGCTGCTTCTTTCATTCTGTCATCTCCTGGTGTATGTCAAGGTCAGTGCCACCAACCAATCAGCTGGTCCCTTAACACACACAGACGCATGCCCTTCACACGAGTGATACTACGTTGTAGAGGTTTTTGGATTCCATGATAGTATCATACACATGCTGCTTGGGACAGCCCCCCACCCCCCACCCCCCAACAGAGAGAGAGAGAGAGAGAGAGAGAGAGAGAGAGAGAGAGAGAGAGAGAGAGAGAGAGAGAGAGAGAGAGAGAGAGAGAGAGAGAGAGAGAGAGAGAGAGAATTTATAACCACAAACAGGGCATCAAATTCACAAACTTCACTCGAACTTTCAAACTCAGCTGTTCTGCTTTTTTTTTTTTTTTAAATAAATTTTTTTTAGTGCATTTCACAAATGTACCAAACTAACAACATTCCAAAAGGCTGCGTTTACTAAACAAAAATAGTGATGTATCACAACATAGAATTTTATTCACGATAATGTTGAATTGACAGTTCCAGTCTACAATAACTTTTATTTTTATTCTATTTTATTTTTGATTTACTCTTCCATATCGAAGATAATGGAATAAGCAATCATGTGCTTCTTTTTTTTTTTTTACATCCACTCCCCGTGTGCATATAGTTTTGTCAATCTTGTCATCTGTTCCCAACGGCACACAATGGCCTACTCTTACGAAAAGCGAAACAGGATTTAACATTTGTGCAAGATGCTCTGTGTACGTTAGCCCACGAAAACCACGGTTTATAGTCCCATCCGAAGGACTTTTGGGGAGCGTGGAGTCAGCACTGATGTTAACTCCAGGGGAAAAATCCCCTCGAAAGGGAATCGAACCCGGGTCGTCAAATTGCAAGCGCAATGTTCTGACCACTAGGCTATCCCGTCCCCAGGCAGTGATAAAGACTAAATATGACACCGGAGAAAACAGACAACTCATATATGACCTTCAATTCTATTCAAACACTTTCTTATCTCATACACCCAGAAGTTCACATGGGTTACAAGGCATACATGAAAACAGTTACAGCAAAAAATATTTTATCACTGAAAAAAAAACCCACAATACCTTGACCTTATCTGCGGAAGGAACGAATAGGGACAAATCGATAAAATAGTTAACGAAAAGAAAGAAAGATAGAAAGAAAGAAAGAAAGAAAGAAAGAAAGAAGAAGAAAGAAGAAAGAAAGAAAGAAAGAAAGAGAAAGAAAGAACGAGAGAAAGAAAAAGAAAAGAAAACAACAACAGCAAAAAACACCGCCAAAAACATAAAACAAGAAGGTAGTTACAAAGCAATTTTGTTTTACTTTCTCGGTTAGAGCTCCAAGGTTCACCATGGTGAAATTTTACGCATTTAACGGTTTGCCACCATTAAGGTAACCACACGTCGACTTCGGGGGATGACGCGTAAGCACGACATTAGCACATGCGTTTTTTTTAATATTTAATGTTGTTTAGAATAATTCTTATAATCTGTTCCTACTGGCACGCAGTAGCCTACTCATCGAAAATGCAGATCGGACTTTAGTTTCTGCGCAAGCAGTTTTGCGTGCGTTCCTACACATGTCATCGATTTTTTGGGTCTCATCTTGACAGACTTTGGGGGAAAAGGTAGAGTCGGTACTGATGTTAACTCCAGAGGATAATTCCGGTCGAATACTCGTCCATGTGGTGGCTCAAACCCATGCCCTCCGATCACGAGCTTACCACACTAAGTACCACTAGGCTATCCCGTACCCCAAAAGCGAGAAGAAAGAAAAAGTGAGAAATGACGAACAAACAAACAAAAAAGATGCAAGTGTCCACCAATCATAGAGAGGTAAATGGTAAAGGTGTTCCATAACCTATGTGGTCGTAGGGGAGCAAGACATCAGAGACCTCAGCTTCTCTAGGGGCCAGCATTTTGAGGGTGGCGCCCATCTCCTCTCCCTCGCTGCTTTACCTTCCCTGACACTAAAGAGGGCAGGTACCCATTTACAGCTGGGTGAAGTGGGGGACTGTACTGAAGCCAAGGCGCGTAAACGGTTACCCATTCTCTTGGTAACCAAACTCGATGCTGCTTAACCTTAGCTTGGAGAAAGGGAGTGCTCTGACCACTGAGCTATCCCACCACCAACCTAGAGCAGACTTGGTATAAAAAAAAAAAATGTCGAAGCATTTCATTGACAACAATCTGTTAATTAAACACCTTTTTTTTAATTGGCTATATTGACGTGTGAACTCCTTATGAGGTTTAGCCTGAAGAAAATCAATTTGCAATCTTCAATAGACAGATATAAGGAATCACTCATTACATAAAACGTGACACGGAGCTGAAGGGTTAAAGACATTTGTTTGAAGCTTTCGTTGAGGTCTTAGTAAATTTTGTCGCAAAGAACCGGATGTTACACCGGAAGAACGTAACGGGAAGTAATTCTGAGATCATTATTAGGTCAGCGGAAAGTGAAAACACACGTTTTGAAAGCTATCGGATGTAGCTCATAATTTTGTTTCATTTCTACTTTACGTTTGTTTCCTTCCCCCTGCTTCCTCCTCCCCCTCCCAACCCCCCCCCCCCCCCCCCGCCCCCACCTACTAACTTTACATCGTACAGAACATCGCATGATTCTGTAATGTCCCTATTTTTGTCCAGGATAGATACAGAAAGGGGGTGAGACGAAGAAGAGAGAGAGAGAGAGAGAGAGAGAGAGAGAGAGAGAGATAGAGAGAGAGAGAGAGAGACAGAGAACAGAGAGAAACGACAGAGAGAGGACAGAGAGACAAGAGGAAGAGAGAGCGAGACAGAGAGACAGAGACAAGAGAAGACA
>CM060323.1:46733795-46736295 GCA_030674155.1 Stramonita haemastoma
GCCGCATAACGTGAACAGTTTCAGCCTCAACATTTCCCCCATCCACCAGACCTTATTTGGTGGTCTGGGCGCCAGTCTTTTGATTGAGACGATAAACCAAGGCCTCGCGTGTAAAACAAATTAAGCATGTCCTAAAAATGGGGACGGAATAGCTCAGGGTCCGAGCACTCGCTTGGTTACGATTTGGATGGGTGGCTGTCTGCGCGCATTGGCTTCAGTACATTCAGTCAGTCCACCCAGCTGTAACTAGGTACCTGCCCTCTTTAGGGACAGGGAAGGTAAAGCAGCGAGGGAGAGGAGATGGGTGCCGCCCTCAATATGTCACATGGTAATGGGATACCTTTAGGTTTCTAAAAAGAGTCCATGGTAACAAGAGAAGTGCCCTGGAGGATTTTGTAGAAAAGTCATTGTTCTGAGGAAACCAATATGCATGCAGATAGGATGACAAAATAAATAATGTATGGCGCTACTCTTGTGGGGGGCACGCCCTCTTCAACCAGAGCAACGAGATTTTTCATTTACAGAATTATATATATATATAATATATATATATATATAATAGAGAGAGAGAGAGAGAGAGAGAGAGAGAGAGGAGAGAGAGAGAGAGAGAGAGAGAGAGAGAGGAGAGAGAGAGAGAGAACAGAGAGAGAGAGAGAGAGAGATTAAAAAAATTATCTATTTTTATTTTATTTCATCTCATTGTCTTATTTCAAGGATGATGGAATAAGCACTCATTGCTTTCTTACATCCAGTCCACTGTGTGTATGCTTTTTTGCTAATTTTGTCACCCGTTAGCACAGAGAGAGAGAGAGGTACACCACACACACACACACACACACACACACACACACACACACACACACACACACACACAACACACACACACACACACACACACACACACACACACACACACACACCACACACACAACACAACACAAACATACAACATACACAAACAACACAACACAACACACACAACACAAACAAACACAACAAACATCACACACACAAACAAACAAACAAACAGAAAAACAACAAACAGACAAACAGACAGACAGATGATCAGAACGAGAGAGGAAACACGAGTGCTTCACATGCAGACAAGAAGGCTCAGAAGGAAATACAGCCATCGTGAGCTGACACCGGAAAACGAAAAGGGATTTTACTTTCGATTTATTTTTAACTCTGACTCCCTGCCTCCGTTCATCTTCCTTCCCTGTCTGCCATAATATCCGCCTGCTGTTTATTTTTATTTCTTTTTTTTTTCTTTAATTTTTTATATAGGGTTTATTGCTGAGCCGATCACTAGGACCAAAGGTGGCTGACATTGTTTATCAAAGTAGAAAAAAAAGCTGCCTTCTTTTGTTGTTGTGGTTGCTTTGTTGTTTTTGTTGCTGCTGCTATTGTTGCTGCTGTTGTTGGTGTTGTCGTTGCGGTTTGATTTGTGCACTCTACAAGATTCAGCGCTATATAGATCCCTTATTATTATTATTTTTTTAAAAATATTATTGTTGTCGTTGTTGTTGTTATTGTTGCTGCTGCTGTTGCTGCTGTTGTTGTTGCTGCTGTTGTTGTTGTTGCTGCTGCTGCTGTTACTGCTGCTGTTGCTGTTGTTGTTGATGATGTTGTTGTTGTTGCTGTTGTTGTTGTTGTTGTTGCTGTTGTTTTTGCTGCTGTTGTTGTTGCTGTTATTGCTGTTGTGCTGATGTTGATGTTGATGTTTATTCATTTTTATTTTTATTTCTCCTCTCAGTTTTCTTTCTTTATTTCTCCTCTCAGTCCACAAGACCATTGACGGTCTGGGTAATAGTCTTAAGGAAAAGAAGATCACGTTAGAGCCTCAAGTCGTGACAGTTAAGAGAGATGCCCGAAACCACCAGCATAATTATCTGGTATTATTTTGTCCTCGCAAAAGTCTCAAGAAAATCTGAAACTTTGGAAGTTGAAGTGAAGAACACTATGAACTCATACCAGCAACGGGAACAAAAAAAAGTGTTATCATGGTCAATACAGTTTCCGCCGAGAGATTTTCAATGTTAGATTTATTTTTGTACAGAAGTATTCATTATCAGCATCATCAGAAATTCTCTGGCCAATATGGTTTACGGGGAGGTGGAGGAGGGGGAGAGGGGGGAACATACGGGATGCGTTGGTCAACAAATTTCTCCAGGTTTATCTGTCTCAAGGGGACGGGACAGTTAGCTAGCTCAGTGGTCAGAGAACTCGCTTTCCCCAAGCTAAGGTTAAGAAGCATCGAGCATGGTGACCAATTGGATGGGTGGCTGTTTGAGCGCCTAGGCTTCATATCAGTACAGTCCCCCCAGTTAACCCAGCTGTAAATGGGTACCCGCCCTCTTTTAGGGTCAGGGAAGGTGGAGCAGCCAGGGAGAGGAGATGGGCGCCGCCATCAATGTGCTGGCCCCTGGAGAAGTAAAGTTGAGGTCTCTGATGCCTCGCTCTCCTACGAACTCACAGGTTATGGGGAACACCTTTACCT
>CM060323.1:46741295-46743795 GCA_030674155.1 Stramonita haemastoma
TATATATATATATATATATATATATATATATATATATATTAGTATAGTAGTAGTAGTAGTAGTAGTAGTAGTAGTAGTAGTAGTAGTAGTAGTAGTAGTATGTGTGTAGTGTGTGTGTGTGTGGTGTACGTGCGCGTGTGCACGCGTGCGTTTATTTATTTAATCTTTCATATCGAGGATAATGGAATAAGCAATCATATGCTTTTTTTTTTTTTAATCCAATCCTTGTGTGTATGCAGTTTTGTAAATGTCATCTGTTCCGACCGGCACACGATGGCCTACTCTTACGAAAGCGAACAGGATTAACGTGTGTGCAAAGATGTTCTGCGTGCGTTCGAACACGGGGCCTCGGTTTATAGTCTCATCTGAAAAATGAGCGTGTGTGCGTGCGCGCGTGCGTGCGTGCGCGCGTGTGCGTATGTATGTGTTTGTGTGTGCGTGCCCAGGCGCAACGTGTGTGTATGTTGTGTGCGTATGTCGCGCGCACGCATGCGTGTGTGTGTATATGTGGTGCGTGTTGCGATGTAACGTGCGCGTGTGTATGCGAGTGTGTAATGTGTATGCGTGCGTGTGCGTGCGCGTGTGTGTGCATGCGTGTGCGCGCGTGTGTGTGTGTGTGCGTGCGCGCGTGCGTGTGCGTTATACGTATTTTGTGTGTGTGTGTGCGTGTGTTTATGTGCGCGTGTGCCTACGTGTGTGTATGTGTATGTATGTGTGTATGTGGGTGGGTGTATATATTTACATATATTTGTGTGGTGTGTGTGCACGAACAAGGGCGTGTGCATGTGATAACAGAAATGTTTGAGGGCGTAGATGCTAAAGCTAGCGATTTATTCACAGCATTTGAAATAGACGATATTTTCAGAAACACATACGTGCTCACCCATCAACTCAGACTCATTTACTCATTTCAAATGCACTCCACCCCACCACTTCTATCAGTGCTACCACCTCTGCCGCTGTTTTTAAATTAATTAATGCACGTATGATTAACAACCTCTTGCCCACCCCCTTTGGCACCAACACACATACATACACACACAAACAACATTATGCAGCACGCATCAGCAGATCCACACATGCATATAGGCATACATACATACATACATACATACATACATACATACATACATACATACATAATACATGAACATACATACATACATACATTACATACATACATACATATACATACATACATACATAGCATACAACATACATACATACATACATACATACATACATACATACATACATACATACATACATACATACATACATGCATGCATGCATGCATGCATGCATGCATGCATGCATACATACATACATGCATACATACATACAGCTACAAACACACACAGCGTGCGCGCGCGCGCACCACACACACACACACACAACACAACATACACACACGCACACACACGCACACGTGCGAAAACACACTCACACACACACCGTGCGCGCGCACACACATACATACACACGCATGCATACACACACGTAGACTTACATGCACACACAGACGTGCACACCACACACACACACACACCACACACACACACACACACACACACACACACACACACACACACACCACCACACGCACACACACACACACACACACACACACACACACACACACACACACACACACACACACACACACACAACACACACTACTGCCCCCTAACAATCTGAACACTCTCATTCGCACTGTCATCTGACCTCTCCCTTCAAAACAACTTCTTTAGAAGTCACCGAGGCCACGCTGCGCGCTGGAGGAAGAAGTCAGAAGGGGACTGGTGTGGAAGTCAGCAGGGCACACAAGCTTTTCCTTTCATTGTCGGTTCTGTGCCAAGGCCTGGTTCTCAATCAATTTGGTTTTCTGTCCAATGTATCCAACATTTGGAGTGGGGGGAGGGGGGGTATTTTATTTATTTATCTATTTATTTGTTTATTTATTTATTTATATCGAGGATAATGGAATAAATACTGATGTGCTTTTGTTTACATCCAGTCCCCACGTATATGCAGTTTTGTAATTCTTGTCATCTGTTCCCACCAGCACACAATGGCCTACTCTTACAAAAAGCAGAACAGGATTAAACGTGTGCGCAAGATGTTCTGCGTGCGTTCGCACACGGGGCCTCGGTTTATAGTCTCATCCGAAGGACTTTTGGGGGGAGTGGAGTCAGCACTGATGTTAACCCCAGAGGAAAACTACCCTCGAATGGGAATCGAACCTGGGTCGTCAAAATTGCACATAGCACATTGTTTTTGTTATTGTTGTTGTTGTTATCTTTCTCCTTGACGGGTCCCTGTTACATTGCTTTTTTTTGCGATGCTATTTGATTTTTTTTCTACAGAATTCATTATGCCAGGGACAACTCTCTTGTTGCTGTGTTGTTCTTTTACGTGCGCTAAATGTGTATTTTACTCAGGACCTCAGTTTATCGTCTCATCCGAAAGACTAGCACCCAGACCACTCTCACGGTATCGT
>CM060323.1:46751295-46753795 GCA_030674155.1 Stramonita haemastoma
GGAACATGGCTTTGGGATTGTGTGGATGTCTCAGGAAGTAGGAAATGAGCGACAGTTTCTTTCGGAATTTAAAGACAGGCTTATTTGCTCTTTTAAACAAAACTGGCACTCAGATATGGAAAGTAAAAGTAAATATAGCTGGTTCTTTTCCTTTAAATCTGTGTTTCAGACAGAAAAATATATAAAAGTAATAACTGATAAATGGCATAGGCTTAATTATGCTCGTTTCAGATTAAGAACATTGGGTTTCAATGCTAATAAAAGATGGTTTCAAACTGAGACATCCATACAGTTACCATGTCCATTATGTGGCCATAATATTGATGATGAAATTCATTTTTTGTTTCAATGTAAGGCATATGAAACTCTACGTAATAAACATAATTTTCTAAGTCTACAATCAACAGAAGTTCAAGATATTGTTTCTATTTTGTCATCTGAAAATGAACATGTAATTAAAGCTGTAGCTAAGTTTACTGCAGAGGCACAGAAATTAAGACAAAGCCACGTCAGCAAAAATTGATTTAATATGCAATGGTATAGCCACTTTAAAGAGTAATGTATTTTCAAGTAAGGCAACTTCAGAAAGGTTGATATCATGTGTGATTTGAATGGATGGTCGAATCGAAAATTGTTTTTGCATTTTAGTTGGTTTTTCCTTTCTTTTCTTTGTATTTACCCAGTGATTGGTAACTGTATATACGCCTATGTTAATGTTAGTTGATTACAAATGAATGGATTTTGTTTTTGTTTTTTGGGGAAACTTAATTGTACTGATCATATATTTCACATTTTGTTTACCGTTTCACAAAAAAAGTATTTGTGTTACCTCCCTTGTCAAAAGGCCCAGTTGGGCAATGACAATAAACTGTTAAAGCGTTAAAGCGTTAAAGCGTTAAAGCGTTCTCTCTCTCTCTCTCTCTCTCTCTCTTTTCTCCCTTCCTTTTCATCTTCCACTTTTACATATACTATCCTAAAGTTATCATTAGATAAAAATGTTTTGATTCTTATGTTGAATTTGAATTTGTATTATTGTCGTCTGAATAAGGAGAGAGTTTTTTTCTGTTTTCTTCTTCTTCTTTTTTTAGCCTTCTTTGTTTGGTTTATTTCCTCACATATATATTAGGCCTACATCTATATCTTTTTGAACTTTTAACATTTATTTTCTTGAATACGATTTTAAAAAATGTTATGTTTGGGGTATTATTTGCGGGGCGTAACATTTTCATGTTGTTGATTTTTTTTTTTATAATAAATGTTTGTTTGTTGTTGTTAGATTTTTTCGTTAGTTTTTTTTCTTCATAATATTGTTTCAAAGTTGAAAGCTTTGTGAAAATGTTTATCATTTTTTGTTTGGATTACTCTCTTCTCTGCTGTATCCTCTCTATTTTACTCTGTTTGATTTACTTAATCATAACCAGTGTATCTGTCTTGACAGTAATGTTCGGGTCAGTTGGGTGTTATGTGTTTGTTAAATGCATATATTATATCTTTTGATGAAATATTTATCAATGTATCCAGTTGGGGATTATGCGTTTGTTGGATGTATACCTATCTCCTTTTTCAAAATCATAAGTTGAACTTTTGTTGTTGGTGATGGTAGTTTTTTTATGGGGGAGGGGGTTGCTATTACTTTTTTTTTTTAGTTTAGTTTATTTTGGTTTCGGGTTTTTTTTCTTTCGTTTGTTTGTTTGATTCTTTTTTGTTGCTGTTAGTTTTTTGTTGTTTTGATATTCCGTGAATACTTACTCTGTAACCCTTGAAAAATAAAGAATCTATTTATCTATCTATCTATCTATCTATCTATCTATCTATCTATCTATCTATCTATCTATCTATCTATCTATCTATCTGTCTGTCTGTCTGTCTATCTATCTCTCTCTCTGTCTCTCTCTCTATCTCTCTGTCTATCTATCTATCTATCTATCTATCTATCTATCTATCTATCTATCTATCTATCTATCTATCTACCTACCTACCTATCTGTTTGTCTATCTATCTATCCGTCTATCTGTCTATCTATCTATCTATCTACCTATCTCTCTATCTCTCTGTCTATCGATCGATCGATCTATCTATCTATCTATCTATCTATCTATCTATCTATCTATCTATCTATCTATCTATCTATCTATCTATTGATCGATCTATCTATCGATCGATCGATCTATCTATCTATCTATCTATCTATCTATCTGTCTGTCTGTCTGTCTGTCTGTCTGTCTGTCTGTCTGTCTTTCTGTCTATCTATCGATCTGTCTATCTAGCTATCGATTTAGCGATTCCCATGACACTAGGACAATCAGTTTTCCTCTGTAAGCTGTCGAGCTAGGCTCTGTAACAGGCTAGCTTATTACGTAAACTAATGAGTAGTTCAGCCGAAAATACACACGTTTCCAGGAGCTGTGATAAGCGAGGAAATAGCGTCAAGTTCGTAAGAATCAGCGAAAACTGGATTGATTTCAAGTATATCCTGGAAAAATATTGTTTTCGTAAAAGT
>CM060323.1:46758795-46763795 GCA_030674155.1 Stramonita haemastoma
GATGATGACGATAACGACGATGATGATGACGATTCTTTCAAAGTGTTTGGATGTTTAACGTATTACAGTTTTCTTTTGTTGTTCTTTTTCTCTGTTGTTGTTGTTGCAAATTTCATGAAGCATCGGAAAGCTATCTCTTTCTAGGTTGCAATACATACATATTTGTCCAGATGTTTACACTAACAACAACGAATACTACACACCATTGCCCACCCGATTAGCATGTGTTCTTGTGTTTTTAAAAGCAAAAGGATTTTGCATATATATAAAAGCAGATAGATTTGGTTGTCATGTAACATTTCTTTCTTTCATTTATGTTTTCGGGTATATCTACAATCTAGCTTCTTCTGCACATTTAAAATTTTGTGAAAGGGCTGGACAGTACAGTTGCTATGTGAGAGTAAGTTAAGGTTGAACTGGATCTGTTTATAATTATTTCCTGCAGTGTGAATAATTCTGAGTGGGGAAATTGCATATGAGGAGTTTATCACAGTATGAATTGAACAAGTCCCAGCATCGATTCTATCTGTCTGTCTGTCTGTCTGTCTGTCTGTCTGTCTGTCTCTGTCTCTCTCTGTCTCTCTCTGTCTCTCTCTGTCTCTCTCTCTGTCTCTCTCTCTTCTCTCTCTCTCTCTCTCTCTCTCTCTCTCTCTCTCTCTCTCTCTCTCTCTCTCTCTCTCTCTCCTCTCTCTCTCTCTCTCTCTCTCTCTCTCTCTCTCTATCTATCTATCTATCTTATCTATCTATCTATCTATCTATCTATCTTATAGAATTCTCTCTCTATGTCTGCGTATAAAATGTGTGAATGTGTGTGCATGTGCGCGTGTGTGTGCCAAGTCAAGTCAAACTTTTATTTCCAGACAGTACATTGAATAAGCAGTGCAATTGCTTTTTTCATCAAGTCATCCATCTAAGAAAAAAATCATATATATGCATATTCGAAAAAGGAAAAACCTGAAGAAGATAGGTCTATGTGATACAAATGAAAAAGTTTTTTTTAATTGAAAATACACACACCAAAAGAAGAAACCACACACCACACACACACACACACACACACACACACACACCCCACACACACACACACACACACACACACACACAACACACACAGAGAGAACATCTTGCGCACACGTTAAATCCTGTTCCGCTTTTCGTAAGAGTAGGCCATCGTGTGCCGGTGGGAACAGATGACAATATTTACAAAACTGCATACACACGGGGACCGGATGAAAAAAGCACATGATTGCTTATTCTATTATCCTCGATATAAAAGAATAAATAAAAATAATAAATAACACACACACACACACACACACACACACACACACACACACACACACACACACACACACACACACACACACACACACACACACACACACACACGAGAGCATACGTATGTAAGTTTGTTTCCTTCTGTCTCTCTATTCTTTCTTTCTCTGAATCGGTCTGTAACGAAAATAAGTGTTGCCCCCCTGAAATGAAAGTGTGTGGGAAGTTAATCGTGTTCTTGAAACCGTAAAGCGTGGGTCTGTCTGTATCTATAGGCATGTGGGTTTCTCCCTGGGGGAAAAAAAAAACCCAGTTGCTATAGGGCCTAGTCATAATCAACACTTCATGATGTAACACTTTTTAGTCTTCCGTGGGCTAGCCCGATTTGAACCCAGATGTCATCGCCTCGTGATTAGTGAACATGGGGAAGGAGGAGCAGGGAGGTGAGGAGGTAAGGGGGTGAGGTGGGGGGGACGGGGGGGGGGGGGGGGGGGAGGGGGGAGGGAGGAATGGAAAGAGTAGGGGGGGAGGAGACGGGTTGGAGAGAGGAGAGAGAGAGAGAGAGAGAGGAGAGAGAGAGAGAGAGAGAGAGAGAGAGAGAGAGAGAGAGAGAGAGAGAGAGAGAGAATTATTATGGCAAATCGCTTTCCTAGAAAAGAATAACCCAAACCTCACATCGAAATCTGCCATGTTTATAAGTTATAACCGAGAAGTTTAGGTGCGTGTTTTGTTTTGTTTTAATTTTTCCTTCCGCTTGAGCTTCAAAGTTCACAAAGGGTCAGACTTTTGCCTAAGCGACAGTTTTTGTCTACCATTAAGGTAGCAACGTTCCAGCTTCGGAACAAACACACACACCATATATAATATATATATATAATATTATTATATATATATATATATATAATATATATATATATATATATATATATATATATATATATATATATATATATATATATATATATATTACTGCCGGTTATTTATAGTGTGACAGGGTGAAGATTTCATGTATATTGTACCCCTGACCTGCGTGGCTGCAGACCTTTGCAGGCCGCACATGTGCACACTGGCACACTCGCCGCACTGGCCACTAGCCCTCAGGTCAAATGATGAAGGCTAGACCTACCAGGCCTGAGCATAAACGAAACCCCGACTCCTCCTCAATGCATTACATCCTAAGGTGGATCGGTGATCTAGTTGGTAACGCGCCTGCCTAGAAATAGCGAAAAGTCCGGGTCGGAGTGTGCGGTGGTTTGATAGACCCCGTTTGGGCCCCAAACTTTTTACCCCATCCATTAGACATGAGTGGTGGTCTGGGCGCTAGTCTTTACGATGAGACGATAAACCGAGGTCCCGTGTGTTACACATCATTCTTTAGCGCGCGCAAAAGAACCCACAGGAACAAGGGCGCTGTCCCTGGCAAAATTCTGTAGAAAAAAGCCACTCTGATAGGGAAAACATATACAGTTGCAGACAGGAAAAGAAAAAATAATAATGGGTGGCGCTGCACTTGTGGTGAGGCGCTCTCCCAGGGGAGAGCAGCCCGAATTTTACGTAGAGGAATCTGCTGTGACATAAAGTGGTAATAAAAAAATAATAAATAAATAAAATAAGTACAGCGATAAAAACCACAGACCTTAGGGTAGCTAGAGGAGTAGCAGATGAAGCACACAGTCTTTTTCTTTCTTTTCTTTTCTTTTTTTTATATCGAGGATAATGGAATAAGCACTCACGTGCTTTTTTACATCCAGCCCCCCGTGTGTATGCAGTTTTGTAAAACTTGTCATCTGTTCCCAACGGCACACAATGGCCTACTCATACAAAAAGCGGAACAGGATTTAACGTATCCAGATGTTCTGCGTGCGTTTAGCAAGGATCTCAGTTATGTCTCATGCGAGACTTTTGGTGAGAGTGGAGTCGGCACTGATGTTAACTCCAGGGGGAAATCCCATCGAACGGGTAAATCATGGAAAAGTTGGGAAAATGCATAGAGGATTGCATACGTTCTTACGCGATGACCTCGCGCCTGTCATAATGATAATGATAATAACAAGGAATATTTACATAGCGTTTCCTTCCTCTTTGGAGAGCTAGCACAAAGCGCTTACATAACAAATGTGAAAAATATTTTAAAAAGGTACCCACAGCCATACAGACATTTCTGATTATACAAATGTTCTTGGCAAACGTTTTGTATCCATTCCTGGCTTTTTCTAAAGACACAGGAATCTGTGTCACTCATCTATTCCCCCTCCTTCCTTCTCCTTACTTAACTCAATGTACCATCTGGAAATAAAATTTTGATTTTTTTTATATAAACGCACACATACACACATATACACACATATACAATCACTCACTACACACACACACACCACGCACCACCACGCACGCACGACGCACGCACGCACCACACACACACACACACACACACACACACACACACACACAACACAACACACACACACACAAGTTTGAAAAATTTGAAGAGACCAATCTTCAGACTGCCTTTGGAAGAGAAAAAAGGAAGAAGAATGATGGAGATTCTGAGGGAAAAGAGTTCCAGACAGATGGGGCTGAATATGAATGAGAAAGTATGCAGATTAAAATCCAGTGTTTTAATGTCCGAGGTATTATAAGGGACAGGAATCAGAGCTCCATCGATGTTGTCGTGCAGGAACATAAGGGTTGAATCATCTCCGTGCTGTACTGTGGGGATACACCTATGATAGAGTTAAAGCGAAGAGTTGCGATTTTCTCCTCAATACGTGCAGAAATAGGCAGCCAGTGAAGTGAGCTGAGAGAGAAGTGGGGCTGACATGATGTGTCTTTATGACTCAGTAAATTAATCTTGGGGGACGAGATAGCTCAGTGGTCAGAGGCGTTCGCTTTCCCCCAGCCAATGTTAAGCAGCTGTCGAGCGTGGTTACCAACTGGATGGGTGACCGTTTGCGTGCCTTGGCTTCAGTACAGTTCCTCCCAGTTCACCCAGCTGTAAATGGGTACCTGCCCTCTTTAGGGTCAGGGAAGGTAAAGCAGCGAGGGAGAAGAGGCACGTGGCATGCAGACCAGTGCAGAGAAGACCCAGTTGATGACAAATTGTGCCAGTGTCACTGACATTACCATAGACAAGAAGAAAATTGAGACCATCGCTAACTTAAATATCTGAAGCTATAGTATGGGGTGAAGGATCAAAACCCAACAGTATTCTCCTGGATAGCCCAGACCTCAGGTACAATGACTAAACTTAAAGACATCTGCAATGACAAGAACGTTGCCTGCCATCCCTTCCAAGATCAGACAGATGGTTACCTGTCATGTCTATGCTGTTGTACGCATATGAAACGTGGACCATAACAGCAGACATTGAAAGGAGAATAGCCTACAGGCAATGGAGATTAGATGCTTTTGCAAACTTCTTGGTATCTCGTACAGAGATCACATAATCAACGAGGAAGTGAAAACTTTGAAAACACTGTCAGGCCATATAAAGAGCTCCTGACTCAGTGAAAAAAACGCAAACTGAAGTGGTAGGGGACATCACACGAAATCTGGACTGGCTAAAAATGCCCTACAGGGAACAAGACAGGAGGGAGACGAAGACAGACAGAGAAAACGATGGGAAGACAATATCAGAGTAGATCGCTGCAGGCATAAAAAACAACAACAACAAAACAAAACCAAAACCAAAACTCAAAACATGAGTGCAGCCTGTTATCCACACA
>CM060323.1:46771295-46773795 GCA_030674155.1 Stramonita haemastoma
AATCGCACCTGGGTCGTCAAATAATTGCGAGCGCAATGTTCTGACCACTAGGCTATCCCGCTCCCCCCCACCCCCCACCCCCCTCCGCCCTTTACAGCCCAGTTGGAAAGATGTGACAATAGAAGGGCCGCTTTGACTCCTGTTTTACCCCGACATTTGCACAGTTACAGAGCCCAGGGCACCAAGAGAGGGCTCTACTGTATGCATACGCACCTTATGGGGACGGAATAGCTTTGTGGTCAGAACATTGCACTTACAATTTGACGACCCGGGTTCGATTCCCGTTCGAGGGGATTTTCCCCCTGGAGTTAACATCAGTGCTGACTCCACTCTCCTCAAAAGTCCTTGGATGATACTATAGAACATCTTGCGCACACGTTAAATCCTGTTCCGCTTTTCGTAAGAGTAGACCATTGTGTGCCAGTGGGAACAGATGACAAGAATTACAAAACTGCACACACAGGGATTGGGTGTAAAAAAAAAAAAAAAGTACACAAGTGCTTATTCCATTATCCTCGATATAAAAAAATAACAAAGAAAGAAAGAAAGAAAGAAAGACAGAAAGACAGAAAGAAAGAAGATAAAATAACATAAAATACTAGTATCTTCCATAGGTGTGGCGGTGTACTTGTGGCGACACCAGAGCCCCGCGACAGCCTGGCTTGAATATTGCAGGTTTGTCGGAAAAATAGCCTGTACAATGTACGCCATAATACCTAGTAATACGCATAATTATTTTCGGGGCTGTGGTGTCGCCACAAGTCCGGCGCCACGCGTATGGAAGATGCTGGTGAAGTGTGTATGCATAGGGTACAGCCCTCTCTTGGTTCCATGGGCTCTGTAACTGTGCAAAAGTCGAGGTAGCAAGAGGCTAAAATCGGCCATTTGTCACATCATGGCGAAATGCGCCTTATTCTTGGAGGGGAAAGGGGGGGGGGGTATGCGCGCACGCATTTAAGGTGGCACACATAGTATTAATGATAATAATACACAAAATGATGCACCACAGCAAAGTGCAGGGCCGCGGCCACATGCACACACGTAAAAAAAAAAACGCACACACAAATACCAGAACGCGCGTACCCCACCCCCACCCCACCCCAAGAATAAGGCGCATTTGGAGAAGATGATTGTCACAAAGGCGCCGGTTTCAGTCCCGTCCGACCCCGACTTTTGCACAGTAACAGAGCCCATGGCACCATGGGAGGACTCTACTGTGTGCATACACACTTTACTAGCATCTTCTGTATGGTGGTGCTGGTCTTGTGGCGATGGGGGGACGGATAGCCTAGTGGTCAGAACATGGCGCTCGCAATTTGACGACCCGGGTTCGATTCCTGTTCGAGGAGATTTTTCTCCTGGAGTTAACATCAGTGCTGACTCCACTCTCTCCCAAAGTCCTTCGGATGAGACTATAAACCGAGGCCCCATGTGTGAACGCACGCAGAACATCTTGCACACACGTTAAATCCTGTTCCGCTTTTCGTAAGTGTAGGCCATCGTGTGCCGGTGGGAAAAGATGACATTTACAAAACTGCATACACACGGGGACTGGATGTAAAAAAAACCCAAAAAAAACACGAGTACCTATCCCATAATCCTCGATATAAAAGAATAAAATAAATAAAAAGATATTTAAAAAAAAATAAAATAAATGCAATATGCATACGCAGGGCCAACGCTGTAGGAACAAACGTAATCTTCATTAATTTGATGATCATAATTTCACAATAGTTTATTCCCGTTAACTCTTTTGAGCTATAGAGAAACAAGAAGCCTGCATATATATATATATATATATATATATATATATATATATATATATATATATATATATATATATATATATATATATATATATATATATATATATATATATATGAAAGAGAGGTAATGCAGTAAAATTTACCGTGAGAACACTGGAAGAAGTTACACCCCTTGCCTTGCTATGTCCCTGCCACACATGGAATTTTTATAAGGCCCTAAACAAGATCAGTGTCAGGATTTATTACATAATGTAAACAACACCCCCCCCCCCCCCCCCCCTCTCATCTTTCCCTTTCATAGGGCGGCTTCTCCTTTCTATCCCCATCTGACGATTCTCTACCTGTTGTCAGCCATTTTATTGTTTTGTATTTATAATTACATTTGTGTCAGTTTCTTTTTCAATTCATGAGACTGGTGTTCTTGCCACTGTTGTTGCTCGGTTATGTAGTGATAAATATGTTTCACGCTCATTCTTTGGTTTGGGTTTTTTTTTGTTATAAGCTAAAATTTTATGTGGTTTGTTTGATTGGCTTAGTTTTTATTGTTTTATCAACACAATGTATACATTCCCTGATAAAGATGGGCACTGGATTTTGTTTTTAAAGCACACGAGTGCTTATTCATTATCCTTGAATAGAAAATATAAATAAAAACCAGCCGCCATGGCGCAGTGGTTAGCGCCGTGGATTCCGGACTGGAAGGTCGCGGGTTCGAATCCCATAAGTCATAGGGA
>CM060323.1:46776295-46820241 GCA_030674155.1 Stramonita haemastoma
AAAGGGGTTTCTAATTCACCTCTTATGGGAGAAAAATCAACTAGAAACCAGCTTCAAATATACATTTCACAATAATGCACATAAAATTAATTTTGATGAGAAGTAATAAAATAGGGGGAGGGGGCAGCAAACAAAGTGGAAGGTATCAACTGCATAATTCAAACAAGTCTACCAGATACCATGCACAACTACTAAGCATTTCACTCAAGAAGAAGAGTTTAAAAAAAAAAAAAAACAATAAATAAATTAAAAAAATAGATTTTTAAAAAAAGAAAAAAGAGAAGAGTTAACACCTGGTTAAGCCACAACCTTCACATTGTTATAAGATATGACATGGTACAGGCAACAAGCTACACACATACACCATCCTTTATCTGAAGGTGAACATGGGCAATGCTTAGAATTGTTACAACTAAACCAATTACACAACTGCTCAGATAAAGTTAAAAAAAAAAATCAAACCTCCCAAACAAATATTAAAACATCAATACCAAAAACACCATTACTAAAAAAAAAAACCCATTCACATGCAAAAGCATTGTGCAACTCATTCAACAAAGGGCAACGTTATGCCAGAAAAAAAATCATGCGAGTTTTACTGGTTCGCATTTAGAGTTACCATGCTTGCTGTTTGTGCAGGAAAATATGTGAAAAGCAACCTCATGGAGGAAGCAAAACCACACAACAAACTCGTGTCCCTTACACCTGGGGAACAGATAAGCCCAATACAGACAAATGCTACAGGAGCGAAATCATGAAGAAATTACAACTATAAATGTCGGGCTATGTTGGAATGTTTTGTAAGTAAAGATGGTTACACTGCCATTGACAATGCCCACATTCTACCAGATACAATGAAAAGGAAAAAGTTATCAGCAATAAATTACTTCAATTTGTGCTCAATACTTATTGAGTAGTCAAAAAAGCAAGAATGAAAGGAACCTCAGCTTTTGATAATCAACTCCAAGAAAGCTCAAGTAAATGTTTTTATACAAAATGTCAAAATATGTGATGGAAAAGGAGATAACTAGAACAAGCATGGACTTAAAATACAAGACTGACTATGCACCAGCATTCCTTGCTGAAATGCATTTTCTTACATTTTAACTAAGTGATTTAAAACACACAAAAACCCAAACACCCGTACAGCTAAGCATTTCATACAATTGCTTGTTTACAGTTTGTGACAAACAAAACAAACAAACAACAACAAAAAAAACCCACACAAATGCTAAACCAATTTTTAGTTATACACAACACTGGTTTCATGAAAAAGCTCAGGAGCTAACTAGCAAGAAGAAAGGCTGAACAAAAAAAACACACACACAAAAAAAAAACCTGAAGCACATTGCACAATCACAGTGATCTGCTACAATATCAGTTTACATTTGGCACACTGGAATATACATGTTTAAAGTTAAGTTAGTTTGGGGGTTTTTTTGCAGCAAAGCACACATGGACATGAGAGATACTGCAAAAAGGTTGAACAAATCCAAGAAACCAGACATTAAATCACTCAGCAATTTGTACTGACTGATGTGAAATCTTTCATTTCAGTCTTGCTAAAACAACCAGTTTTTTTGCGGGGCCTACAACCTTTTTACCATTTTATTTTTTTGTTTTGTTTTTTGTTTTTATCTATTTTCAGTTTGTCTCCATTTAAAAAAAAAAAAACATTGGACCTCCACCCTCTTCTTGCACATTTTTTTTTTCAGATTTAAGGTGGGACATGGGGGTCGAAACTGATGAAATTTTGTTTACAAGCCCATGTTAAAAGTTATGCCATATATTGAAAGGGCATCACTTGTAAAGCCTAAAAATCACCAAAACTGAATGTTTCAAACTCCTAAAACTTTTTATCCATAACAAGTTGAAGTAACCCGTTTCTACAGACATCTTTTACAACCTAAATCCTTTAAATTCACACAGGGAGAGCTTCATAAATGTATCCAGCAATTTTTTATTCTAAAAAAAACCCCATGATTTGGGGCACCTTTGGACCCGTGTCTACAGTTAATTGAATAAAACCCAATAGGCTGTGATTAGTACATTTGTACCGATATTGGAAATAAAAAAACTACTGGGGAAGATGCGGACGAATTGTCAATATGTTGGGAGTACTATGACCTGGGTAATGGATATGTCCTTGGCCTACAGTAAAGGCAAGGAAATCAGGGAATAGGACACATCAATACCAAATATCTGCAATCCTATAAATTTACACCTAAAATTAAACCAAACATTCATCATAGCATATTTTGTAGAATAAAAAGGAAATGTGTTCCCATAACCTATTCGGTTGTTGGGGAGGGAGGTATCAGAGACCTCTGCTTCTCTGGGGGCCAACATACTGAGGGGTGGTGCCCATCTCCTCTCTCTTAATGCTTTGCCTTCCTTGACACTAAAGAGGACAGGTATCCATTTACAGCTGGGTGAACTGGGGGACTGTACCAAAGCTTAGGCTTGCTAACAGCCACTAATCCACTTTGTTACCAGACTAAATGTTGCTTAACTTTAGCTTGGGGAAAGCGAGTGCTCTGACTACTGAGCAATACCTTTTATAATGCAAGGTTCAAGATTTCGCCAATTTGTTTTAAAAATCAAAATACCGCAATTTTCTAAAAAATGGCATTCCAATACTTCTTTTATTCCAGCATTCCAAAACAATGGAGAATTTTTAAAGTCGGTGTTGGTTAAAGCAAAAAAAAAGCCAGCATCTCTAAGGTTTCTTTAAACCACATACAAATACAGAATTTTAACTTCATGTTATTTTTTGGTAAATGCTATTCTCCACTCACCACCACCCAAAATATCAAGCCACACACACAAGGGTGTGTGTAAGTTTTGGGCTGTGTGCACAGTGTAGCATACACTGGTGATGATAAATACCTGAAGTATACCATTCTCACCATCTCCCAGCACCTTCCCCCTATAATTATTCATTAATGCAATATAAAACCAGCACCTACTACTTCTGTTTTTAGATAATCTTTTCTAAAGTACATCCCCTTCAACTGATTATTCCATCATGCATTCTAAAACCAGCAACTCCTACTTCTGTTTTTAGATAATCTTTTCTAAAATATGTCCCCTTTCAACTGATTATTTCATCTTTTATTCTAAACCCA
Source organism: Stramonita haemastoma (assembly GCA_030674155.1). NCBI lineage: Eukaryota > Metazoa > Mollusca > Gastropoda > Neogastropoda > Muricidae > Stramonita > Stramonita haemastoma. The sequence goes on from CM060323.1 coordinate 46,779,424, forward strand.
CCTCCCTCTGCTTCTGTTTTTAGGTAAACTTTTTTTCTAAAAGGCTCCCCACATCCACCCACCTCTGAAGATAATCATAAGTTTGCCTGTCCCCTATCCCCATCCTCAGTCTTTACACCTCTTTCCCCATCACTATTTACCTTAACATTCCAACATCCAATCCCCTCCTCTCATCCTTTTTGAAAAATTCTCGCGCCCCTCCTCCTACCAACCCCATTGAAAATTTTTTTAGCCATTGTGTCAGCATATACAATTATCCACCTGCCTTTTGTGTCCACATGTAGGGCCTGGGTTAGTTTTGAGGTTATTGAGTTAGTGTTAAAAGTTAATAGCGGGCAAGGATTGTCTGTCAGCTGGTCGGTCTGAATGTTAGAGCACATGTGGACACAATAGCATGTCGACAATTGGTACGTAGCTATAGGCACAATGTTACGCACACATACTAAAACCCAGATCCCATTTCAGATGAGTAGGCCATCATAGGCCAGTGGAAACGGATGATAAAAAAATGTAAAAAACCTAAATAAATCCCAAACACAAGTGCTTATTCCACTAACCTCAAAACCAGAGTTTAGAAAATAAAGAAATAAATGGAATATATAGCTCTCATCATCATGAAGTTTTAAATCAGAATCACCAGTTCTATCAAAAGCCAAAGCTACACATTGGACATCGGTGTCCACAAATTTCCAGTTTAGCTATCAAAGTATTTCAGGCCTCAGGCATTTTTGAATCCATTAAAAAAAGAGCTCCCCAAAAAAACATGTAAGAAAAAAGTCTACCAGCCAGCCCTCTTTTTGTGTCCCCACTGCTCTACACATTTATCTGAACCCCTACTAAACACCCTTTTCCCTTTCCTTGCCTCTCCTTCCAACCTGATGTCTCCTTCCCACAACTACCCCCTTCACTCTCTCACACCCACCCATCCATCCACCCCCCCACCAACCCCCCCCCCCCCCCACCCCCCACACACACAACCTCACTACAAACAATACCAAAGAAAAGCCTACAACGACCATAAAATCTGACTGATGTACTCGATACCACACAGAAACCGTAACACCTGGCAAATCAATCACAGATTTGCTCACACTACTGTACAGTTTGTTGCTGAATCTACGAACAAAAAAATTTCTGAGCTACCCTGATACGTCAGTGGTGGCAAGAGCACAGATTTCCTAACAGCAATGAAATCATCTTAATGACAAAGAATTTTTTTTTTTTAATAATATAAAAAAGATTTTTAAAGGGTTTTTGAGTGCATCCATCTACTCCAGCCAAAATCTATGCCTGTATGATTGCCTACTTTCGAATTCCTTTTTTTTTTTTTTTGAAGGTATCTGAAACTTCACTTCCCAACTACCATTTTAGTTATGGAACACCTTTACCTATTTTCCAACAACCGGAAAAAAAAAATCTCATTAAAAAAAACATTCAAAGCATTGTTACTTATGCAAGCTTCAAATATTTTCTTAATCATTTGAACCAATTTTTATCCAAAAGGCAACATCTTTTTCACCACAAAAGTATCTGTGAACAGTATCAGTTTAAAAAAATGTAGCTAAATATGTAGGATATATGCTCATAAAAAGCCAACAAATAAGTAAATCTAAACATATCTTATTCCAATCTATTACACTTCTGTTCCACTATGAAGAGCTGAGACTGATTTTAGGATTTTTGTATCACAGTATAAATCTTTTCTAGAATTTTTTTTTTTTTTTTTTTTTTTACAAACTATCTGTAACACTAAGTTTTTTTTGTTTGTCAGGATGTTACATTTTTTAACAAACAAGATGCATTCAAAATAGTCAAAATATAAATGCAATGTTTTTGTGATAAACTTGCACAGAGGATATTACCTTATTCATTGAAATTAAATCTTTTTTACAATGTGAAAAATTCGGTCTTTACCAAAATAAATCTGCAAGACTGTTTCTACGTAACGACATAGAATTCACCTGTTCAAAATTCATACCAATCTTCTGTGGTCATACATTTCTTGTAAGTTAACTTGAAAGAATAAAATGCATGAAAACTCTTTTGCTGTCTCTGATTGCAGTTCTCAAATCCATAAGACCTTTTAAAAACTGTTGGTCTTTGTACAATGTTATAAAATAGTAAAATTGTTTCAAAAATCTGTCTGCACAGCCCAGTGAAAGCAGACATGTTAAAATATGCAGCAGTTGGGAAGAGTTCTGCTATAGAAGAAATCTGACCTGACACACAATTTGTTTCAAGCTAGTCACCCCTAAAAGTTCCCAAAAAGTTGAAAAAAAAATCTAAAACTAACAGAGCTCAATCACTGACAGAGCATTATGTAGGCCGAGTTCTAAATCTCAACATCCCATTTTTTATTTGCACATGACATACAGGAAACAACCAAACCAATTAATTAAACATGAATTTTCAATGGCAACTGTTACATAGTTTTCATAAAATATATGGTAACAAGTTTTCCAAAGTCTGATCTTTACATGAGTTTTCCCCAACTTATGATAAATAAAGTGTTGTTTCCTATCAATAAATCAATTGCATCCCGTCTTAATTTGCACAACAGCAAAGATTTTTTTCACTTCTTCGAGATTTACCAGAACTACACAAACCAAACACATCAAGTTGTAGTGCTTTGGGAACAAATTCAACATTTACACCACCTGAATTAACAAAGTCTTCTATCTGAGAAATCCTAGATTCAGAAATATTTCGATAGTTTTTTTTATTCAGATATTTGCTGAACTTATTCTGTATCACTCTAGCCTTATAAGCCGAGGTAAATTTGGAGCAGAAACCAATTACTTTTGAAAATAATGGCACACATTTCTGCTGGAATGTTGCAATACACATCACTAAAACGATTGATACCAGTCCAACATTATTGTGTAAAAAAAAAAAAAAGAAAAAAAAAAAGGAAGATTAAAAAAAAAAAAAAAGAACTTTACATAGCGGTAGATATCAGTAAAGGAGTATGCTGATGTAGAGTATGATGCATAAAGTTCAACATCAATATTTAGTGTTGAATCGACACCATGATCAGATTAAGCTTGAAAAAAAAAACCCTGCATGGCTATTAAAAAAAAAAAGCAACCAAAACAACCTAAGCCACAGTAAAAGAACAGACATTCAAGTGTGTTTTCCTTTTAACGTCTATCCACTAAAAAGTGATTTTAAATAAATAATTGGGAAGGAAAAATAAAATTAATATAAAAAAAAAATGTCGGTGTGTTTGGGTGGACAGGTGAATGGAGGATAATAGAAAAAAACAGGTCTATCTATCAGAAACCGCCTGAACTATACATACAAAAAAATAACAAATATAAGCAAGTAAACTTGAGTAAGATAAAGCTACAGTATCTGTGTGTGTGCGTGCATGCGCGCATGCAAGCACGCTTGTATGTATGTGTGTGTGTGTGTGTGTGTGTGTGTGTGTGTGTGTGTGTGTGTGTGTTGTGTGTGTGTGTGTGTGTGTGGTCTGTGTGTGTTCTGTGACTGTGTTGTGTGTGTGTGTGTATGTCTGTGTGTGTCTGTGTGTGTGTTTTTGTCTGTGACTCTGTGTGTGTGTGTGTCTGTGTGTGTGTGTGTGTGTGTGTGTGTTGTGTGTGTGTGTGTGTGTGTGTGTGTTCTTGTGTGTGTGTGTGTGTGTGTGTGTGTTTTAACAGGCAATAATTATCATTGGTAAAATAAAATGTTACTAGAACAAGAAAAAGGTTAAGTTCAATCTAAACTAAAACGGCCAACTTGACTTTGAAGCAAACATTCACAAATTCTAAACATTAATGAAAAATCACTGAAAACACTTTCTAATGCACAATCGGGAATATTGGGCAAATAGGTTTTTAAAACTTTACATTCAAAAATCAAATGAAAACTTGAAATGTTTTCACCACAACAGCACGTAACACCTGTCACAAATTTTGTTTCATATGCATTTAGCTTTAGTCTATAAAGTAGCGACATTACTTGTCCGAGCTTTGCCATACAATAATGTGGAAAATTCGAAATTATATTTTTTAAGTTATAAGTCTTTACAATATGATGTTTAGAAATGCTACGAAAATCTTTAACTAATAATTTCATTTCATACTAGACATTCAAGTATGAGACCACACATATTCCAAACTGCACTGAGGACTTTAACATGAATGACCCCAGCCTCCACTGATACGCCTCCAGCCTCCAAGCCCCTGAAAGCAGTTAACAGAGAAGCATGAGAAAGTGAAAAAGGAGGAAAAAGTGGCTGGGGTCTGGGGGATAGAAAGAAGCAGAGAGAGGAGGGACAAAAAGAGACATCAATGGTAGGGACAGAGGCAGACAGAGAGAGAGATAAAGAAACAGGGGGAGGCAGGACAAAGATAAACAGAGAGAGGGAGAGAGAGAGGGAGGGAGGGAGGGAGGGGGGGGGAGAGAGAGAGAGAGAGAGAGAGAGAGAGAGAGAGAGAGAGAGAGAGAGAGAGAGAGAGAGAGAGAGAGATTTTCTCAACAAATTTAGAAAGATCTAAAAAAAAAATTTATATATATATATTTTTTTTAATTCTACTTATATATATATATATAGAGAGAGAGAGAGAGAGAGAGAGAGAGAGAGAGAGAGAGAGAGAGAGAGAGAGAGAGAGAGAGAGAGAGAGAGAGAGAGAGAGAGAGAGAAAAGATGGATTACTACCAAATGACAGAAAATTGAACATTGTCAAATATCTGTCATTAATATTACTGGAAATCCAATAGTGTTATCTCAAGAATGACTCATTTGAATATGATTAACACCTAGAAACAAAAGTAAATTTATAACTGCCTTCTCATAATCAAAACTTTTTTTTTTTAGCTCAAGTATGAAGTCATTTTATTTTATTGCCTTTAAAAATGAAAATTTGTAATCATTCTCCCAACACACTGTCACAATTCCTCTTAATTGGTTTTAAAACGAGTTGTCCTTAAATGATTTTGAAATCTCTCCTTCTAACGCATCACTTACCAAAATTATCTCCACATTCATAATACTGATTATTTCTCGACCAACAACTTAATGTACTTCAACAGAACAGCCTAATCATTTTCAGACTGCATAAACGACATCTTTGAAAAGTTGAATATGAGAACAGCAATTTACTCACCTATATTATGTCAGAAGCACATACTGGCACCCCCCCCCCCCCCTCCGCATGCAGGCAGTTGCAGCAGCAGTGGTAGCAACAAATGTCAAGAGATTCTTCAACACAGCACTGAGGCCTGTTCCAAACGAAATGCAGGTCCTGGGAAGATCTCCACTAGAGCCCGGTCCTTTTCTCCGGATGAACATGGAACAGTGCCTGGCAATAGTCGACTTGGTGGCACTCTCCCGGTTCACAAGGTACCTGGTAAAACAGATGTACATCACAAAGTGAATGGTAGGGAAAAAGCAAAAAAGGACAGAAAAAAAGTTACCACAATAAACAGAAATAAAGACTAGACAGACAGGAGAGAGGTCATCAAGAAAAGAACACACAAATAAGATGTGGGGTAAGAGAGAGAGAGAGAGAGAGAGAGAGAGAGAGAGAGAGAGAGAGAGAGAGACAGAGAGAGAGAGAGAGAGAGAGAGAGAGAGAGAGAGAGAGAGAGAGAGAGAGAGAGAGGTGAAAATAGCTAAGTCGGAAGTAACAAGTCTATGAAACAGAAAAAAAGCAATGATGGACAAAAATAATGGACAAGCGACTCACAAAGACAAAAAATCGACAGGACTTGAAAAATATCTGATCAGAAAAAAATACAGATGGACATGGAATTGTAAAATGCCTTGCCTCGCTTTAAGAAAGCGCAGGTCCTGATGGCTGCTCTCACTCTTGTCAGGTCACAGGCACGTGTGATCCACATGATTTTAACCACCCGGTTAGGACCCATGTATCAAAGTACAAGGAGGAGGAGGAATTTATCCCAAAGAAATGCCTAACAATGGAGTAACAGAGTCACAGCCCCTAAAGACTACTGTAAAAGATCTAAAAATGGAGTGACTGCATCACAGCCCCTAATGACCACTGAAATGATGTAAAAATAGAGTGAGAAGAGTCACAGCCCCTAATGACCACTGAAATGATGTAAAATATAGAGTGAGAAGAGTCACAGCCCCTAATGACCACTGAAATGATGTAAAAATAGAGTGAGAAGTCACAGCCCCTAATGACCACTGAAATGATGTAAAAATAGAGTGAGGAGAGTCACAGCCCCTAATGACCACTGAAATGATGTAAAAATAGAGTGAGGAGAGTCACAGCCCCTAATGACCACTGAAATGATGTAAAAAATAGAGTGAGGAGAGTCACAGCCCCTAATGACCACTGAAATGATGTAAAAATAGAGTGAGGAGAGTCACAGCCCCTAATGACCACTGAAATGATGTAAAAAATAGAGTGAGGAGAGTCACAGCCCCTAATGACCACTGAAATGATGTAAAAATAGAGTGAGAAGAGTCACAGCCCCTAATAACCACTGTATCAAAACCTTTGTAGACAGAGACACCAAGATCACTGGTACCAGGATTGCTCTCCTCTCAACTCCCCCTTCCCCCCTTTTTGGGGTTCTAGTTTTATTCTATTTTGGTTTAGCTAAAAATCATTTTATTCTGTTTTAGTTTAGTTTTATCTATTTTTTTGTTTTTATTTTGCTACCTTTTAGTTTTATTTCATTTCTAAATCTATTCTATGCTTACTTTTGGGGGGAAGGTAGGGGTTGTTTGCTCTTTTTAATTTTTTTTTTTTTTCAGTTTAAAATTCTATCAGTTTTATTTTTAACTCTTTTAGTGAGGAGCATTAATGCAACCACAAGCTTGGTGTCCAGTGATCATTAAAATGAAGACAACTGACCAGGCAGCCATGCAGAACAGACACAGACCCTCAGGAGCAGACTTTGGCTACAGCAGAAGGACATTTTTAAAAAGTGAAACCGATGTCTTTTGTAAGAATGGTAGACACTGCGCAGATTCTCTTTTGAACATGCCCGTGAACTTAATTTAGCGCAGTATATCTATAAAAATAAAAAATAAAAAATGAAGCACAACAGATCTCTGAAAACTATGAGGCACAACAGATCTCCGAAAATACATCTCCAAAAACTATGAAGCACAACAGATCTCCGAAAATACATCTCCAAAAACTATGAAGCACAACAGATCTCCGAAAATACGTCTCCAAAAACTATGAAGCACAACAGATCTCCGAAAATACGTCTCCAAAAACTATGAAGCACAACAGATCTCTGAAAATACGTCTCCAAAAACTATGAAGCACAGCATATCTCCGAAAACAATACACCTCCAAAAACAACGTATCTCTGAAAACTATGAAGCACAATGTATCTCAAAAAAGCATACAAGTTCCAAAGATTTTCCTTTATCCTCCATTCTTAATCCTTTGATAACAAGGGCCTAAGGAGTTAAGTTATTGTCATGTTTCACACGGTACAAAATTGATGGAAGTACCTGGCAAACAAAAACATAGATGGGTCATAAATATGACATTGATAAAAGGGAAAGTGTGCGTGCTCATATCTTTGTGGATGTTTATGCACATGTCACAGAGACAGAGAGAGAGAGACAGAGACAGAGAGAGAGAGAGAGGAGACAGACAGACAGAGACAGAAATAGAGTGAAAGAACAAAAAGCTTTCTGTTCTGATAAGCCCTTTATTCTAAATCATCATTGATTATCACTGCATCAATTACTTTAGCTTTCATAGCACCTTATGTCTACTTCCAATCATGAATCTGTACGTGTGTAATTGGGAGGGGGGGGGGGGGGCGACAATGCATGCATGCAAGCATGTCCAATTTTTCAGTCATGGCAGATTTCAGGCCACTCTTTCCAGAATAAGCGCATCACTGCAAGAGCAGCACCACCATTAAAAAACATGTATGTGCATGGGTGACCTTTTTGTCGACAGAATCTTCCCAGAGACAAATCTCTTGTCATTGGGGATTCTTTAGCATAAATGCTAAAGGTGCTTGGTGTTGCATGTAGAACTTCAGTTTATAATTGTCACATGCCAGACATGTGCATGATCCTCTGCACCACAAATCCACCTCGTATTAGTATTTGCATGTGCACTGAGTGATTGCATGAATTAATTTGTTATTACTGTGCTTTCTCTGGATGCAAGAATCCTGCTTAAGAAAACAAATAACATTTTCAACAAACTAAGAGCATGCTCCCTCCCCCCCCCCTCCCCCCAAAAAACAAAAAAAAAAGCAGAAGCCAGTATTTTTAATGATTTAAAATGACATTCCAGTATTTAAAATGCTGCAAAATGACATTCTATTTTACCGCTATAACTACAGACCTATGCAAACCCATATCGTTTCTGTATAACGTTCTATTTTGTTTATACAAATCAAACAAGTGTAATAATCAAAGCTTGAAGCTCGCACAGCTTTTTGTTTTCCAGCTCTGTGAACTTTTGTCATGTTTTCTATGATAGCCACAAGCCCATTAATTTTTGTAGATTCTCATATGAATTCAATCAAACCACTGCAGAATACAGTTATGATTCTTTTTGTTCAAAACTATCTGACGGCAGCAGGAGAACTAGTGAACTGAAAACCACAAAAGCCTTTGTTTCCATTATATTTTATATTATATACCACTTTATGCCACAGCAGATTTCTCTGCATGAACTTCAAGCTGTGCTCCCCGGGGAGGGTGTGTCGCCACAAGTGCAGCACCACCCATTATCAAACAACTAAGATCTATATACTGCTCTAATTTAAAACCTAAGACAATCTTTAGGACTTACAACAGGGCAATACTTACTCATCAGGGGCCAAAGTCTGTTCCATAGGATGCTGGCAGATGACAATGGCCTTTCAGATACTGAGGCAGGAGATGGTCAGCTGCATAAGTATTTTCTTGAACATTTGATCCGATTCACAGGGAGGAAAATTTAATTATTGCCAGTCCCACAAGGCATATTAGGCTGAGAATACTTTTTCAACCTATCATTACATCAGATTCATTTGAAATTTTAAAAAAATTAGATACTTTTTTTTTAAAAGCATCATATATAAATGCTACTGTGTCATACAAGTAATATCATAGGATGGTTTCCACATAAATTTCATCAAATTCCCTTTAAAAATGAAAAAAAAAAAACCTACAAAAAGGTGTTCATTAAAAAAAAAACATGAATTTTTTCCAGTCTGAAATTCAGTGAAAATAATGTCCAGTCAACTTTCTAAAGCATCAACCATTAAAAGAAAAAAAAACAAACAAACAAAGCCCAACACATTTTAAAAGAATAAAATAACTTTTTAAAAAATTCTAAAAGATATGTCACCAATTGAATATTTGTTCAAACGATCATTTGATCAGATTCATTCCTAAATACAAATATCTCATACAAAAATGTTTAAGTAATCATTTGATCAGATTCATTCCTATACTATACTATACAGAAATGTTTAATCATTATTTCAGTTAGTTATTTTCCACTTGACAACCGTACTAAAGGTGACAAATACCAATGTAATACCATTTTATAGATCTGCCTACTACCCAAATCCTTCCTTTTCACACACACACACACACACACACACACACACACACACACACACAAACACAACACACACACACACACACACAACACAAACACACACACACACACACACACACACACACACACACACACACACACCACACACACACACACACGTAAACAAACTGAAGAAGAACACACACACACACACACACACACACACACACACACACACACACACACACACACGTAAACAAACTGAAGAAGAACACACACACACAACACACACACACACACACACACACACACACACACACACACACACACACACACACCGCTTTTCGTACGAGTAGGCCATTGTGTGCCGGTGGGAACAGATGACAAGATTTACACAAGTGCATACACATGGGGACTGGATGAAAAAAAGCACACAAGTGCTTACTCAATTATCCTTGATATAAAAGAATGGAAAAAAAAAAATAAAAATAAAAATACACAACACACACACACACACACACACCACACACACACACACACACACACACACAGAGGAAATGTAAGGCTTATTCAAAGTACCATGTGGAAATACTAAACCGACCTCTTATTCTCACTGACCTTAACATGCTCCTCCCCTTTTGATAACAAAGTTCCTTTTTCTGTCATTCATCTCAACTGTCTCCAAGTACCTTCCCCCAATGGTTATTCAATAATGCACTAACACCCAATACCCCACTCCTGCCCCCTCCCCCCCAACCCCCCCCAAGAAAACTTTTTGTTAATAAATGCATCCCTTTAATTTTTAAATATTCAATTGTGTAATCTAAAACCAGCACCATCTACTTTTTGTTTTAAAATAAAATTCTCCCTACTGGCCCCACACTCCCCTGAACCTAATACCCTTGTCCCTATCCTCAGTTCATTGTACCTTTTCCCCCATTCTTATACACCACAACATACTAATAATGCCCCACTCCCCCTCAAAGCATTATTTTCCCCGAAATTTTTGTTTCCATCCTCAAAACCAACTCCGAAAGACAAAATGTTTAGCTTTTTTTTCCCTTTTTGTTCCTTATCTAGTCCTCCGAGGTTTAACAATGAGATTTTGCGTATGAACCCATTTTATCTTACCATGATGGAAGTCGCGTTCTAACCTTGGAGATATTTAACCAATATGTCAGCGAATATCATATCTACCTGCCTTATATGTCCACATAAGGGGCCAGCATTAAAGTTGAGGTTAGTGTTAGAAATTGGTGTTAAGAGTTAATAGCGGGTAAGGGTTGTCTGTCAGATAGTCAGTCTGAGTGTTAGAATGCATGTGGACACAATAGCATATAGATAAATGATATGTAGCAATAGACATAATGGTACACAGCTCCCAATAGTTTGGATCTTTAAATCAAAATCACCAGTCCTATGAACAGCTATGGCTGTGCACTGGACTTCTGTGTCGACATATTTTCCAGTTCTGATACCATCAAACTCATTTCAGACCCAAGAATTTTTTTTTAACAATTTGCATCTTTAAAAACAATCTTTAAAAGAAGAGCCCAAAATAAACCATGAGAGAAAAAATCTATCAGCCAGCCCTCTTTTTTTCTATCCCCACTGATATAAATGTGCTTCTGTACCCCTCCTAAACACCCCTTTTCCTTCTTTGCCTCTCCTTCCAACCTGATGTCTGCTACCCACAAATACCCCCTTCACACACACACACACACACACACACCACACACACACATGCATGCACACATGCGCACACACACACACACACATCACACACACACATGCGCGGGCATGCACACATGCATGCACACATGGTCACATGCACACATGGTCACACACACACACACACACACACAAACACACAAATACATATAGTCTCACTAAAAAAAAGTTATACAATTACAACACTAAATGTTTTTTAAAATTATGTCAGTGATGGCCAGAGCATACATTTACCTATTTTCTAATAACTGAATTGTTTTTCTTATCTAAAAAAATTAAAAAGCATTGAAAGTTATGCAACCATAAAAGGGCTGATTACCACAAAAGTATTTACTTATTTGATCCAACTCACTGAAAAAGATCAAATATTCAATGGCAATGGCATATTACACCATTTATCCTTAACAAACTAAAAAAAGAAAATTTGTTCCCTCATTCTTAACAGATATTATGAGGTTTTTTGTTTTTGTTTTTTTGTTTTTGTTTTTTTTAGATAGATATTATGAGTTACCTTTGGCTCAAGGACAAATACCCCATTTGATTTTGATCTCACCCTTTTTAAACACCACAATTACAGAATTACTGATTTTTTTTTTTTTTAAATGTTACAATTACTCTTCAATTCTTTAGTCCAACGCATTCAATTAACTTTGATAGATGAATCTGTCAATGTACACAATCTTCACACACCCAATAAAAATCATCTTGATTTTGTGACAAGCATTTTTGCAACTGTGGATGGTTTTTCTGTTTTTGTTTTTTGTTTTAATTATAAGGGATACAGTGGCAAACATGATGAGTATTCACTCTACCTCTGCTAATGTATTTCGAAACAGAAAATGGTATCTTATAAATAAACCATAGTATATCTAGAGAGACTAATGTGACGCACATCTATAGTACAGACACCTCTTAGAATATAAAAACCAGTAGAGCAGATCAGGAATATGTCCAAAATTTCAAATATCTAGCCTCTGTTAAAGCGAATAACTGCTCCTGACTACAAGACATCAAGGCTACAAATAGGTTCGTCCAAGTTAAAGATGATTCAGTTACAAACCATTTGCAATGACAGAGGCATACCCCGACATCTCAAAATATTTCAGGACAATTTGCAGCCAAAATGTGGTTCTAACCGGCGTCTTTTACGAGTCAAATGTTAAGACAAAGCAACAGATGAAAGCATTCCGGATGAACTCTTGGTGAAAAGACAAATTTTAGCTGAAATTGACAGGTGCTGACTGAAATATGCAGGTGATGCTAATAGAAACACAAACACTTCTGGTGATGACAGTTCTCCAAGGTAAGGCTGAGGACAGAAGGAAAAGAGGCAGAGCACCAACACTCTACATTGCAACATCACCGAGATCAGTGGTCTGGGAGGGCTACAGGAGAACACACAACTCAGCAGACACAGTGAAAGGTGGTAGATCCTGGCAGCATTGTGTGGAGCTCCTACCAACAACAGTAGTAATGAAGACAGGTGATGTACATCAGCTCTTGCACTTCGTTTTCATGGGTCTAGTTGAACATGAAAGTATGGGATTTTCTGACTTGCACATTGACCACAATCACATCTTTTGGTTCCACTCCCATGTTGTGATACCAGAGGTAGCAGTTTCATTTCATTTCATGTAGTTTATGGCCCCACCGACAGTGAAGACCACAACAGGGCTGTCACATTTAAGTTCAGCAACTCTGATAACATTCACCTTGAGCGAAATATCAGCACCATCCACTCCTTTGAAACAGCCAACACCATCAATCTGAAAAAAACAAAAAACATTAAATTACCAAGACAAAATGGAGGGTGGCTGAATGGTCAAGACATTCACCTGCCAACAAGGTAAACCGTGAGGTTCTGGGTTTGATTCCCAGCCTTGCCTTTTCTTCCAAGTTTGACACACACACAAAATTAAAATGAAAGTCCTTCAGATAAGACCATAAACCGATCTTGCACACGTAATAAACCTGTTTCAACTTTTGGAAGAGTAGGCCATGGTGTTTCAGTATGCATAGATGACAGGGAAAAAAAACTGGCATGGACACATGCATTGTATTTAAACACCATCTCTGTGGTCAGAATGTGACTACCAAAATGGTCGAGGGGGGGGGAGGGTAAAAAAAAAAAAAGTGGTCACATACACATACATTTCACCAATGGTGAACATCAGACCTCTATCAAAGGAACAGAAAAAGGACAAAACTACATTTATTTCATTTCAAAAGGTTAAAAAAAAAAAAAAAAAAATTTTAAAAGGCCCTGCTGAGGACACCAGCCATTCTGCTTTAATTCATCATCCTCAGATTTTAAAAAAGCCTTTAAAAAAATAATGAACACATCACTATACTAGTGTACAAAAACAATACATCACAGACATACAGCCAAACAACAATGTAGAACACCCATGTTCATAATATCACTTCTTGGTCACAAGAACAAAATAATACCGGCAACAGGTAAGTGAATGGAGGGGAAAAAAAGAAAAAAGTGCTTTAAAAAATGCAGGCGAATAGACTGTGAAGGCAGAAAAGAAGAAAGACAATAGAAAGATAAGGAAAAAGAAAAGAGTGATAGAAAAACATCAGAATGATCCACATGGCTTTACCACCCCATTGAAACACCCATGGAATAAATGATAGACAGGAGGGATAGGAAACTTTAAAAGATGTGAGGGTGTGACAGAATCAGATTCTTGAACAATGTGTCAATGCCCCCCCCCCCCCCCCCCCCCCCCAGTTTACATTCTACTCTACTGCAAAAGCTTTCCAAAAGCTTCATCAATGCTACAGTTCAGTCTTAGAGGGCCTGGAAACCAGCAACGGTCTTGATCAGTGAAGACCACAGTACTGGGACAACCGGATCTATCCCAGTTCCTAAAGGCTGTGGCACATGCTGGCTTGCTCTCCAGATCTCAAGCGCTACAGCTCTTGAGGGCCTTAAGGAGGAGTTTAATCTAGCCTTCATTCTCTATCCGGGATCCAGAGGGCTAGCAAAGCAATAAAAACCACATACCGTTTAGAGGTCTGGTACCCTTGAAGTGGTATTGATCTGGTGTCTTTAGTTGACAAGGCAGGAAGTCTTTTGTTGACATGGCAGGCAGTCCTTTGTCAACACGGCAGGCAGTCCTTTTGACATGGCAGTCAGTCCTTGGTTGATACGACAGGCAGTCTTTTGTTGACAAGGCAGGAAGTCTTTTGTTGACACGGCAGGCAGTCCTTTGTCGACACGGCAGGCAGTCCTTTGTCGACACGACAGGCAGTCCTTTGTTGACACGACAGGCAGTCCTTTGTTGACACGACAGGCAGTCCTTTGTTGACACGACAGGCAGTCCTTTGTTGACACGACAGGCAGTCCTTTGTTGACACGGCAGGCAGTCCTTTGTTGACACGGCAGGCAGTCCTTTGTTGACAAGGCAGGCAGTCCTTTGTTGACACGGCAGGCAGTCCTTTGTTGACACGGCAGGCAGTCCTTTGTTGACAAGGCAGGCAGTCCTTTGTTGACACGGCAGGCAGTCCTTTGTTGACACGGCAGGCAGTCCTTTGTTGACACGGCAGGCAGTCCTTTGTTGACACGGCAGGCAGTCCTTTGTTGACACGACAGGCAGTCCTTTGTTGACACGGCAGGCAGTCCTTTGTTGACACGGCAGGCAGTCCTTTGTTGACACGACAGGCAGTCCTTTATTGACACGACAGGCAGTCCTTTGTTGACACGACAGGCAGTCCTTTGTTGACACGACAGGCAGTCCTTTGTTGACACGACAGGCAGTCTTCTGATGACAAGGCAGACAGTCCTTTGTTGACAAGGCAGGCAGACTTTTGTTGATAAGGCAGGCAGACTTTTGTTGACAAGGCAGGCAGCCCTTTGCAGACACACAATGACTGCTGGGCATTTGATTATCATGATGACGACAACGACTGGTTCCTTGTATACAAAGGCGGTCGGAAAAGAGACGGTTTCAGTTTGCACAAGCCCTCAGGGGACTGAAGACCGATGGCTGAGGAGCATGAACAGCTTCATCCTGGGCAGATGAAGGAAGGAAGGAAGGAACTGGAACTCTTGTTGTTGGTTGCTCCTTCAGCCCCCATTTTCATTTCTTATGCTTCTCTTTCCACTTCTTACACCGAGCATTTATCTGAAAACAAAAGGACATGAAATAGTGTAACAAACATTATATAAGACACTCTCAAATTATGAGAGGAGAAGGGGGGTAGGGAGAGAAAGTGTGCAAGGGTGCGTTGGAGACAGAGACAGAGAGATGAGGGGAGAAAGAGCAAGAATGCTGTACAGCCACCACAAACTTTCAAGATCAAGTTTTAAGATCAAGAGTTCAGCTTGTGACCCTATTGGGGCATAAAGGAGTTCATGAAACAATAACAACATACTTTGACAAAAATATTTTAAATACTGAATTAATAAAATTTCATGCAACTTAATTTTGGTTTAAAAAATATATATATATATAAAAGAATTCTCAATTTCAACACCTTTTTATCAGAGGAGAACATATTACAGAATGTGAATATATGATCTTTGATACCTGTAGATATGTATGTGGTAGTATAATTAACACAAAAAAATCTGTGGACATTTCACTTCTGTATTTATAATTTTTACAGAGCACACAAAGATGGATTTCAAGTGCAATCAACCTACTTCAACTCACAATGAATGATTTTTACACCTGCATCTTCATAACAATATCATATGGGAACACATTTACATTATTTTTTCTTTCAAGTTTTGGGGTTAAACCTTTTGGCAATTGCAATTTCATTCATGACTATTGTTACACATCTAGGAAATAAAGTTAAAAACATCTTTTATAAAGATTCCAGATCTGCACTCAAGATGTTTCATTTTGTTCATCCAGCTTAATACTGCAGGCATTCCAGATTTTAAATGGCAATCTCCATTTCACTTTGATAGAATAAATCTAGCCTACAATGTCTTGAGGGACTTGTGTGACCTATTCAGCTTTGTGGGTAACAAACAACTTATCTTTTACCCATGAATTTCTTATAAACAAACCATATATATATACAGTCTAGTCACTGCAATACCATTAGTTACAATAAAACCACTGTCATGTGGGAGTAAATGAAATTTTTATTTACAATCAAAAAAAATCATAGTCTTTACTTCTCTTACTTCTTCAACTCCCTGGAAGTCATCAGGGCGCTGCCATGAATTTTGCAGGCAGCATGTCATGGGCAAGTTGAACATGGCAGCAGCCAGTCCCCACCAGCTTTGCAGGGTCACCTTTTTGGCCTCCTCGGGAAGCTCCTGTCAGACGATAAAAAAAATACATTAGGCAGGTTCCAATAGATTTGATCTCTAAACCATGACAGAACATAAATGACAATCAATACATCCACAAAATGATAAACCATAATGACTAATAAACTGCTATGAATAAAGATGTTATAAATTCAGTTTGCATATGATTTACAGCTTTTTCTCAGCCCCAATCTCACTTACTGAGCACACCACTCATTGTGACAGTGACACTGTGCATACATTCTGAAATAAAATAATTGGCATTCTATTAGGGCTTGTTTTTAAAAAATCACTCCAGTCTTTACTACAGCTCAAACATTCCATCAATTTTTCCATGGTGTTAACCTGTATAAGCTCACGTAACATCTTGCATGCATACTTTAAAAAAAGTTATGTTTTTGTTTTCAAAGTAGGCCAATTTGGGCTTGTGACATACAAGACAAACATGTTCAACCTGCCTCAGACACTGCCTTTTAAAGACTTCAGAATCAGTGTAGTGTCCCACCAACTCATTGAATTAAGTTAAATAGTTTGAACACACACCATTACTCCTTACAAGATACCAGAATTTAATGCTGAGTGCTACAATTTTTTTTCCCTGACCAACAAGAAAAGTTTTAATGTTGATACTTTTTTTTTTAAATAGTGTGTTGCACACCTTTGCATGTAACAAAAACTCTGTTGGAGAATGGGGAGGGGGGGGGGGCTAACTCATTTGTATAACATTGCATTGTATTTATAATGAGCTGCCAGCCTGGATGCACAGCTAACAAGATTTTAAAAAAAAAAAAAAAAAAAAAAGTTCCCTGGTTCTAAAGAGACGATAGTGCCCATTATTTGACAGGGTTTCACTGTTTGATACAGTTGCGTTTGCAAAGTCTTTACCTTCTGAATACTGATAAATTGAACCAGAAAGTCCATCCCTATCCATAATCACTGTGTCAAAAGGCCGACTATCTTTTTGGAATTTCAAGCTTGCTCAGGTACAAAGGCCGACTGTATTTTGGAATTTCAAAGATGGGTACTTTTCACTGTGACCGGTTGGTAAGCCTACATGCTGGAAAAGAGAAGTTAATTAACGACGTAGGCTTTTAAATAACACAAGAAAATTCTTACCAAATGCATAATGGTCTGTATCACAATCTGCGCCTAACACCTCGGGACAACATGATATTCATCTCCGGAAAGTGGAAAGCAAAGGTCTCCGATGTTTCTAAGCCGCCTCAGTTTTCGCAGCAACCCAGCCAAAGTTGATTTCGTGCTCATCGTTTTCGTGCACGTGGGCAGGATAACTCTGTGTTTGCGATACTATTTTGACCAATCAGCGGACAAGTGCTGACATTTGCTGCGGTCTGTGCAGACTAATTACAACACAGCTTTGAGCAATGAAAATCATATCTCTCAAATCAAATTCTTTTATTTCAAGGAAAAGGAATAGGTACTCGTGCTTTTTTTTTTCTTTTTCTTTTTACATGCAGTTCCCCTCCTTATCAAGGATAACATCATGATCGAAAAAACAATCCACGCAGACACACATAAAGAAAACAAAATAAAACAACAACAAAACAAGCAAGCCACAAAAAAAGTAACAACAACTTTTTAAAAAACCGAATAAATAAATATAAATATAGGAGCAGCACTAGCAGCAGCACCAGTAGAAGAAGAAGACGAAGTAGTAGTAGAAGTAGTAGTAGTAGTAGTAGTAGTAGTAGTAGTAGTAGTAGTAGTAGTAGTAGTAGTAGTAGTACAAGGACTGGCTGAGGCCTAAGTTTCACGTGTTATTGAATGTACCATCCCTAATTATTATCATTTCCTTTACAGGGATGTTCGCTATACCGATACCAGTCATTCTTTGACTTCTCTAACTCAAAGAATGATTGCATGAAGTTTCCATTGCTATCCAGAAGAATTTTGAATATGTATATATATTTAGTGCATGTTTTAGTGCTGTTGGTAGGGAGTTGCAAATGTTAGCAACTCTGATGCTAAAACGTTCATCAGTGATGCCTCAGCATAAAAAAAAGTCGCTGACATCCCCCCCCCCCCCCCCCCCCCCCCCCTTTTTTTTTAATTTTTTTTTTTACTCCTTTTTTTTTCAACTCTACTTTTTTGTATTCATCACATCTATAAAGTTAACCTTCTGCGATTATGTTTAATTAAGTGGTCTACTTTTTTTGTATTCATTATATCTCTATAGTTAACTTCTTTTTTCTTAACAGTTCAGCATCTTATTTCAACATTCACGACAAGGTAATCAGTTCAGCATATAGTTCAACATTCACAATGAAGTTAACATTCTATGATCATATTTGATTACGTGGTGGGGACAGTTATTGCTATATTGAAAATAGAAATGTGTTTAGACTCTAGCCCTGGGTGAAGCCAATCTTAGAACAGAGGGAGCACTGAAATTCGGGGGCAGAGATACATAGATATCTTGCTCAAGTCTTACGCGCGCGTGTGTGTTGTGTGTACGTGCGTGCGTGCGTGCGTGCGTGCGTGTGTGTGTGTGTGTGTGTGTGTGTGTGTGTGTGTGTGTGTGTGTGTGTGTGTGTATACATGCGCGCGCGTGTGTATGTGCGTGTGTGCATGCGCGCGTGTCGGTGTGTATGTTCACTTGAATTATTACACTACTTTCTGTGAAGGCAGATTTCCCTGCATTAAATTTAGGTTTTTCTTCATTAGGAGAATGTGTCGCCATAGGAGCAGCGCTATTTTATTTTTTTTATTTCTGTCTAGATGCATTCATTTTCCTCGGGGAATAACAATAATTTTTCTATAGAAATTTTGCTGGGACAACTCTCTTGTTATCATGCGTTCTTTTGCGTCGTCAAATACGTGTTGAACACGAAACATGGGTTTATTATTTTCATTTGAAAGACTACCACCCATACCACGACTCAAATTTAGAGGATGGGGAAAAAATTCATGCTCAAATCGGAAAATCAAAGTCGCATTTCTTGTTTTATGGGCAGTTGCGTTGCCTCTAGACCACTGTATTATGTGAGAATGAATATTTGTATTGTTTGTGGGCTTTTGTGGCTTTTAGTTTGAGTTGTTTTTTGTTTTCTTTTGTTTGTTGGGGTTTTTTTGTTTGGTTGTTGTTGTTTTGTGTGTGTGGTTTTGTTTTGTTTTTGGGGGGGGGAGTGTCCAAGCAAGCTCCTATTGTCCCCCCCCCCCCCCCCCCCCCTATTTCTTAAGTCTAGTATGCTGTGACACAAAAGCAATTTTGATCAGAATTTGCTTGCACTCAGAAGGTTAATGATATTCATTTGGAATCCATGATGATTTTATGGAGTGAGTCAACCCTTACCTGTTTGCTGGTTCTTATGATGCACATAGTTGTGCAGTATATCTGTGCTATGTAAGGGCAGTCCTCCTGCTGTCTTTTTGTTGTTGCTGTTGTTCCTCCGAGGTAGGCTATACCAACAATGAGGATTTGATTTGCGTATGCGACTGTTTTTGCCCACCATGAAGGCAGCCGCATTCCGACTTCGGGAATGTAATTGTAGGCTGGAATGTTCGTGTATCGGTAACCCACCGAAAACTGACATGAATTGCGGGATGTTTGACATGCATATTTGATTCTATGCATGCATGTGTATATATACAAAGAAAATCAAGGTATTGGTGGGTCTGCAGTTGAAATTGACCTGGGAGATCATAAAAATCAATTCACACCTTTAATTCACCAGACTTCGCCGAGATTCAAACCCATGACTTCATGGACTCATGCCATTGAAGTTGAGCAGTATTAACCACTCAGCTTTAGCGACCATGATGCTGTTTTTTGATCTTATTAGCCCCCCCCCCCCCCCCCCCTCCTACTCTCTCCGTCACTTCTCTTATTCCCTCACACAATCAGTATTCTCAACATAGAATAAAAAAGAATCAGTTTTCCCTTCCTTTACTGTCTCTGTGTATTTATGTTTTATGGTGTTCTCTCTCTCTCTCTCACACACATTCTGTCATTACATAAAATTAGTAGTAGCTGTTTCTTTTGACATTGAAGAGAAAGAATGTCATGCATGCTGTATCACTGATTTTATTGCTTTTCTTTGTATAGTGTCGAGTGCAGTAATCGTATAGGTAGGTGCCTGATGTGGTACAAGCACATTATACTGCGATGTCATCTTGGTTAATTTTATTTGTTCACCTTTCAGTGAAAGCTTATGTCATATACTGATTTTTTTTTTTGGGGGGGGGGGGGGGGTCTTGTTGCTTGTGAAATTCAGAGATTGCCATACAAGCCACATAGACACAACAAACAGAAACATAATTATGTGTGTGTGCTGATGGTATGCATGATACCAACATACCCAGCATGCAGTCTGAGACCTGAAGAGGGATGTGGTAGCCAGTTCAACTTGCCCAAGACACACTGCCAGAGAAAATCCACTGCCTCAGTGACCGACGCCTCAATGATTAAGGAAAAAGTCCAGACCAAGGCAAGGCAAAGCAAATTCTTTTATTTCGAGGATACTGAATAAGTACTCGTGTGCTTTTTTACATCCAGTCCCTGTAGGTGTGGGGTATAGGTTTGGCACCAGTCTGTTTTTCCATGGAGGTTACTTGGTGTTCTGCTGCATCTGATCAACAGCTATTCCAGTTCTTCCACTCCTCCTACCAAGTTCCATGAAGAGTAGTTGGAACACTACTGCAATGGAGAGCACTTTTTAAAAAGATTTATCTGTTTCTGTCTTACCAATTTGTTATCATGGCTCTACAATTTCCCCGAAGAATTACTTTACCAACATCAATTTAATATGTGGAATGTGGTTCAATTATTTTTCTTGTGTCTCATGATTACAATCATGTGTCATAACAAGACCGTTCCAATTCTTTTTCTTGGGTGTTGGGTCTTTCATGTTGGTTTCCATCATGTGTCATAACAACACCCATTCAGTTCGTTTACCTGGATGTAGCGTCTTTCATAATGGTTACAATCATGTGTTATTACAGTAGCAAATGCCACTGGCCAAAAGCTTAGGTTTTTTATGTAAGCAAAGTGCCAAGACCTTTATCAAAATGTTTTACTTTAAAATTTAGCTTATTTTTTAGCCATAACAGGTTCCTGACATTACAACCAGCAGTCTCCTTTAAAGGAGAAAAAAAATCCTATGTCAGAATGATCTGATAGCTTATAATGGTGAGGTATTTAAAAACAGTCATACACTGCAACTTCTCATTCAGTGTGTGCATATAGCATCACAGGGATTCTCAGCTGTTGTTGACAAGTGAGCTGTTTCTGGGTGACCCCCATGGTGATAAACTGGGGAACATGCTAAACTGATTAAAATGCCTATGTTCAGCTCTTTTCACAATATGGATTTCTCTCCCTTAGATTCAACTTCAACAGAATCTGTAAAGTACAAAAGCATAGAAGCAAAATGGGGCCTTTAACCTTTTCGCTGCTGACCTATTTTGCTCAGGCCTATGCTGAAGAAATTTTCAGAAACAGACAAAAATCACGCATATGATTTTCAATTGCTTTTAATTCAGGAAATTCCTAAGATAGCTACATAAAAGTATATACTGAATGAAAGGGAATTGAATGAAGATTGTATTTGTGACAATTTTAAAAATATATAATTAGACAGACAAACACACGTGCGCGTGTGCGCAGGCACGCACGCACGCGCGCGCGCACACACACACCTGCTCTTCACACAAACACACAGCCAGGGAGCCAGGGCAGATGTCAGCAAGAATAATAGCTCATCAACAAAACAAACAGACACACACACTGATAACCGACAGCTAACGAGTAGCCTAGGTGACAAGTGACACACGAGGTTGCAACCACTTCAAAGTAGATCAAACACATCGGCCACTCAGAGAATGGCTCGCTCGCTCACTGACCAAGCCCTGACCAAAGGTGCAACCATACAATACACACATTTAGTTGTTCTGTTTATGAATAAACAGAGAAAAAAAGCAATATAAATATGTTATAAAAACGAATAAAGCCCTCAAATATGCCCAACTGCATCTCGAACGATACGATCTTCATGTTCCGATTCAGACCACGAGTACGCAGAAGTTTCTTCCGGATCAAAACCCGAGTCGTTTGCATCAACTTCGCAAAGTTCGATGTCAACTGAATAAAAAAAACAAAAAACAAACCCTAATCTCCACTATCTTGATCTCTATAAATTTCATCAATAACTTCGGCAACTGTGTAAGTCAGTTTAGGGACAGCCATTGCTTCGAAAACCCAAAAATTGAACTTCGCAGTACCTTGTTTACCTTGCCGATTGAACGTCATAAAATATGCAAATAACTTGAACAAATGGGACTCATGGGTTGAAGATACATCAAGGGAGCTAAACAAATCATAATAAGAAGGATTTTCAGCAATGCTGAGCGAAACAGAGAGAGCGTTGGTTCATGACGAGCGGCGCTCGTCAACACAGCATTGCAGGTGGCGGTTTCTATGACGAGCGCCGCTCGTCAACAGCGCAGTGTAGGGGTTAAATTCATTATCTATTTTGCCAAAAGCATAGACAGGTTTGCCCAAAACAGCCATTTTCGTAAGTTGAATTTTCTTTTTTTTTAATTTCAAGCAGCCAGTGACATCTTAAGTGAGATCAATGTAGATTACTTCTTACAATTCCAGGTGATTCAACAGCCTTGGAACTCTAAGTATTCAACATGGTTCATGGGATATATATGACTTGATTAGTTATGAGAGGTTGTATTTGAGTTGACTAGACACACCAACAGATATGTTCAAATCAAGTAGAAAGACTGATGATAAGTCAAACAGGTCCGATGATCTAAAAAGCAAAGTCAGATGAGCTCAATGGATTTCACACTTTTTCTTCTCTCACACATAATCATACAGCCATGACCACACTTTTCGTCATTTAAAATTTATTTGACCACAAACAGTTACATGAAAAATAAAATCATACTAGATGTACAACAGTTTCTGGCCATGTTGGATAAAAGCAGGTGTTTCGAATGTTCATACAGCCTCATACTTTTGACAGCGATCAGCGCCTTGATTCTCAATAATGGAGCAGGGGAAAAAAACAAACAACAACCGAACACGAGGTATTTGTTGCTGGTCTTCAAAAATGCTGACATGACTATTTTTCCACAAAGCACCATGTTGAGGTCTTTTACAGATGAAAAGAAACAGAAACAGAAGTATGCAACTGAAAGAGTGAGTTATAGAAACTAAGATTAAAAGCCGATAATGCCAAAAAAGATGATCATGTGAAGCTACTGATTGGTCCACAGTCAACGAGTGTGCTGACCCAATGTTCTTTACAGAGAAAACTGAAGATACCTTATCCTGAATTGGTGATATATTTGACACTCTTCTGCTTAAACATCAATAACATTTGTTTTTTGTTGTTGTTTTTTCTTTAACCCAACAGCCCATAAAGAACCCACAACCATTTTTTAAATGATAAAGTCAAAAAGCTCAAAGTTTGTCAACTCTAAACTGCACAATACATATGATAAAAACTTAAGCCGTAACAATCTGAAACAAATGTAGCAAAATTGAAATGGTATTATCAAATCTTTTGGGCTCTGGAACAATGTGCCTGCAACATTAATACAATGCCAACTTTATGGCCAATATTGAGTCCAAACAAGGCAGAAAATTTCTTCTGTTTTTTTTTTTCCTGTTTCATGAGATTATTCTATGCCTGTTTACACTAAAAACATATCAATTGATAAAAAACATTACATAATGTTACAGATATATCTTACATGAATTATCTTACTCTCATAATTTTGAGATACAGTTTTGCTCAAAGAAGATTCAGCTAAACATCTCTTGAACCCAAAGAGGAAATCCGGACACTAAAACCTGAATAAAAGTCAATTCTCATCTACACTCCACAGATGTTCACTTTCTTTCTTATATTTATATAATTATATACATACTCACCTACCAGCAAAAAAAAAAAAAAAAAGAAACGATACAGCAGTCCATGCATCAAACTAAAGTTACATTCTTATAAAGGCAGAAAATTAAAAGTAAAGAGAAAAATGATTCAGAGGGAAAACCCTCCCCCAAAAAAGGAGGAAAAAAACAAAAAGCGACAAAAGTGTAAAACTGTGAAGGAAAAAATGATTGTTTCAGAAGTGGTGCCGAGCGGTCAAGGCGGGGGGCGGTGTACCACGGTGCTGGCGGTCATTTGATGCACTCCTCCTCCTCCAGTACAAAGACCGGGGCGGGGACACCGACAGGCCCTCCAGGTCCTTCTCCAGCTGGTGGCCCGCCTTCAGGATGGGCAGAGACTTGCTGGCAGGGCTGCCCGGCTCCAACACACTCTGGTCCGCGGGGAACACAGAGGTCCTGAAACACCAACCCACTTCCATTGTACAACACATTCCTTGTTGAAGACAATAAGGCTTTTAACAGCTAACCTGCTTTCTTTTGCATTTTGTTTGTATGACTGAAAACAGAGGGAGTGAAGTACACACCATCCTCAACTCTTTTCGCTGAAAATCTTAAAACTGAAAACCCAGTAGGTCATGTCACAATTTAATCTCTCTTACACAACAAGCTTATTCACCAAGAAGACATGCACTCCCATCAATTCTTCTGCCCTTCAAATGTGTAGAAAAAACCTTGCAAAACTCAAAATAGTGCTAGATTTTAATAAATCTAAAAGGGAATGAAATCAAATGCTATTGAATCAATTCTTTCACATACTTGATTCCTCTCTTATTTGTCACTCAGTGATTCACACCATGTTTTATAAAACCATGGAATTCTATCGACTTTTTCAGGTTTCAAAGAGCGCTGGCTTTTGTTTTAAACACACACACACAAACCCACTTCTTAACAATGCTTACAATAAGGAACAGATATTACATTCAATTTCCATACTATGACTGGTGGTGGTCAATGACACGCCTAGTTAGAATGAAACACAAATAATTTGCACACAGGGGAAGAACCAAGCAATGGGCGTCAAATATACAGAAAAAAAGAAAGACTCCAAAACATGAAAATATGAAGGAATAAGAAAAAGATACTAAAAAAAAAAAAGGGAAGGGGGGGGGGGGGGGTTTGAGAGGAAAGGTGAATGAGTAAAGAAAACAAAGAGACTCAATAAAGAAAACGCACCAAACGCTAGAGCAGCAGTGGTAGTAGAGGTCTGGCCGAGGCATGCCATTGAAGGTGGACCCGGCACACAGAGTGTAGGCGCCCATGTCAGGGAAGTTGAGGAAGTCTCCAACGTTCAGTTCTGGAAGCTTGGCGTTCTTCAGGATCTGGTCCAGCCCATCACAGGTGGGCCCCCACACACTGGTCAGGAACTCCATGGGGTCACCGGGGCCTGAAAACAGGCACAGCATGCTTTCTGAAAAATCAGCAGCTTGTGAATGTATTTCTGCTCTTTTGCTACCTTCCCTCCTTTTACAAAGACTTTAATCTAATATATGATAATCAATATTGAAATCCATTTTTCCTATCAGCAGACAACTCCACTGAATAAAGTATTAAGGCTGATGACTTTGAACAGAACAAAGCAACACATCGATATGTCAATTTTTATACACTTGTCGTTCATTTGGTTCCTTTATCCCCATTAAGGAGGACAGGGTAGCTCAGTGGTCAGAGCACTCGCTTTCCCCAAGCCAATGTTAATCAGAATCAAGTGTGGTTACCAAGCGGATGGGTGACCTGTGTGCACACCTTGGCTTCAGTACAGTTCCCCAGTTCACCCAGCTGTAAATGAAATGGGTATCTGCCCTCTTTCGGGTCAGGCGAAAGTAAAGCAGCAAGGGAGAGGAGATGGGTGCCAACCTCAATATGCTGGCCCCTAGAGAAGGTCTCTGATGCCTGACTCCCCTACGACCACAAAGGTTATGGGATACTTAAAAAAATTTTTTTTTTATCCCCATTCATCTGATTAGTATGTATATATCCCTTTGTCTCTTTGCAAAATACATCTACACTTCCTTAGTTCAGTTGATGACTTTGAATAAACCAAAAACTGACACCCCCCCCCCCCCCCCCCCCCAAACAAAACTAACCAACCTGCCAGAACTACAACATTGGAAACTTTGCAATATTAACACCAGTTCTTTCATCAACCATTTACCAGAAGTGATGATCTGAGAAATCCAATAGCATAGATGTTTATGGCCAATCCACAAGACAAAAGCAGCTAAAATGGTTTTAAGATACCTCAGAAGAATGTTACCCCCCCCCCCCTCCCAAATAATGTAAGAAAAATAGATGCAAAAGAAGGGAAATGACACTTTTGCTTAGTTTTCATGAAGAGTTGAGATTTTGCGAGAAGGAACTATCCAGAGAAAAAGCAGTGAATTAAATCCTTTTGTTTCATTTCATGTTGCTTATACAAGCCCTTGCTAATCATGTTATTTCATTTTTTAACAGGCATTAAAATCACAAAATATGCAGACAGCAAAAACCCAAGAACAAAGCCTAAGAACTCACAATCAACCAACAATTGGTTTGATTCTACAAAGGTTTAATAGGCAACCACACAACACATGTCAACCTTCTTAATACTCACACACACACTCTCACATAAAAAAAGACCTTTCAAGCCTACCAAAAACTTCCAAGCATGCATCATGAATAAATTAATCCACTCCAAACGCCATTTTACAATTGCACTTACATTGACAAGTCTGGCCTCTACTTCTGCATGGTCGTACAGCAGACTGTTGAAGGAGCCATAGACACCATCATTGACATAGTACATGAAAGCACCCTTGCCATCCTGGTCCTCTTGATCTGCAAAACAAAATCCTACATCAGCTTTGGGAGGTATAAAACCTAGCCAACAGTCAAACAACCACTAAAGCAACATGACCTCACCACAGAAAGGAGTAGCTGAGTGAAGCCATTTCAACTTTTAACTTCAACCCACTTGTGCGACATTTCTTCATACTTGACATTTTACAATATACACCACTGATCTATGAGACGGTACAAGAGTGACACATTCATTCTGTAAAGTCCTTAAAAATGTCATTGGATATTTATTTGCTTACCTTTTTTTTAGGGCCTTACAAAACATACTACTGTACCAAAGTCTTCAGTTTTATGGTTCCCCTCTAATGCCAGCATAATGCAATCTGCTACTTCTGTCCAAACAGTCCAGGGGTGCAAGATCTCCTATAAAGGTGGGCTGTGGGCTAAGTTATACAAAATAGTTTCAACTTAGTTCTGTTCTGTAAGGTAGTGGTAACAGATGTTAGATTTGTGAAATGATTCAGAACAAGAGACCATCACTTCAAGTACTCGGCACACAATTCACTCCCTCTAACAGACAAGTACCTTCGTCAACTTGCTGAACACTGCGTTTGGCGATGACATTGACAGTGAGGCTGAAGGCCGAGGCCACAAAGTAGCGGCCTGGCTCTGCGATGATGCGGACATTTCTCTTGGGAGGAAAATACTTGTTCAGCGACACGTTCAGCACTTTGGCAATCTGCACAGAAAATAGGTTTCATCATTAAGGCAATTGCTGCAACTTGGGAAAGGTGATTCAAATATCAATCATATCATCTCTACAGATACATGATGTGAATAAATGGTAAACTGAAGACACCATGTGATGCAACAAAATGTAAAATAACTTGTCTGAAAAGGCTGTAGCAGCACTAGCCAGCAACATTTTTCAAAATTTGTTTTATTACTATTTGTGGAGGAATCTTGCCCAAGTAAGGGTTTTAAAAAGTTGACAATACATCAGGTTGTTGTTTCCCCCCCACCCCCTAGCCTGAACTATGTGTTCAAATTTCATCCCACAAACCTAAAGGGCCAAGGCACGTTAATTTTCAGCTTCAAAACTGAAACCCACCTCCTCAAAGGTGATGGGGGCAGCAGCGTGACCAGGGAAGCCACCCCCAATGTCCAGCAGATCAAAGTCGAAGCCCAGGGTCTGCCCAACGTCAAACACTTGTGCTGCCACAGTCACTGCGGCAGAAAAGGCCTCTGCTTCAGCCACCCCACTGCCAACATGGAAACTGCAACACACAAGCAAGGTACATGTTCAATTTTCTGTCAATTCTTCTCTTTCAAATGTAGGGTTTTTTCGAAAGCCAAGCCAAAGTCCCAAAATCAACCCCATATGCTTGCATTTCATTTGCTTACATCACAGTCCAGTTGATAATGAAGGCCATGTAACAAAATGAATGACAACTGTGTTCAGTGAGAAAAAACTGAATTCAGGCAACAACAACAAAAAACTAGGACCAGCCGCCATGGCGCAGTGGTTAGCGCCGTGGATTCCGGACTGGAAGGTCGCGGGTTCGAATCCCACAAGTCATAGGGATTTTTTCGGGCTCCGGCCGGCTCCTACCCAAAGTGAGTGTGCTGTGGGCTCAGTGGGGAGACTGGGACCACACAGTCGAGCTTCATCCACTTTACGGATGCGAATTTGAGAGTGTTGCTCAAATTACCTGACCAACACTGCAGGTGTCTGTATCTCTCGGGCCTGGTTGACGCCGGGATATATTATGACAGTAAGCGTAGAGAACAACCCTGTCAAGTAGTCTCAAAGCGGATGCACCTCCACAGCAGCATCATTACATCATCCTCATCATCATTGATCATCATGCAATAATAAAAATTGCCTCTGATTCGGTGGCCTCCGTTGCTCTGGTCTCATGGTGACCTCAGATTCGGTTTCCCCATACGCTTCTGTGCCTGTGGTGAATTTGTGTCAAAGCCTTTGGGGTTGGGGGTTCGTGGGGAGGCGGTCGTTGGAGGGACGTTGTGGTGGTCGCCACCTTGGGTGGGTGACTCACTCAGTCTGGCTCCGCGACTGAGCTAATACTGTCGTTAGTAGGGGGCTTAGTAGGTGGTGTCCTGCGTATGTTAGCTCAGAACAGGCACCACTGAACACCACCAAAGTGACCCAGCAGAAGTGCAGGGCCCCTCTGGCTGGTGGCCCCGCGGCGGCCTAATATTGATGGGCTCCCTGTGGACTCCCGACCCTGGGGGTGAGACACAACGAATCTGGGTATGGCTGTGGCGGGGAGATTGAAATGAGCGGCGTGGGAACAGCAGTACGGGAACATCACAGAAGACGAGGCAGCAAAAAAAAAAAAAAAAAAAAAAAAAAAAAAAAAAAAAAAAAAAAAAAAAAAAAATTAGACCTTAAAAGTCAAATGCTCGAACCACAAGGAAAAAAAAAACCCTACAAAAAACACTATTATAGATTTTCTTTACATTATGTCAGATCATGAGTGCAGCCTCTCATCACTTATCTGCTTGTGGGAAGTAACTTTACCTAAAAAAAAAATTCTATTTCAATTGAAAACTTCAAACACTACACGAATGCCAAGAAATCCAATGACATGATGATTTTCTGATATGAACAGTCTCACTTTTTTCTTTCTTTTTTTTGTGCTAGTCAAATTTTTCACGTTCATATGTAACCTATTTAAATTTATTTGATTGTACAGCGCGGTGAGCCCATGTTTTTGGGAATTCGCGCTATATAAGCCTCCATTTTATTATTATTATTATTACCTATGAAATTAACAAAAAACAAAAGCTAACCACACAAAATCCTAACCTAAACCAACAAAAAATCAAAACAACAAAAGCAGACCAAAGCAAACACAAACCCAAAAAGGAGGAAAGAAAATGAATAATGCATACCTGACTCCAACGACGTTCAGTCCCATCTCCTTGGCCTTGGTAAGCAATGTGCGAGCATCATTGGGGTGGCAGCCAAACTTGTTGCCCAACACACACTGCACTTTGAAGTTGGCTGGAGGCAGAATGCGCAACACCAGTCTGTCGCGGAAACACACACACAAACACCACCATGATTCACAATATCAGATTTCATAGGTATTCAAACAATATCAGAATCACGTTTCTAACATCAGAAAAATCTTGATAAGATCATCATCATCATGAACAATGTGCAGGTCAATTTAAATCTGATGAAAAGAAGCATCTTTCTTGCTTGTCCAGCTTTAAATAGGCCTATCTGTCCCCCCCCCCAAAAAAAAAAACCACCCTGAAGAAATATTTTCTGAACTGCTAAGATCACAATTTTGGAAGAAGTTTTTCTTTGTTATCATTACAGAACTAATTTCACACATGGCAATGTTACAAATTGTACCAGTCTAAAAGAAAACAACCCAACCCCCCCCCCCCCAAAAAAAAAGACAACCAAGAAACAAATATCTCATACAAACAAACTCATAAATGTTGATATCTTTTGTAAACTCACACATTCATACTACTTTTAGGATTTGTTGGGTTGTAAACTATTGGTCGCTTTCCAAGGTTCTTCAGCAATTTCAGCTCATACCAGAAAGAGAAAAAAAAAAGTAACATATCAGAAGCTGCTTGATAATAGTGTATGACTATTATGCAATATTCACTTATTTGACATCCATTGTGCATTCCCACCAACAATCCTAAGACAAAAATAAAGCCCACACATTCATACACACAACCAGCTACAAAACATACGACATGTCTCTAAACAGCAACATTCATCAGATAAAAGCTTACCGAGCATTTGGAAAAGCAGCCTTGACCTTGTACAGCTCTGCTTCATTATCAAAGGTCATCAGGTCCACATTTTCTTTGGCAGCGTAGCGGATAAAGCTGTTTTGTTTGCAGGGGTTTGCATACACGATGCGCGAAGGACTCACGCCAAGCTTCAGCACCCGACTGATCTCATCCTGTTAAAAGAAAAAAAGAGAACAAAAAATCCAGTAACTACCAAAGCAATAACCGTTTCCGGCAGAAAAGAGTACCAAAAATTAACAACTGATCATAATGGTTCAAAAGATTCACAAACCTTTATATTCCTCATCCCTTTTGTGAATGATAACTCCAATACCTTAAATAATTGCTGCAGACTAGGTGCGCGAGCGTGTGTGTGCGTGTGCGTGTGTGTGTGTGTGTGTGTGTGTGCTGGTTAAAATATGGGATATGACAATTAAAAAAAAAAAGATTTTTTAACCTCTTCTTTTAGTCTTATGCACAAGGCCAAATTTGTTGTATTTTGACAACTGAGTGTGAATGAATGTACCTACAATTTGTGTGCATGCTTGATGTGAGTATAAAATACACAAATGACTGTATACACCTGTTAAGAACATTCAATAAACTCAAAGTGTTTAACCTTTCCCCCTCCTTTCTCCTCATCCTAATTCATTTGCCTCCATTCTTTCTTGTTTCCCCACAGTTCTCACCTTTATCAAACATTCGTCATTCCTTGCTATTAGCCACACTATCCTTTCACACATATGGGAAAAGCTTCTCAGTTCAACATATTTGCAAAATTTCTACATCCATAAAGGATCTGAATCATTTCCACAGTACTTTTGTTAACATTGAAAAACGATAAACCATTGTCACCTGAGAATACCCCCCCCCCCTACCAAATAAACATACAAACCCAAAATACTAACCAAAATTAAAATCTGTAACTGGGATATAGTTTTAATCCCAAGTTTCATTTAAATGTAACTTTTAATTAAAAAAATATTTTAACCCTAGTAGCGCTGTTCCCGGATTACTCCGGAGTGACGTAGTGCAGCATTTCTGGCGGCTCCCGGAATATTCCGGGATGACGTCGGTAATCATAATTGAAGGCTTTCTTTCGCTTTCAAAGGTCATCCAATGAACGTGAAGGCCATTGTAGGGCCGCAGAAATGGGTGAAGGTCGTCCGCAGTCGCAAGCAACGAGGATTCTGATTGGTTTAGAGGTGTATTTTTTTTTTTTTTTGGACGACCGTCGATCGCCTGAAAACAAAATGGCGGCAAAGTGTTTACGCTCGTATCACTCGAAGTATTTTTCGAGTTTTTTGACGATATTGACGGCGATGAGGAGTTTTAGAGGCTGGATTTGGTTGAATTAAACGATAATAGAGACGATAAGGTAAGGATTGTGAAATATTTTTGAAAAACTTCGGAAAAATTGATCGCGATCGGACTGAATCGAGCGGTGCTAAGTTTTGTCCAAAGCACTTCATAGCTACCGGGCGATTTCGATGTCATACATTGTTTTACTTTATTTTAACGCAACACGGCTTCGAAATAACTGTTTTTAAGTCATTTCTATATGCTGTCGAGTACTTTGCATCACACGAAATCAAGCGATTGTCGTATTTTCGTCATAGAACGCCGCCAGTTCGCACGAAATAAGTGTTCACCGCCATGACGATCGCGATCGCGTCGATCATTTCGCTGGACTTTTCCGAGTATTTGACGACCGATAAAGCCACGGAAGCTCTTTATTTTTTCAAAACATATGTCAAGAGACAGTATTTATCGAATCATGACATTTTTGCACCGCAACAACATTGCATATCGTGTTAAAATCAATCTGGGTCACCGACATCGCAACAGTGACTGGTAGTGCACGCGCAGTTTTTAAACTTTATTTATTTTTTACATTATCATAAACACTACATGCTGCTATAAAATTTCACTCTTTTAAAAGCTTGTTATCTAAGCTTTCCAGTGATTTACAACTTTACACACTTAGTTTAGTTTTACATATCAATATCAGGAGTTGTTTGACCCCACCCTACTGCAAATCAACAATGGCTGCTGTTAATTCAGCCAGCAGCACCTAGTACCAGCTGCCGTTATTTCAGCGCTACTAGGGTTAAAAAGCATACCATGAAATTATCCAGGAGAAAAAAAAATGCTTCAGAGAAAATGTACCCAAAAATGTAGTGTTTGTTCTCAGCTGGCAAGTTTCTTACCTTACTGGCGCAATCAAAGCCAGTGCCCAGGTGAGCCAAGAGCTTGAGCACAGGCATATCCTGGTTGCACTTGACAGCTGCAAACCAAATACTATGAAAAGTGATTAATGGTTTAAAAAAAAAAAAAAAAGTTACAGGAGCTAAAATTTAGTCAACTAACATCCATTTTCCCTTTCATCTCAATATTTGAAAACAGTATTCAAAAGTAATACGGTCCTTGGGTGCTTTAACATTTATGCATTTGCTTCATGTTTTCTTTCTTTAGAACCTTTTCTTTAGTTTTGTATTTGTCATACAATCAACCACAAATAAACCATGTCACACTGGTATGCTTTGACTTTGTTACTTTTTTTTTTCTTGCTCCTAAAGTTTTATATGTACTTCTGCTAAAGTTGACTAAATGTGAGCGGGATTTAATTTTTCTGGTAACTTGGTATTAGCACTCAAACACTCAATATGTGAAATATTATTTAAATTTATCTGGCAAAATTACCAATGAAATGGCACAGATATTACATACATGACAATGTCAAAAAAGAAGAAGAAAAAAACCAAAAGGCACCAACACAATTTCGCTTTAGTCTAGAACACTCACCATAGAAAGGCTCTACTCTCGGCAAAAGCTCTGTCCACTTCTCAAATTTCTTCACAACGTCTCCCAGATCTCCCAGAAAGAACGCATCCTCCCGGTGCTGCAACATCAGTCATACACACTTATCCTTATGCTCGGCAGCAGAAAACCATGAACACTGAATCAAAATGAAACACCCTGATGGTAGCCCCCCCCGCTCCCCCATTCTTATGATGCATCTCTATGCCAATTAAAAAAAAAAACCCAAAAACCTCAAATCCCCCATTCCTACCCGTGACAACTAACTACAGTAATTCAGTTAAAAATTTACACAGCTACTGATATGAAAAAAATACCTGCCAACCTTTCAGAATCCAAAAACAGACTTGGCTTGGCTTGGGGGGGGGGGGGGGGGGGGGGGGGGGGGGGGGGGGGTCAGGGAGGTGTGCCCCTTGAAGCTGAAGCATTTTTTTGGAACAAACTATTCATCTCTTGACAAGACGGTGTAGTCAGGAAAAAAATAGTACGCCACACTTTGAAATATGTGGAAATGAGAAGTGCAAAGATCACTTATCATGAGGAAAAAAAATCAGTCAATAAAATCATTTAGAGATGAGTGTTGAGCACCGGTTCCATTGACTTGAGTTGCTTTCTATTTGTTTCATAGCAACTGAAGTCCAAAGCGTCAAATCTGGGCCAGTATATGTTGGCCATTTGTAGAACTTTAGCTTCAGCTTCACAATATTTCCTGCAGATTGATACTGTGTATTGCATGCTCAGCAAAACACTTGTTTTGTTTGTTGCTATGCTGGTAATCTAGTCTCTTAACTCGGCTTTCCTCAGTCACAAGGCATTAAATTTAAATGCACAGTTCAGCCTTGCTTTGTTGCTCTGAACTTAGACACAAACCCATCTAGATAAGGTGATAGTTACCTGACATCAGTCAGTGACTTAACATGCAAGCACACTCAGCCATTACCTCCCTTGCATACTGGTCATCTGCTAGGCTTCTCGTTTTGTCATTGATAAGCATTCACATGCATTTGAATCAGGGCAATCAACTTGAAAAGCAGTTTTTGAGCAACTGGCATGGCAATGTAGCAAGACAGCTGAAATCGGAACCGTTAAAGCAAAACTGAAGCAGTGACCAACTCTGGACTCCTCATCTGCAATGGTATAATTTTATTGGCCCTGCGAAATTCTAAAACGCGCACTGGCACAGAGCACAGCAGAAAGCATCACTTTTTGTCTTGTCAAGACTGACCTATGTATACGAAATCCCCCTAGTATATATGGGAACAAACTTCGGACAGGCATAGCTATCATACTTTATGCTTTTCTTTGAAGACATCTTGATGACCGGCATTAGCAACCTGCTTAAATCTTATCATACTCGTTATATGTGCTTTTTGTTGTTGTTTTATTTTTTTCATAAACCAGAACATTTTCTTTGACGCCAGAATCGTGGTTAAGAAACAGGTGGGCAAATCCAGGAAATAAGGAATGATTAGCAGCTATGAATAAATGAATTTACTTACATTGTTACGGCTGATGAATCTTTTTGAGTGACTGGCAGTGCAAACTTTTTACACATCATATAATATGAGGAGAGAGAGAGAGAGAGAGAGAGAGAGAGAGAGAGAGAGAGAGAGAGAGAGAGAGAGAGAGAGAGAGAGAGAGAGAGAGAGAGAGAGAGAGAGAGAGAGAGAGAGAGAGAGAGAGAGAGAGAGAGAGGAGAGAGAGAGAGAGAGAGAGAGAGAGAGAGAGAGAGAGAGAGAGAGAGAGAGAGAGAGAGAGAGAGAGAGAGAGGAAGAGAGAGAACTCGAAAAGTTTATTCACAAAAAGGCCATTGGCCCATACATGAAGGGGGTTGCCAAACTGCTTAGTGTTTTGGTGGAATAAAAGACAACAGCAATGAAAACAGCAGAATTGTATAGCAACAAAAACAGCAAAAATGTGACTTACGATAATAAAGTATCTCTTATTCTAAAGGCTTTACACAAATATAGAGTGAGGCTGCGCACAACCTCAGGCTGACTTGATGCCATAGTAAACAGAGTCTAAATGAATTAGGCTGCTTTCTATATTTCACAGGAATGTAACTCTGCCTAACATCCTCTAACACTGGACAGCACAGCACAAAATGCACCTCATTTTCAGGTGCTTGCTTACATAACGGGCATAGTAACCTGAGGTCATCAACATCATATCCTCTGTATCTGAATTTATGAACATTTATATCTGATACACCAAGTCTAAACTTTGACATAATTCTTTTCAAATGTATGTCCATATCAAGCTTTAAATAAGGTTTGATATCATGTGTACTTATAAATTGTCTATACATTTGATACCTTTCACTGGTTTGATGAAGAGAGAATGAAGAGAGAGAGAGAGAGAGAGAGAGAGAGAGAGAGAGAGAGAGAGAGAGAGAGAGAGAGAGAGAGAGAGAGAGAGAGAGAGAGAGAGAGAGAGATTAGCCGACAAAGACAGCCGGTCACTTCCTAGCTGAAGTAAAGCCCTCAATCAGTGCCCTCACCAGCAGCTCAAGCTGAGCCACGCGTTCCTGCACAAGCTCCATGTAGGGTTTTTTGTCCGAGTGCAGCTGCACGTTACACATCTTTCCCAAAGTTGCTGTCTTCATCTTGGTTGGTTTATGTCAAAAGTACAGGGCTGTATGAACAATCTGAAACAACAAAACAATGTTGATGATGATCCACAACATGCTGGGGGTGGTAATCAGACCTAATAGTTCAATTACCACAGTAAAATCACCAACCACATTACAGATGATAAAAACATCATCCACTTTTACAGATGATATCCAATCCAGAATCCAGTCATGTTTATACTTATAGCCATGCTGACCACAAAGGCCATATCAGGGCTATCACCTAATAAATTTTAAATCCCAGAATAAAACCGTGCAACAATATACTCAGATTATAATGGGTATAAAACCAACTCTTCTGTCCTTCCTTGTCTCGATGCCCTGGTCAATAATACGGGTCAACTCAGGGCAGGCACCACATTGTGTGCAAAAAAACAAAAAACCCCACCACATAGACCGTACATAAAATTAGATAAAACGAAAACCAGATTCCTTAAAACAAGTTTGTTCTTAATGACCGACAATAACACTTTCACTCATCCAACAGAAAAAAGGCAGATTCTCTCAGGAAGTTAAAAACGATGTCTGGTTGGAACATCACGAAAAAGGATCTTTAAGGAGTCTGCAGTAAAATGCTTATGCTTTATATCCTGTACAGCTAGACATTCCAGAAGCAGATGCTTGATGGTTGTACGCACATCACAAGTCACACACCATGGGGTTCCCTCAACCTTTCAGCAAATGAATGCGAGTGATGTGTATCCTGGTAAGGAATGTTGCTTTCCTTTGGTTTTCAACACACAGAGGGAAAACTTTCAGGTTAGGGCAAATCTGGAAAAGTTATTGTCTCTGTGAGTGCTCCATTCCTCTTGCCAGAGGGATTGCGTGTAATGTTTACTTTTAGGTTCCAGATCTGTGGACAGCACCCTAGACCCAGAAATCTCTGTGGTACACCTGGCCAGTCAGTCAACCATTTCGTTCTCCCAAATGCCCATGTGCCCCAGAATCCTTACCAAAACAAGACCACAGTGTCCCATTTCAAGGAAGTAGGCCTATACAGTTTGTAGAACTCCTGAAGCTTAGGGTGATTTATGTTCCTACAACTGAGAGCCTCCAGAGTAGAGAGTGAATCCACACATACCAAGAAGCTTTTCTTTCCTGATCGCTGGATCAGTTTTAGGGACAAGACAAGAGCACTAAGTTCGGCAGTGTTCACTGATCTGTCTAAAGGCAAATGCTCAGAAAGCGCAGACTCCTTGATGTGGGACAATAGGTGGCGCAGGCCACCCCCTCCTCAGATTTGGATCCATCTGTGAAAACGCTTGTGTAGGACAGATAAGATAAACATAGTTCTTTGAAAAAGACCATTTAACCCGATCCATAAACCTGGCAGCCATAGTCCAGTTTGGAGTGCAGGAGCACCCTGTAGTCTATATGCAGCAGTGTTCTTTGATCCTGTCCCCTATCAGCATGGAGCCGCCGCTGTGGCCTAGTGGTTAGGGCGTTGTACTCGTAATGTAAAGGTTGCGGGTTCGATCCCAGCTATTCCGCTATGGCGTTGTGCCCTTGGAAAAGGCACTTTACGGCTATTTTCTCACCCCACCCAGGTGTAAAAGGGGTACCAACCTTGTGTTGGGGGTTAACCCTGCGATAGACTGGCGTCCTATCCAGGGGGGAGTCTATGACTCTCAGTCGCTTAACGCCACAGAAACCGGGATAAGCACCGGCCTGATGAGCCTTATGGCTCGGGACAGACTTTAACTTAACTAACCTATCAGCATGGGCAATCACCAGCAAGAGGTTCAGGGCTAAAAACACTAACCAATCACATTGCTGCTAAAAAAACCAAAAAACACCACCACCATAAATATATCATATCTTATATTAGACATTATAATATAAATAGGTAAAGGTGTCCTATAACCTAGGCAGTCATAGGGGAGCAAGGCATCAGAGACCTCAGCCTCTCTAGGGGCCAGCATATTGAGGGCGGCGCCCATCTCCTCTCCCTCGCTGCTTTACCTTCCCTGACCCTAAAGAGGACAGGTATCCATCTACAGCTGGGTGAACTGGGAGGACTGTACTGAAGCCAAGGTGTGCAAACAGTCACGATCCAACTGGTAACCACGCTTGGTGCTGCTTAACTTTACTTGAGGAAAGCAAGCGCTCTATAATAATAGACTATATCATATGTAAGATATCCAAACACTTCATCCACCAGAAAACCATACACACCTGGCCAGTCGAAACACCTGCTTTTTCTAAATACTAGCTGGGATCCCAGGGTGGCTCTGCGTTGAAGTTGAACTTCCTCTTCACACGCTGCAACCCTTCAGGGCTCTCGAGGTAGAGGACAGCTGAATAGCCGCCCTGCAATGAGTAACAGCAGCTTTTCACAAACAATGAAAAATGAATCCACAAATGCACATTATATCATATCATTAGTGGCTGGCTCAGGAAAAAAGCTGTGTCAGTTATTGATATCAGCTAAGTGCCAAGGCCTACATTAAAATGTTATGTTGTAAAATATTGTGTTGAGATTGACTTCAGTCATGACAACAGACAAGCTCTTAATATAACATGCTCTCTCCTTTAAAGGAGAGAAATCCTCTGAAGTCGAGGTATGGCAGCCTCTATGGTGAGGTACTTGAAAACAGTCAAACATGCATTCTCATCCTGTGTACTTCCTTAGTTCCTATCTCTCAGTGATTCCCAGGTGGGATGAGTGAGTCAAGAGTGTTCATTCTGGGTGCCTCCAAGGGTGCTAAGCTTGGGAACGCACAACACATCATTGGGGGGGAGGAGATCAGCCTAGAGATCTGACAGCATGGGATTAAGCCACCACAGAGGCATCCGTTTTAAGGACTTTTATCCTTGGAAGTAATGTCAATATTAATGCAACTCTCCTAAATCCTTGGAATAAGACTAGAAGTATAATGGAAGCTCCATATGCAAATGTGTGCAGAACATCTTGCACACACATTAAAACCTGTAACTGCCTCTTGGAAGAAGAGACTGCTTAGTTCCCCCATGAGGATGCCGGGGACCTTTAAGTATACAGGTATAGTAAGCCCCACCTTTTGAAAATTCTGTGCTAAGAATTCACTCTTCTATTCTTCTCTTAGTTTCTGCCTTGTTCCTTTTCTTCCTTTGTTTCTGCCTTGTTCCCTTTCTCCCTATCACTATCTGAGTTTCTCCTTGCCTATTTTATACCTTCTTCAGTTCTTGGTCCCTTCTCCTGTCTTTTTCCAGAAAGACGAAGATAATAATAAATTCCCTCCCAGTCCCATGCCAAAGTTATTGCCCTGGACCTGATTTGTCAGCACTTAACAGCTGTGCAAGGCATTATAACTCATGAACACGACACAGGACAATAGTTGCTGTTTGATTGTTCAACGACAAAGAAGAAAAAAATGACTGGT
Source organism: Stramonita haemastoma (assembly GCA_030674155.1). NCBI lineage: Eukaryota > Metazoa > Mollusca > Gastropoda > Neogastropoda > Muricidae > Stramonita > Stramonita haemastoma. The sequence continues at coordinate 46,819,226 of CM060323.1, forward strand.
GATTATCTAAAGCAACAAAAAAATAAAGTCAGGATCAGGAGTAATCTACTGCAAAGGGCCACATCAACACTGATCAGTCTGCCAAGGACTCTCTGATTCTATTTTTTCCCCAACAAGTCTTCACATAATGTAATTAATTTTTTTTGAAAATCCTACATTAGATTGTAACACATCAGCACATCTTCACTCACTGGAGTCGCTTTAAAAGTTTTGGGAATAATATATATTCTATAAATGTAATGCAATATTTTTGGCCATCAATTTTTTTTTTAAGCAAACATTAAAAAAACAACAACAATATGTTACAATTTATTTTGCATGCTTTTGACATTTGCAAACAACAAAAATTCAATATAAATAAGTGCACATTATATGTAGTAATACTAAAATAGCAATATCTACTTTTGTTTAGTTGCTACCCCCTCCTTCCCCCAAAATAAAACCCAACAACAAAAAAAGCAAAACATGCAACAATAATGAGTTATATGTTAATCTTGACAAGATAATAAGTATCTAACACAAAACCACAAAATGAAGAGAAAAATCAGTTAAGATTCCTAACCCTCAAGAATCTAGTTTTCAAGTCAAAGGTTTCATATTTAAAAAAAAAAAAAAAAAAAAAAAATCAAGAGCTTCTTTTGTGCTAGCAGCCTTTAAAAATAAATGTCAGAACTATATTATTCAATTTTTGTAATAGACTAATACACATGGTGAAAATGAAAAAAGGAAAAAAAATGAGCAGAGGTCTGATTTTTTTTTTTTTTTGGGGGGGGGGGGGGGGGGGGGGGGGGGGGGGGGGGGGGGGGGGGGGGGGGGGGGGGGGGGGGGGGGGGGGGGGGGGGGGGGGGGGGGGGGGGGGGGGGGGGGGGGGGGGGGGGGGGGGGGGGGGGGGGGGGGGGGGGGGGGGGGGGGGGGGGGGGGGGGGGGGGGGGGGGGGGGGGGGGGGGGGGGGGGGGGGGGGGGGGGGGGGGGGGGGGGGGGGGGGGGGGGGGGGGGGGGGGGGGGGGGGGGGGGGG
>CM060323.1:46820341-46837841 GCA_030674155.1 Stramonita haemastoma
TGGGGGGGTTTACACCGCCCCCGCCTTGACCGCTCGCACACTTCTGAAACAATCATTTTTTCTTCACAGTTTTACACTTTTGTCGCTTTTTGTTTTTTTCCTCCTTTTTTGGGGGAGGGTTTTCCCTCTGAATCATTTTTCTCTTTACTTTTAATTTTCTGCCTTTATAAGAATGTAACTTTAGTTTGATGCATGGACTGCTGATGTCGTTTTTTTTTTTTTTTTTTTTGCTGGTAGGTGAGTATGTATATAATTATATAAATATAAGAAAGAAAGTGAACATCTGTGGAGTGTAGATGAGAATTGACTTTTATTCAGGTTTTAGTGTCCGGATTTCCTCTTTGGGTTCAAGAGATGTTTAGCTGAATCTTCTTTGAGCAAAACTGTATCTCAAAATTATGAGAGTAAGATAATTCATGTAAGATATATCTGTAACATTATGTAATGTTTTTTATCAATTGATATGTTTTTAGTGTAAACAGGCATAGAATAATCTCATGAAACAGGAAAAAAAAAAAACAGAAGAAATTTTCTGCCTTGTTTGGACTCAATATTGGCCATAAAGTTGGCCATAAAGTTGGCATTGTATTAATGTTGCAGGCACATTGTTCCAGAGCCCAAAAGATTTGATAATACCATTTCAATTTTGCTACATTTGTTTCAGATTGTTACGGCTTAAGTTTTTATCATATGTATTGTGCAGTTTAGAGTTGACAAACTTTGAGCTTTTTGACTTTATCATTTAAAAAATGGTTGTGGGTTCTTTATGGGCTGTTGGGTTAAAGAAAAAACAACAACAAAAAACAAATGTTATTGATGTTTAAGCAGAAGAGTGTCAAATATATCACCAATTCAGGATAAGGTATCTTCAGTTTTCTCTGTAAAGAACATTGGGTCAGCACACTCGTTGACTGTGGACCAATCAGTACCTTCACATGATCATCTTTTTAGGCATTATCGGCTTTTAATCTTAGTTTCTATAACTCACTCTTTCAGTTGCATACTTCTGTTTCTGTTTCTTTTCATCTGTAAAAGACCTCAACATGGTGCTTTGTGGAAAAATAGTCATGTCAGCATTTTTGAAGACCAGCAACAAATACCTCGTGTTCGGTTGTTGTTTGTTTTTTTCCCCCTGCTCCATTATTGAGAATCAAGGCGCTGATCGCTGTCAAAAGTATGAGGCTGTATGAACATTCGAAACACCTGCTTTTATCCAACATGGCCAGAAACTGTTGTACATCTAGTATGATTTTATTTTTCATGTAACTGTTTGTGGTCAAATAAATTTTAAATGACGAAAAGTGTGGTCATGGCTGTATGATTATGTGTGAGAGAAGAAAAAGTGTGAAATCCATTGAGCTCATCTGACTTTGCTTTTTAGATCATCGGACCTGTTTGACTTATCATCAGTCTTTCTACTTGATTTGAACATATCTGTTGGTGTGTCTAGTCAACTCAAATACAACCTCTCATAACTAATCAAGTCATATATATCCCATGAACCATGTTGAATACTTAGAGTTCCAAGGCTGTTGAATCACCTGGAATTGTAAGAAGTAATCTACATTGATCTCACTTAAGATGTCACTGGCTGCTTGAATAAAAAAAAAAAGAAAATTCAACTTACGAAAATGGCTGTTTTGGGCAAACCTGTCTATGCTTTTGGCAAAATAGATAATGAATTTAAAGGCCCCATTTTGCTTCTATGCTTTTGTACTTTACAGATTCTGTTGAAGTTGAATCTAAGGGAGAGAAATCCATATTGTGAAAAGAGCTGAACATAGGCATTTTAATCAGTTTAGCATGTTCCCCAGTTTATCACCATGGGGGTCACCCAGAAACAGCTCACTTGTCAACAACAGCTGAGAATCCCTGTGATGCTATATGCACACACTGAATGAGAAGTTGCAGTATGACTGTTTTTAAATACCTCACCATTATAAGCAATCAGATCATTCTGACATAGGATTTTTTTTCTCCTTTAAAGGAGACTGCTGGTTGTAATGTCAGGAACCTGTTATGGCTAAAAAATAAGCTAAATTTTAAAGTAAAACATTTTGATAAAGGTCTTGGCACTTTGCTTACATAAAAAACCTAAGCTTTTGGCCAGTGGCATTTGCTACTGTAATAACACATGATTGTAACCATTATGAAAGACGCTACATCCAGGTAAAAGAACTGAATGGGTATTGTTATGACACATGATCAAAACCAACATGAAAGACCCAACACCCAAGAAAAAGAATTGGAACGGTCTTGTTATGACACATGATTGTAATCATCATGAGAGACACAAGAAAAATAATTGAACCACGTTCCACATATTAAATTGATGTTGGTAAAGTAATTCTTCGGGGAAATTGTAGAGCCATGATAACAAATTGGTAAGACAGAAACAGAGAAATCTTTTTAAAAAGTGCTCTCCATTCCAGTAGTGCTCCAACAACTCTTCTTGGAACTTGGTTAGGAGGAGTGGAAGAAATGGAATAGCCATTGATCAGATGCAGCAGAACACCCAAGTAACCTCCATGGAAAAACAGACTGGTGCCAAACCTATACTCCACACCTACGGGGACTGGATGTAAAAAAGCACACGAGTGCTTATTCATCATCCTCGAAATAAAAGACCTGGCCTTGCCTTGCCTTGGTCTGGACTTTTTCCTTAATCATTGAGGCGTCGGTCACTGAGGCAGTGGCCTAAGTTTTTCTGGCATTGTGTCTTGAGCAAGTTGAACTGGCTGACCCCATCCCTCTTCAGGTCTCAGACTGCATGCTGGGTATGTTGGTATCATGCATACCATCAGCGCACACACATAATTATGTTTCTGTTTGTTGTGTCAAATAAAAGGAAGGGAAAACCGATTCTTTTTCATGCTATGTCGAGGATACTGATTGTGTGAGGGAATAAGAGAAGTGACTAAGAGAGAGTAGGGGGGGGGGGGGCTAATAAGCAGATCAAAAGACAGCATCACGGTCGCTAAAGCTGAGTGGTTAAAACTGTTCAACTTCAATGGCATGAGTCCATGAAGTCATGGGTTTGAATCTCGGCGGAGTCTGGTGAATTAAAGGTGTGAATTGATTTTTATGATCTCCCAGGTCAATTTCAACTGCAGACCCGCCAGTACCTTGATTTTCTTTGTGTATATACACATGTATGTAGAGGATCAAATATACACGTTAAACATCCTGCAATTCATGTCAGTTTTCGGTGAGTTACCGATACACGAACATTCCCAGCCTACAATTATATTCCCGAAGTCGGAATGCGGCTACCTTCATGGTGGGCAAAAACAGTCGCATACGCAAATCCTCATTGTTCGTATAGCCTACCTTGGAGGAATTACAACAACAACAAAAAGACAGCAGGATGACTGCCCTTACATAGTACATGTATACTGCACAACTATGTGCATCATAAGAACCAGCAAACAGGTAAGGGTTGACTCACTCCATAAAATCATTATGGATTCCAAATGAATATCATTAACCTTTTGAGTGTAAGCAAATTCTGATCAAAATTGCTTTTGTGTCACAGCATACTAGACTTAAGAAATAGGGGGGGGGGGGGGGGGGGGAGAGAGGACTTAAGAAATAGGAGCTTGTTTGGACATCCCCCCCCAAAAAAAAACAAAAAAAAAAAACAACCCAAACTCAAACCACAAAAGCCCACAAACAATACATATATTCATTCTCACATAATACAGTGGTCTAGAGGCAACGCAACTGCCCATAAAACAAGAAATGCGACTTTGATTCCGATTTGAGCATGAATTTTTTCCCCATCCTCTAAATTTGAGTCGTGGTATGGGTGGTAGTCTTTCAAATGAAAATAATAAACCCATGTTTCGTGTTCAACACGTATTTGACGACGCAAAAGAACGCATGATAACAAGAGAGTTGTCCCAGCAAAATTTCTATAGAAAAATTATTGTTATTCCCCGAGGAAAATGAATGCATCTAGACAGAAATAAAAAAATAAAATAGCGCTGCTCCTATGGCGACACATTCTCCTAATGAAGAAAAACCTAAATTTAATGCAGGGAAATCTGCCTTCACAGAAAGTAGTGTAATAATTCAAGTGAACATACACACCGACACGCGCGCATGCACACACGCACATACACACGCGCGCGCATGTAACACACACACACACACACACACACACACACACACACACACACACACACACACACACACACCACACACACGCACGCACGCACGTACACACAACACACACGCGCGCGCGCGCGTAAGACTTGAGCAAGATATCTATGTATCTCTGCCCCCGAATTTCAGTGCTCCCTCTGTTCTAAGATTGGCTTCACCCAGGGCTAGAGTCTAAACACATTTCTATTTTCAATATAGCAATAACTGTCCCCCACCACGTAATCAAATATGATCATAGAATGTTAACTTCATTGTGAATGTTGAACTATATGCTGAACTGATTACCTTGTCGTGAATGTTGAAATAAGATGCTGAACTGTTAAGAAAAAAGAAGTTAACTTTAGAGATATGATAAATACAAAAAAGTAGACCACTTAATCAAACATAAGCACAGAAGGTTAATTTCATAGATATGATGAATGCAAAAAGGTAGAGTTGAAAAAACAGGAGTAAAAAAAAAAAAAAAAAAAAAAGGGGGTGGGTGGGATGTCAACGACTTTTTTTCTATGCTGAGGCATCACTGATGAACGTTTTAGCATCAGAGTTGCTAACATTTGCAACTCCCTACCAACAGCACTAAAACATGCACTAAATATATATACATATTAAAAAATCTTCTGGATAGCAATGGAAACTTCATGAAATCACTCTTTGAGTTAGAGAAGTCAAAGAATGACTGGTATTGGTACAGTGAACATCCCTGTAAAGGAAATGATAACTAGGGATGGTGCATTCAATAACACGTGAAACTTAGGCCTCAGCCAGCCCTTAACTACTACTACTACTACTACTACTACTACTACTACTACTACTACTACTACTACTACTACTACTACTACTACTACTACTACTACTACTGCTGCTGCTGCTGCTGCTGCTGCTGCTGCTGCTGCTGCTGCTGCTGTTGCAGCTGCTGCTGTTGCAGCTGCTGCTGTTGCAGCTGCTGCTGCTGCTGCTACTACTGCTCCTGATGCTGCTATTGCCTCGACTACTTCTGCTACTGCTGCAACAACTACTACAATTACAATTACAATTACAATTACTACTACTACTACTACTACTACTACTACTACTACTACTACTACTACTACTACTACTACTACTATACTACTACTACTACTACCACAACCATTATCACTACTACTGGGCTACATATCAGCTTGTTTTGTTAGTCTTTTAATTGTAGTTTTTTGGTGGGGTTGGGTATAGGTTTTTCCTCAGTGTTTTTTTTTTTTTCCTAAATATTCATTGGGGGGGGGGGGGGGGGGGAGGGGGGAGGATAAAATAAAAAACTTTTTTTTTTTTTTTTAATTGTTGCTTGAATTTTTGTTTTTGTTTTGTTTTTGGTTGCTTGCTTGTTTTGTTGTTGTTGATGTTGTTTTATTCTGTTTTCTTTATGTGTGTCTGTGCGGTTTTTTTTCCGATCATGATGTTATCCTTGATAAGGATGGGAACTGGATGTTAAAAAAAGAAAGAAAAAAAAAGCACGAGTCTATTCCTTCTCCTTGAAAGAAAAGAATTCGATTTGAGAGATATGATTTTCATTGCTCAAAGCTGCATTGTAAGTAGTCTGCACAGACCGCAGCAAATGTCAGCACTTGTCCGCTGATTGGTCAAAATAGTATCGCAAACACAGAGTTATCCTGCCCACGTGCACGAAAACGATGAGCACGAAATCAACTTTGACTGGTTTGCTGCAAAAACTGAGGCGGCTTGGAAACATCAGAAGCTTTTGCTTTCCACTTTCCGGAGATGAATATCATGCTGTCCCCAAGGTGTTAGGCGCAGATGTGATACAGACCATTATGCATTTTGGTAAGATTTTTCGTGTGCTCTTTAAAAGCCTCCGTCGTTAATTAACTTCTCTTTTCCAGCATGTAGGCCTACTCAGCAGACCGACCGGTCACAGTGAAAAGTACCCATCTTTGAAACTCCAAAATACAGTCGCCCTTTGTACTCAAGCAAGTTTAAAATTTGCTAACGCAACTCTATCAAACGGTGAAGCACTGTCAAATATTAGGCATATAATCATATAATTAACGTTTCTTTAGAACCAAAGAACTTGGGCCTGTTTAAAAAAAAAAAAAAAAAACTTGGTGGCTGTGCATCTATGCTGGCAGCTCGTTATAAATACAATGTTATACAAATTTATACAAATGAGTTAGCCCCCCCCCCCCCCCCCCCCCCCCCCCCCCCCCATCCCCAACCCAGTTTTTGTTGCATGCCCTTGTGACACAGGCAATTAAAAAAAAAAAGTTCCAACAAGACCATGTTTCTTGTTGGTACAGGAAAAGAACTGTAGCACATTAAATTCTGGTACTTTGTAAGGAGTAATGCCAATGGTGTGCACACTAAATTCAAGGAGTCAGTAGGATACTGCTCTGAAGTCTTTAAAGGCGAACGCATGCAGAACATCTTGGCACGTTAAATCCTGTTCCGTTAAATCCTGTTCCGCTTTTCGTAAGAGTAGGCCATCGTGTGCCGGTGGGAACAGATGACAAGATTTACAAAACTGCATACACACGGGGACCAGATGAAAAAAAGCACACGATTGCTTATTCTGTTATCCTCGATATAAAAAAGAATAAATAAATAAATAAATAAATAAAATAAAGGCAGTGTCTGAGGTAGTTTGAAAATGTTTGTCATGAATATATGTCACAAGCCCAAATTTGCCAACTTTGAAAACAAAACATTAAACTTAAAAAAAAAAAAAATCCATGCAAGATGTTACATGAGCTTATAGTTATACAGGTAACACCATGGAAAAATTGATGGAATATGTTTGAGCTGTAGTAAAAACTGATTAAAAAAAAAATCTGTAATAGAATGCCAATCATTTTATTTCAGAATGTATGCACAGTATCACAATGAGTGATGTGTTCAGTAAGCCACATTGGGGCTGAGAAAAGCTGTATCATGTGCAAATTGAATGTATAACACCTGTTTTCATAGTAATTTATTAGTCATTATGGTTAATCATTTGTGGATGCATTGATTCAATCATTTATGTTCTGTTTGTTATTGTTTAGAGATCAAAACTATCCAAACCTGCCTAATGTGTTTTTTTTATAATCTGACAGGCCAAAATGTGACCCTGCAAAGCTGGAGGGGACTGGCTGCAGCTGCCATGTTCAACTTGCCCCTAACGTGCTGCCTGCAAAATCCATGGCAGCACCCTGATGACTTCCAAGGAGTTGAAGTAAGAGAAGTAGTAAAGACTATTTTGGGGGGATAGTAAATGATAAATATTTCATTTACTCCCACATGACTGTGGTGGTTTTATTGTAACTAATGGTATTGCAATGACTAGACTGTACACATGGTTTATTGTTTATATCAGAAATTCATGGGGAAAAGATAAGTTGTTTGTTAGTCACTAAACTGAATGGGTTCACACAAGTCCCTCACGATATTGCAGGCTAGATTTATTCTATCAAAGGGAAATGGGGATTGCCATTTAAGATCTGGGTTGCCTGCAGTATGAAGCTGGATGAACAAAATGAAGTGCAGATCTGAAATCTTTATAAAAGGTGTTATTGTTATCAACTTTATTTCCTAGATGTGTATCAGTAGAGTAATGAATGAAATTGCAATTACCAAAACATTTACCTCAGTACTTGAAAAAGTAATGTGAGTGTGTTGCCATATATTGATATAATAATTATTGAGATGCAGGTGTAAAAACCATTCATTGTCATTTGAAGCAGGTTGATTGAAAGGCATTGCGCATGAAAGACGATCTTTGTGTGCACTGTAATAATTATAAATACAGAAGTGAAATGGTCAAAGCTTTTTTTGTGTTTGAATCATGCTACCACATCAATATCTGTATCAAAAGATGTTGAAATTGAGAATTCTTTTTTGAAACAAAACCAGAATTCAGTTACATGAAATTTTATTAATTCAGTATTTAAAATATTTTTGACAAAGTATGTTATTATTGTTTCATGAACTCCTTTATGCCCCAATAGGGTCACAAGCTGAACTCTTGATCTTAAAACTTGATCTTGAAAGTTGGTGGTGGCCATACAGCATTCTTGCTCTTTCTCCCCTCATCTCTCTGTCTCTGTCTCCAACACACACTTGCACACTTTCTCTCCCTATCCCCCCTTCTTCTCTCATAATTTGAGAGTGTCTTATATAATGTTTGTTACACTATTTCATGTCCTTTTGTTTTCAGATAAATGCTCGGTGTAAGAAGTGGAAAGAGAAGCATAAGAAATGGAAATGGGGGCTGAAGGAGCAGCCAACAACAAGAGTTCCAGTTCCTTCCTTCATCTGCCCAGGATGAAGCTGTTTATGCTCCTCAGCCATCGGTCTCTTCAGTCACCTGAGGGCTTGTGCAAACTGAAACTGTCTTTTTTCCCACCGCCTTTGTATACAAGGAACCAGTCGTTGTCGTCATCATGATAATCAAATGCCCAGCCGTCAATAGGGGTCTGCAAAAGGACTGCCTGCCGTGTCAACAAAAGACTGCCTGCCGTGTCAACAAAAGTCTGCCTGCCTTGTCAATAAAAGACTGCCTGCCTTGTCAACAAAAGACTGCCTGCCTTGTCAACAAAAGACTGCCTGCCTTGTCAACAAAAGACTGCCTGCCTTGTCAACAAAAGACTGCCTGCCTTGTCAACAAAAGACTGCCTGCCTTGTCAACAAAAGTCTGCCTTGTCAACAAACAACTGCCTGCTTTGTCGACAAAGGACTGCCTGCCATGTCGACAAAGGACTGCCTGCTATGTCGACAAAGGACTGCCTGCCATGTCGACTGCCTGCCATGTCGTCAAAGGACTGCCTGCCATGTCGTCAAAGGACTGCCTGCCATGTCGACAAAGGACTGCCTGCCATGTCGACAAAGGACTGCCTGCCATGTCGACAAAGGACTGCCTGCCATGTCGACAAAGGACTGCCTGCCGTGTCGACAAAAGACTGCCTGTCGTGTCGACAAAAGACTGCCTGCCGTGTCAACAAAAGACTGCCTGCCATGTCAACAAAGGACTGCCTGCTGTATCAACCAAGACTGCCTGTCGTGTCAACAAAATACTAGTCAACAAAAGTCTGCCTGCTGTGTCAGCAAAAGACTCGAGATCAATACCACTGCCAGGGTACCAGACCTCTGAACGGTATGTGGTTTTTATTGCTTTGTTAGCCCTCTGGATCCCGGATAGAGAATGAAGGATAGATTAAACTCCTCCTTAAAGCCCTTAAGAGCTTTAGTGCTTGAGATCTGGAGAGCAAGCCAGCATGTGCCACAGCCTTTACGGCTTTAGGTACTGGATAGATCCGGTTGTCCCAGTACTGTGGTCTTCACTGATGAAGACCGTTGCTGGTTTCCAGGCCCTCTAAGACTGAACTGTAGCATTGATGAAGCTTTTGGAGAGCTTTTTTCAGTAGAGTGGAATCTAAATTGGGGGGTGTCCCTAGCTTCAAAGGCATTGACACATTGTTCACGATAGAATCTGATTCTGTCACACCCTCACATCTTTTTAAGTTTCCTATCCCTCCTTTCATTTATTCCATGGGTGTTTCAATGGGGGTGGTAAGGTCATGTGGATCATTCTGAGGTTTTTCTGTCACTCTTGTCTTTTTCCTGACCTTTCTATTGTCTTTCTTCTTTTCTGCCTTCGCAATCCATTAGCCTGCATTTTTTAAAGCAATTTTTTCTTTTTTTCCCCTCCATTAACTGACCTGTTGCCTGTATTATTTTGTTCTGGTGACTAAGTAGTGATGTTATGAACATGGGTGTTCTACATTGTTGTTTGGCTGTATGTTTGTTATGTATTGTTTTTGTAAACTAGTGCAGTGATGTGTTCATTATTTTTTAAAGGCTTATTTGAAACCTGGGGATGATGAATTAAAGCAGAATGGCTGGTGTCCTCAGCAGGGCTGTTTTTTTTTTTTTTTTTTTTGATTTAATTTAATTTTTTTTTTACCCTTTTGAAATGAAATAAATGTAGTTTTGTCCTTTTTCTGTTCTTTTGATAGAGCTCTGAGGTTCACCATTGGTGAAATGTATGTGTATGTGACCACTTTTTTTTTTTTTTTTACCCTCCCCCCCCCCCCCTCGACCATTTTGGTGGCCACATTCTGACTTCAGAGATGGTGTTTAGATACCGTGCATGCATTCATGCCGTTTTTTTCCCTGTCATCTATTCCTACTGAAACACCATGGCCTACTCTTCCAAAAGTTGAAACAGGTTTTTTACATGTGCAAGATCGGTTTATGGTCTTATCTGAAGGACTTTCATTTTAATTTTGTGTGTGTCAAACTTGGAAGAAAAGGCAAGGCTGGGAATCAAACCCAGAACCTCACGGTTTACCTTGTTGGCAGGTGGACGTCTTGACCATTCAGCTACCCTCCATTTTGTCTTGGTAATTTAATGTTTTTTGTTTTTTTCAGATTGATGGAGTTGGCTGTTTCAAAGAAGTGGATGGTGCTGATGTTTCACTCAAGGTGAATGTTATCAGAGTTGCTGAAATTAAATGTGACAGCCCTGTTGTGGCCTTTGCAGTCGGTGGGGCCGTAAACTACATGAAACGAAATGAAACTGCTAACTGTGACGTCACAACATGGAGTGGAACCAAAAGATGTGCTTGTGGTCAATGTGCAAGTCAGAAAATTCCACACTTTCATGTTCAACTAGACCCATGAAAACGAAGTGCAGTAGCTGTTGTACATCACCTGTCTGTCACCTGTCTCCATTACTACTGCTGTTGGTAGGAGCTCCACACAATGCTACCAGGATCTGCCACCTTTCACTGTGTCTGCTGAGTTGTGTGTTCTCCTGTAGCCCTCCCAGACCACTGATCTCGGTGATGTTGGCAATGTAGAGTGTTGGTGCTCTGCCCCTTTTCCTTCTGTCCTCAGCCTTACCTTGGAGAACTTTCATCACCAGAATTGTTTGTGTTTCTATGAGCATCACCTGCATATTTCAGTCAGCGCCTGTCAATTTCAGCTAAAATTTGTGTTTGCGCCAGGAGTTCATCCAGAGTGGTTTTCATTTGTTCTTCTGTCATACCATTTGACTCTTAGAGGACACCAGTAGAACTACATTTTGGCTGCATATTGGGTATGTTTTGTAACTGAATCATTTACTTGGACGAACCTATTTCTAGCCTTGATGTCTTGTAGTCAGGAGCATTTATTTGCTTTAACAGAGGCTAGATATTTGAAATTTTGGACATATTCCTGCTCTGCTCTACTGGTTTTTATATTCTAAGAGGTGTCTGTACTATAGATGTGCGTCACATTAGTCTCTCTAGATATACTATGGTTTATTTATAAGATACCATTTTCTGTTTCGAAATACATTAGCAGAGGTAGAGTGAATACTCATCATGTTTGCCACTGTATCCCTTATAATTAAAACAAAAAACAAAAACAGAAAAACCATCCACAGTTGCAAAAATGCTTGTCACAAAATCAAGATGATTTTTATTGGGTGTGTGAAGATTGTGTTCATTTACAGATTCATTTATCAAAGTTAATTGAATGCGTTGGATGACAGAATTGAAGAGTAATTGTAACATTTTTCAACAACAAAAAAATCAGTAATTCTGTAATTGTGGTCTTTAAAAATGGTGAGATCAAAATCAAATGAGGTATTTGTCCTTGAGCCGAAGGTAACTCATAATATCTATCCAAAAAAACAACAACAAAAAAACAAAAACAAAAAACCTCATAATATCTGTAAAGAATGAGGGAACAAATTTTCTTTTTTTAGTTTGTTAAGGATAAATGGTGTAATATGCCTTTGCCATTGAATATTTGATCTTTTTCAGTGAGTTGGATCAAATAATTAAATACTTAAGTGGTAATCTGCCCCTTTATGGTTGCATGGTTCTCAATGCCTTTTAATTTTTTTTTAGATAAGAAAAACAATTCAGTTATTAGAAAATAGGTAAATGTTTGTTCTGGCCATCGCTGACATATAATTTAAAAAAACATTTAGTGTTGTAATTGTATAACTTTTTTTTAGTGAGACTGTATGTGTTTGTGTGTGTGTGCATGCGTGTGTGTGTGTGTGTGTGTGTGTGTGTGTGTGTGTGTGTGTGTGTGTGTGTGTGTGTGTGTGTGTGGCATGCATGTGTGTGTGTACGTGTGTGTGCGTGCATGCATGTGTGTGTGTGTGTGTGTGTGTGTGTGTGTGTGTGTGTGTGTGTGAAGGGGGTAGTTGTGGGTAGCAGACATCAGGTTGGAAGGAGAGGCAAAGAAGGAAAAGGGGTGTTTAGGAGGGGTACAGAAGCACATTTATATCAGTGGGGATAGAAAAAAAGAGGGCTGGCTGATAGATTTCTTTGTCATATGGTTTATTTTGGGCTCTTCTTTTAAGGTTTTTTTTAAAGGGTACAAATTGTTAAATTTATTGGGTCTGAAATAAATTTGATGGTATCATAACTGGAAAATATGTCGACACAGAAGTTCTGATTTAAAGCTCCAAACTGTTGCGAGCTGTGTACCAGTATGTCTATTGCTACATATCATTTATCTATATGCTTTTGTGTCCACATGCATTCTAACACTCAGACTGACTATCTGACAGACAACCCTTACCCGCTATTAACTCTTAACACCAATTTCTAACACTAACCTCAACTTTAATGCTGGCCCCTCATGTGGACATAAAAGGCAGGTAGATGTGATATTCGCTGACACACTGGCTAAACATCCCCAAGGTTAGAACGCGACTTCCATCATGGTAAGATAAAATGGGTTCATACGCAAAATCTCATTGTTAAACCTCGGAGGACTAGATAAGGAACAAAAAGGGAAAAAAAAGCTAAACATTTTGTCTTTCAGAGTTAGTTTTGAGGATGGAAACAAAAATTTCAGGGAAAATAATGCTTTGAGGGGGAGTGGGGCATTATTAGTATGTTGTGGTATATAAGAATGGGGGCAAAGGTGTAATAAACTGAGGATGGGGATAAGGGGATTAGGTTCAGGGAAGTGTGGGGTCAGTAGGGAGAATTCTATTTTAAAACAAAAAGTAGATGATGCTGGTTTTAGAATGCACAATTGAATATTTAAAGGGATGCATGTGTTAACAAAATTTTTTTTTTTGTGGGGGGGGGGGGGGGGTTGGGGGGAGGGGCAGGGGGGGGGTATTGGGTGTTAAAATGCATTATTGAATAACCATTGGGAAAGGTACTTGGAGACAGTATAGATGAATGTTATTAAAAGGGAGGGGTATGTTCATGTCAGTGGGAATGAGAGGTCAGTTTAGTACTTCCACATGGCACATTGAATAAGCCATGCGTTTTCTTTCAAGAGTGTGTGTGTGTGTGTGTGTGTGTGTGTGTGTGTGTGTGTGTGTGTGTGTGTGAAAAGGAAGGATGGATGGATTTGGGTAGTAGGCAAGTAGTAGGTAGATCTATGAAATGGTATTACATTGGTATTTGTCACTGCTAGCGTATGTATATCATGCAGCCAGCACAAAATTACACCTTTTTCAGTGTGTGAAGGGGAAGAGGGGGGGGGGGTTATGGGTGTCAAGTGGAAAATAACTAACTAAAATAAAAATGTAAATTCAAGTTGTGTGTGTGTGGTTTAAAGAAAAAAATGCTGGATTATGCAACTGTAACCAACATTGACTTGAAAACATTTACCATAATTTTTTTATGGATGTAGAATACTATTGTAACGTCATGTTAAAAGAAAACATTTACCATAATTTTTTTATGGATGTGGAATACTATTGTAACGTCATGTTAAAAGAAAACATTTACCATAATTTTTTTATGGATGTGGAATACTATTGTAACGTCATGTTAAAAGAAAACATTTACCATAATTTTTTTATGGATGTGGAATACTATTGTAACGTCATGTTAAAAGAAAACATTTACCATAATTTTTTTATGGATGTGGAATACTATTGTAACGTCATGCTAAAAGAAAATTGCAGCAGTTTGATTTTTTTTAAAAAGAAAGAAAATCTGTGTAAATCTTATTGAACAACCTTGCAATATAGAAAAGCATTTTTCCCATTTGTTATTTGATAAAATTTGTTACAAGTAAAAGATATTTTCCTTTCATTTTATAATATGTATAAATATTGCATGCAGCTTGTATTAGTGTGGTCTTTTACCATATTTCGTTCTTGCCTTTCACCTTGCCATAAGTCAGGACATACACATTACCCAGGTCATAGCACCCCCAGCCCATTGATAGACTACCCCATCTGCACTCTCCAAGCAGTATTTGATTTCTATTGTCAGCAAAAATGTACTGTATCCCAGCCTTTTTGTGTTTTTTCTGTGTTAATCAGTCTGTAAAGAAACAAATTGGAAAAAAGAGGTTGGAGGTCTTTACAGTGTACCCCCCCCAAAAAAAAACAAACAAACAACCAAACAAACAAAAAACTGCCCCCCCCCCCCCCCTCCCCAACCAATAAAGGAAAAAGGAGAAAAAAAGTAATAAAAGAATTAAAGAAAAAATTTTTGAGTGAAAAGGGAGGTAGTAGCCCCCTCCCTCTCCCCCCCAAAAACCAAAACAACAACAACAAACAACAACAAAATCATCCCCAAACAAGATGTAAAACTGATTGTCTTGGCAAGACAAAAGTTGCCGATTTTGTATTGATCAGTACTCATTGCTACATGATATATGGTCTGCCTTTTTGCATTTGTCTAACCCATGTTGTGTACCCCTCATGTCTGTTTGTGCCTCTTATCTGGAAGTAGAGAGTGAGGTGGCAAAAGATTAGCAGATCAATATTTAACTGAAAATATGCTTGACAAAAATTTGATAGAGAGGTGTACAAGTACCACTGAGAAAGGGCGGTGAAATAAGAATTAAACTGATTGATAAAATGATTTTTGAAAAATTATCAGAAATATCACACAAAAAATAAGTGGAGTAAATTTTTGTATGTGTCCTTTGATGCTCATGGGGCAAAGAAGAACTTTTGGATGTTTTGTATAAGATGTTTGTTTTTAATATTGAATCTGATCATTGCTTGAACATTTCTGTATAAGTTATTTGTATTTAGGAATGAATCTGATCAAATGATTACTTAAACATTTTTGTATGAGATATTTGTATTTAGGAATGAATCTGATCAAATGATCGTTTGAACAAATATTCAATTGGTGACATATCTTTTAGAATTTTTAAAAAAGTTATTTTATTCTTTTAAAATGAGTTGGGCTTTGTTTGTTTGTTTTTTTTCTTTTAATGGTTGATGCTTTAGAAAGTTGACTGGACATTATTTTCACTGAATTTCAGACTGGAAAGAATTCATGTTTTTTTTTTAATGAACACCTTTTTGTAGGTTTTTTTTTTCATTTTTAAAGGGAATTTGATGAAATTTATGTGGAAACCATCCTATGATATTACTTGTATGACACAGTAGCATTTATATATGATGCTTTAAAAAAAAAAGTATCTAATTTTTTTAAAATTTCAAATGAATCTGATGTAATGATAGGTTGAAAAAGTATTCTCAGCCTAATATGCCTTGTGGGACTGGCAATAATTAAATTTTCCTCCCTGTGAATCGGATCAAATGTTCAAGAAAGTACTTATGCAGCTGACCATCTCCTGCCTCAGTATCTGAAAGACCATTGTCATCTGCCAGCATCCTATGGAGCAGACTTTGGCCCCTGATGAGTAAGTATTGCCCTGTTGTAAGTCCTAAAGATTGTCTTAGGTTTTAAATTAGAGCAGTATATAGATCTTAGTAGTTTGATAATGGGTGGTGCTGCACTTGTGGCGACACACTCTCGCCGGCGAGCACAGCTTGAAGTTCATGCAGAGAAATCTGCTGTGGCATAAAGTGGTATATAAATAAAAAATATAATGGAAACAAAGGCTTTTGTGGTTTTCAGTTCACTAGTTCTCCTGCTGCCGTCAGATAGTTTTGAACAAAAAGAATCATAACTGTATTCTGCAGTGGTTTGATTGAATTCATATGAGAATCTACAAAAATTAATGGGCTTGTGGCTATCATAGAAAACATGACAAAAGTTCACAGAGCTGGAAAACAAAAAGCTGTGCGAGCTTCAAGCTTTGATTATTACACTTGTTTGATTTGTATAAACAAAATGGGACTTTATACAGAAACGATATGGGTTTGCATAGGTCTGTAGTTATAGCGGTAAAATAGAATGTCATTTTGCAGCATTTTAAATACTGGAATGTCATTTTAAATCATTTAAAATACTGGCTTCTGCTTTTTTTTTGTTTTTGGGGGGGAGGGGGGGGAGGGAGCATGCTCTTAGTTTGTTGAAAATGTTATTTGTTTTCTTAAGCAGGATCCTTGCATCCAGAGAAGGCACAGCAATAACGAACAAATTCATGCAATCACTCAGTGCACATGCAAATACTAATACGAGGTGGATTTGTGGTGCAGAGGATCATGCACATGTCTGGCATGTGACAATTATAAACTGAAGTTCTACATGCACCACCAAGCACCTTTAGCATTTATGCTAAAGAATCCCCAATGACAAGAGATTTGTCTCTGGGAAGATTCTGTCGACAAGGTCACCCATGCACATACATGTTTTTTAATGGTGGTGCTGCTCTTGCAGTGATGCGCTTATTCTGGAAAGAGTGGCCTGAAATCTGCCATGACTGAAAAATTGGACATGCTTGCATGCATGCATTGTCGCCCCCCCCCCCCCCCCCTCCCAATTACACACATACAGATTCATGATTGGAAGTAGACATAAGGTGCTATGAAAGCTAAAGTAATTGATGCAGTGATAATCAATGATTGATTAGAATAAAGGGCTTATCAGAACAGAAAGCTTTTTGTTCTTTCACTCTATTTGTCTCTGTCTGTCTGTCTCCTCTCTCTCTCTCTCTCTCTCTGTCTCTGTCTCTCTCTCTGTGTCTCTGTGACATGTGCATTAAACATCCACAAAGATATGAGCACGCACACTTTCCCTTTTATCAATGTCATATTTATGACCCATTTATGTTTTTGTTTGCCAGGTACTTCCCATCAATTTTGTACCGTGTGAAACATGACAATAACTTAACCTCCTTAGGCCCTTGTTATCAAAGGATTAAGAATGGAGGATAAAGGAAAATCTTTGGAACTTGTATGCTTTTTTGAGATACATTGTGCTTCATAGTTTTCAGAGATATGTTGTTTTTGGAGGTGTATTGTTTTCGGAGATATGCTGTGCTTCATAGTTTTTGGAGACATATTTTCGGAGATCTGTTGTGCTTCATAGTTTTTGGAGATGTATTTTCGGAGATCTGTTGTGCCTCATAGTTTTCAGAGATCTGTTGTGCTTCACTTTTTATTTTTTATTTTTATAGATATACTGCGTTAAATTAAGTTCACGGGCATGTTCAAAAGAGAATCTGCGCAGTGTCTACCATT
>CM060323.1:46842841-46857841 GCA_030674155.1 Stramonita haemastoma
ACTGGGCTGTGCAGACAGATTTTTGAAACAATTTTACTATTTTATAACATTGTACAAAGACCAACAGTTTTTAAAAGGTCTTATGGATTTGAGAACTGCAATCAGAGACAGCAAAAGAGTTTTCATGCATTTTATTCTTTCAAGTTAACTTACAAGAAATGTATGACCACAGAAGATTGGTATGAATTTTGAACAGGTGAATTCTATGTCGTTACGTAGAAACAGTCTTGCAGATTTTTTTTGGTAAAGACCGAATTTTTCACATTGTAAAAAAGATTTAATTTCAATGAATAAGGTAATATCCTCTGTGCAAGTTTATCACAAAAACATTGCATTTATATTTTGACTATTTTGAATGCATCTTGTTTGTTAAAAAATGTAACATCCTGACAAACAAAAAAAACTTAGTGTTACAGATAGTTTGTAAAAAAAAAAAAAAAAAAAAAATTCTAGAAAAGATTTATACTGTGATACAAAAATCCTAAAATCAATCTCAGCTCTTCATAGTGGAACAGAAGTGTAATAGATTGGAATAAGATATGTTTAGATTTACTTATTTGTTGGCTTTTTATGAGCATATATCCTACATATTTAGCTACATTTTTTTTAAACTGATACTGTTCACAGATACTTTTGTGGTGAAAAAGATGTTGCCTTTTGGATAAAAATTGGTTCAAATGATTAGGAAAATATTTGAAGCTTGCATAAGTAACAATGCTTTGAATGTTTTTTTTAATGAGATTTTTTTTTTCCGGTTGTTGGAAAATAGGTAAAGGTGTTCCATAACTAAAATGGTAGTTGGGAAGTGAAGTTTCAGATACCTTCAAAAAAAAAAAAAAGGAATTCGAAAGTAGGCAATCATACAGGCATAGATTTTGGCTGGAGTAGATGGATGCACTCAAAAACCCTTTAAAAATCTTTTTTATATTATTAAAAAAAAAAATTCTTTGTCATTAAGATGATTTCATTGCTGTTAGGAAACCTGTGCTCTTGCCACCACTGACGTATCAGGGTAGCTCAGAAATATTTTTGTTTGTAGATTCAGCAACAAGCTGTACAGTAGTGTGAGCAAATCTGTGATTGATTTGCCAGGTGTTACGGTTTCTGTGTGGTATTGAGTACATCAGTCAGATTTTATGGTAGTTGTAGGCTTTTCTTTGGTATTGTTTTTAGTGAGGTTGTGTGTGTGGGGGGTGGGGGGTGGGGGGGTTGGTGGGGGGGTGGATGGATGGGTGGGTGTGAGAGAGTGAAGGGGGTAGTTGTGGGAAGGAGACATCAGGTTGGAAGGAGAGGCAAGGAAGGGAAAAGGGTGTTTAGTAGGGGTTCAGATAAATGTGTAGAGCAGTGGGGACACAAAGAGAGGGCTGGCTGGTAGACTTTTTTCTTACATGTTTTTTTGGGGAGCTCTTTTTTTAATGGATTCAAAAATGCCTGAGGCCTGAAATACTTTGATAGCTAAACTGGAAATTTGTGGACACCGATGTCCAATGTGTAGCTTTGGCTTTTGATAGAACTGGTGATTCTGATTTAAAACTTCATGATGTTGAGAGCTATATATTCCATTTATTTCTTTATTTTCTAAACTCTGGTTTTGAGGTTAGTGGAATAAGCACTTGTGTTTGGGATTTTTTTTAGGTTTTTTACATTTTTTTATCATCCGTTTCCACTGGCCTATGATGGCCTACTCATCTGAAATGGGATCTGGGTTTTAGTGTGTGTGCGTAACATTGTGCCTATAGCTACGTACCAATTGTCGACATGCTATTGTGTCCACATGTGCTCTAACATTCAGACCGACCAGCTGACAGACAATCCTGGCCCGCTATTAACTTTTAACACTAACTCAATAACCTCAAAACTAACCCAGGCCCTACATGTGGACACAAAAGGCAGGTGGATAATTGTATATGCTGACACAATGGCTAAAAAAATTTTCAATGGGGTTGGTAGGAGGAGGGGCGCGAGAATTTTTCAAAAAGGATGAGAGGAGGGGATTGGATGTTGGAATGTTAAGGTAAAATAGTGATGGGGAAAGAGGTGTAAAGACTGAGGATGGGGATAGGGGACAGGCAAACCTGGTTAAGCTGCAGGGGATTGGTGGGGGTGGGGAGCCTTTTATAAAAAAAAGTTTACCTGAAAACAGAAGCAGAGGGAGGTGGGTTTAGAATAAAAGATGAAATAATCAGTTTAAAGGGGACGTATTATAGAAAAGATTATCTAAAAACAGAAGTAGGAGTTGCTGGTGTTATTATGCATTAATGAATAATTATAGGGGGAAGGTGCTGGGAGATGGTGAGAATGGTACACTTCAGGTATTTATCATCACCAGTGTATGCTACACTGTGCACACTGCCCAAAACTTACACACACCCTTGTGTGTGTGGCTTGATATTTTGGGTGGTGGTGGTGGTGAGTGGAGAATAGCATTTACCAAAAAATAACATGAAGTTAAAATTCTGTATTTGTGTGTGGTTTAAAGAAACCTTAGAGATAGCTGGCTTTTTTTTTTGCTTTAACCAACACTGACTTTAAAAATTCTCCATTGTTTTGGAATGCTGGAATAAAAGAAGTATTGGAATGCCATTTTTAAAAAAAATTGTGGTATTTTGATTTTTAAAACAAATTGGCGAAATCTTGAACCTTGCATTATAAAAGGTATTGCTCTGTAGTCAGAGCACTCGCTTTCCCCAAGCTAAAGTTAAGCAACATTTAGTCTGGTAACAAAGTAGATTAGTGGCTGTTAGCAAGCCTAAGCTTTGGTACAGTCCCCCAGTTCACCCAGCTGTAAATGGATACCTGTCCTCTTTAGTGTCAAGGAAGGCAAAGCATTAAGAGAGAGGAGATGGGCACCACCCCTCAGTATGTTGGCCCCCAGAGAAGCAGAGGTCTCTGATACCTCCCTCCCCAACAACCAAATAGGTTATGGGAACACATTTACTTTTTATTCTACAAAATATGCTATGATGAATGTTTGGTTTTAATTTTAGGCGTAAATTTATAGGATTGCAGATATTTGGTATCGTGTCCTATTACCTGATTTCCTTGCCTTTACTGTAGGCCAAGGACATATCCATTACCCAGGTCATAGTACCCAACATATTGACAATTCGTCCGCATCTTCCCCAGTAGTTTTTTATTTCCAATATCGGTACAAATGTACTAATCACAGCCTATTGGGTTTTATTCAATTAACTGTAGACACGGGTCCAAAAGTGCCCCAAATCATGGGTTTTTTTTTTAGAATAAAAAATTGCTGGATACATTTATGAAGCTCTCCCTGTGTGAATTTATAGGATTTAGGTTGTAAAAGATGTCTGTAGAAACGGGTTACTTTAACTTGTTATGGATAAAAAGTTTTAGGAGTTTGAAACATTTAGTTTTGGCGATTTTTAGGCTTTACAAGTGATGCCCTTTCAATATATGGCATAACTTTTAACATTGGATTGTAAACAAAATGTCATCAGTTTCGACCCCCATGTCCCACCTTAAATCTGAAAAAAAAAAATGTGTAAGAAGAGGGTGGAGGTCCAATGTTTTTTTGTTTTTTTTAAATGGAGACAAACTGAAAATAGATAAAAACAAAACAAAAAAATAAAATGGTAAAAAGGTTGTAGGCCCCACAAAAAAACTGGTTGTTTTAGCAAGACTGAAATGAAAGATTTCACATCAGTCAGTACAAATTGCTGAGTGATTTAATGTCTGGTTTCTTGGATTTGTTCAACCTTTTTGCAGTATCTCTCATGTCCATGTGTGCTTTGCTGCAAAAAAAACCCCAAACTAACTTAACTTTAAACATGTATATTCCAGTGTGCCAAATGTAAACTGATATTGTAGCAGATCACTGTGATTGTGCAATGTGCTTCAGGGGTTTTTTTGTGTGTGTGTTTTTTTTTTGTTCAGCCTTTCTTCTTGCTAGTTAGCTCCTGAGCTTTTTCATGAAACCAGTGTTGTGTAAAACTAAAAATTGGTTTAGCATTTGTGTGGGTTTTTTTGTTGTTTGTTTGTTTTGTTTGTCACAAACTGTAAACGAGCAATTGTATGAAATGCTTAGCTGTACGGGTGTTTGGGTTTTTGTGTGTTTTAAATCACTTAGTTAAAATGTAAGAAAATGCATTTCAGCAAGCAATGCTGGTGCATAGTCAGTCTTGTATTTTAAGTCCATGCTTGTTCTAGTTATCTCCTTTTCCATCACATATTTTGACATTTTGTATAAAAACATTTACTTGAGCTTTCTTGGAGTTGATTATCAAAAGCTGAGGTTCCTTTCATTCTTGCTTTTTTGACTACTCAATAAGTATTGAGCACAAATTGAAGTAATTTATTGCTGATGCCTTTTTCCTTTTCATTGTATCTGGTAGAATGTGGACATTGTCAATGGCAGTGTAACCATCTTTACTTACAAAACATTCCAACATAGCCCGACATTTATAGTTGTAATTTCTTCATGATTTCGCTCCTGTAGCATTTGTCTGTATTGGGCTTATCTGTTCCCCAGGTGTAAGGGACACGAGTTTGTTGTGTGGTTTTGCTTCCTGCATGAGGTTGCTTTTCACATATTTTCCTGCACAAACAGCAAGCATGGTAACTCTAAATGCGAACCAGTAAAACTCGCATGATTTTTTTTCTGGCATAACATTGCCCTTTGTTGAATGAGTTGCACAATGCTTTTGCATGTGAATGGGTTTTTTTTTTTAGTAATGGTGTTTTTGGTATTGATGTTTTAATATTTGTTTGGGAGGTTTGATTTTTTTTATTTTTTACTTTATCTGAGCAGTTGTGTAATTGGTTTAGTTGTAACAATATGTTCACCTTCAGATAAAGGATGGTGTATGTGTGTAGCTTGTTGCCTGTACCATGTCATATCTTATAACAATGTGAAGGTTGAGGCTTAACCAGGTGTTAACTCTTCTCTTTTTCCTTTTTTTAAAAATCTATTTTTTTAATTTATTTGTTGTTTTTTTGTTTTTTTTAAAACTCTTCTTCTTGAGTGAAATGCTTAGTAGTTGTGCATGGTATCTGGTAGACTTGTTTGAATTATGCAGTTGATACCTTCCACTTTGTTTGCTGCCCCCTCCCCCTATTTTATTACTTCTCGTCAAAATTAATTTTATGTGCATTATTGTGAAATGTATATTTGAAGCTGGTTTCCAGTTGATTTTTCCTCCCATGAAAGGTGAATTAGAAACCCCTTTGCCAGTAGCATGTACAGTTGTTTTTTTTGCGTTCGGATGAGTGGAAAAAATATTGCATGTTCCTTTAGACATCAACAAAGATGTTTCCTGTAACCAGTACTGCTTCCATTTTTCATGTATGTCATAGCGACCCTGTACTCAGTAAATGTCTACCTGAAAAGTTAGGTGTTGAGAAACACCACTGGCACTTGACTATCCAACTTAACTGACTTTTTCCCTAGAAAAATACAAGCTTTGCACAATCTGCAAGCTATTTTGAACATACTTAATTAGGTTGTCTGCTTTCTGGCTGTAAAGATTACATGGCTGGAGTGAGGCTTTTTGTCATGGCTGTGTTTTAAAAGCATGTTGGGTTGAACTCATTGTGGTCTGAAATACTTCAAAAGATTGTGTGAGAATTCAAAAGTCAGTTGGTAGGTCATTGTGTCACTGCTGGTCAGAGCATTGGGAAAAGCCTACCTCCCCCTTCAACACTAAGACTGGAGTAGGGTTGGGAAGCTGGCTCGCAGCTGAAATATAACAAAAATGAAAAACTTGAGGAAAACTTGCTATGACTTCAAAATGCTGGTTATTTTTTAATGTTTGTTCCTATAACTGAAGAAAACTTATTTTTTCTTTTAGAAAAACATTTGTCATATATTGTCATGTATTATCTTCGGAATGCAAAAATACATTGGAGTATCGCAAAACATGTTCCGCATGGAGTTTCAGTAAAGTGTGTGTGTGTGTGTGTGTGTGTGTGTGTGTGTGTGTGGTAGATACAATTATTGTATGTATGGTATGATAATTATATAACCCACACAGTTGTCGAGTAGAAGATGCTTGGGGGGTTAGACTTTCTTGCTTATTGAACGTTTGGGCCCCAAACTTTTCCTCATCCAATCGACCATGAGTGGTGGTCTGGGTACTAGTCTTTCGAAAGAGACGATAAACCAAGGTCCTGTATGTTACACATCCTTATTTAGTTCATGCAAAAGAACCCACGGCAACAACGGGGTTGTCCCTGGCAAAATTCTGTTGAAAAAAGCCACTCTGATAGGGAAACAAACACAGTTGCAGACAGGAAAAAAAATAATGGGTAGGTGCTGCACTTGTAGTGACGTGCTCTCCCTGGGGAGGGGAGAGCAGCCCGAGTTTCACGCAGGGAAATCTGCTGTGACATAAAGTGGTATGAGATAAAATAAATTAAACTTGAATGAGTGCTTGTATGACATGGAGCACACAATGACAATGTCACTAATGTAGGTTTAAAAATAAACCCCACCAAAACCAGACATCCAAAAAACAGATTACCCCCCCCCCCCCCAATAACCATTTCAGATTTGGACAGATCATAAGAAAAAAAAAGTTGTCCTTTTAAGGTATTCTTGTTTTGGCCAGAATCCATTTCCATGGGGAATTGAATTATGGTACAGTCTGCGCATTCAACAGTCCTATTTGATATCTTTTGTTTGATAGTCATTTTACCCTTTTTTTTTTTACTTCTTAAATTTTTCATGGCATTCAAAACCAAGAAATGCATGTAATTCAGCATATTCTATATTTTCTTATCATTTTATTAATATTTTCTATTCAAGTGTAACCCCCCTCACAAAACGTATTTTTGTGTTTGGGTTACTAAGCGCTAGGTTCAGTAACTCCCTTGTAGAGTTGAGTGATCGCCCCTTAAAAAAGAGTGCGTATCGGGATACTTCTGTTTTTTAAATCTCACTTCCTGCCTGGGGCTAGTGAGGGAAAGACGCGTGACAGAGACTCGCTCCTGAGTCTAGATGTTCCCCATTAAGGTTAGTTTATTTTGTTAATTTCGTTTTTGATCATCAAACTATCTGTTTAAGCAAATTTCAGCTTAATTCAGAATAGTTGTGGAAGGTTCATGAAATCTATATGTTTGATTTAATTTCACAGGCTTGCAACCTGTGAATTAACAGTGAACCATAAGTGATCGCTTCAAACAAAGGAAGCGTGGGGTAAATTTTGGCGCGTCATGGTCTTTGTTGTAAGATTAATTTTTGGTAGAATATTGTTCAGCTATTATTAAAATGCTGGAAATATTCTAGTATGACTTTACACTACAAATGTATGGGTGTGAAGGACTACTTAATTGTTTAATGATTTTATCAATACGAATTCTGACGTATTTGTGATATATCATTTAGGAAATTCAAACAGTTGAAATATTAGTGGGGGCATTAATTTAATTTGAGAGGCTTTTAGCCTGAGAATTAACGGTGAGACCTAGTGGTTGTTTTGAACAAAGCATGTAAATGATAACACAGTCATGGTTTTGTTGTAAACTTAATTTTTGGTAGAATATTGTTCAGCTATTATTAAAATGCTGGAAATATTCTAGTGTGGCTTTACACTACAAATATTATGGGTGTGAAAGCCTACTTGATTTTCAAAATGAAAAGAATTACTAAGAATTCTGATTTATTTGTGATAAATCATTTAGCAATTCTAAAACAGGTGTAATGGCATTGGAATGTCATTGTGGACATTTATTTAAAATAAATTAGTCCTTCTTATTAATGTTGGCACAGTTTCATAGGATGGACCATCATCTGTCCTAAAGTAAATGAGACATGTTGGGATGCTTGCACAGTTTTTAGGATGGACCATCATCTGTCCTAAAATAAATGAGACATGTTGGGATGCTTGCACAGTTTCATAGGATGGACCATCATCTGTGAAACTTGTGTAATACTAACTACTAAAATTATGTAATAATTTTAGAGGTGATGTTTTTTACATTGTATGTTCTTTTGATTACAGGAACATCGTCATCTTTCCCCTGTCACCTTCTCCTCACACCATCATCCCATCCCCACTCTCATCCTTCTGTGTGCCTGATCGGAGATTGAGCCATTGATTTTTAATATGAGGAATTAGAACAGAATATCTTTTGTTTTTTAATTGTACTTGTAGTACAATTAGTCATTGGTGTTTTGTGTAATGTGGTAGTGTTGTAGGTTGTGTTGTGGAATATATGTGGTAAACCCAATTTGCTCGGTCTGGAGTCGCATTGAATGAATGGTGTTATTCGTCACGTTCAGTGTATTCAGTGTGGCTGCTGAGTGAGTTGAGGTTAGTTAATTTCACTTCACCTACTTTCCTACCTCTTCTATATTTCTCTTTTCCCCTATTTTTCTACTATCCTCTTTTCTATCCCCCTTTATCACTCCCCGGCCCATAAGTAGCTGAGCCCTACTCTTCTTTAGGGTTACTAAAGGAACCAGGAATTAATCTTAGGACACTAAATTTCCAGTACCGAATTAGGCGGAACGGAATTAGAGTGGCGCCTTAGATAATTCCCGTGTAGGACCCTCTACATTTCTGGCGCCCAATGTGGGGCTAGGGAGTGTTTTTCTAGTTGTTTCTGAAGTTGAAAGTCCACTGAGAGTTGAAGTTTTCGTTCTTTGTGGAACTTTGAATTCCACAAGGTGTAACGTCTTTTGTGTGTGTTTGAAAATTTTAATTTTTACTGGAAGTAAAAGTGTAGGCAAAATTAAATTTTTGCAGTGAGCAAAAATTTTGCTTGGAAAAAGGAATTTTTGTTGTTAGCTAAATAAATTTTGGCTTACATAGTAAGTGAAATTTTGGGTCGAAGAAAATTAAAATTTCAGAGTAAGTGAAATTTTGGAAAGGATTAGCAAAACTGTGATTTTGCTGAGAGCAGAAATGTTGTTCTGATAATTTTTTGTTGTTAGCTTAATTAATTTTTTGCTAACAGTGTGTTAAAAGTTTTGTAGGAATTTTTTAAATTCCAAGAGAAAGGGAAACAAAATTTTTAATGGAATTTTGAAGATTAATTGTAAGTTCAGTTTTCATACATAAAGATCATGATCGGTCGAAGTGAGGGACCAGAGATGAAGCAACTGGGAGATGATGGGGTACGAGCAAGGGTGACTGCGGTTGAGGAGGAGAACTGGCAGTTACGGGAGACGCTCACTGCCCTGGAGGAAGGTCACCGCCTGTTGAGGGAGAGGGTCGACAAGCAGGATGCTGAGATGGCAGCCCTGCTACAGACCAGGATCCAGGTCCACGTGGTGCCATCTACGCCTTTGGCACCGCTTGGCATCTTCACTGGATCGAGGCCAACAGGTGGTGATGAGGTCGACTTCGCTAAGTGGGAGGAGCAAGTCGATGTGCTGATGAGAGGGAACGACTCCCCCTCTGATGTGTTGGCCAGCGTTCGGCGCAGTCTGCGTGGTGTGGCATGGGAGCTTGCCAAGTCCTGCTCTTCTGCCATGGACATTGTCAGCCGTCTAAGTGACGTGTTTGGCTGTGTTAAAACCCAAGTGGAACTGCTGGCTGAGTTCTTACAGATGCGGATGGACAGAAGTGATAGTCCATCGGACTTCCTGGCGCACGCCTGGTTCAAGTTTATTCGGCTGAATAAGTGTGAGGTGTATTCTCATGAGGACTGTGCCAGGAACGTTTATTTTGTGTTCATGAATGGTGTCATGTCATGTGAGCCCATGATGGCTCGGGAACTTAAGAATGAGTTCGGCAGACCAGGTTCTGCGTCGCCTGATTTGACTTCACTGTTGAAGTCAGTCAGGCAGTTAGAGGAATCATCCTCAGGGCTTATGTCAGCTGTGACGGGCCGGACACATCAGGGACAGGCAAAGGTGGCCATCAACTATAAAGAGTTGGCAGGCATGGTAGCAGAGAGACTCAGAGGCCACTCAAAGAAGCCGAAAAGTTCCTGCTACCGATGCAAAGGTGTTGGTCACATTGTTCGTGATTGCCCGGTCAAGTCGCAGTTGGCAAGGCAGAGAAAGAAGGCTACTAAAGCCGAAGTCAGTAAGAACGGGGTTTCTGCAAAACCCAAAAAATCCTCCTACAGGAACAAACCCGGCTGCTACATACCGCCGCATCGGCGAGGTTGTGGTAGTGGTCAGGGTGGTGTTCTGGAAGTATGCGACCAGAAAGTGGTTGTGGATGGTAGCTCTAGAGGCAACCATCGGGACAATGTCCATTTTCCTCGCCTTTCCAGAAGGAAATGGTGCAGAGGAAAAGACAATCCAAGTTGTTTTCCCGATCAGAAGGGGAAAAAGGGTTGTGGTCAAGGCATTGGTGCTTCCAAGCCTTTTTCCAACAATCAGTGGGATGCCTTGAAAAATGGCTCCCGTAAGAGTTTGCCAGTTGGTCAGAGGAGTTCGTTGTCTGGTGTGGGTAGGCCTGGCTGGGGAAAGTCCATCCCAGAGAAGTCGGAATGGAAGCCAGTGCCTGCACCAAGGAGATCTATTTTGCATAGAGATCCTGTTAGCGTTCAAACTCCAGATCTGACCGACAGGTGTGATTCTGTTCCTGTGCAACCTAAACAGTTGCAGGAAGAGAAGGAGGGTGTATGTCAGCAACCAAGGGTGGTCTTGAGATTGCTGTAATTCTTGTTTAATGTTTTTGTTTTGCTGCATATTTGCAGGGTGTGACTTTGCGAGTCCACAAGTTCATGTTTTTATGAATGTTTGTTTTGCTGCTAATTTGCAGAGTGTGGCTTTCTGAGTCCACAGGTTTATGTTTTTATGAATGTTCGTTTTGCTGCATATTTGCAGGGTGTGACTTTGTGAGAGTCATGTTTGGGTTTACATTTTCTACATCTGTAAAATGTGGAATGTTTTGTGTGCTGGGTTTTGTTTGTAGTACCCAAATCAGATTGGGTAGATGTGTATAATCAAAATCAACCAGAGACTTTAAAAGGTTTTGTTTAAAATGATTTTTTAGGATAAATGTTGATACCCACCTAGGATTGGGTATACATTTTGTTCAAGCTGAAGACTTGAGGTTTTTTACCCGAGAGGGTAGAGTTTTTGTTTGTTTGAAATGTTGGCACTTTTTTGGAAAAAAGATAGCAACATTTTCCTGCGAAGGGTGTGTGTAACCCCCCTCACAAAACGTATTTTTGTGTTTGGGTTACTAAGCGCTAGGTTCAGTAACTCCCTTGTAGAGTTGAGTGATCGCCCCTTAAAAAAGAGTGCGTATCGGGATACTTCTGTTTTTTAAATCTCACTTCCTGCCTGGGGCTAGTGAGGGAAAGACGCGTGACAGAGACTCGCTCCTGAGTCTAGATGTTCCCCATTAAGGTTAGTTTATTTTGTTAATTTCGTTTTTGATCATCAAACTATCTGTTTAAGCAAATTTCAGCTTAATTCAGAATAGTTGTGGAAGGTTCATGAAATCTATATGTTTGATTTAATTTCACAGGCTTGCAACCTGTGAATTAACAGTGAACCATAAGTGATCGCTTCAAACAAAGGAAGCGTGGGGTAAATTTTGGCGCGTCATGGTCTTTGTTGTAAGATTAATTTTTGGTAGAATATTGTTCAGCTATTATTAAAATGCTGGAAATATTCTAGTATGACTTTACACTACAAATGTATGGGTGTGAAGGACTACTTAATTGTTTAATGATTTTATCAATACGAATTCTGACGTATTTGTGATATATCATTTAGGAAATTCAAACAGTTGAAATATTAGTGGGGGCATTAATTTAATTTGAGAGGCTTTTAGCCTGAGAATTAACGGTGAGACCTAGTGGTTGTTTTGAACAAAGCATGTAAATGATAACACAGTCATGGTTTTGTTGTAAACTTAATTTTTGGTAGAATATTGTTCAGCTATTATTAAAATGCTGGAAATATTCTAGTGTGGCTTTACACTACAAATATATGGGTGTGAAAGCCTACTTGATTTTCAAAATGAAAAGAATTACTAAGAATTCTGATTTATTTGTGATAAATCATTTAGCAATTCTAAAACAGGTGTAATGGCATTGGAATGTCATTGTGGACATTTATTTAAAATAAATTAGTCCTTCTTATTAATGTTGGCACAGTTTCATAGGATGGACCATCATCTGTCCTAAAGTAAATGAGACATGTTGGGATGCTTGCACAGTTTTTAGGATGGACCATCATCTGTCCTAAAATAAATGAGACATGTTGGGATGCTTGCACAGTTTCATAGGATGGACCATCATCTGTGAAACTTGTGTAATACTAACTACTAAAATTATGTAATAATTTTAGAGGTGATGTTTTTTACATTGTATGTTCTTTTGATTACAGGAACATCGTCATCTTTCCCCTGTCACCTTCTCCTCACACCATCATCCCATCCCCACTCTCATCCTTCTGTGTGCCTGATCGGAGATTGAGCCATTGATTTTTAATATGAGGAATTAGAACAGAATATCTTTTGTTTTTTAATTGTACTTGTAGTACAATTAGTCATTGGTGTTTTGTGTAATGTGGTAGTGTTGTAGGTTGTGTTGTGGAATATATGTGGTAAACCCAATTTGCTCGGTCTGGAGTCGCATTGAATGAATGGTGTTATTCGTCACGTTCAGTGTATTCAGTGTGGCTGCTGAGTGAGTTGAGGTTAGTTAATTTCACTTCACCTACTTTCCTACCTCTTCTATATTTCTCTTTTCCCCTATTTTTCTACTATCCTCTTTTCTATCCCCCCTTTATCACTCCCCGGCCCATAAGTAGCTGAGCCCTACTCTTCTTTAGGGTTACTAAAGGAACCAGGAATTAATCTTAGGACACTAAATTTCCAGTACCGAATTAGGCGGAACGGAATTAGAGTGGCGCCTTAGATAATTCCCGTGTAGGACCCGTTACACAAGCATAATGAATAAGCACTCCTGCTTTAAAAAAAAATCCAGTGCCCACTCTTATCAGGGATTGTATACATCGTGTTGATAAAACAATAAAAACTAAGCCAATCAAGCAAACCACATAAAATCGTTAGCTTATGACAAAAAAACCCCAAACAAAGCAGAGAAGGAGCCTGAAACTTATTCATCCTTATAACCCAGCAACAACAGCGGCAAGAACAGGAGCCTCATGAATTTAAAAAGAAACTGACACATACATAATTATAAATACAATATAAAATGGCTGACAACAGATAGAGAATCGTCAGATGGGGATTGGAAGGAGGAGCCGTCCTATGAAAGGGAATGATTTTTTTTTTTTTGGGGGGGGGGGGGGGGGGGGGGTACATTATGTAATAAATTCTGAAGCTGATCTTGTTTAGGACCTTACAAAAATTCAGTGTGTGACAGGAACATGAGACAAGGGACGCAACTTCTTCCAGTGTTCTCATGCTAGATTTTACTGCATTGCCTCTCTTTCATTTATTGATAATTATATGCATGCTTTTTGTTTCTTTATAGCTCAAAAGAGTTAATGGGAATAAACTATTGTGAAATTGTGATCATCAAATAAATGAGGATTTCTTTTGTTCCTACAGTGTTGACCCAGCGCATGCATATTGCACCGCCACAAGACCAGCGCCACGTATACGGAAGATGCTAGTAAAGTGTGTATGCACACAGTAGAGTCCTCCTTTGGTGCCGTGGGCTCTGTTACTGTGCAAAAGTCAGGGTCAGACGGGACTGAAACCGGCGCCTTTGTCACAATCATCTTTTCGAAATGTGCCTTATTCTTGGGGTGGGGTGGGGGTGGGGTATGCGCTCGCTGGTATTTGTGTGTGCGTTTTTTTTTTTTATACGTGTGTGCATGTGGCCGCGGCCCTGCACTTTGCTGTGGTGCATCATATTGTATATCATTATCATTAATACTATGTGTACCACCTTGAATACACGCGCGCATACACCCCCCCAAAGAATAAGGCGCATTTCGCCAAGATGTGACGAAAGGCCGATTTCAGCCCCATCCTACTCCGACTTTTGCACAGATACAGAGCCCACGGCACCAAGTGAGTGCTGTACCCTATGCATACACAATTCACCAGCATCTTCCATATGCTGGCGCCGGACTTGTGGCGACATCACAGCCCCGAAAATAATTATTGTGGCGTACATTGTACCATCTTTCGTTCGGACAAACTTGCTATATTCAAGCCAGGCTGCCGCGGGGCTCTGGTGTCGCCACAGGAACGCCCCAACACATATGGAAAATGTTAGTATTTTATATTATTTTATTTTGTTTATTTATTTATTTCGAGGATAATGGAATACATGTGTACTTTTTTTTATATTATTTTACATCCAGTCCCTGTGTGTGCAGTTTTGTAAATCTTGCCATCTGCTCCCACCGGCACACAATGGTCTACTCTTACGAAAAGCGGAACAGGATTTAACGTGTGCGCAAGATGTTCTATAGTCTCATCCAAGGACTTTTAGGAAGAGTGGAGTCAGCACTGATGTTAACTCCAGGGGGAAAATTCCCTCGAACTGGAATCGAACCCGGGTCGTCAATTTGCGAGCGCAATGTTCTGACCACAAAGCTATTCCGTCCCCATAAGGTGCGTATGCATACAGTAGAGCCCTCTCTTGGTGCCCTGGGCTCTGTAACTGTGCAAATGTCGGGGTAAAACAGGAGTCAAAGCGGCCCTTCTATTGTCACATCTTTCCAACTGGGCTGTAAAGGGCGGAGGGGGGTGGGGGGTGGGGGGGGGGGGGGAGCGGGATGGCCTAGTGGTCAGAACATTGCGCTCGCAATTATTTGACGACCCAGGTGCGATTCCCGTTCAAGGGGGAATTTTTCCCCTGGAGTTAGCATCAGTGCTGACTCCACTCTCCCCAAAACTCCATCGGATGAGACTATAAACCGAGGCCCCGTGTGCGAACGCACACAGAACATCTTGTGCACACTTAAATCCTGTTCCGCTTTTCGTAAGAGTAGGCCATAGTGTGCCGGTGGGAACAGATGACAAGATTTACAAAACTGCATACACACGGGGACTACACGTAAAAAATATAGCACATGAGTGTTTATTTCACTATCCTCGGTGTAAAAGAATAAATAAATAAATAAATAAAAATCATCAA
>CM060323.1:46862841-46879247 GCA_030674155.1 Stramonita haemastoma
CATTTGTGTTTTTGCTTTTAAATATTGTGAATTTATTCCACCAAATTGCTCATTCCAACATGGCGGATTTGTGGACATTTTGGTGCATACTTTATTCAGATTGTTCTTCTGACTTGAAAGACTGCTAATTTGAAACACAACTTGTATTAAAGTAATGCCCAGATGTTGTTTGAAGTTCCTTATACAGATCTCTCTCTCTATATATATAATTTTTAAAAAGAGGGGCTTATGACTACCAGTTGGCTACAGTTGTTTCCCTTAGATTGTGGCTGAGTTCCAAACTAAATGGGATAAATATTTTGTGTGTTAGGATTTTTTGTTATTTTTTGTAGTGTGTGTGTGTGTGTGTGTGTGTGTGTGCTCGGTGTGTGTGTGCGTGCGCGCATGCGTGGGCGTGCATGCGTGCATGCGTGCGTGCCTGTGAGTGCGCGCACACACACGCGTGCGTGCATGCGTGTGTGTGTGTGTGTGTGTGTGTGTGTGTGTGTGTGTGTGTGTGTGTGTGTGTGTGTGGTGTGTGTGTGTGCGTGTGTGTGTGTGTGTGTCGTTTCTTAAGGAAAAAGATATCTTCGAAGAGACACTTGACAGGGGAACTCAAACTCGGCATCTTCAGTTACGTTACGTTCAGTTAGGCTTACGTCTGCTAGACGAGGGTATAGGTGGAATAGTTTTGTAGGTAAAGCACTCGTGATTCGACAAATCATGACAATATCGCTTTACCTACAAAATTATTCCACCCATACCCTCGTCTAGCAGACGTCACAGTCTACTAGTATCATTCTTTTGATTTTGGAATCTCAAAAATGTAGAGGCTATATATTGCAGGTTACGATGTATAATCTCATGACTGACCCCGAATAGAAAATGGAGACAAAAACTAAAAAAAGCAACAACAAAATATAAACATCTGTGGATGAGATGACAGACCCACCCTCCAAAAATATTCGACAATACACTAGTCACTGCTAAGATTTCTATCATGGGTATTCCTCTGTGTGTGTGCGCGCGTGTTTTTTATATATTATTATTTATTCATTCTTTTATTTCGAGGATAACGGAATAAGCACTCATGTGCTTTTTTATATTCAGTCCCCGTGTGTATGCAGTTTGTAAATCTTGTTATCTGTTCCCACAGGCACACAATGGCCTACTCTTACGAAAAGCGGAACAGGATTTAACGTGGTGCGCAAGATGTTCTGCGTGCGTTCACACGCGGGCCTCGGTTTATAGTATCATCCGAAGGATATGTGTGTGTGTGTGTGTGTGTGTGTGTGTGTGTGTGTGTGTGTGTGTGTGTGTGGTGTGTGTGTGTGTGTGTTAATGCGCTTGGTTCGGTAAGTAAAGATGTACCAGTGTTTAGGAAGATGCAACCCTTGGTTTCCACTCGCATAACTTTCAATGCTTGCACACTTAAACAACCAGCACACCACGTGTTCTGCCTCGGCATGTCGCAACAATGCACTTCGTCGCAATTTGCGTCAAAGGTAAGGTAAAAAAGGTAAAGTTGTCCTACAACCTCTATGGTCGTAAGGGAGCGAGGCATCAGAGACCTCAGCTTCTCTAGGGGCCAGCATGTTGAGGGCGGGCGCCCATCTCCTCTCCCTTGCTGCTTTACCTTCCTGACCCTAAAGAGGGCAGGTACCCATTTACAACCGGGTGAACTGGAGGACTGTGCGTTTATCCTCCCCGTCCCCCCTCCCCCGATCGACGCAGTTTGTCGTAATTTGCAACAAAATGCGTTGATCCCTTACGCAATGTGCGCTAGGCCCCCCATGTCAAATGAAGAACACAATTATCTTTAATCAATGTAAGTTCAATATAATGCACTACTTCAGCAAATTACTGTGGCAGAACACCACACCACACAACTTGAAGCCACTGAACAATCGAGTACTAACTCCTCCAGTTCCTCATTCTAAGTCTTGCACAAAACAGATAAAAGTTAGCAAATGCAACCTCTCATCTCTAACTCTCTCTCTCTCCAGTACTGACCGCCGTCTCGTCTCCGCCACTTCAGCACACCCGACATTCCCGTTCCTTCTCCTATCTCCCTAAGGTCTTCGCATAGGGGGGGGGGGGGGGGGGGGGGGGGGTGGGGGGGGGGGGGGGGGGAGGGGGTAAAAAAGGAAATACCTCAATATGCAGCCCCTAGAGAGAGCTGATGTCTCTGATACCCTCGCTGCCTACGAACCCGCCAGGTTATGAACACAACCTTTACCATTTATACCTAGACTGTGGTCCAACAACACATATTCTCCTAGACTGTCTCAAAACTTTAGACCTACAGCTTTTCACCCACCCCGTACCACCCTCTCGGTTCGTATCTCCCCCCCTACCCCCCATCCCGAACTTGCCCCCACGCCCCAGTCCCTCCCTTTACTTCTGTTAAGCTTTTGCAAATCTTGCTCTCTCATCATGGCATCGCCGAAAATGTGGAGCTGCAGACAGGGATTCTTCTGAACGCCAATGTGTTACACGCCGACTGAAACTGAACCCCGATGATACGCCTGTAAGTACACGCCTGGTCTCGTGTGGATGAAAATAATAACCATGTAGAACAGGTCCACAATTCGCTCGTGACTGATGATGAACCTCAAAAGAATCACATGATTAAACAAGTGGTCTATCTGCTCCTTTCTGAGATGGTTTCTGGGTGATAACCACGCGGACCTGACCGCTCACAAAAAGACCGGTAGGTCCTCCTTTCATACAGCAGATAAGTCATCTCCTCCCGCGGACAAGACAAAGGCCAACTGGGCCTTTGACCAGGAAGGCTATACTCGCCTGGTTCAAATCCCCGCTTGACGCGTAGGTGTCCACACACCCTCCGTGTAGCAGAACAAGTCTGGGTGAAAAGATCAAAGATATGGGTACATCGGAGAGGGTGGGACAGGTAGGCTACTCAGCTCAGGGTTGGTAACCCTGCCCTGTTAGCCAGCCCTGTACATGGGGTTTTCCCACATGATCACTAGCCTTTCACCAACAGGTGGGCAGAGAGCTGGTGAAAGTGTTTACGAGGTGTGGGCTTTTTGTGTGGGCAGTGGTGATTAGCCCCGGGGTGGAGATAGCGGTGTCAGACGTTCCAGACAGCGAGCGGTCTTTGAATGGACTGCAGGTGAGAGAGGCGGCGGAGAGCGAGATGATCCCCGTTTCCGAAGCCCCACTTGTAGTGAGGTAAGGTAGGCCGGGGTGGGTGGGGCCAGGGGGCGGGCGGGCGTAAGGGGGGGGGGGCTGTTTAGGAGTGGCAGGAGTAGGTCCAGATCAAGTGAGACTTCCGCTTCACCTGTTTTGCCATACTGTGCAGGAATTAGTGTGGGCATTAGTGTGTGAAAGAGGCATCCCTAGAAGAGTGTATGCAGTACAGGGGGAAGAGATGAGAGGAGCAACTAGAATATTCACGTCTTGTTATAGACTCAAGAAGTGTGAGGAATTTAGCAAGGAAGTTTATTTGACCTTTATAGCGTATGTAACAAATGGATGAAGCAAGCAGGTGAAAATTAATATAATTTAGGACTCACACTCTCTCATCCCACTCTCTGCTCTCTCTCTCTCTCTCTCTCCCTCAATCTACCATCCTACATCTCTCTCTCTCTCCATCTTCTCATCCGTCACCTCCTCTCCAAGTCTCCGCGTCTCTTCTCCTCTCTCACTCTCTCTCACTCTCTTGTCTCTTCCCCCTCCCGTTCGCGCACAAATGCACGTGCATTACACGTGTGACTTGCCGTGCTTTCGGCATTCCTTCTATTGTGCCCGTTTTTATGCCATTGAACATCAAGTTATGAGCCCATTTTTCAAATTATGCCTCATACTCAACTATCGCTATCAACTTGACCACCGACTATTCACATTTTCGTGTTTTAACGATGAAGAAAACCATATAACAGGTATCTGTGGGAATGGAACAGACTGTTTCCATGTCGCCATCAAGGTCTGTATGCTTCCGATGACTTTTTTCCACAGTACGGCAAGATCGAGACGTTTTTTCAAAGTACAACTAATTGAATTATTCTTCTCCATGAAAAGAAAAACCTATAGCTTGCAGAAGAAGAGTCCCTACAGAACTGTGTTCTTAGAAATGAAACCATTGAAGATGAAAGAAGAGATGTCGTGTAGGGGAGAAAGGCAGAACCTCAGATTTCCAAGAGCAAAATGTCACACTTATCCTTGTTCTTGTAGTCTGGCATCTATGATCACGTGAGCAATCGAAAAATCGAACACAATATAAAAAAGAGTGTTCAAATTTTTTCCTTTTTTTTCTTTGTTGTGTTGGTCTTTTATGGCCATGGTTTTTAATGTTTGAAAACTGACATTAAAAGTGTGAAGAGAGAGAAGAGAGAGGAGAGAGAGAGAGAGAGAGAGAGAGAGAGAGAGAGAGAGAGAGAGAGAGAGAGATACAGACAGACAGAGCAGACAGACGACAGACAGACAGACAGACAGACACGCCAGACCAGACAGACAGACAACAGACAGACAGAAGACAGACCGAGAATAGAAATTTTCCATTTTATTTATAGGAAGATTTAGTATTGTTCCAGTTTGTTGTTATGTAATCTGATATTTCTATTTTTCCATTAGAAAGGATCGATCTAATTTGTCGCACAGTTCATACTTGCAACAAAAGCGCTTTCTAATGAATATGTTGGGCTTTAATAATGAGTTTTCAGTTTGTGTGACAAATCGCCATATGTGTTTTGATAGTAGAAATCCACAATTACAGTTGTTTTTTTTAAGGGTTGACAACAATAGTTGGTAATCTATGAAAAAAATAATATATTTTTAGCCTGTTATGTCCCATCATCAGTCCTCAATTGAAACAACGCATAGAGTCAAACAGATGGGAACAATCAACAATTCGACAAGCCTGTATCTAACAAACAGGTGGAAAACAAAGCAAGTATGGAAGAAACTTCATTGAGAGCAATATTCATGATAGCGACTAAGCAGGCAGAAAGCAATCTGTCATGCATCGATATTGCTTCTGACAGAGCAATCATAGAAACATCCGCCAATCCAACTCCATCCCGTTCTTTTAAAGCCCTGCCGACCACAACAGGCCATAACGGTACTGTCACCCTCTAAAATCATTGAACAAAACTGTGCAACAATATAAAAATTAAAACGGAGTATATAAAACCAACTCTACTGTCCTACACCTTGTAACGATGCCCTGATCAAACAAAAGGGTCCAACCCAGGCAGGGCACCACATGTGGGGAGTCAATAGAACATATAAAGCTAATTTTCGATGATACAAGGACTGTATGAAATAAAGTATTGTAACGACGCATAGGCCGTGTAGGTGTTAAACTTTTCGGAGACAGCCTAGCCATCTTACTGCATGTCATGCAAACCGAACGATCATATTTTGAAAAGTTTTGTTTAGTGACTGATCGCAAACACAAAAAGAAGCAAACTTGCTTTTTAATTCAGAAAAGGAAATATGGTATGAATCTACTACTGTTTTATTTCTTATGCTTCAAAGTCTGTTAATTGACAACTAGACAAAGCTTTTTATTCGTGCTCAAGTATGTGAAAAAGACAGAAGCAAACTCTTTCTTTTCAATCACTCTGTCTTTCTGTCTTTAAAAAAAAAAAAATTACGTTCGTTATTTATTTTTCATTGACCAGAATGTATGTGGAGATGTTGGCCATTGCTGACAAGTTTCTGCTCTATTGCTTTAAATAAAGAAATATTGAATTATATATAAAAATATTGTATATATATATTTTTTATTAGTCACTGTAATGTGGGGATAGTTTATGGCACTAACTGCTCTTGACCCTGTGAGGAGCTGTTTGATGCTTTTTCTTTCAGGTCTATTTTTTTGGTGTTTGTTTGTTTCACTATTGTCTTCTTGTTTGTACTTCTGGTAATTTTTTGTTTAAGCCTTTCTACTTCTTCATCTTTCTTTCGTCTTTCATCTTCTTCTGTCCTTCTTCTTCTTCAATTCTTCTTTAACTTTTTTCTTCTTCTTCTTCTTCATCTTCTTCTTCTTCTTCTTTCATCTTCTTCTCTTCTATCTTCTTCTTCTTCTTGTTTTTTTTTTTTCTTCTTCTTTCTTCTTCTTCTTCTTCTCTTCTCTTCGTCTCTATCCTTCTATTCTTCTTTCTTCTCTATCGAATCTGGCTTTTTTCCGTCATATAGTGAAAGTGGTATAGTTGGATCTCTAAAGGAACAAAAAGTTCTTTAAGGAATCTGGTTTGGTTTTAAACTCGTTTTTATGTGGTGATCGATGTTGGTTTTTTCACAACGCAGTGGCAGTCCTGGGCTGACTTTTATGGTTAGACCTAGGGCTCCATACAAGGAAGGACAGTAGCAGCTGGTTTTATACCCCGTTTTATAAATGTGTAATTAATAGTTGCATAGTTTTAGTCAACATTGTTAAATTGACATGTTACATCCCGATATGGCCCTGTGTGGTCGGCTGGACAAAAAACAACATGATCGGATGGTTTCTTACTTCTTCTTCTCTTCTTCTTCTTCTTTCTTCTTTCTTCTCTTCTTCTTCTTCATCTCCTTCTTCTCGTCCACCGTCTCTCCTCCTCCTCCTCCTTCCTCCTCCCACCTCCACCTCCCTTCCCCTCCTTCCCTCCTGTACCTCCTCCCTCCTTCTTCTTCCTCCCTTGTCTCCACCTCCTTCCGTTCCTTCTTCTTTCTTCTTCTTGCCTCCTCCTCCCTCCCTCTACCAAACCTCCCTCCTTCCGCCTCCCTTCCCCTCTCTATCATCTATCGTGCCTTCCTATCCTCCCTCCAGCCATCCACACTTCCTCTACCTCCTTCCACCTCCTGCCGCTCTCCTTCCTCCTCCTTCCTTCTTCATTAAAACCGCTTTAAATAAAAAAAACAGCAACTTACTTACTACTCAACTAGACTACTAAACGACTCTACTGCAACCTAAACAACTACTACTACTACCCAATATCTACTTACACCCTACTTTCAATAAAACAAGCAACTAACTTTACTGATTACTGCAACGTGAAAGCAACTACCCTAACTACACTAATACTTCAAAGAACTGAAGTAAAACTATTGCAATTTCCCTCTCTAACTCCTGTCAGGACATCATTTATTATGAAAAAAAACGGCATTTGTTTGCTATGCGTTTTAATAGGGCAAAATGGTCGTCATGAGAGACTCTGCGTAGTCAATACAGAAGCCCGACCCGAGCGTGTGGGGTTTTCCGATACACTGCGTAGGTACAGAACTGTTCCTCCCTTTTAATTGAGGGGTCTTACTATCTATTTATCTCTCATAGAGAAGACAAAGGCAAAATCGGCCAGGCAGGATGAATTGAGACCTAGAGCGCCGACGAAAAGGCAGAAAAAAAAGAACATTAAAGGACTTAAGAAACTCTACTTGCACTCACGGGATGGTGGCTTGGTGAGCAAGGCAGTGGGGGGCAGGCTGGAGAGTGGTGCTTAGGAAAAAAAATTGAACAACCAGCCTTAAAAACACCATCCGCACTGGGGACAAAAAGTAAAAAAAACACTGGAAAGGATTACCGCTCTAGCAGAATAGAGTGTGTAATGTGGATGGTGTAGTGCTGAGTAGTGTGAGGAGAGAGATAGATGATGATGATGATTGTGTGTGGGTGGTCTTATGTGATGTTGATGTGTCGA
The DNA here is from genome assembly GCA_030674155.1 of Stramonita haemastoma. Taxonomy (NCBI): domain Eukaryota; kingdom Metazoa; phylum Mollusca; class Gastropoda; order Neogastropoda; family Muricidae; genus Stramonita; species Stramonita haemastoma. Next base: position 46,870,464 of record CM060323.1, read on the forward strand.
TGCGCGCGCGGGAGTCGGATGCGTTTGTGAAAGCATTAAATGATCATGAAAGATAAGATATGGGGGGAAATAGTGTAAAGATTAATGAATGGTGAATGTATGTATGTTATTAATGAAATCTAAATGAATAATATAGTGATAGTGTATGTTTGGATAATGAGTGACTGGAAATTAAAGGGAGAGTAGAGTGTGTTGGATATGGTTGGAGCGATGCGCGGGTTGGACGATAGGCCGTGCGTGCGGGGCGATGGATCGGTGTGCGTGTGATGTTGTGTATGTGTGGGTTGTATGATGGATGGTGTGAGTGATGCGTGTAATGTTCGGTGTGAGTGTGTGTGTGAATGAGGTGTGTATTGTGACAATTTTTTTACATTTTTTTATAGTATTTTTCTTATTATTTTTTAAATTTATTTTTTTTATATATAATTTTTTTATAATTTTTTTTTTTTTTTTACTTTTTGTATTTTGTGTTTTTTTTTTTTTATTTTTGTTTTCTGTGTTTTTTCTTTATTTCTTTTTAAAAATTTTTTTTTTTTTTTTTTTTTTTTTTAAAATTAGTGAGCGCAGGTGAGGCAGCAGAATTTCCTTATTTCCAGAAGGAAAGGTGGGGGGAGGGGTGTGGTTTGGGGGGAAGGGTGTGGAGGGAGGGGGGGGGAGGGGGGGGGGGCGGCGTGGGGGTAGAGGGTGGGTAGGCCAAGAAAAGGGGGAAATGTTTGCTTTTTTAATATACTTGAACGAAGGAAAGCGGAGGGTCACAGGCCACAACTGCTCTGCGAAGGCACAATAGCGCCCGGAGAAACAAAAGTTAGCCAGAGAGCGTTCAACAAGTGTACACATGAAGCAGTGGGGGAACCTAATACTGTATGCTCTGAATTACTCATTTATTGTTCCCGTCTGCAACTGATGTCTCCTTGTCCGTACCCAGGTAGGAGTGAGGGTGGGGTTGGGGGTTTGGGGGTTTGTGGTGTGGAGGGGAGGGGTGAGGTTTGGTGGTATGGGGGGATTTGCGAGTGGGTTGTGTGGTCCTGTGAGTGTGAGGTGTGGTGGGTCGTCCTCCCAGTGTGTGGGCCCCCCTTTCCTTTTGTGATTTTTTCAACCAATCCTGATTGGTTGGGCGGCGGGGTTAGTGGGGGGTGGGGAGGCCCTCTTTCCTTTTTTTTTTTGTTTCTTACCCTACCTTTAAATCTCTGCATGTTCCCTTACCGAACCTCGGAATGGTGTGGGTTTGTGGGGGGTGTGGGTGGACCCCCTATTTTATTTTTTTTTTTTCCCTTCCCTTTTTACACGTTGGGGGGTTCCCAGCGTGGGGGGGCGGTGTGTGTGGGGGAGCGGGGAGGGTAGTGGTGATAGAGGGGGGAGTCGGTAGGGTTGGGGAGGTTGTTGGGGTGTGGTGGGGGGTGACCTCCGGTTGAGGCTATGGACAAACATATTTCTATAGGGTGCTCGCCATATGGGGTAGGGGTGTCTTACGCGTCCCAGTCCCTCCCATTGTGGAGGATGGGGGTGGTGATGGGGAGAGAGAAGACTGGGAGGTGGTAGGTGGGGGCATGGAGGGAGTGGGGGGGGGTGGTGTGGGAGGCCCCTTTGGATTTTTTTTTTTGAATTCTTGTGGATTGGCAAGAATCTGTTACATGGGTCACTTTCACCCGCCCAGTGGGGGGGGCGGGGGCCCGCCGTTTCATTTGTTTTTCTCCTTTTTCGCATTTTCCACACATTTTGTTGTTCGTACGCACTGGACGTGACGACAAGACATTTATCGAGTCTATCTCTCCATTCCAAGTTCTGCTAGATCTATCTCGCAAGGATCTTATGGAGGGGAATAGAGAGTCCAATTTACAAACCACAGTAGACATTCTCGCTTGCTACATTTGTCAAGTGTACACTACCCTAACCCCCAAACTACCGGCTGTTCTCTACTCTCCCTTTTCTGGTTTATGGTGTTTACCTACTGTATATTTACATTGTTACTCTTCTCCTTTATTTATTTTTTTTATTTATGATTCTCTTAACCTACCTTGTATAGTTATTACCCCAACTCCCATTTACAACGTTGTTCTATTTTTTTGTTCTTTGTATATTTATTTTATTCGTTTACTAGTATCAACTAACTATTAACTTTCTGTTACCGGTTTCACTGATCTTATCTATATTTTTATATATCGGCGCATTTTGTGTTTCATAGATGAGCTTTTTTTTCTTATCTTTGTTTTACTTTCTTTTTTATTTTTTACTATTTTCCTTTTTATTCGTGGCTGAATTATACTTAACTGGCATGGTGTGGGGGGTGTCGAGTTATAAACATTTCTTTTTATTTTTTTTCAATGTGGGGGACAATTGGATTTACACACGATTATTAAGGTAGGTCCTTGCTGGGATCTGTACCTGGGTCTGTTCGGGGATCTGTAGTACGAAAAGGGGAGGAGAAAATAATCTACAGGCGTTTTAGCCGTACGCTCTGTGTGTGATTGATGTGTGTTGTGTTGTTAGTCGTGGTGTGTTGGTGTGTTGTGTGTGTGTTGTTGATGTGTGGTGTGTCTGTGTTGTGGTTGGTGCATGGAAGGTGGTGAGAGTGGTATTGTCGGGTTCGCTGGGGTCGGGGTTGCATTTGGGTGTAGTTCGTAGTGATTGTGGAGGTGTGGGAATGTTGTGCCTGTGATATTGTGTGGTATATGGGGAGCGGATGTGTGTGTGTTTCCTGGATCGTGGAGGTTAGGGGTGACCTTGCGGAGGTCGACTGAAGGCTGTTGAGGTGCTTAGCGGGTGGGGGCTGCGGCGGCGTGGGGGGGGTGGCGTTGTGTTGTGGAAGCGTAGTTGTTGAGTTGTGTCGTGGTGGGGGTCATGGCGCGTACGTGTCTCGTGAGGTTGGAGTGCGTGGCTGTTCTCATGTGGTGTCCAGGGGGTCGACGTTGCGGTGGCCGGGAAGCGTGCGCGGGTGGGTCGTCGCGGTATGGCGGTGCGGTGCTGGCCGGGGTTGCGTTGCGTGCGGTGCGATAGAGCAAGCGGTGTTGTTGGTGTGTGTGGTGGTCTTTGTTTTTTAGTTAGTGTGTCAGGTGTTTTTTGTGGAGTTAATGTTGTTGTGAGGTGTGGTGTGTGGATTGTGGTATGGGAGGGCGGGAGGGTGGGTGATGTGTGTGGTATAGTGGGTGGTGTGGGTGTGTGAGTTGGGTGGGAGATTGGTTTATGGCATGGTGGTGGTATTTGGGGAGTGTATGTGTGCGGAGGAGGGGTTGATGTTTAAATGTTGGTGAAGTATAGTGGTGGAGGGTAGTGAAGTTAATGGGTGTTGAGAGTGAGATGTGTCAGTCAAGCAAGGAAAATAGACACGTTTAGTAAGTTGTGAGTGCTTTCTTACAATTATAACGTCTACTATCAATCAAGAGTGAAATTATAGGAGAGACAAAAAAGCAAAAGTGATACACAAAGGCTAAAATTACGTACACATGAGTGCGTGATTTGTGTAAGAGATGGTATGATTGACAGTGTGTGATGCCAACATGCAGATGATAGAGCGTAGTATATGTAAGCAACGACTAAGTGCGTGGCATCATATTACCCAGGAAGTAATTGTGTGTGTGTGTGAGAGTAGTGAGTGTGTGTGTGTGATGTGTGTGTAGTGATGTAGTGTGTGTGATGTGTGATTGTTTTTGGTTTTGTGTGTAGTTGTGTGTGTGTTTGTTTCGTGTGTATTTGCGTTGAGGTTCTCGGCGCGCACGCGTGTGTGTGTGTTGTGTGTGAGTGTGTGTGTGTTTGGTGTGTGTGTGAGTATGTTTGGTTTGATGGGTTGGGTGTGTGGAGGTACGTGAGATGTGATCGTCGCAGTGTATGAACAAGTAGCACTCTTTGTGCTGGTTGTGCGTGCGCCGCTGCGTCGCGCGTGTGTGCTGTGTGTATGTTGTGCACGCTTTGCATAGCTGTTAAAGACCATGACGATAAAGGGGCCGAAGTGCCCTGTGGCTTCTCTGTTAATATTAGAAAAAGAAAGGCTAGAAATATCAGATCTAATTCATCATTGTGTGTGAGGTGTACTGTTAGGAACATTAAAAAATTTTCCTCATTCTTGTCTGTTTCCGAGTCTCTCTGTCTGTGGTTTGTGTCTCTGGTTTACTCTGTTTACTGCCCTCTCTGTCTGAATCTCCGTCTGTCCCCCCCCCCCCCCCCCCCCACCCCCCCGCCCCCCCTCCCCCCCCCCCCCCCCCCCCCCCCCCCCCCCCCGCCCCGCCCCCCCCCCCCCCCCACCACCCCCGCCTCCCCCCCCCCCCCCCCCCCCCCCCCCCCCACCCCCCCCCCCCTGGCTGGCTGTGTGTGAATTTTTTTTTATCCTAGTTGAGCTAGCGCGTGTGTGTGTGTGTGTGTGTGTCTGTGTAGTGGTGTGTGTGTGTGTGTGTGGTGTGTGTGTGTGTGTGTGTGTGTGTGTGGTGTGTGTGCGTGTGTGTGTGTGTTTGTGTGTGTGTGTTTGAGTGTGTGTATGTGTGTGTCTTGGTGTGGTGTGTGTGTGTGTGTGTGAGTGCATGGGGGGAGGGGGGTGGGGGGTGGGGGGGGGGGGGGGGGGAGAGTGGGGGGGTGGTGCGTGTGTGTATTTGTACGTGTATGTATGTATGTGTGTGTATTTGCGTACAACATGCGTAAATGCAAGTCATGCGTAAGCACATACAAAGTTTCAGATAAGAATACACACATGTTCTTTCTGCCAAACAGCGCATGAATTATTGTACTCATTAACATAATTCACGCCCAAAAACCCTCGTGTACACAATAAGTTTTGGGTTCAAACTGTGTACACATTCCCAAGGGAAGGCAATTTACATACTCGCAGGAAATGTATAACTGTCCTTCTTCTCTAATTCCTTAGGGTCAGAACGTGTACCAGGCATAATATCAAGGACATCAGTTGAAGATGGAACAGCAGTGTCTTGCGAGGCGGAAGGGAGATTACAGGACTGAAGTGGCAGGAGAGATTTAGTAGATTTGTCATCCATTGTTTCGTGACCCTTAATCTGCCATCGCTTCAAGCACGTGTGGCTGGAGTGAAAGCAGTGTCAGAGTTGACGTAATCTGGGACTTTATTTTATATATTTTAGTTGATTTTGATATGACGTAGAATAATCCATGGTTTCTTCTTGTCAAGAGGAAGAGAGAGAGAAGAGAGAGAGAGGAGAGAGAGAGAGGAGCATAGAGAAGAGAGAGAGAGGAGAGAGAGAGAGAGAGAGAGAGAGAGAGAGAGAAAGAAAGCAAGAAAAGAGAAGAAAGAAAGAAAGAAAGAAACAGAGTGTAATTTTAGATTGTGGAGGGCGACACAAAAAAGCATAATATCATTAAAGTTGACATTTAGTATAAAATATGGTGTGTGTGGTGAGTGTGTGTGAGTTGGGTGTGTGGTGTGTGGGTGGGTGTGTGTGTTGTTGTGTGAGTGTGTGTTCACAAGCAAGCATGAGTGTGAGTAATGTTTTACGTCACACACGACGCACGCACGGCACCACACACACACCCCACTCACAACACACACACACACCACACACATACACACACACACACACAGAAACAACACACACCACGAACCCACACAACAGCAGGAAGCAATTAAGATTTAACAATAATCAATCAAAACATAGCTTACTCACACACTTAATCACACCCTTCCCTTCATATACACAATATTACGGTCCAGCAAAATACATTTTTCCCAAGCAGATTTACATCATATAGCTGCACTTGCCAGAACTGAACTAGTTTCAAGAAGCCTAAGGGTGATAAACGTGACTTAGCTGGGAAAGCTTGCAGATGGAAGCAGAGATGAGTGAGTGTCAGGCAGCGAGGAATAACTGAGCACAACAGCAGAAGAAATTTGACTTGTCTGACATTGGTCATGAAATTATCTGCCATCTATAGCACGTTGAACTAGTAAAGTATGGAGACTTGTCTAGACTCACTAACAGATTTTATTTTTTTTTTAGCAAACTAACAATAAATGGACCATAATCTTGTCTCAACGTTCCATGAAGAGAGAGAGAGAGAGAGCAGATAGAGAGAGAGAGAGAGAGAGAGGAGAGATAGAGAGACAGAGAGAGAGACAGAGATAGAGACAAGAGAGACGAGACAGAGAGACATAGACAGATATAGACAGACAGACAGACGAGACAGACAGGAGCACAGACTGACAAGACAGACAGAGACAGAGACAAGAGAGAGAGCATCTGTTCTATACTATTAGCCAACAATAGAAAAGCCACCGAAACATTAAAATTAACTTACTGAGAACTTTGAGTGAGTGTGTGTGTGTGTGATGGGGTGGGGGGATTCCTATGCACGCATTATTATGCATGTGTGTGCACGTTTTCATATTGCTCATTGAAAAAAAAACCTGTGATAATCATAAATTATCATGTAGAAAAGTGTGACCGCAAAGTCCATTCTTCAATAGAAACATGCCTGATTTAAAACAAGCGCTCTGGAACTTTAATACTCCACAGAATTATTTACCCAGTCCTGAGATACATTTCCCCCGAGACATATAATTTTTTTCTAAGCAAATGCGCCATACTGAATTCGTTTTGTGGTAGAACTGTTTCTACTTCTTGGAGCGGTGGGTAGATCGAGACTTACCCATGGAATCACAGAGAATGCCAGGCAGAGAGGGTGTCCCTGTAACGTGAAGGAAGGATGGGATAAGTGCAGAGTTGGCATGAGATGGCGCAACAGTCAGACATCGTTCGTAACATAATCCTGGCCATCTTATAAGTCACGAGCTGCTAATCTATATTGAATTGAAGGCGAAGTCTTATCTGTAAAGTAGGTAATATTGTTATAAGTTGGATGATTTTGGGTGGTTTATTTTGTGGTGTGTGGATATTAGGTCATATACAAGATCAGAAACCTCTTGCCTGGAAGTTAAGAGAGGAGAGATAGAAAAGAGGAGAGGAGAGAGAGAGGTAGAGAGAGAGAGAAGAGAGTAGAGAGATACGAGTGAGATGAGATAGAGATTAGTAATCTTTGCTTTTTGCCAGTCAAACGAAAGAAGAGAGCCGACAAGACCATTAAAGCTAACTATATGATGATGAAAATAATATAAGTGCACAGGTGAGCGTGTATGTGTGTGTGTATTGTTGGTGTGCGACCGCGCACTAGTGTGAGTGCTTGTGTGTGTGTGTGCGCGTCGCGCGCGCGGAGTGTGTGTGTGCGCGCGCGCTCGCAGAGCGAACACACATACACACTCGCATGCATGTATTCATGCAGGTGTGCATGTCTTCATACATTGTACAACACACATATTAATCATAGTGGAGAGCATGTGACAAGATTCATTCTTTCTTATCATTGCAAGTGCACTCATTAGTCCAATCTAAAACTTTCGTGTGCACAAATTTTTAATCAAACTGTATGGTACATCTTTCTGTAATGTTTCAGTAGCACTCTCGAATGCAGAACTGATGTCAATAATGGCAGAGAATACTGGACATAATAATCTACAAATCATAACTCTATACATGACATCACATTGAAGATGAGTAAACAGTAAGTAGAGGCTTTAAAGAAAGGGAAAACTAATCAGTTAAGTGTCAGAAGAAGTTGTCCCTTACAGCCATTGTATAATGACATACAACCCGGCATCTGGAACATGTGCAGCTAGCGCAGAATGGAATGGGTACTATGTCAGCGTATGGTAAGTCTAAGCCTCGCGATTTTTTAGGGGGCTGGTTAGTACTGCGATCTGCATAGGTAGCCAGCAGTCTTCTGGTCTTAATTGTTTGTTTTGTTTGTGTGATGTGCGTGTGTTGCTTCGAGTATGTGTGTGCGCGCACTAAACAATGCATACACACACACTACACTCTCGTTCACATGACAACCGGCACTCAGCAGCCCCACATACACACACACACACACAATACAACAACACATACACACACCTATACAAACACACACACATACACACATAACATATCACACACATGCCAGCCACATCAAACACATCTAACACACACACACACACACACACCACACACACACACACACACACACACACCACACCACACACACACAACCCTAAACCCAGACATAGATGAAAGGAAAAAAAGACAGCAAACTAATAGCAAAAACCCCGAAGATCACACACGATCATGACCAGCACAAAACCAACGATACGTACAGAAAAATAAAGCCTCTAAACTCTAATTCCCCAATACCAAATAAAAAGCAAATGTAAGCATTGGACCGCGGGGAAGAAGCCGACTGCGAGTCCCCCCCCGGGCCAATCAAACAGCAGTAGAGGCAAAGCAGCAGTAGCCAGAATGTCACCTGGGAAATCAGCCGCAAAGGCGATAGCACACAACAATCACCCGCCCTATGAAAGCCTGTCGATTCTTGTCTTGTTCAAAAAAGCCTCTCTCCATCACCGTCATACTTCTTTTTTTCCCCTCGCCGATCAAACTGGAAGGGCTGTGGTGCGAGAAACCTTTTGAACGTTCTCTTGTTGTCTCACAGTGTGACTTAATAACTGTGACGATTGGTAAGGGGACAAAAAATAACCCAAGAGGATTTGAAAACCAAGAAGAGTTCGCTACTACCTACCACTAACCAACTGGACAAATAGTATAATGTGGAAAGACAAATCTCTCAAACGCCTACACAAAAGCGGTTGACAGTTCGTGAGGAAAGAATGGGAAAATATACTTGCGAGGCATTCAGAAAAGTAGAGAAAGAAGAAAATAGGAAGTGGTAGAAAAAGGTGTGAGTTTTTGTGTGTGTCAGTGTGCTGTGTGTGATGTGTGATGTGTGTGTGTGTGTGTGTGT
>CM060323.1:46879347-46881847 GCA_030674155.1 Stramonita haemastoma
CCCCCCCCCCCCCCCCCCCCCCCTCATTAATTAACTTAACGACAATCCTCTAAATTTCTAGAGACTGCAGACTTAATTGACTGTTAGGTAGAAGCACGACCAAGCCAGTTTTTTCCTGCAACAGTGGTGTAACAAAGCTGTTGTCAAATAAAGGATAGAACTGTTTTGGATCAAAACTGCTTTTCTTTTGTTGTAAAACGACAGTACATTCACAGGCAGATTAATACTTTCTTTTTGGTAATTCCACGTCAAAACTGCCTTATAACATTTTGGGTGGGTATAGTCTTATTAACTGCTAGCAACGTGGAACAAAATTGCTATTCTCTGTCTGGCTTATTCCTTTTCCATACTAAACAGTCACACACACACACACACACACACACACACACACATTGTAATGACAGAGACTCAAGTCTTATATGCTTAATTTCATGAATGGGTTTTACTTTGGTTTCTTGGAAACCTCGTAAGTAGTAAGCAGCAATTTGCCTAAGTAATTGCCTCAAGGTCAAAAGCAGTTTTTATTCATTTAGTTAGTTTTGAATTGCTGCAAAGTTAAGATTATATTGTTCAAATTAGTAGCTATGATTACACTGTCAGATCTTTATCACGTCATAACCTACTATCAAAGGCATCCTAGATCTAGAATAAATCAGCAATTTGAAACAATCCACACACACAGACAAAGACACACAAATGCCAGCAGACTGATGAAAACTACGTCCATTAGGCCTAGTGGCTGTGTGGCCGGCAGGTTGATCAAGGCAAGGATGGGCAATTGTTCTGTTGGTGTTCTATTTGATTTAAAAAGTAGCAGATTAAAATTCTCTTTTGTTGTTCTGCTGTGTTCTAGCCTAGTCCATATCGGTCGGTTATGAGAAAGAGATATAATCACCAGAATATGTCAGTCATACAGTGATACACTCTTTATGCATTTGCCCGGTCATTTCATGTGGCTCTCGTTTTTGTGGCCTTCTAGATCTATTCTTTTTTTTCTTAATTTTAAAAAAAAATGTAGTTTGATCGGCGTGTGACAGGAATCTACATAATATTAGAATCACGCATCCTGAACTTGGTACATGTACTAAATAGCCTATGGGCGTTCCGCTTTTCACAGAATGTTGCGCTAGCCCAAGCCAAACTTGACTAAGATTTTCTTGGCCTGACCTCTGACTATTTGAATACAAGGTTCTGTTTTCGCACCAATCCATCCAAACACTTGTTTATAGGCAGTTTATGTCTGCTACCAGTCATTAGAAGCAGCAACAAGTCGCCAGAATGGTCACCCTTTTTAGAAGAGAGAGAGAGAGAGAGAGAGAGGAGAGATGAGAGAGAGAGAGAGAGGGGAGAGAGAGGAGAGAGAGAGAGAGAGAGAGAGATCAAGGTCACCCTGACGCCTGAAGCCTCTTCCAGATTATCAAGGTCTAAGTTACATTCCATGGCGGCGCAGACCGATGAGGTAACACGAACAGTACAAGGTGTAATTAATTCAGGTCAAGCGACATTAAGGGCCAAAACCACGACAGGCTTGAGCACTTTCTTTGATTAGGCTATATTAGAGTCTCAGCGAAGTTATCCGATTTAGGGTAATCTATGTGAGATTCATCTCATAAAGTTGCTTCAACAATTGTAACATTTTTGGGGTGGCCCGAGATGCTGAAGTGGGAGAACTTGCCGAAGCGTGGGACCTCCGACTTTCTGGCTTCTGACTACAGTCCTGATGGCGGAGAAATCTGGAAAGGACTATAATTCTATTGAAACAAAATCCGATTTAGGGACCTTTTAACCAACCAACCAACCACAACCACCACTGAGCCGAGAGACTCTACTATAGGCCTACTACGACAGGCTTTAAGCTATGATTAAGCCTAGATCTAGCCTATATCATTATTTGGGGTTAGCAAAAAGGTGAACCCAGACGGCAAGAACTAGCTAGCTAGTTGTGGTGGTGGTTGGTCAATGGCTCTAGTCTCTAAATCCAGCGTCGTGGGGACTAATATATAACTAATATATATATTTGTAGGTATTTGAAAAAAAAAAAAACGACCCACAAAAGTGCCTTTCGGTGTGCGCTGAGGGCCTGTCAGTTATTTGCAGGGTGATGGGAGACAGAGTACATACTACGAGTTACCAAGTCTGCATGATGCCAAGTCTTCTTTCATGACTAGTATGGATATAATTATAAGGTAAATGTAAAGGATATAATTCTATCTTTGAAAAAGAAAGCTTAATCTACACTTGGTTTGTCAGACATAAAGGTAAATAAATTTCAACACAAACACAAAAAGAGCAGGACCTGAAAGGATCGTCCATTGTGTCATGGTTCAATAAGAAATGAGGTGTAGCCTACTTTCTTTTGCCTTGATTGTATTGGAAGAAAAAGAATAATTGTTCCAGATGAAGACATTAACCAACCACATTAGGCTTGATTCAGACTTGGCTTACTTCTGGCTTCCACGTAATTATTATCAAACTGTTGTTTTCTTGAGGAAAAAATAGT
>CM060323.1:46886847-46889347 GCA_030674155.1 Stramonita haemastoma
CAGAGACAGAGACAGAGACAGAGACGAGAGAGACAGAGACAGACGAGACAGACGAGACAGAGACAGAACAGAGAGATAATATATATATATATATAAGAGAGAGAGAGAGAGAGAGAGAGAGAGTGAGAGAGAGAGAGAGAGAGAGAGAGATGAAGAGAGAGGAGAGAGAGACAGAGAGAGAGCAGAGAGAGAGACAAGAGATGTACAGCAGATATACACAAGGATGTACAGCAACAACTGTATCCAAATGACCATGTTACACGCCTGAAGGCCATGAAAACAACGCTAATCATTAAATCAGAATCCCAAAAATTCTTCTCGTTTAGCATAAGAATAATACTGTAGTCATAGTATGAACAAATCGGTGGTCTAGAGGGCACTGCCGAAAAAGCGAAAAGTCCGGATTTCATTTGTGTGGTGGTGTTTCAATTCTTCGTGTGTGCCCGAAACTTTTCCCCCTTCCACCGGACCACGAGTGGTGGTCTGGGTGCTAGTCTTTCGGATGAGACGATAAACTGAGGTTCTGTGGTGTGTAGTACTCATTTAGTGCACTAAAAGAACCCACGGCAACAAGAGTGTCGTTCCTAAGAAAATTATATAGAAAAAAAGCCATTCTGATAGGAAACCAAATACATGTTCATTTCATGCAGACAGGAGGAAAAGAGAAAAAAAAAGGTGACACTGCTCTTGTGGCCAGGCGCTCTTCCCGTGGAGAGCAGCGCGAATTTCACGCGGAGAAATCTGCTGTGACTTAAAGTATACACTACTACACTACACTACACTACACTACACTACACTACACTACACTACACTACACTACACTACACTACACTCACACATACACTACACTACACTCACTACACTACACTACACTACACTACAATGCAATGCAATGCAATGCAATGCAATACAAAATGCATCAGGTGCAAAACAAAACCAAAACTCTCAAAAGCACGAGCTAAATTTTTGCCTGCAATGTGTAATGGTATTATGAGAGGAATGGAGAACAAAAGGAAGGTAAAGGAGTGAGTGGGAAACATCGGAACAGCGACCAAAAAAATAACCATTGAAGCCGGTGCATGCTTAGAGAAAGACAACGTTACACTAATACCAGAGATAGAGGTGTCCTGTTATCATGCTCTTTGTGGTCAGGACAAATCAATAAGAGGAATGTTTCATTCCCGCTAAATGGCCAAGCTACTCGCGGTAGATGATAGGTAAAAGGTAAAGGTGTCCCATAACCTATGTGGTCGTAGGGGAGCGAGGCATCAAAGATCTCAGCTTCTCTAGAGGCCAGCATATTGAGGGCGGCGCCCTCTCCTCTCCCTCGCTGCTTTACCTTCCCTGACCCTAAAGAGGGCAGGTACCCATTTACAGCTGGGGGAACTGTATTGAAGTCAATGGGCGCAAACGGTCACCCATCCAACTAGTAACCACAGCTCAACGCTGCTTAATATTGGCTGGGGAAAGCAGGCTCTGACCACTGACTTACCTCGTCACCCATGTGAGTGGATGACTTTTTGTTCAGTTTTCAGTTTTTGAAAGGCAGTGACACCCTATAGTAAAGACAACGTTAACGAACAAAACCAGTGATAGAGGTGTCATGTTTTCACTCGTCTTTGAGATCGGGACAAATCAATAATCAAAGGAATGTTTCATTAACGATGAGTGATTAAGCTACTCGCGGAAGAGGCGAGGGGATGCCTTTTTGTTTCAGTTTTCAGTTTGGGAAAGGCAGTGACACCTATGCAGTATGTTTTAGATAATGTCACTTCTTCCATCTGCCACGAAATCCCCTTAAGCAACTAACTTGCATGAGACGTTTGACAGATACCGTTCGAGGGGATTTTTACCCTGAAGTTAACATCAGTACAGACTCCACTCTCCCCACAAGTCCTTCGGATGAGACTAAACCGAGCCCTCGTGTGCGAAACGCAGCAGAACATTCTTTAAGCATACGTTAAATCCTGTTCCGGTTTTCGTAAGAGTAGGCGTTTGTGTGCTGATGGAACAGATGACAAGATTTATCAAAAAAAAATAACTGCATACACACGGGGACTGGGTGTAAAAAAATGCACATGAGTGCTTATTCCATTATCCGCGATATAAAAGAATAAATGAATAAACAAAGAAATAAATAAATGAATAAATAAATAAATGAATAGATAAATAAATAGATAAATGAATGAATGAGTAAATAAATGAATGAATAAATAAATAGATAAATAAAAAAAAAGTAAATGAATGAATGAAAAAAAAAAGAATAAATAACTAAATAGATATCATTTTTCCTCCAGCCACTCCCTCCCTCGCTGTCTACGTGAATGAACAGCAGCTTGTTATGTGGTGGGTGGGCAACTTGTATCGGGTCATCAGTCGGCTGCCTGCCTGCCTGCCTGCCTGTGCTGCTGCTGCCTGTGTGCCTGCCTGTGGTTTGTGTCATCAGATAAGACTGTCAACGTCAGCCTAGGTGTGCATGTCAGCTATGACATTGAAAGGC
>CM060323.1:46914347-46921847 GCA_030674155.1 Stramonita haemastoma
ACACACACACACACACACACACACACACACAGACACACACACAGACACACACACACACACACACACACACACACACACACACACACACACACACACACACACACACACACAAGGACAGCAGCCGAGTGTTTGGAATTCTTGTTGCTGATGCGATAAGTGGCGGGGGCCGGCAGAGCAGGGGTGCTGTCGTGGTGGCTTTTTATTTCTGTCCGTGACGAAACGTCCTGAGGTTCACAGCGGTGTCACGGAGGATGAAGTGCCCTCCCCCCTTGCTGGAATCTTACCCCCCCCCCCCCACACCTCCGCTGCCTGGGTGACGCTACCTGGGTCCAACTGGCTAAGCGTCAGTTCTATTGTTAGAGCTGCTGTGATGTGGTGTGGTGGCATCGTCAGAGTGACGTGGTCCTTGTGTATCTTTTGACAAAGCCGAAGTGAATAGAACATGCGTCACTTCTTATCTTGGTGACGGTTCGTGTCAGCTTAGGAGGGGGGAAAAAAACAAACAACACCCTGACTGAAACAGAATAGAGAGAGAGGGGGAAAAGAGGAATGACGAAAGAGGAGGGAAAAAAAAGCACGATAAAAAAATTCAATGTGTCGACGGATAGGGGAGAGAAGAAAGACAAAGAGGAAAAAAGCATAATGAACAAATCAATATGTCGACAGATAGGGAAAAAGAAGAAAGACAAAGAGAAAAAAAAATTAAAAATTCAAGATGTTGACGGATGTGTCAAAGAAGAAAGACAAAGAGGGGAAAAAAACACGATATAAAAAAATCAATATGTCGACGGATTACTCCATCGATAGGTAAATTGTTCACGCAACCCATCAATTGATTGATCGATTAATAGATTTATCAGTCAGTTCACCCATCAGTTGACCATCGACCGACCTACTAATACTTCGATCAACCAGATCATCATTCAAACAAATGAAAAGAAACCAACCCACAAAAAATATGAGTATGAATAACCATCAACAACACACGCAATTATAACAAAAAATCCTCCACCTTCCCGCCTCCTCCCAACAATGATAGGGATAGCCTAGTGGTCAGAACATTGCGCTCGCAATTTGACGACCCGGGTTCGATTCCCTTTCAAGGGAATTTTCCCCCTGGAATAAACATCAGTACTGACTCCACTCTCCCCAAAAGTCCTTCGGATGAGACTATAAACCGAGGCCCCGTGTGCGAACACACGCAGAACATTTTGCGCACACGTTAAATCTTGTTCCGCTTTCGTAAGGTAGGCCACTGTGTGCCCGGATGGGAACAGATTACAAGATTTACAAAAACTGCATACAGACGGAGACTGAAGTAAAACAGCACACGAGTGCTTATTCCATTATCCTCGATATAAAAGAATAAATTTAAACAAAAGAAAAGAAGATAAAGTATGATGGACCCTGGAGAAGCCGAGGTTTCCGACTAATCTCTCCTCTAGGACCACATAGGATATGGGAACACCTTTACCTTGACCTTTTTTGTGTTGTCAATCAAGAAAGATGGTGCACTTTTCTCGTTAAATTTATGACAAAAAAATAACTGCATCTAAAAAAAAAGTTTTAATCTAATTTTTAGATGGCTTGGTTGAGTAGACAGTGTCCATTAAAAACTGTGTCCAGTCTTTGCTTTGGTATTTCTATGATTTTGTCTCCTCTTCTTTTTTGTTTTGTTTTAAATCTTGTAATATAGACTTAGTTTTGCGTGAATATAAAATGCTTTGATACAGGTGGTTACCATTTGTGAAAGAAGGAGGATTTGGAGTGATTTTTTTTAACAGTACATATTTTTCATACCATAGTGGCCATACATTTGGCTTAATGATCAATGAAAAACAAACAAACAAACCAAACCCAATATATCTGTCTAAACCAAAAGAATGATGATTGGACATGTAGCTGATGTGTTTGGTACGTGTGTCAACAAGTCAATAAATGAAGACAACAGTCTGAACTTTTCTCCGTCCCGGACAGCCATTAGTGTATTATTTATCTATTTATTTGTTTATTTGTTTATTTATTTATTCATATATATATTTATTTATCTATTCGTTTATTTATTTATTCTTTTATATAGAGGATAATGGAATAAACACTCATATCACCAAACCACAAGCCAGTTTTTTTTGTGTGTGTAACTTACGAACAGAAGCTTACTGCTTTTACAATACACTATCCTCTATGTTAGCCAATATATGTACGGGCACGTGTGGGAGAAAGTATAGGCATGACTTTACGTGCCTGTAACCTGTGAAAACTGAACAGGGTAAAAAAACAAAACAACAACAACCCAACAGAAACAGACAAACAAACAAACAACAACGACAAAAATCAATAATGAACAAATGACACAGCAGAATGGTGCCAAGGTCAAACGATTGGTGATGACTGTGTGGGGAGTTGCACGTGCACTTTACAACGAAGCCCTATGTTTAGGACTGGTAAACAGGCACGTAACTCCAGTTTCCCACTCGGACCACTGTCTACACTTACATAGGCACAGCATCAGCCAAAAGAATGAAAAAACAACCCCAACCCAAAACGCAACAAAAAGAAAAAAGCAAATATCCCGCTGGCACGCCGAAAAGATAGGTTAAAAGATAGGCTTACAAATAGGGACTGTATGTGTCTGTATTTGAGAACAGCAAAGTATGCCATCATGGGGGAAAATCCGAGAAACCGAAACAAGCAACCTGCCAAACAAGAATAAGCGAAACACTGTGAAACAGATTAAACAGGTGATAAATGAATGCTAACATTAAAAAAAAAAGTTAGCAACCCAAGTAGCGTTTTACTGATATTGCTTTCATATAAAAACAAAAACAAAAGCAAGCAAAACAAAACAAAACAAAAACAATAACAATAACAAAAACCAAACAAAAAAGAAAAATAAAGGAAAAGGCGACGACAGGGAAAAAACCACCTCGTTTGGCACCAAAAATGTAATTAGCTAAGTGCCAAGGCATACAGTAATCAGAGTTCGTTATGTTTTCAAATGTTATGATAGATTGTCTTCAGCCATGGCAAGCTCTTAGCATATGAACCTGCACGCTCATTTACAGGAGAAAAATCCTCTGAAGTCGGAGTATGGCCACCTATAATGCGAGGTGCTTGAAAACAGTCATACACACAAGACTTCTTACCCAGCGAGTAGATTACGGTTTCACAGAAATTTTCAGGTGTTATGAAAGATTCAGAATGAATTTTCTCGGTAACTCTGGAAACAAGCAAAGATAGTTAAGTTGGTTTTACACCCGGTTTTAATCTGTATATAGTTGCACAGTTGTAATCTGAATTTTAAATTTGACGAGGTGACAGCCCTGATATGGCCTGTGTGGTCGGTGGGGCTAAAAGCAACATGATTGAATTGGATTGGAACCCTCAGTGTGTTAAGCTGAGGAACGTGAAACCACAACAACACATAAACATTGCCTGTAAAGGTCTATAAAAGGATGTGGACTATAAATAGAAAACTAAGCACAACAACAACAGCAACAACAACAACAACAAAAGTGTGGCTAAATCGCGCACCAACCACAAAGAAGCTTGATTGGATCAGGTTTTATGAACAGCAAGTTCAATTTGCCGAGGGACTTTGTCATGGAATAACCAACGGCTGTGGACAGGTAGTATTAACAGCTGAAAATAAAACCATGTAGCTATTCTGTAGATAGCACACTGATGTTAAAGACCAGCCCCCCCCTCCTCCGATAAAAAAAATGAAGTAAACAGGAAAAACAGAACAAGAGAAATAAAGGTGTCCCATAACCAATGCAGTCAATGGGGAGCGAAGGGTCAGAGACCTCAGCTTCTCTAGGGCCAGCATATTGAGGGCGGCGCCCATCTCCTCTCCCTCGCTGCTTTACCTTCCTTGACCCTAATTAGGGCAGGTGCCCATTTGCAGCTGGGTGAACTGGGGGACTGTGCTGAAGCCCAGGTGCACGAACGTCTACCCATTCAAGAGATAGCCACACTCAGTCAATGCTGCTAAACCTCAGCTTGGGGAGAACGAGTGCTGACTTCTGAGCTATCCCCTCCCAAAAGAGAAATAAAAACATGAAAAACAAAGCAGAGACCAAATCCATCAATTAAAAAGAAAAGCAAAATAACAATTTCAATGACAAAACCTTCACCCACCCACCTACTTCAAAGAGTACCGCCCCCCCCCCCAATAAAATTATAAAAAAACACCACCAAAATACAAAACAAAACTGTAACAAAACTCATTGAAACAAACAAATTATCAGAAATCATATCTTCGTGAAGAGTGTATCTTGGTTTTTTTTTGTGTGTGTGTGTGTTTAAAAAAAAAATATCATACCGATATTCTGTTCACAGGCTTATGAAATAAAGGTAGAAAAGTAAAAGCGGAACAATGCACTTCTTTGGTTGAAAGATCATTGTTACAAAATGAATCATTTCTAACTTTACAGTAGACAATATGTTAAAAGTACAACGGTTATCTTCTCTGCTTGGCTATGAATATTTTGCTTGAAGACATTATTGATACATCTTTTCTCATGAAACAATATTCACACCCAGAACATCTCTTAATTTTCTTATAACAATCTTCATTCCCATAGAATTCACTGTATAGAAAATACGAATGTATGCAAACAAACAAAATACCAAATAACAAAAACAAGAACAACAAAACAAACGCAAATACCCCCCAAAGCAAAGAACTCTCTCCAAAAGATCGAAGCAAATGTGGCATGTGTACCCTTTTTTAGTTTATGCATTCTATCTATAGTAAAATAGTTAAGAAGGGGGTGTAACCTTGAGTGGGTGGTAGGATATGGATAGCCTACCTATCTCTTTACCATTTTGTATCCACATCAAAGCAACCGTCACAATGCGCAGTGGGCGGCCATTGGTTTCAATTCTTCCCAGTTTTCGAACAATCCCAAATGGGAATACTGGTATTGGCAGCTCCTGTTAAGGTCTGCCTCACACTACATCGCAGTAGAATTTTACGAATACGGTGTTGACCAAATGTCAGTATATTGCCAGAAATGTGCACACACACACGCACGCAACACGCACGCACGCACACACACACACCACACACACACACACACACACACACACACACACAACACACACACACACACACACACACCATCAACGAAAATAAACATTTTTTCGTAAACGAAAGTACTGAATAGAATGTATCAACTGAATGAAAAAAAAGAGTGGCTTTATTAACATTGCCCTTAAGATGAAACAAGAAATTAAAGCTGTCATTGGTGTTTGTCATTCGTTTACTTATCTATTTATTTACCTATCTTTTTACCTATTTTGTCATCTTTCTGCACAAATCTAAGATGATGTTCTGCCACAAAACTTGACAGTTGTCAAAAGAGGTCAATGAACTCTCAAATCCTAAAGCTGGAAAGTTATTTCTTTCCACTTTCCATGGACATTTTCCATTGCAATTTCCCCTCCTGGGTACTGTCATTGCAGTCTGATGCTGGAAGAGAATGTGAGAATGTATCCCTCCACCCCCCCATCCCTCTCAACCCCTTTCATTTAAGAAAGATTAAACGTCCCTGTCATGACCAAATCAGTAACAAAAAAATAAGCAGCAATGCCAAATGTTCAGTGAAAAAGAACAAGATAATTAACCAAGTGTATAATACGAAAACAACCTCGGCCGATCTAGAGATCAACAGCCCTCTCACTCCACAACAAGATCCGGATCTTCAACACCAACGTCAAGCCGGTCCTACTTTACGGCTCAGAAACCTGGCGTGTAACAAAGACCAACACCCACAAACTCCAGACATTCACCAACAGATGTCTTAAAAACATCCTCGGTATCAGGTGGCCAGAAGTAGTCTCAAACGAAAACTGTGGGACAGGATCAGACACGCACCAATCGAAACGGAGATCAAGAAAAGGAAATGGGGATGGATCGGCCATCCACTCCTCAAGCTGCTTCAAATGTCACCAGGCAGGCCCTTGACTGGAATCCACAAGGGAAGCGGAAAGTGGGTCGACCAAAACAGACCTGGCGCAGAAGCATCGAAGCAGAGACGAAGGCAGCCGGAATAACGTGGGCCGAGCTGAAGAGGATCTCCCAGAACCTAGTCCGTTGGAGGAATGTTGTTGCGGCCCTTTGTTCCCCAGAGAATTCATAGGCATAAGTAAGTGGATATTAACACAAAAATAGTTCAAACCAGCCGCTGACAGTTTGGTCTGTTTTCAATTTCAGAAGCTGGGCTAGTTAAGCATATATAAAACCCCGACATACTTCCAATAACCGTTGATACAGTCAGTGTCTGTCTGCAAAAGAATACATTGACCAACATCCGCAGCATCATCACTCTCGAAGCCTAATCTGCACAACCTTTAGAGCCAGGTACAACACCTTCGACCGCGCGACAGAAATAGGAAAAATATGTTCAAGTCTCCAGTATCCCACTGAATGCTTGGGCGAACTATTTTCGTCCTTTATTTAACACGCAAGAGCTGTTTGGGACTTTTTTTTTATCATGAAGTCTGAATGTGAGAGAAACCAAGTTGCTGCGATAGAGGGTGGGCTAATAATAATAATAATAATGGGCAATGCTGTTGTTGCGGCGTTTCCGGTCATTGGGTCTATGTTTGGCACAGGGGGCTGCAACTTTAATGACTGAGGGAGCAGCATTCTGAAAGAGGCCGTTGTTGCCTTGACGAATGATGCTTGTCACGAAGTGTTGACAGGGAGGCAGTTAGCCTAGTCAGTCGATTGGGGCTTACTTACGTCAAGGAGACCTTAACCTCTTCCTGCCTGCCTGCCCTGCCTGCTACCCTGCCTACTTCCCTACCTACCACCCTACCTACTTCCCTACCTACCACCCTGCCTACTTCCCTACCTACCACCCTGCCTACTTCCCTACCTACCACCCTGCCTACTTCCCTACCTACCACCCTGCCTACTTCCCTGCCTACTTCCCTGCCTACTTTCCTACCTAACCCGTACTCCCTGCCTACTTCCCTGCCTACTTCCTGCCTACTTCCTACCTACCACCCTGCTACTTCCCTGCCTACTTCCCTACCTACCACCCTGCATCCTACTTCCCTGCCTACTTCCCTACCTACCACCCTGCTTACTTCCCTGCCTACTTCCCTACCTACTTCCCCCTACCCCTCTACTTCCCTACCTACTTCCCTCCTACTTCCCTACCTACCACCCTGTCTGCCTGGTGTACTTTGGATGGTACCTGGCCTACATCTTGTTGTCAGGTCGTTCACATTGCTTTCTTCTCCACCTTGTTTTATCTTTGTTTTTTTCCTTTCTTTTATTTCTCTTGCCCACCTGCTTTGTTTAGAACTGCGTTTGGTTTGGTCTTTTGGTGTTTTGTGGTGGGTTTTTTTTTTTTTTTTTTTTTTAAATCTGGTCATCAACCTTTTAATAACTACCTTTTTCTAAAGGTGTTGTGGTGTGGTATAGTGTGGCTGTGTCTAAAGATGGGTCTGAAATAAAAAGGGGTGGGTGGGGGTTGGGAGGTT
>CM060323.1:46926847-46939347 GCA_030674155.1 Stramonita haemastoma
ACAGCTAGCCAGTTAGGATGTGACCTCTTATAAAAAGAGGCTGCATAAATTCTACCGTGCACCATGAAGGCAAAGAGTATGCAATGGAGGGCTTTCGACCACCACCCAAGGAAACAGAGCATCGCACAATCTGCAGGTGTGTCCGGTAACACAATGCTGCGACAGGGCTCTGATCGCATGGGAGGTAATCTAATTACCACCCCATCACAATGTTATCCCTGAAAAGGGCGGGGACTGGATGTAAAAAAGCACACGAGTGCTTATCTATTATCCTCGAATAAAAGAATTTGCCTTGCCTTGCCTTGCCTTGCCTTGCCTTGCCTTCTCTCTCTCTTCTCTCTCTCTCTCTCTCTCTCTCTCTCTCTCTCTCTCTCTCTCTCTCTCTCTCTCTCTCTCTCTCTCTCTCTCTCTCTCTCTCTCTCTTGAATATTTTAATTGTGCTTCGGCCTTGGGCCACAATTCAAGTAAAGGGGACAAGAAGGAACAAACAAAACCATTTAAATCGACAATTTTCTATATACTGTCCAGTGATGCACGACTATGAGCATCGTCGTTATCATCATCCTAAACACAGTGAGTCATCATTTTCAGTCATTTTATTCAATACAATCGTCGTAATCGCCTTCATCATCTTCTTTCTCATCGTAGCTTATGGTATACATAACAATTAACCATATCGAATCACCTTCAAGAGTATTTTTCCTCTGGGTTAACATCAGTGCCGACTCCACTCTACCCAAAAGTCTTTCAGATGAGACTATAAACCGAGGTCCCGTGAGCGAACGCGCGCAGAACATCTTGAGAGCACACGTTAAAACCTGTTCCGCTTCGGAAGTAGGCGATTGGTGTGTGGGATGATGACAAATGACAAATGCATACACACAGGGACTGGATGTAAACAAAAAGCACACGAGTGCCTATTCCATTTTCCACGATATAAAAGAATAATAATAATAAAAAAACAAAACCCCCACACACTCAGAGAAAGAGAGAGAGAAAAAAACAGCAGGTGGAGAAGAGACTATTATTTGCGATATATGAAAAATTCAAACTCTCGTCCCTGTCACTGTTTATGGTGGTTGCCGCCACACGAACGAAACAACCTTGCCCTGCCCCCCTGCCCTGCCCTGCCCTGCCCTGCCCTGCCTTACGGAGCCAGCCGACGGTTCTGCTTTTAGCCCCTGAGTACAAAGCGGCCTCATACTCGGGTTTCAATCCAACATCACGTTTCTGCCTAAGACAACATGTTTTCTTTCTCTCCTCTCCTGCCCCTCTCCCTCCTCCCTGAGCTATCTTACTCGTTGCCATCGATATCAGGAGCTAAGTTTAGTCTGCCTTGAATTCTTTAGGAAGCCGCCAGGGCTCGTCTTCCTTCGTTATGGTAATAAATATAATGAATATATATACCGGTGTTGAGATGCACGAGGTGTGATGAAGAAGAAGTAGAAAAAAAAAAGTAGAGCCTCACTCAAACAGCGTGAGACAACATAGGTTTTTTTCTTAAACTTTTTTTCTTTTTTTTTAAAGATTTTTTTTCAACCGGGACGAAGTACACTTAGGAATGGGTTCAAGTCCTCAAGTTTCAGGCATTGTATAATGACAATTTGTTTTCGGTTTAAAAAGTGCTCTTAATCCTGGCAACAGATGACAAAATTTACGAAAAAAAAGTACACACACGGGGACTGAGTGTAATAAAAAGTACACTAGTGCTTATTGTCTTATTTCCCCCATATAAACGAATAAATGAATGAATGAATAAATAAATAAAATAAATAAATAAATAAATGAATAAATGAATGAATAAAAAGTTTCATTAAACCATACTAAGCTTTAAGGAGTAACATTGATTTTGTTTTCTCGGAACAGTTTATTTTCTGCAGATGGATATTTTGTCCGTTGTTATTGTTGTTGTGTTGTTGTTGTTGTTGGTGGTGGTGGTGGTGGTGTGTGTGTGTGTTTGTGTGTTGTTGTTGTGTGTTGTTGTTGTTGCAGGTGTAGTTTCCTATTTTGGAGGGTGATATTCTGTGGCTGGTTGTTGAAAGATGATCGCAATCTCGATTGCTTATGATGATTTGGATGTTTTGTGTATGCGTTTCCATGTACCCAAATAGGGTGTTTTTGTTGTTTTATTTAAATAACGAATTTGACTTGACTGACTTAAGAGAAAGGAAAGTTGACGGACCATGGGTTAAACAGCAGGATAAAACGATGTACAAAAACAATGTGCGCTACTTGTTTTCTTGTGTGCAGTATCTAAGTAAAGCTTGAACAGTGAGGATTTGAAGGCAGGTTTGACATCTTATGTATCCCCTCCCCCTCCTCCCCCCCCCCTTTAACATCACCGCCACCATCCCCACCCCACAACCAAACATCCAGCCAACAAACACAAAACCACAAAACCAAAACTAAAAGTAAACAATATTTTCAAACCCCAACCAACAACAATAACAACGAACGGGGGAAAATGGACCGCTCTTCTGTCTTCTTCTTTCTTTTCTTCTTCTTGTTCTTGTTCTTGTTGTCTTTGTTGTTTGTTGTTGTTGTTGTTGTTGTTGTTGTTCTTCTTCTTCTTCTTCTTCTTCTTCTTCTTCTTCTTCTTCTTCTTCTTCTTCTATACCGTAGTCTATTTAGACCGTAGGGGCGCCACGGAAGACCTCGCAACCAGCTCTCTCATTTCCCTCTGTCCTCGACCTTTCTCAGGGTGTCACTCAGCCTGAGGCCCGTCTACTCTCGGATGTTGTCCTCCCATCTCTTTTCTGCCTGCCTTTCCTTCTCCCGCCTTGCACAGTTCCTGCAGAATCGTCTTGGCAAGCCCTGTTGATCTTGCGACGTGCCCATACCACTTCAGTTTGCGTTTTTTGACTGTGGTCAGGAGATTTCAAAGGGCCCGATGGCTTGACTGATTCTGATTCTCACTTCCTCGTTATTAATGTGGTCTTTGCAAGAGATGCCAAGGAGTCTGCGAAAGCATCTCATCTCTGTGGCTTGTATTCTCCTCTCCAGATCTGCTGTGAGGGTCCATGACTCAAAAGCATACAGGAATATTGAGATGACCAGAGTGTGCATCAGCCTGATCTTTGACCTGAGCGAGATGTTCCTGTTTTAAAAAGAAACAACAATATCAATTGAACAAAGAAAATGGACATAAATGAGCATACTTTAGGTGATACAAACCTTGAATGGCACTGGTTTTAGTGATTTTTGGATCAATTAACCTCATTATAACATTGCATGCACATGATACAGAAATAATAATTAAGTTAAGAGTCTTGAGGGCCAGTACATACAAAGCTGGTTATCGAAAATCGACCGGAAGGTTGTATAACAATTATGTATAAACCATATAAGAAAAAAGATGTTCAAGAAGAAATAACTGTTGAAAATTATTTCACAAATTTTCAAAACCATGCATAGTTAAAGACGTTAAACCACTTAATTTTTTTTCCACTTCATACTGGAAGAGTGTTTGAATTTCCCTCACGAAGAAGAGACTTGGTGTTTAAAAGGTTAATTGTGTGAAAGAGGGGATACATTTAATTAAGTCTTTAATTGTGTCTATGCTTTTTTTAAAGAAAAGAGAAAAAATTACAAAATGCTAATTGGAAAGGTAAAAAGTGATCAATTTGTCTATTTTTAATGGAAACATAAGCATTTAATTACTCGATTACTTATTTTTTCAGGAAATTTCAAAATGCTCTGCATTTTGCTCAACATGACTAGTTAAAATGACTCTTTTCAGACTCACTTATACCTAGTGTTCTTGTGTTTGTGTTCCAGAAATACCAGTTCCCTGTAGTTATTGTAACTCTATCACTTCATTGACAAGTTTGGCCATTAATGTTTTAACGTTTTCCAAAGGTCAGACCCAGTTTAGTACTTTGAGATAGTTACATGCAATATGTAACGCCTTCATGTACCTCTAAAGGGGTTTTGATATAAATTTAGCCTTGCCTAAATCGAAGGTCTTTCCCAGCATTAGTTTTGACGTGAATTGGAGACTTAGGTAAATATACTCAAGGCAGCTGTGTGTTTAGGAAGAAAACATGGAGGCCATGCAGTGAAGACTGCTGTTCAAGTTTGCTGTAACATTCGTGATTATTGTATTGACTTTGGTAAGATCCTCCTCCTTATCTCACCTAAGCCTAACCCGTAGTCCCGCGGACCGTGGGGGCACCCATGAAGATTTTGCAGCCAGCTTCCTCCATTCCCCACAGTCTTCTGCTTTCCGTAGCAAGTCGTTCCACCCAAGGCCAGTCCACTCTCTGGTATTGTCTTCCCATCATTTCCTCTGTCTGCCTCTTCGTCTACTTCCCATTATTGTTCCCTGTAGGGCAGTCTTGGCCTGTTGATAAGACATTGGTTAGATATAAGATGAAATAACAAATCTGCGCTACTTTTCGGTAGAGTGTGCTGAACAGACAGACGCGCACACCCAATCCAATCCAATCCAATCATGTTTATAGCCCCGCCAACCACACAGGCCATATCGGGGCACGCACACACATTCCAACACACTCTCACAGAGAATTGTTAACAAGATAATAACAGTATGTTTATCTTTCTTTCTCCGGACTCTTTTGCATTGCTATAAATATATCAAACTGGTATTCCAAGGTTTTGTTGCTGCTATTTGGGTTTGATTTTGGTGGGATTTTTTTTAGTTTTGCTTTGAACCCAACGGAGTCCATCTATCTTCAGGTAACAGTCTGCATGCTGAGTGTCTTCATGTCATCCGTACTCACCCCAGTGGGGATGCGGGGGGCCTGTCAGTGTAAATAGCATCCCCACCTTCTGGAAATTCTGTTCTGGGAATCCCTTCTTTTCTATCCTCTCTTTGTTTCTGCCTTAGTTGTCCTTTTCCCCCTGTCATCTTTTTGTCTTTTTCTGCCTTCTTGGTCCATTCTCTTGCCTTTTTTCTCTAGAAAGACTCAAAAGATAACAATTCTTTCCCATGCCGAAGTCGGATGCGCAAGGCCTCACTTGTCGGGTGCTTAACGGTAGCGTGACGCATTTTCGCTCATATGACTGCGAAAGGTTGCTCTCTGAGCGTTTGACAAAGAAGAAGATTGTCAGATCATGTGTTTATTAGCCTAACCACTAAGCCACACCCCCCCCCAAAACAAAAAAAACACAAAGAATAAACTGACGACAAAAACATCCCTCCTACCACCACCACTATCCAGGCAACCGACCAACAAGCCAACAAACCAACCAACAAGCCAACAAACCAACCAACCAGCCAACAAACCAACTAGCCAACCAACCAACCAACCAACCAACCAACCAACCAACGAGCCAACCAACGAGCCAACCAACCAACCAACCAACCAACCAACCAACAACCAACCAACCAACCAACCAACCTATCAGCCAACAAACCAACCAACCAACCAACCAACCAACCAACTAGCCAACCAACCAACCAACCAACCAACCTATCAGCCAACAAACCAACCAACCAACCAACCAACCAACCAACTAGCCAACCAACCAACCAACCAACCAACCAACGAGCCAACCAACCAACCAACCAACCAACCAACCAACCAACCAACCAACCAACCAATCAGCCAAAAAAAACACACAACCAACAAGTAAAAGAAAACTCAACCAGCCAACCAAAAATCAACCAGCCAGTCAACCAACCAGCCAACCAACCAACCAACCAACCAACCAACCAACCAACCAACCAACCAACCAACCAGCCAACCAACCAACCAACCAACCAGCCAACCAACCAACCAACCAACCAACCAACCAACCAAAGAAACAAGTTACTATTTAGCCACACAATAATACGAAGAAGACTCAGTGGGGGAGAGGGAGCAGAAGAAGGTAGGGAGCCAGAAAGAAGAGATGTAAACCACACGTCTGTGTCAGTTCAGATGATCACGGTCTTACCTCTTAAATATAGTTAAATCGCCGAAGTCGGAATGCGGCTATCGTCAAGCTCACATTTCGGTGAATTTCCCATTTCGACCAAAACAAGTGTATATTACATACAGGATATGTATGTATGTGTGCACGTTTACGCAGTTTGCTTCTGTGCAACTTATTATGTATAAGACCGGGGCGTCGATACAAGCAAGGACAGTTGAGTTGGTTTTATACCTCGTTTTAAACTGTACATAGTCGCACACTTTTAATACGAGTTTTAAAATGTGACGAGGTGATAGCCCTGATATGGCCTATGTGGTCGGCGGGGCTATAAGCAACATCATTGGATTGGATTGGACCCCTTTATGTCACAGCAGATTTCTCTGCTTGAAAATCGGGCTGCTCTCCCCGGTGAGAGCGTGTCGCCACAAGTGCAGCGCCACCCATTAATTTTGTTCTTTTTCCTGTCTGCAACTGTATTTGTTTCCCTATCAGAGACAGTGTGGCTTTTTTCTACAGAATTTTTGCCACGGACAACCCTCTTGTTTCCATGGGTTCTTTTACGTGCGCTTAATAATGAGATGTAACGCACAGGACCTCGGTTTATCGTGTCTCTTCCGAAAGACTGGCACCCAGACCACCACTCATGGTCTAATGGTTAGGGAGGGGGGGGGGGGGGGGTTGGGCCCAAACGTGTGTGAGCAAAACAAAATAATGCATGCGTCATACGATACTTTGTGCGTGCATGACCCCGCATAGGTAAAATACTCTTATACCTTTTCTTGTGTTCTGTCATCTGTTATTTTCTATAACGAACTATCATCATAAGCACACACTAGTAACATCTTGCGCGTTCTTTGTGGGCGTGTCGGCAGAGATAAAACAAAAAAAGAGAGAGAGGAAGTACAGAGCTAGAGCACAGCACGTTTTGTGTGCACGTTTTCTGTATGGGTGGACCTACAAAAGAGATAAAAGGTGAGGCAATGTATGTGGGGGAGGGGGGAAGAGATTAAACCCTTTCGTCTGCCTGTAGTTGCTATGGGTGTGCCCCTCTGCAACTCTAAAAATAAAGAAAAGAGGGAAAAGGGTCCAGGTCTAGTCTGGAAGATCCCAGTTTAGTGTAACTCCTTTTATCTCTGCCGGGAAGAAGAAGAAGAATTGCGAAGAAGAAGAAGAATTGCGAAGAAGAAGAAGAAGAAGAATTGCGAAGAAGAAGAAGAAGAATTGCGAAGAAGAAGAAGAAGAAGAAGAAGAAGAAGAAGAAGAATTGCGAAGAAGAAGAAGAAGAATTGCGAAGAAGAAGAAGAAGAAGAAGAAGAATTGCGAAGAAGAAGAAGAAGAAGAATTGCGAAGAAGAAGAAGAAGAAGAAGAAGAAGAATTGCGAAGAAGAAGAAGAAGAAGAAGAAGAAGAAGAAGAATTGCGAAGAAGAAGAATTGCGAAAAAGAAGAATTGCGAAGAAGAAGAAGAAGAAGAAGAAGAAGAAGAAGAAGAAGAAGAAGAAGAAGAAGAAGAAGAAGAAGAATTGCGAAGAAGAAGAAGAAGAAAAAGAAGAAGAAGAAGAAGAAGAAGAAAGAAGAAGAAGAAGAAGAAGAAGAAGAAGAAGAAGAAGAAGAAGAAAAAGAAGAAGAAAAAGAAGAAGAAGAAGAAGAATTGCGAAGAAGAAGAAGAAGAAGAAGAAGAAAGAAGAAGAAGAAGAATTGCGAAGAAGAAGAAGAAGAAGAAGAAGAATTGCGAAGAAGAAGAGAAGAAGAATGAAGAAGAATTGAGAAGAAGAAGAAGAAGAAAGAAGAAAGAGAAGGAAGAAGAAGAAGAAGAAGAAGAAGAAGAAGAAGAAGAAGAATGCGAAGAAGAAGAAGAAGAAGAATTGCGAAGAAGAAGAAGAAGAATTGCGAAGAAGAAGAAGAAGAAGAATTGCGAAGAAGAAGAAGAAGAAAAAGAAGAATTGCGAAGAAGAAGAAGAAGAAGAAGAAGAAGAAGAAGAAGAATTGGAAAGAAGAATTGCGAAGAAGAAGAAGAAGAAGAATTGCGAAGAAGAAGAAGAATTGCGAAGAAGAAGAATTGCGAAGAATTGCGAAGAATTGCAAGAATCGAAGAATTGCGAAGAAGAAGAAGATTGCGAAGAATTGCGAAGAAGAAGAAGAAGAAGAAGAAGAATTGCGAAGAAGAAGAGGAAGAAGAAGAAGAAGAATTGCGAAGAAGAATTGCGAGGAAGAAGAAGAAGAAGAAGAAGAAGAAGAAGAAGAAGAAGAAGAAGAAGAAGAAGAAGAAGAAGAAGAAGAAGTGGTTGGCGCCAAGTTACAAACGATACTTCTCTCACCAATGGATAATATAAATAAGTAAAATGATGAATAAATAAATAAATAAATACAAAAACAAATAAATATTTAAATAAGAAAAGTAACTGTTAAAAAAAGAAAGATCGTGCACGAGCACGCACACACGCGTGCACATGCATAAACAAGCACACGCACGCACACACAGACACATACACGCGCGCGTGCACGCACGCACGCACGCACGCACGCGCGCGCGCGAGCACACACACACACACAGAAAAAATGCGCTTGCTTACTTTCATGCCCACAGAGCTAGAGAAATATAGACAATTAGACAGACAGACAGATAGGGAGAAAGATACACACACACACTCAAACTCACACACACACACACACACCACACCACACACACACACACACACACACCACACACCACCACCACACACCACCACCACCACCACCACCACCACCACCACCACCCACCCCAGATTCGATTCCAGTTCAAGGGGATATTTTTCCTTGGAGTTAACATTCGTGCCGACCTCCACTCTTCCCAAAAGTCCTTCGGATGAGACTAAAAATGATGTCCCGTACGTGAACGCACGCAGAGCATCTTGCGCATCAGTTAAACCTGTTCCACTTTTCGGAAGAGTAGGCCATTGTATGCAGGTGGGAACAGATGACAAACTTTACAAAACTACAAACACACGCGCGGGGACTGGAAGCAAAAACAAAAAAGCACATTAGTGCATATCATTATCCTCGAAAGAGAATAAACTATATATATATAGTGAGAGAGAGAGAGAGAGAAGATATAATAGAGTAGAGAGAGAGAGAGAAGAGATAGAGAGAGAGAGAGAGAGATGAGAGAGAGAAGAGGAGAGAGAGAGAGAGAGAGAGAGAGAGAGAGAGAGAGAGAGAGAGAGGAGAGAGAGAGAGAGATCAAACAATTCATAAATCGTAAGACAGACAGAGACAGAAAGACAGACAGACAGATAAGATAGAAACGCAAAAATGATACAAGAGACAGGGACATAAAAAAAGCACATACAGCCACAGTGAAACTGAGAAACCTTTAAACGATTTGTAGGGCCTACCTACCAGTTAGAACCAGCCATAGAACTTAGAACCTGCAAACACTTTTTTTTATGTGCGTGCAAAAGGACAGAGAGAGAGAGAGAGACAAAGCGAGTCTTTAAACGATTTAGTACCAACCAATATGAACAAACGGGTCAAAAATGTCAGTCTGAAACTTCGCAATACTTTTCCAAGGTCTCGAACGGAGTTTTACAAGCCAAAGAATGTTTTGGTTTTTGTTTTTTTTTAATCGAGAGAGAGAGAGAGAGGAGAGAGAGAGAGAGGAGAGAGAGAGAGAGAGAGAGAGAGAAGAGAGAGAGAGAGAGAGAGAGAGAGGTAGCTCGGGCGGTGATAAATATAAATGTGACAAAGGGGGATAGGGGTGGGGGAAAGGAGAAATATTGAAGAGAGAAAGTCTCGTTCGGAATTCGAACTGGAAACATCTATTTCCTGTAGGAGTTGAAGAAGAAGAAAAAAAAAAGAAGAAGAAGAAGAAGAAAGAAGAAGAAGAAGAAGAAGGAAGAAGAAGAGAAGAAGAAGAAGAAGAAGAAGAACACCGCACCTACTGTTGTTCTCTGCCAATGCACACCCCCGCCTTGTGTTTCAGTTTCGGGACTTGAACTTTTTATGAGTCTGCATTGGCAAAGACAAGACTAAAGAAAACATTTGAAATACCAACGCCAAATCTGTAAGAAAATTGTTTAAGTACAGGAGAGAGAGAGAGAGAGAGAGAGAGAGAGAGAGAGAGAGAGAGAGAGAGAGAGAGAGAGAGAGAGAGAGAGGAGAGAGAGAAGACAGACAGACAGACAGACAGACAGACAGACAGACAGACAGACAGACAGACAGACAGACAGAAACAGAGACAGAGAAAGAAGAGAGAGAGAAGAGAGAGAGAGAGAGAGAGAGATCGAGATCGAGATCGAGATCTCAGAAATGTAATGTAGCCTACCTGAGCCTTGGGCCATATCAATTTCGGAGAGAGACAGAGACAGAGGTAAAAATCGACCCAAAGGGCCTTACAAGTGATCTTTTCTTCTGTATTAACTAAGAAAAAAAAGACATAATACGCAAAAAAACCCCTTTGTTAGCACAGTCAAAAGATGCCCTTTCTTTTCCTCTCTTCTCCTTCTTCTCGTTTTATTTCTTCTCTTTTTTTTTCTTTTCCGTTATCTGTATTCAAAAGGTTGAATCCTAAACTCGACAGGAATTTATAGCAGAAGGAAGGAAGGGGGAAGCAGCCAAGATATTTGAGCAGACGAGCGGTTTGTTTGGAACGTCTCTGCATAGTGTGTGTGTGTGTGTGTGTGTGTGTGTGTGTGTGTGTGTGTGCTGTGCGTGCGTGCGTGCGTGCGTGCGTGCGTGCGTGCGTGCGTGCGTGGTGTGTGTGTCAAAAATAGTGCATAATTATGCCAAACAAAGCGCGGAAAGCACGCATACCAGCCATGCCACTCTGTGATTGACAGACCCTCTACCTCCCACACCCCACCCTCCCCTCCCCCTCCCTTCCGTAGCCTGGTTTTCAGCGCTGTGACGCTTGTTTGGCAACTGTTAGCTAAACAGCTTGCATCATCCTCATCCTCTTTTA
This sequence comes from Stramonita haemastoma, assembly GCA_030674155.1. Classification (NCBI taxonomy): domain Eukaryota; kingdom Metazoa; phylum Mollusca; class Gastropoda; order Neogastropoda; family Muricidae; genus Stramonita; species Stramonita haemastoma. The sequence goes on from CM060323.1 coordinate 46,937,665, forward strand.
AAGGAGCTGTTCGACAGAGTATGGAGGAGTGGGTGTGTTTATAGTGTTAGTTCTTCAGTTTTAACGTCCTGGCCTTCCACTAAATAGTGATATCAGACGTGTGTGTGTGTGTGTGGTGGGGGGGGGGGGGGGGTGTGTGGGGGGGGGGGTGGGGGGGGGGGGTGTGTGTGGTGTGGTGTGTGTGTGTGTAGTGTGTGTGTGTGTGTGTGTGTGTGTGGTGTTGGTGTGTGTGTGTGTGTAGTTGTGGTGTGTGTGTGTTGTGTGTGTGTGTGTGTGTGTGTGTGTGTGTGTGTGTGTGTGTGTGTGTGTGTGTGTGTGTGTGTGTGTAGTGTGTGTGTGTTGTGTTGTGTGTGTGTGTGTAGTGGTGTGTTAGTGTGTGTGTAGTGTGTAGTGTGTGTGTGTGTGTATGTGTGTGGTCTTTGTGTGTGTGTAGTGTGTGTGTGTTGTGTGTGTGTGCGCGCGTGCGCGTGCGTGTGTTATTTTATTCTCAAGATCGTGAAATAGGATTCATTATTTGAAGTGGCCATATTAAGTCAGCACAATGACTTTTAATAAAGCGCGGGTGAAGAAGTAGTCAGAACCAGAAATCCAAATGCCACTTTTTTTATTTTTTAAAATGGCGACGACTAGCTCACATCTTCACAAATAAATTTGTAATCCCCGTTAGGACTTACAACATGATCAGTTAAAAACGCAAGAAACACACCAACGAACATCTGGCAAAGACACCCCCCCCCCCCACACACACCACACAGACAGAGAGAGACAGAGACAGAGACAGAGAGAGGTTGGTGTCAAACAGAGGACAAAGTCGATAACAGAACAGTTAAGAAGCTATCATTGATTGCTTATGCTCTCTAAGAAGCGACGAAAATAAAGAAAACCCCCCCAACCCCCCCCCCCCCACCACACCCCCACCACCCACCACACAAACCAACAAAAGCAACAACAAATCAGCAACAACAAAAAAACCGCAGTGCAAAGTAAAAGTTTGACATTCAAGAAGTGGCCCATGCACAATCATGTTCTTTACTATGCACGCATAACGGATATAAAGCACACAGGCCTATGAAAAATATCTTCACACATGATCAAAATGCTCTTTTATTTGTGTGGGTAACTTCACTAGTTAAACCACATGCCCACTCTGTTAATAAAAAAATAGCAAGAAAAAAAGACGATAATGTTCACCCAACACTCCGTTGTATCAAGGATTTCCAAAGAACATGGCTCGGTGGTCTAGAGGTAACGCCCCTGCCTAGAAAGCGAAAAGTCCAGGTCGGAGTGTGCGGTGGTTCGAATCCCTTTGGGCCCAAAATTCCCCCCCCCCCCCCTCCATTAGACCATGAGTGGTGGGCTGGGCGCTAGTCTTTCGAATGAGACGATAAACCGAGTCCCGTGTGTTATACATCATTATTTAGAGTACGTAAAAGAACCCACGGCAACAAGGGGGTTGGTTGTCCCTGGCAAAATTTTGTAGATAAAAAGCCACTCTGATAGGGATACAAATACAAATACAGTTGCAAACAAGATTCTCTGTTGGTATGATGGACTAACAAGGTCAGGGGATGGAGGGGAGCACCACTCAGGAAACTGGCCCTGAGGGGAATGGTAAAAAGGTGTAAGTACCATTGCACTGAGGATCAAAGCTGGTTCCTACTGCTGTTTTCCTTTCAGGTTTTT
>CM060323.1:46946847-46954347 GCA_030674155.1 Stramonita haemastoma
CAACAACAAAGAGTGATGCCATGTAAGGAGGGGTATTGAGAACCAAACACAACATTAAATAACAGTAGGCCTACCCCCCAAAAAAAACAACAACAAAAAAAAAACAACAACAACAACAACAAAACCAGTAGGCCTACGCTTTGGCTCTTGGGGCTCGGGAGACTTGCAGCTACATAGCCTAGGTCAACGGCCCTGCTAACACACACACACACACACACACACACACACACACACACAACACACACACACACACAGCCCCACAACACCAACACAAAATGCCACTACTCCACCTCCACCCCCCCCTCCACACACACACACACACACACACACACACACACACACACCCCACACACACACACACACACACACACACACACACACACACACACATTGTAGGCGGTTCTTTTAATATTCCGAACGAAAATAGAGTATTCTTTTTTACAAGCAAAGATTGCCACAAGTCTAACACGTGAATCTCCGGCACCAAGGACAACTGTGGCTTTTGAGACAGGATGCTGTCACTAGCTCCTTTTACAGGTGACCTACAGCTGAACGTAACTATTGCCTGTCAATATCATCAAAGGAAAACTTTGAGACAGAGAAAATACGTATTTCGCAATCATGTAAGAACAAGTCACTAAAGGTTGTTTTTTGTTTGTTTTGTTTTGTGTTTGGTCTTCAACACTCTAAAACATTGAGTAAAACACCAGCTTGAAATTTCAAAGTCTCATCAATGATGGATTCTAAGATGAAGTTGTGATTGACAGTTGCAGAAGATGACCAGAAGACAGTGTAGACAAATATGTTTCTTCCAGTTGTATTTTCACATTACTGCAGGCAGAAGAAACAGCTGTATGTTACCGTCTGTGTTGATAATTTCAGCACTGTTTGTGATTTATGGCCTGTTTGAACCGAGTTAGCCCTTGGTTGAAACATGTATAACTCTTGAGGAAAACAACCACACAGTCATTACTGGTATCCAAATTTTTATTTTATTTTATTTTTTTAAAGAGCAATATTATGATAATGTACTTCATCCACACAAATACACACTATTCGAAAACGGACACACGCAGGGCCTCCATTCCTCCCCATTTACATGATATACATCGCCCATAGATACCTCTCTCTCACACAAACCCACACACTATGACTCAAGACTACCTTTGCTCCTCAAAGCAATTAATCTCTGGAATTTGCTGTCAGTACATCAATTTACCTTTACCTTACATTAATATAACGATCATCTTGATATTCCAATCTGAGGCATATTGTGTTCATATCGTTGTAAAATATTTTGAATATATTTTTTAATGGTCTAGGGAAACATTTAGTTGAACACATCACTTCTTTATGATCTAGATTTGTCGACTCTAAGGTTACTTCGCCAACACGTGTGTAAACATGACCCCAGAAAGGTCAAGTATGCACTATATTATTGAGCGATCACGACTTCCGGTTCTATTTTGCTCATTAGCAAACACATGTTCACACTGAAAGAAATAAAAACAAAGAAATAGAACACAATAAGTAATAAGAAAACAGCTGAGCTCAAAATTGATGTAGTTTTGGTTTTGAATTCTCATATTATAATGTTTCCCAGGAGTTAATTTTCCTCTGCGGAAGAAAAGACGCCGGCTGTAATTTGACAGCAACCATGGCGGTCCCAAATTCACAGTTGTAATGCTGAGGAAGATTTATAAAACATGATCACTTTTGAGTTTGACAGTATGGTGATCAGCAGAAGAGACAAAACATGAAGTTGAATAATCAAGTAAGTTACAAGAAGGTGTATTTACCATGAATATTCTTCATTTATTCACCGATCGAAAAGAAGAAGTTCGATAGAAGTCGTGCTTTCTATTCATCTCTCTCTCCTCTCTCTCTCTCTCTCTCTCTCTCTCTCTCTCTCTCTCTCTCTCTCTCTCTCTCTCTCTCTCTCTCTCTCTCACACTCTGTCACTCTCTCACACCTCCACTCTCAACAACACAGACACAGACACACACACACTCTCTCTCTCTCTCTCTCTCTACACACACACAACACACACACACACACACACACACACACACACACACACACACACACACACACACAACACACACACACATGCATATGCACATGCATTGATGGACAGGCACACACCTGCTTGTATTTGAGCATGTATACTCAAGCACACACACACACACACACACACACACACACACACACAACACACACACACACACACACACATGCATCACACACACACACACCTCATTCCATATCTTTCTGGCCCAGTCTTTTGTCTATTGCACTGTGTGTGTGTGGTGTGTGTGTGTGTGTGTGGTGTGTATGTGTGTGTAAATTAGGCATCGTCATGTATTGTCTTCTTCTTGAAATAAAATTCTATGATACACTAACACTGGCAGGCTTTTAAAAGGTTTTTCAGATCACAAAATGCAGACTGTAGTGTATGGTGTGTATTTGTGTCAACTAAATTCCTTGGGCCATAATAACTTAATAAGTGTAATCTTCCTCAGAAAATGCACATATAGATAAATGTTGTGGGATTTTGTGTGTTTTTTTTTTAGAATACATAATAATTATGTATTAATAATTTATGCAGAAAACTTTGGTTATTACAGTTTATCTAAAGGCATATTCTTTGTGTAATTTTTCCATTGTGTTTGTATTATTCAGCAAGTATTATGATTTTAAAATCTAGTTTTATTTTAGTACATTGTGTCAGTGTGGTTTGGCATCCACCTGGCATCTCAAGATTCAGTTTGCAATTTGAGTGGACATACTGTATAGTTTGCTATTCATACTGGGTACTGGGAACAGGAAAGTCTTGTGGTTAGAGTTTTGAACTTATTATCTGACATCAGAATGACTTTGAGCCACCACCAAGATGCTGTTTCGAGGGACTTTCCCTCCTAGAGTTGACATCAGTACTGACTCCATTCCCCAGAAAGTCCCAAGGATGAGACTCTAATTTCTAAACCAAGGTTCCATGGACAAAGGCATGCAGAACATTGGGTGCACTCATTAAAACCTGTTCTGCCCTTCAAAAGAGTAGGCCATTGCTTGCCAGTAGGAACGGATGATAAAATTTATACTTATAGACCAAAAGAAAAGATGTTGCATGCACACTGGTGTTTTGTTTCTAAGAATCATCCCAGAATTCAGAATGCAGCTGCCTTAATGATGGGCAAACAATTGCATACACAATATATGATCACCATTACTTGTGAACCTCTGAGCTCTAGCGAGGAATAGCAACAAAAAAATTAAACACAAAAAAAAATGTACTCACTACACTATTTTTGCAACCTTTTATGAACAATATTTTAAGGTTTTACCAGTTCTCTTGTAATTTCTGCAGATATTGAAATGCTGGAATTTAGCTTTTTAAAAAGAAAAAAGTTTATTGCAGTGGTGATATTGTTGTCTGTTTCAGATTCTGCGTTCCCGTTCAGTCGGGCCTTTGAACACTGTGGAATATTTGGATTTGTCAGAACTTGGTTTAGGTATGATACTTTCAAGTTTTGGTATTTTATAGCATGTGTGTGTGTGTGTGTGTGTGTGTGTACGTTCAATTTTATGTCTTTTCACAAAAGTGATATTAGACAAAATGTTGAGTGCATGGGGATATAAATATACGCGTGTGTTCAAGTGTTTACATGCATGTAAGTGTGGATAGTGCATGCGCTCAAGCACATATATTACCAATGTCTATAGACATATATATATATATATATATATATTAATGTAATAAGTATACATGTGCCTTGTGTGAGTGTGTGTTATTTATTTATTTATTTATTATTTTATTTTATTCTTTTCTATCGAGGATAATGGGATAAGCACCATGTGCTTTTTTTCATCCTGTCCTCTTGTGTATGCAGTTGTGTAAATATTGTCATCTGTTCCCACGGCACACAATGTGTGTGTGTGTGTGTGTGTGTGTGTGTTTATGTTCAATTTAACGTCTCCTCACAAAAGTGATATTAGGCAAAACGTTGAGTGCATGGGTACATGTATGAGTATGTAAAGTAAATGTGGATAGTGCATGCGCTCAAATACATATTTGTATCAATGTCTGTAGATGTAAACATGCATGTGCCTTGTGTGTGTGTGTGTGTGTGTGTGTGTGTGTGTGTGTGTGTGTGTGTGTGTGTGTGTGTGTGTGTGTGTGTGGTGTTGTGTGTGTGTGTGTGTGTTTGTGTGTGTGTGTGTGTGTGTTGTGTGTATGTGTGTATGTGTGTGCTGTGTGTGTGTGTGTGTGTTGTGTGTGTGTGTGTGTGTGTGTGTGTGTGTGTGTGTGTGTGTGTGTGTGTGTGACAGCATAATGTAAGGAATACCTGTTTGTGTCTTTTTTTTTTCTTTCTCTCTGTGTCTTGGTTTGTCTGTCTGTTGGTCTGTCTGCTGCCTGTCTGTCTGTCTGTCCGTCTGTCTGTCTCTGTCTGTCTGTCTCTCTTTTTTCTCTCTCTCCCCCCCCCCTCTCTCTCCCACCCTCCCTCCCTCTCTCTCTCGGTGAGGGAGAGGGAGACTCTCGCTCCCTCCCCTCCCTTCACCCCTCCCCCTCTCTTCTCTCTCTCCTCTCCACTCTCTCTCCTCTCTCCCTTCCTCTCTCTCTCTCTCTCTCCCTCCCTCCTCCCCTCCCTCCCTCCCTCCCTCCCTCCCTCCCTCAACCTGTTTTGCATTAATATAATAATATGAATAATGAATGAATGAATATTACTGTATTGATTGTGTATGGCTGGACAGTGTCACTGGGGCGGCTGGCCTCCTGCCCCAAAGTGGTGTCAGTGATACTGAGGGACAACCAGCTGCAGGATGCCAGTGGCCTGGAGGCCTGTCAGCAACTGTGGCACCTGGACCTCAGCAACAACCAGGTAACTAATGATATAAATAATGCAAGGGTTGTGCTGTGATGTTGTTGTTTGCTATCGTTATGTTGTTGTGTTGTTGTTTTGTTGTTGGTGTGTTTGGAGTGTGGTGTAGTGTGTGTGTGTGTTTGTGTGTGTGTGTGTGTGTGTGTGTGTGTGTGTGTGTGTGTGTGTGTGTGTGTGTGTGTGTGTGTGTGTGTGTGTGTTATAAATATAATTGATAAATATATATATATTTATATATTTATAAATATAGAAATAAATATCATTATAAATGCATCTCTCTCATCTCTCCTCTCTCTCTCTCTCTCTCTCCTCTCTCTCTCTCTCTCTCTCTTCCTCTGTCTTCTGTTCTTCTCTTCTGTCTGTCTCTTCTTCTGTCTGTCTGTCTCTTCTCTGTCTTCTTCTATCTATCTATCTCTATCTACTTTGTTCTGCACATAATCCCTGTCTGCTGTGTCCAGCTGTGCAGTGTGGAAGGCCTGTCCCGGTTCCTGTCTCTGGGCACACGACCTGCAACACCTACCACACACAACCGTGACTGAGCCCTGGGGTGAGCCTGGTTGTCCCACCTTTCCCCGCACTCACCTGCACCCACATGCATCTCAACCTCAGCCTGCACGGAAACCCCCTGCTGGAGAAGGATCCCTACTGTAAGTCTGTAGAGGGGTGTGTTGGGGGGGGGGGGGGGGGGGGGGGGTGAGAGGGGGGGGGTGGGGGGGGGGGGGTGGGGAGGGGGGGGTGGGGGTGGGGGTGGGGGGGGTGGTGGGGTGTGGAGTGGTGGTGTGTGGTGTGTGTGTGGGGTGGGGTGGGGGGAGGGGGGGGGGGGGGGGGGGGGGGGGTGTTGATGGTGTGTGTGTGTTAGTGTGTGTGTGTAGTGTGTGGGTGGGGGGTGGGGGGGTGGGGGGGGGGGGGTGGTGGGGTTAGGGTGGTGTGTGTGTTGATGATGTGTGTGTGTGCATGATGTGTGTTTGTGTGTGTTATATGCGCATGCACTTTTTTGTTGTGTTGTTGTGTGTGTTGTAGTGTGTGTTGCTGCCATGCACTTTTTGTGTGGGGTGAGTGTGCATGCTGACTGTGGATGTTGTGTGTGTGTGCGGCACACAGTGTGTGCATGCACTTGCATGTGTTAGTGTGTATGTATAATATATATATATATTATATGTGTGTGTGCATGCGTGCAGTTGCATGCGTGCGTGCATGCGTGCATGTGTGCGTGTGTGTGTGTATGGACATATGTGTGGGCATGTACAGTCCAAAGTCTAAAGTCTGAAGTCTTTCCTTCTTTCCCTCCTTCCCCACCCCCTCTTTCCCTCTCCCATCCCCCCTCTCTCCCCTCTCCCCCACCCCCCCATTCTCACTTCACATTTCTCTGTCAACGTCAGAAAAGTTCAGTTACATAGAGCAGGTGTGAAGAATTGTCCGGTCTTGTCTGGCGAGATGAGTTCAGCACTGGCCGTAGCTGTCATAATTAGGTGTCACTGGTCAGTGCCCAGTTTGGCACTCCGGCCTGTCTTCTGTTCCTCCCACACAGTGACCGGTCAGTAGCCTTCATTTACAGTTGGCTGGGCAAAAAGACCGGGTTTGTGTACTGTGGCTTAAATCAGCAGGGGAGAAAGAGCTGTTTAAACATACAATTCAAAAGAACTGCCACCCTTCCCCCTGAGGAAAGCCAATAATTGTGTATTTTTGGTATGATGTATGTTTTTTATTCTATTTTTGGGGATCAGTTTTTGTTGTCAAACACCCTCCTTCCCCAAATAACCAACCAACCAAACCAAGCAAGCAACCAAGCAAGCAAGCAAACATACAAAGAAAGAAAGGAAGAAAGAAAGAAACAAACAAAACCCCAGGAAAAACCTTTGAAAAATTAAAACAAACTATGTTTATGCGCAGTCACTTAAATCGGCATGGGAACAAAAGTTGATACAAGAGAAAAACAACAACAAAACCCTGATACTTGTGGTCTCTTTTTTTGCTGACATTATATTCTTTATTGTGCAATTTTTGTCTGATTTTGTTGATGCTGTTTTCTTTTTCATTATGGGTTTCATGTCAAGCGTTTGGTTTAAAAAATATTTTTTGCTTTGCTTTTTGCATTCTTCTATGTTATTTTATTTATTTACTAAGTACTTCTATTTTATTTTATTTATTTACTATTTTTTTGTTCATCGGCTAGAGTTCCGAGGTTGACCAATTGTGAGATTTTTGCATATGTAGCTGTTTTTTCTTACCATGAAGGTAGCCGCATTCCGACTTCGGAAAGCATTCTTTTATGTTTCTGAATGTTATTTTCCTTTTTTTGTTATGAAGTTTAGGTAATTGTTTGATTTCCCTGCTGCCCCCCCCCCCCCCCCCCCTTTTTTTTCTTTTATATTCTTTTAGTTTAATGCTCCAGCAGTGTCGCATTTTTTGTTTGTTTGTATTAATTCTTTCTAAGTGAAAAAGTAATCCCACTTTAATAGCTTCCACACTTTGATTTGCTAAATCATGTGTACACAGCTCAGTTTGTTTTTGCATTTCTTTCATATTTCTTTAGATTGCTTTCTGTAGGTTGCATTTCTATGCATTGCACTTGAAGTTTAACTCCAAACTGTTACATGACTCTCTTAACATATTGTTTTTT
>CM060323.1:46961847-46976847 GCA_030674155.1 Stramonita haemastoma
TCTCTCTCTCTCTCTCTCTCTCTCTCTCTCTCTCTCTCTCTCTCTCTCACACACGTGCACACGTGGACACATGCTCTGTCTCTGTCTCTCCCCCTCTCTCTCTCTCTCTCTCTGGGGGCAGGATAGTCTGGTGGTTAGAGTGATGTGCTCTTGATCTGCTGACCTGGGTTCAAATCTCATTACACAGGATTTTTTTTTGGAGTTAACATTAGTGCTGACTCCACTCCACCTAAAAGTCCTTCAGAGGAGACTATAAACCGAGATCCCCTGTGCAAACACACGCACAACATCTTGAACACATATTAAAACCTGTTCTGCTTTTTGGATGAAAATGTGTTATTTTTTACAAACAGGTGTAGGTTAATCTAACCCAATACTACCATTATTCACCCTCCGAAAACGGCAATATCTCAGTGTCCTCAAGCTTTGGGCCATCCTCCTCCTCCTCCTCCTCCTCCTCCTCCTCCTCCTCCTCCTCCTCCTCCTCCTCCTCCTCCTCCTCCTCCTCCTCTCCTCCTCCTCCTCCTCACCACCACCTACCACCACCACCACCACCACCACCACCACCACCACCATCCTCCTCCCCCTCTTCCTCTTCCTCCTCCTCCTCCTCCTCATTGTTTCTACAGCTGTTCCTTTCAGGCTGATCGCAACCATATTCCTCACAGTCCACCACATTGTCTTATACTACTACAACAACGACACGCTTGAATTAATATAACAGGGGAGGCACTTTACACTTATTGAGAACAACACTTAATCAGTTTTTTTTAGTGCCTGTTTCTTTGATTACTCATTATGTTTGTCTGCCCTTGAGATTGTACCGCCATTGTGTTAGCTCCTTTTGTGCTTCATCAGCTCAGAAGACAGGACGACCATGATGATGATGATGGGTGGATGATGACCTTCTCTCTTTGTCCTTCAGATCGCATTCACGTGATCGACTGCCTGCCCAACGTGTGGATGCTGGATGGGAGAATCGTTACATGTAAGACATTTCTCTGTGTGTGTATGTGTGTGTGTGTGTGTGTGTGTGTGTGTTGTGTGTGTGTGTGTGTGTGTGTGTGTGTGTGTGTGTGTGTGTGTGTGTGTGTGTTGTGTGTGTGTGCGCGCGCACACGTGTGTGTGTGCACGTGCATGTGCCTGCATGTGTGTGTGTGTATGTGTGTGTGTGTGTGTGTGCATGCATGCGTGCATGCATGTGTGCCTGCATGTGTGGTTGTCTGTTGTTCGTTCATTTCATCGTTGTTGACCATCCACCTCCCTGTCAGCTGTTGTTTCACCACATGCGTCAGTTCCCTGATGACCGTCAGGGTCGAACACATAGTAACACATGCATCGTGTGTGGAGGAGGGAGGGAGCGTCATGGAGGGAACGAGGGTTAAGAGGCGCGGTCTGGGTGAGGGGGTGGGAGAAGAAACCTGTGACGAAAAGATGGGGAAAAAAAAAAGCCTGGAAGGGATATTACGTAGAATGACGTTCATGGCCCTACCTACAGTCAAGGCTGCACGAAGGCTGTTTCCTAATTAAGTCCAGATGTAAAAAATCACTCCCATTCAATATATCCGAATTGCATCAAGATAGTAAAAAAAAAAAAAAGAAAGAAAGAAAAAAGGACCCCTACTGTAGAGTGGACCCTATGTCTTGTGCCCAGCCTTAAAAGTTTGACTTCGTCCATCACAAAAATTAGCGTGATGGTGGATATGATGATGATGATGATGATGATGATGATGATGGTGATGGTGATGATGATGATGATGATGATGATGATGGTGGATGTATGGATGATGATGAAAGATGATGATGATGATGATGATTTTGGTGATGATTGTTGCGATGGTGGTGATGATGATTGTAGTGATGGTGGTGATGATGATGATGATGATGATGATGATGATGATGATGATGATGATGATGATGATGATAGTGGTGATGATGATAATGATGACGAAACGATGACGATGATGATAATGTGTGATGTGTGTGTCTATCCATGAAAAAAGTTTGATGCAGAGAGAATAAAGTACTGTTGCTACTAAATAAGGGAAGGAGGAAAACGAACTGAGGAAAGTAGACTGGTAGACTAGAAGGAAAAGGGAGGTGTCAGAGTATGAAGCACAGAAAAACCCATCAGAATTGTTCAAACAGATCTTGCTGTAAAAAGAAAACAAATTTGGTGCAGAATTTTCAGAGATCAGGAATATTACGTATATCGGAAGAGCTTTACAAGAAGTGATGTTTTTGATAGTTTTGTGTTGTATCAACCAAAAAGATGTAAAAAGTAGGTATTCAACATAAAGAAGATTTCAAGATTTAAAATACAATTTGCTTTTGACCCCTCTTGGAGCATACACACACGTACGCATGTATGCACGCATGCATGCATGCACGCATGCATGCATGCATACACACAAACATACATACACAACCATGCATGCATGCACATATGTATACTTCCAAACATATCATGCACACACACACACACACACACACACACACACACACACACCACACACACACACACACACACACACACACTTTCATATGTTGCCATCATCATCATCATCATCATCATCATCATCATCATCATCATCATCATCGTCATCATCATCGTCATCATCATCGTCATCATCATCATCATCATCATCATCATCATCATCATCATCATCATCATCATCATCAACATCATCATCTAATTACTGTTACGACTATCATTACAGCTGCGGAGAGGATTCAAGTACGACAGTTCTTTCACGATTCTGCTTTGACCGAGAGACCAGTGGTGAGAATTCTCTATTGTGTACTGTCTATGCATAGTTTCTCCTCTTTTTTGAGTCACTCATTTATGTTAGAATGTTGTTTCCTGCTTAACTCTCAGAGGACGGCTGTCCGCTATAGCGGATTGGCTGTTTTCAGAGTTTTCATGTGGCAGGCCGCATGATACTATTGCTAGTACAGATTAACATAGCTTCCGAGTCTATCCAAGGTCAAAAGCAGAGCATTATTGGGTGATTCCTGTGTTCCGAACTCTTTGTTCGCGTTTGCAGAGAGTAGCCCACACAGAGTAACAACACAGAGTACAAACATTTGGAGTATATTCTTCATGCTAGTCAAAGCTCAAATATTAAAGTGAGAGCTTCAATCTTTTGATGTGTACTAACCCAGTATGTTCTCCATAAGTTCAGAAAGTTCATATTCTTATAATATGTTTTGTATTTTTTTGATTTTTCTTTAATAACCACTACAAATGGGCCATCTGTGGGGAAAAGCAAGGGAGAGAACTGGCTGTCCAAGTAAGTTTTGCTCGTGTGCTGTAGCCCAGGGGGCTAGTTGGCTTTTGGAGAACATCTCCAACATTGACTGTCCATGCCCTCTTGGCTGAGAGAGTGGGGGTGTGCTGTGGGCAAGGCGTCTCCACTATAATCAAGTTTCTGCCCAATTTCCAAAACAGCAGCTGCCTCCTTTGATGTTTTGGAGGTCATTGTCGAACACGACAGACAAACATATAGTGTGACTGATTAGAGTGATGTATGTTTGCAGATGTATATGATTGGTATTAACAATTTATAAAACCCATTTATATTCATTAGCCATTTGAACATTCCCAGTGGTATAAAACATTCCTGATCAAGAAAGTGAGATGGAAGAAGTTTTTGTGACAGATGCTACAGTTGAGTGGTTAGTTAAAACTCTTCACCTTTGATCCCATGGGTCCTCTGTGTGTGTGTGTGTGTGTGTGTGTGTGTGTGTGTGTGTTGTGTGTGTGTGGTGTGGTGTGTGTGTGTGTGCTGTGAGTATGTGTGGTGTCATGCGTGTGTGCATGTATGCGTGCATGTGTGTGTGTGTGTGTGTGTGTGTGTTGTGTGTGTGTGTGTGGTGTGTGTACACGTGTGTGCATGCGTGTGTGCATGTATGCGTGCATGTGTGTGTGTGTTGGTTGTGTGTGTGTAGGTGTGTGTACGAGTACGTGTGTGCGTGCATGCATGCATGCATGTATGCGTGTGTGTGTGTTTGTGTGTGTATGCATGCAATCGTCTACATGCATATGCACATCACTGGTTCTAGCTGACATGAAAAAATAAGATGGTAATTGATACAGACTGTGGAGAGAGATCCCCATTTCTCAGATATTTACACAGCACGTCACAAACGTTTTCATAAATTTGCATCGCTTACAGACGTTTTTGTCGTTTCATTTGCACGAGTTGAAAGCCGCTTTTGAAGATGAAGTGTTGGTTTGGGTAATCTAAATATTGTTTTACAAACCCCCGCTTTCTACAACGATGGTGTTAACCTTTCATCTGAGAGGGAAGGGAGTGAACGTAGAGTTAATCAAACAGAATATTTTCATACAGTCCTGTCTGTGTGTCTGACATGAGTGTGTGTTTGTGTGTGTGTGTGTGTGTGTGTATGTGTGTGTGTGTGTGTGTGTGTGTGTGTGTGTGTGTGTGTGTGTGTGTGTGTGTGTGTGTTTGTGTGTGTGTGTGTGTGTGTGTGTGTGTGTGTGTGTGTGTGTGTGTGTGTGGTGTGGTGTGGTGTGTGTGTGTGTGTGTGTGACAGAGTGAGTGAGTGAGTTAGTGAGTGAGTATGTGTGTGTGTGTATGTGCGAGTGTGTGCGTGTGTGTGTGCACATGTGCGTGTGCGCGTGTGTGTGTGCGTGTGTGTATGTGTGTATATGTGTGAGTGTGTGTGTGCATGTGCATGTGTGTTTGTGTGCATGTTGTGTGTGTGGGGTGTGTGTTTGTGTGCTGTGTGTGTGTGATGTGTGTGTGTGTGCACATGTGTGTGCGTGTGTACACACGTGTGTTTGTGTGTGCACATATGTGTGTGTGTGTGCGTTTGCGTGCATGTGTGTGTACAAGTCATCACTTTCTTTTTGTACTGAGGTTGTGATCCAGAACAGCTTGACCCACTTTGAGAATAAAAACGTCAACTTAAAATAGAAAAAAAAAGTGTGAGAGATGATATTCTCAGTGTAACAGCTGTAACAGACAGGTATATCAAAAATTTATTAAAAAAATCTAATTTATTGTTGGTGTTTTTTTTTTTTTTTACCCTTAGTCTTTGTTGTTGGGATGTACATAATAATGGAAAAGTGAAGTGAAGGGGTGTATGTCATGTAAAAATAGATTAAATCTGAAGAATATGGTTTAACTGTATGTAAATGAAAGGTATATCAACATTTCTTGTTGTTTCCTGTACGTCAGCATTTTTTTGTGTGTGTGTGTGTGTGTTTTGTAGGCTTTTTTTTTGTGTGTGTGTGTGTGTGTGGGTGGGTTGTTTTTTTTATCGCATCATACTAGTTGCTGTAAGTCTACCGAAGAATCACCAGCTTGTAAACTTTTTTTTTATGGTTTAGTGAAGAGGATTTGTGATTTTCATATAGTGGAAAGAATTATTGCATGTTGGTCTTTTTGTACATTGTCACATGCATGCAAACATGCTCAATAAGCACACGCAGACACACATTATGCACACATACATACACAAGCACACTCACGCACGCATGCACACAAGCACGCACACGTGCATGCACACACACACATGCACTCACGCACACACGCACGCACACACGCACGCACACGCACACACACATGCACGCATGCACGCACACTGGACATCATATGATTTTGTAAACGTATGTTTTCCTCTTTACTTTTTAGTCTAATATTCCTCATGTTGAAGAGGCATAAAACTAAGGAAGAAACTTGCTGATACACACTTGAATGCTTGCTTGCCTGTATACTGTTACTTTCTAATTCTCTCTCATTCTGATTCAGCTTATATCACTGAGAGTGAACAGACGTTAAATTGAAGACAATGACAACAACACCATCTCATTCTGGAAGCTGTGTTTTGGCTACAGAGGTGGAAGTGCATTACTGCATTACATATTGCATTCAACTTCTTTTTCTGTTTCTGTGTTCATGATTTTCTGTTCTGTTCTGTTCTCTCTCCTCAATGCCAGAGGCGGAAACTCAAGAAGGACGGTTTTGTACCCAGCACCCTGAAGAAGATTGAAATTGATGGGATTTTCGGTGAGAAGGTAAGACCACACAGTTCCCATCGTTCTCTCTATGACCTGTGAACCTTTACCCTTTTCACCCTATTTTTCTAATTCCTGTCATCACCTTGTTGATCTTTATCATGTCAGTATGTTTTGTTTTTTGGCAAACAACCAGGGTCATGTTTAGATTATAGCAGATTTTTTTTTTATCATCTTTTTTGTTGTGGTTTTTGTTCATATGACATTTAATGTTATGAATAAATGGGGGAGTGATGATAAGTCTCAGCTTGTGTTATAGGCATGGGTAGGTCATTGACAGCATTGTCCTGTTGTGTTTGGAGTAGTGGTGGATCGTGGTCTAGAGGTAACGTGCCTGCCTAGAAAGCGAAAAGCAGGGGTTCGAGTGTGCGGTGGTTCGAATCCCATTTGGGGCGAAAACTTTTCCCCCATCCATTAGACCATGAGTGGTGGTCTGGATGCTAGTCTTTCAGATGAGATGATAAACCGAGGTCCTGTGTGTTAAACATTATTTATCGCATGTAAAAGAACCCACAGTAACAAGAGGGTTGTGCCTGTCAAAATTGTGTAGAAAAAAAGCCACTCAGATAGGGAAACAAATACAGATGCAGACAGGAAAAAGAAGAAAAAAAAAGTGGTGCTGCACTTGTGGTAGTGCACTCTCCTCGGGAGAGCAGCCCAAATTTCACACAGAGAAATCTGCTGTGACATAAAGTGGTATAAAATACAAAATAGATTTCTGTGTAGGGACTTAAGTGCACTCACAACAGCAATATAAATGATGATTATCATATTGCAAAGGTGACTTTACCCTCATTACAGGATATCTATGTCTGAGACAAGCACTACATTTCTTAGGAAGAATACATATGTTGTTGTTGTAGTAGTTTATCATCACCTCCAAAAGACTAGCAACCCGACCACTACTCAAGGTCTAGTGGGTGGGGGAAAAGTTTGGGTTTAAATGGGGACTGAACATACTATTCTTACTTTGTCAGTGATGTGTTACCTCTAGACACCACTCCCCATCTGGGTAACCTCACTCCATCATTGTCAATATATAGATTTTTTAAAGCAGAGTTTTGGGGTCATTCTCATCAAGTTTGTTTATTTTATTTCATTTTTGTTATCCAAGGATGATGGAATAAGCTTCATTATGTTTTTGTACATCCAGTCCCCGCGGTGTGTATGCAGCCCTGTCATAAAATTTGTAAGTCACCTAGAATTTTGGGGTGAGAGTTACTCCAGCTGAAACATCTTTTTGTTTCTTTCTTCTTCTTCTTCTTCTTTTCTTCTTCTTCTTCTTCTTCTTCTTCTTCTTTTCTTCTTCTTCTTCTTCTTCTTCTTCTTCTTCTTCTTCATCAAATGCTCAGATAACTACTATTGTTGTCTGTCATATGAGCGAAAATGTTGTGCTGCAGTTAAGTGCCTGAAAGTTAGGCCCAACACAACTGACTTTGGCGTGGGAGAGAAATGCTGTCTCTTAAGTCTTTCTGTGAAAAAAAGGGCAGGAGAATGGACCAAGAAGGCAGAAAATAGACAAGAAGGAGATGGCACAAAGAAAAGGAACAAGGCAAAAACAAAGAGAGGGATAAAGAAGAGGGAATTCGTAGCACAGAATTTCCAGAAGGTGGGGGATGCTATTTATATGGACAGGCCCCTACGCATTTCCATGGTGGAATCTTTTTGTTTCAACTGTAGGTTCTTACTGGCTTTTTGAAATACTCCATGATGGGGTTTAACAGCTGGTGGGAATGACCCCAAGACTCTAGTACAGTACGGGGGAGTATTTTTCTTGAAAGTGAGAAGTAAGCATGATGAACAGTGGATTCCCTGATATCTTTGATGCTGTCTCTATTGTGAAATGCCGCCGCTGTGGCCTAGTGGTTAGGGCGTTGTACTCGTAATCTAAAGGTTGCGGGTTCGATCCCAGCTATTCCGCTATGGCGTTGTGCCCTTGGAAAAGGCACTTTACGGCTATTTTCTCACCCCACCCAGGTGTAAAAGGGGTACCAACCTTGTGTTGGGGGTTAACCCTGCGACAGACTGGCGTCCTATCCAGGGGGGAGTCTATGACTCTCAGTCGCTTAACGCCACAGAAACCGGGATAAGCACCGGCCTGATGAGCCTTATGGCTCGGAACAGACTTTAACTTTAACTTAACTATTGTGAAATGTCTTTCTGCTCTGTGGACAGGCTGTTCAGATGATGAGGACCTTTCCGAAGAACGCTGTTCTGAATGTGGGTAAGTCACCTGGGTGGTTGTTGTTGTTGTTGTGTGATGTGGTCTGTTAGTAGGGTTTTTAAGATCACTGTTGTACTTATACTTTGGGTTTATCTTTTGCTGGCTTAAAGCACCCTTAGAAAGTGGACGGTTGAAATGATAAAAAGTTTCTTTGAATATGTTCTTTTTCACTTTCTCTCCCACCCTCTCTCTCTCTCTCTCTCTCTCTCTCTCTCTCTCTCTCTCTCTCTCTCTCTCTCTCTCTCTCTCTCTCTCTCTCTCTCTCTCTCTCTCTCTCTCTCTCTCTCATGCATCCAGCCACCCAAATACACACACACACACACACACATACACCACTATGCATGCATGCATGCACACATTCAGGCACACACACGCACGCACGCACGCACGCACGCACGCATGCACACACACACACACACACTCACACACACACACTCACACTCACACACACACACACACACACACACACACACACACACACACACACACACACACACACTCACACACACACTCACACACTCACACACACAAGTCTGAATCCTTGTCTTCTCAGCTGTTGCTTCATTCCCAGAATTTTACAACACATCTTTGCTCAGGGAGAAAGAAAGAATTGAAGCCATTGTTATCTATCTCTGGATATCTGAAAAATTAACTGGTATTTTGTTGTGATGGGGATTAGTAGATGAGTAGTAGATTAGTAGATTATCTCCCATGTGTTCGGAGCACAACAATCACAGCGTCGTGTTTCTATTTAGAGACACAACTGTGAATTGTCAATACTCTGCTTCCTTGGGTAGTGGTCGAAAACCCTCTGTTGCACACACTTCGCCTTCACAGTGAAATGTAGTATTTATGCAACCTCTTTTAAGAGGTCACATCTTAAACTGTCTGCCTGTGCCGTGTTCCGGAGGTTTAGTGCAGAGATGGGACATCAAATATGTTCACTCTGTTACGTTGTTAATATCTGTTTGTTAAGCTCATGATCTGGCAATTTTGCTGTGACCCTTGATTTTACGTATCTTGCCTTTGAACTGTTCAAAAGTATGTATGTAAGAAGGCATGGTTTCATTGTCGCCAGTCCAAACATAATGTAAGTTACAAACAGCATGTGTGCATCTTTTGGCCTGGTTTCAGAGACAGACTGGAGGCGACTGCAGTACCTGGCCCAGACGCTTCAAGAAGACATCTGTCTGGAATGGCAGTACACGGCAAGGTGAGTCTTCATGACTGACAGGTGTGGCAGTTAACACAAAGCATACTTTTGTCAGTCTGAACAACAACAACAACAAAATCCTGATCAGTGAGGGATTTTGCTTTCTGTTCTGTTGTGTTCTGATGTTAAAAGTGTGACAGTTTTTGTGTGTGATTCAGCTGACTTCTAGTAAGCACAAGTGGTTGTGTTGATGGGCTGTTCGTTGTGATGGTTTTGACGTCACAATATAATTCAAACCTTGGCACTGTCTGAACATGTACACATACTTATGTCTGAAGTCGGATTGCGGCTACCTTCAATGGTTGGCAAAAAATGGTCACATGCACAAAATCATACTTATGGTGAACCTTGAAACTATAGCTGAAGAAAGAAATGAAATACGCATACTTGCATGAATGCAAGCATATGCGTGCACACATGCACACATGCATGTATACACACACACACACACACACACATGCACACACACACACACACACACACACACACACACACACACACACACACACACACACACACACACACACACACACACACACACACATTCTAATATCACTGAGAGTGAACAGACGTAAAATTGAAGACAACAACAACAACAACAACACACACACACACACACACACACACACACACACACACACACACACACACACACACACACACGCACGCACGCACGCACGCACGCACGCACACACACACACACAGACACACACACACACACACACCACACACACACACACACACACACACACACACACACACACACACATACAAATGACTCACATCCCCCCTTACCCCCCCTCCCCCCCCCACACACTCACACCTGCATCCCCCCTAACCCCCCCACCTCACATCCCCCCTTACCCACCCCCCACCTCACATCCCCCTTACCCCCCCACCTCACATCCCCCCTTACCCTCCCCCCCCCCTCACATCCCCCCCCCACCTCACATCCCCCCCCCCCTCACATCCCCCCCCCCCTCCAACACACACAAAATTATGATCTTCCCCGTATCATCACCACTGTTACAGTCATGCTTCTGCTCTTTCAGGAGACCAGGAGGAGTGGACCTGTCCCAGAGATCCAGCTTTCTGACGGACCTGTTCAGTGCTCGCTTCAACGACAGGGAACGCTGCAACATGGTGCTGCTGATGCTGGTGGTGTGTAGCCATTTCTTTATTTCTTTATTTTTATCTTATTTTATTTTATTCTTTTCTATCGAGGATAATGGAATAAGCACTCATGCACTTTTTTACATTGACTCCTTGTGTATATGCGGTTTTGTGAATCTTGTCATCTGCTCTCACCGGCACACAATGGCCTACTCTTACGAAAAGTGGAACAGGGTTTAATGTGTGCGCAAGATGTTCGCTAGCAATGTACCTGTCATCATCAGTGTTCATAGTGAAGTCTGAGCTTTGTCACAGTTCTTGATTAAACCACTGACGCTGGGGGCAACAGCAAAGTGAGAGGCTGTATGATCTGTGGCTTTCTTTCCCACTCATAGGGGGGACGGGATAGCCTAGTGGTCAGAACATTGCGTTCGCAATTTGACGACCCGGGTTTGATTCCCGTTTGATGAGATTTTTCCCCTGGAGTTAACATTAGTATGGTTTTATTTCATGTGGTGTCAGGCCTAGTGTTATCCCATACTTTCAGTGTGACTGCAAGTATATTATTCACATATTTTGTTTGGAAACTGGAGGAGGGATAAAAATGGTGGCTCTTTTGGACAAAGGGATGCAACTGGTTGTTTGTTACTCATACTATGGTTATTGCCCTTGTACTGTAATTGCACCCTTGTCTTACCCTCCTCTTTTTTTGTTTCTTTTCTGAAAATACTGATGATGCTGAAGAAACCCTGATGTTCAGCTGAGTTATAACACAATATGGAACACCCACAGTTTGTTGTCATAGTGCTTTTAGTGTTGAAGGTTACATCTCAAGAGGTTTTTCTTTCCTTCTTTTCTTTTTCTTTCATTCTTTTCCTTTCATTCTTTTTCTTTCATTTTTTCCTTTCATTCTTTTCCTTTCATTCTTTTTCTTTCATTTTTTCCTTTCATTCTTTTCCTTTCATTCTTTTCCTTTCATTCTTTTCCTTTCATTCTTTTCCTTTCATTCTTTTCCTTTCATTCTTTTTCTTTCATTTTTTCCTTTCATTCTTTTCCTTTCATTCTTTTCCTTTCATTCTTTTCCTTTCATTCTTTTCTTCTCATTCCTCAGGCTTCCTTGGACTTTGTGCTGCCAACACATTTAGTCAGAGATACACTGGACACAGGGAAACTCCTCACCATCGGGTAAGTGAGAGAGATTGATTGATGGATTGATCAATTGATTGATGGATTGATCAGTTGATTGATTGATTGATGGATTGATCAGTTGATTGATTGATGGATTGATTGATCAGTTGATTGATTGATGGATTGATTGATCAATTGATTGATGATAATCTTTGCTTTCAGGGGTGACAGATGACATGATTCTTTACAACAGGCCTTTGCAAGAATAGAAATTATGATGAAGAATAGGAGATGATAACTTTAAGCAAACTTTAAAGAACAGAGCACACCAAGACACAAATGCTAAAATACGAAAGGCAAAAACAATTAGATAAAGTAAATACAGAGAGAGAGAGAGAGAGAGAGAGAGAGAGAGAGAGAGAGAGAGAGAGAGAGAGATCAATTGATCGATTTGATCAATTGATTGATTGATCCATCCATGTTATGTTAATGCAAATCTTCAGCATAATGCAGATACTGTATTCATTTGCTTCTTTAAAAATTGCACTAGTGCCAACATTTTTGCAGCAACATATATTTGACGATAGGGAACATGTTTTATAATCAACAACGAATCAAAAATGGTAACACTCAACAAAGAGACAAAGTTCTTGTAGTAATGATAGGCACTCTTGCCTTTTCTTTCTGTCCCTAAATCAGAAATCAATGCTAGGATGTAATTGTAACAACAACAACAACAACAGCAACAGATAATTTTTACCTTTTTGTATGATTCAAATTGATGACAGTTGGATAGCCTTTTCTGTCCCCAAATCAGAAATCTATGCTAGGATGTAATTGTAACAACAACAATGATGGATCATTTTTACCTTTTTGTATGATTTAAATTGATCAGAGCTGGAAAGCTTTTTCTGTCCCTAAATCAGAAATCTATGCTAGGAGGTAATTGCAATAACAACAACAACAACGGATCATGTTTACCTTTTTGCATGATTCAAATTGATCAGAGCTGGATAGGTTTTTAAACTTTTTTATCTTGTGTTCTGTTCTGTGACAGGTCTGTCCAGATGATGGACTTATTTCTGTTGCCACGGTTACTGCGGTGTAAAGTGGTGTCCCTGCTGGTCAGTGCTGTCAAGGTGGACAGGGAGCAGAGTGAGGTCAGTGGGGAAGTGATAGGGAGGGAGGGGAAATACAGGGAGCAGAGATGTGTGTATATGATACAGTCATTTGAAACTAAAAGAGAAAAATAAAGTGTGTGTGTGTGTTGTGTGTGAGTGTGTGTGTGTGTGTGTGTGTGTGTGTGTGTGTGTGTGTGTGTGTGTGTGTGTGTGTGTGTGTGTGACTGAAACATAAACGTGTATACATGTTTGTTTGTTTGTGCGCATGCATGTGTATGTGTACATTCGAATTTGCTAAAACTATTAATTGTTATCCATTGCTTGTGTGTTGTATAGGTCGAATGCAAGCACTTTGATTTGTTCTTACAAGATATAGCGCGATATAAATTCCATGTATTATTATTAGTATTATTATCTTTATGTCAGTGTCTGTATGTATGTTTGAATGTATATCTGTATCTGTATGTCTGTGTGTGTCAGGATGGAGGGCTGTACACCAAGCTGTACCTGTGTCTGTACCACATGATAGCTGAGCTGACCAAGCTTAGTGAAACCACCTCTGCCAACCTGACCATGCCATCTGCCAAAGTGGCCTTACAGTCAGTACACCTTTCATTGTGGGGGGAGGAGGAAGGGAGTGTGGAGGAGACACTGTTTTTGATCTTAATCTGTTTTTTGTTTTTTTTCAAAAACTTTTTTTGTTCAAGTTTTTCATATTATACAATCACATTCTGTTGGTGTCTTGTTTATATGTATTTTTTCTGACATGACATTATTTACTTCTTTGTGCTGAACTGGAATAAAAATGGTTAAAAAAAAGAAGGAAAAAAAATAATGTGGTGTGTATTCATTCCTTTATTCTGTCATACAAGAAAATCAGATTTTACAGTGATGGTGTGTGTGTGTGTATGTGTGTGTGTGTGTGTGTGTGTGTGTGTGTGTGTGTGTGTGCGTGCGTGCGTGCATGCGTGTGTGCTTGCATGTGTGCGTGCGTGCATACGTGCGTGTGTGTGTGTGAACATTCCAGACTTGAAGACTACAAGTGCCTGCTGGCGACGGAGGTGGTGCAGCTGATGTGCATTGTCCCCTCCTTCTTTGACTACCTGGACAGAGACACCGGTCAGTCAGCACTCCTTCCCTCACATCATGCAGTCACTACATCCCCCTGAAGCTGGAATAGGGCTGTCTCCACAGTCAGCACTCCTTCCTTCACATCACACAGTCACTACATCCCCCTGAAGCTGGAATAGGGCTGTCTCCACAGTCAGCATTCCTTCCTTCACATCACACAGTCACTACATCCCCTGAAGCTGGAATAGGGCTGTCTCCACAGTCAGCACTCCTTCCTTCACATCACACAGTCACTACATCCCCTGAAGCTGGAATAGGGCTGTCTCCACAGTCAGCACTCCTTCCCTGACATCACACAGTCACTACATCCCCCTGAAGCTGGAATAGGGCTGTCTCCACAGTCAGCACTCCTTCCCTGACATCACACAGTCACTACATCCCCCTGAAGCTGGAATAGGGCTGTCTCCACAGTCAGCACTCCTTCCCTGACATCACACAGTCACTACATCCCCTGAAGCTGGAATAGGGCTGTCTCCACAGTCAGCACTCCTTCCCTGACATCACACAGTCACTACATTACCCCGAAGCTGGAATAGGGCTGTCTCCACAGTCAACACTCCTTCCCTCACATCATATTACAGTCACTACATTACCCGAAGCTGGAATAGGGCTGTCTCCACAGTCAACACTCCTTCCCTCACATCACACAGTCACTACATTACCCCGAAGCTGGAATAGGGCTGTCTCCACAGTCAGCACTCCTTCCCTGACATCACACAGTCACTACATTACCCCGAAGCTGGAATAGGGCTGTCTCCACAGTCAGCACTCCTTCCTTCACATCACACAGTCACTACATTACCCCGAAGCTGGAATAGGGCTGTCTCCACAGTCAACACTCCTTCCCTGACATCACACAGTCACTACATTACCCGAAGCTGGAATAGGGCTGTCTCCACAGTCAACACTCCTTCCCTGACATCACACAGTCACTACATTACCCCGAAGCTGGAATAGGGCTGTCTCCACAGTCAACACTCCTTCCCTCACATCACACAGTCACTACATTACCCCGAAGCTGGAA
>CM060323.1:46981847-46989347 GCA_030674155.1 Stramonita haemastoma
TTATTATTATAATTATAAAACATGGAAATTATACAGCGCTATATCTTGCAATCCCATATTCTATATGGTCGTAGGGGAGGAAGGCATCAGAGACCCAGCTTCTCTAGGGGCAGCACTTGATGGTTAAAGAATATCAGTTTGGTTGATTATTATGGTGATTTGATATCATTAGAGAAAAGGAGTTTAAATATGTTGGCATAAAGAATGGTTTGTAGAAATGGGTTTTGAAAGATGTTGAAAAATTGAAAGTGACATATTCAGTTGAAGTGACTTAAGAAGAACATTGAACCAACATTTTTTTCGGTAGTCTTGACTGCATTTTATATCTGTGTTCAAGTAGAGTGTAGCTCAGAAACTCTGGTATGAAGAAGTGTCTCTTCATTGTTGATGATATCATTATTGGAGTGGTTGTGTTTGATATCAATATAGTCAAGAAAATTGGAAAGATCTTGAATCGAGCATGATTTAGAAATGGTTAGAATGCCTTTATATTTGTTTTTTTATATCATTATATTTTGAAAGTGGGAAAATTACAATCTCAGAAGGAGGAGGTAATTGCTGCTAGGTCTTTTCATATGTATTAAATCCATTTCAGAAATTGCATGTATTCAGCTGTAGTGTGATTTTATTTAATGTTCATTTCTTTAGAAATTATGGCCACAGTTCAGCTGTAATACAGCTAACTTTTTAAAATTTAAACTTCAGAGTATCATTTTACAGTATTCTAAACATGTTTGTATTTTAATTATACTCTGTTTTCATCTTTTTTTTTGTGCATGGAATGTTTTGCAGCTGTGGTGTGTTGAAAATCATTGTACCCTTTTCTCTGGAAATTGTGCTTAGTGTCTCTTCGACTGTTATGTGTTTGTTATTTTGATTGTGATTGATGTTACATAATATGCTGTGTTACCATCGTTTGTGATTGCAGTGCAGTTTCTCGTTCTGACTTTGAGAGGTAGAAGTACCACCCCTCTGTTTCTTACAGTTGATCATATTGTAATCATTACCCCTGATACTGACATTTTTTGAGTGGGTTTAATGTTTCTTTTTCCAATGCTTGAAAACCTTTGTTCAAGATGTAAGCCAGCCCTAAAGATAATGTATTGATGTAATGTATGTCTATGGTAACTGGTGTCTGCATGATGAAACATATATATAT
The DNA here is from genome assembly GCA_030674155.1 of Stramonita haemastoma. Classification (NCBI taxonomy): domain Eukaryota; kingdom Metazoa; phylum Mollusca; class Gastropoda; order Neogastropoda; family Muricidae; genus Stramonita; species Stramonita haemastoma. Next base: position 46,983,007 of record CM060323.1, read on the forward strand.
TTTTTAGTTTTCATTTTCTGTAGGTTTATCATTCGAAATTTTGAATGGTAAACTCTGATTCATAACAGAATTCAAATATTAACCTAACAAGCAAAATGAAAACTATAATAAATCATGAAAGTATTCCTAATCTTTATGTATATCTCCTAATTAATATTTTGATAAGAATTTGTTCATTAGATATATTTTGAACAGATCTTTCTCTTCTAATCATTATTTCCTTGACAATGATTTGCATATGTTTGTGTTAAAGCAGAAGCATAAACCAGATTTTCATTTTTGTGTTTGTTTTTTGTGTTGAACTAGGGTTATACTTGAGCCAAAGCAAGTATTTTCATTTTCAGTTTACACAGAATCATGCTTCGGCAGATGACAGATAGAAATTTTTTTTTAATGAATTAGTTCAGTTACACATGAGAAAAAAATATGTCAGAAATCAGTTAGTAATGAGATTTTGAATACGTACAACAGTAGCTATTTCAGTACCAGGAAAATGATGTAAATTTGTTTGGTCATTGAATTAGTGTAACCTAACATGGACTGTAAACTAACCATGACTAACATTTTTGGTGACATCCTGTTTGCATTTATTTAACTTCCCATCCCTGAACCTGCTTAACTATAATGCTCAACCCAGCCTTTTGAATTTTATAGCCTATAGGCAGAGATTTTGTCCTTTAGAAATTTTTTACATCTTATTTTATCATTGCATTTTTTTCAGTTTTGGTGCTGAGGTTTTATGATGACCTGGTGCTGCTGTTTCTCTCAGGCTGCTTATCCTGATTTCATCATGGACAGCCCTTTATTAAGTCATTCTATCATGGCCTTAGAGCCAACCACATAATGTACACAGATACAGGCAATGGCTGTTGTAAGGCCACTCACAAGAAAGTGACCTAATAACTGAACCTATGGTCAGCATGAAGTTCTGGCTCAAAGAACCCTGAATCTGAAACAATTTTCATCTGTGGCATGATCATTAGGAGAAATGTGTACCAATGAATTGGGGAGTGGGCCATGCTTATGACAGGGCTGTACTCTTTGGTTTAGCCAGGCTGCCACACATACACACACACACACACACACACACACACACACACACACACACACACACACACACACACACACACACACACACACACACACACACACACACACCTGCAGTGTTTTCACCACATAACAAGAGCAGTTGTCTCAAAACTGGCATCCAGAAACTGAACGATGTTAGTAGATTGTGTTCTCCATCTTTTTCACCCACTCCATGGCATACTTGCCTCATGGAGACCCTGGCTGGGTTCAGAAAAATCCTAGGGGCATATGTTTCTGCTGGATCTGTGACCACTACCAAGCCACAATCCTGCTTTGTTACCTCTGTAGTGCAGCATGGTCCATCTTAATGATGATTTTTATAACAATAACAACAACAACAATAATGATGATGATGATAAAATAAATAAATGATAATAATAATGATAGTATATGGAATTTATATAGCGCTAGATCTTGTAAACCAAACAAATCAAAGCGCTTGCATTCAAATCAGTCACACACATGCAACCATTCACAAAAAGGTAAATAAAAAAAAAAGGTTAAGGTGTCCATAACCTAGGCGGTCGTAGGGGAGCGAGGCATCAGAGACGTCAGCTTCTCTAGGGGCCAGCATAATAAGGGTGGCACCCATCTCTCTCCCTCACTGCTTTACCTTCCTTGAACCTAAAGAGAGCAGGTACCCATTTACAGCTGGGTGAACTGGGGGGACTGTACTGAAGCCAAAGCATGCAAACAGTAACCCATCCAACTGGTAACCACGCTCGACGCTGCTTAACTTGACTTGGGGAAAGCGAGTGCTCTGACCACTTAGCTATCCCACCCTCTATTCACAAATAGAATTGAAAAATTATATATTTACACAAATGCAAACAAACAAACACACACAAAGTTATAGATCGTTGAAAGAGTTGGAAAACATCGTTCAGTTATTAAGATGTTATGTTTCATTGTGCTGACTAGTTCTGAGAGCATGACTTTTTTTTTTACTCTTCGAACATAGAATTAATTTATGTAGTCTTTTTACAGGTTCTTTTACAGTTTAGGGGTATTTCTAAGATCTAGTTTGCTAACCTTTTTCTTCATTTGTCTGTTTGTTGATTAGTTTTTAGCAGAAGTGGTAGGAAGACAGTAGATTTTGAAATAGTGCCATCAACTTGAATATTATGATAAACAATTAGGTAAGCCAGGAAATCAATTTTTAAATTCTGTATGTATTTCTCATCACAGCGCAGGAAGGACCATCATTATGTAAATAAATTAATTATGCATATATGCACACCTTCATAGATACATGCAGACAGAACAGACAGACACAAAATATAGGAAACACACACGCATGCTGACACACACACACTCACTCTCTGTCTCACCCACATGCGTGCACACTTGCTCTTTTATCTCTCTGTCTTTCTCTGTCTGTCTGTCTGTCTGTCTGTCTGTCTCTGTGTATGTCTGCCTGTCTTTCTGTCTATCAGTCTGTCTGTCTTTTTCTTTTATCTTGATCCCTGATATGGGTGGGGACTGGATGTAAAAAAAGTGCTTATTCATTATCCTTGAAATAAAAGAATTTGACTTGACTTGACTTGACTTAAGAATTTGATTTGACTTGACTTGACTTGACTTGACTCTCTGAAGATGAAGGTGAAGAACTTAGATACACTGCAAAACATTACTTGCAAACTTAGTCTGAGATTAGAGTAGACAGAAAACTGCTTCACACTGGAGTAAAAGGGCATCTTAGTTAATGCCCAGCCCTTATTTGTTTATCTATTTATTTATTTGTTTATCTATTTATTCTTTTATATTGAGGATAATGGAATAAGGACATATGTACTTTTTTTACATCGAGTTCCTGTGTGTATGCCGTTTTGTAAATCTTGTTATCTGTTCCCACTGGCATACAATGGCCTACTCTTACAAAAAGCAGAGCAGGATTTAACATGTGCAAAAGTTGTTCTGGGCACATTTGTACACAGTGCCTCAGTTTATAGTCTCATCCGAAGGACTTGTAAGATGTAGTACTGACAGGAGTCAGACTGTTTTTGTTTGCATCTATTGGTAAGTATAAAACTTTGAAAAAAAGTTGAGATCTATGCACTGCATATTGCTGTAATTCTGTTACACAATGGGAATGTACATTTATTGAATTTCAGTTCATTTCATGTCAAGAAAACTTTTATCATTGCATAATGAGAAACTCTTGCAGGTGTTGCGCTCCTTAAAATGGGTGTTGGTTTGGCAATAATTATCCATATTTATTTTATTGCATTTCATTCCTTTATTTTTGAGGATAACAGAATAAGCACTCATGTGCCTTTTAAAAAATCTAGTCCCTGTGTGTATGTGTCAATTACACAGAGTGAGTCATGTATTATGCTAAATTATTACTTCATAAAGTGTATTGTTGATGCCGTAATTTATTTCCTTTATGTATTGTAGTTAAAAAAAAAAAATTCATGATATCTGATGCTTCATGATCATTACTGTACACATAAATATTTTATTTTCTGTTGTTGAATTTTTTAACTCATGGATTTTAAAATGATTAACACACAAAAAATATGCATTAAAGATAGATGTACCCACATTTGGATCTCCATTAGCAGATGTACATACATTAGATGTACCTAAATGTGCATGCACATTTGTTGTCACAATCCCTACCTTGGTCATAACCTCATAAATGCACACACGCCACCTGTATGGACATGTATGAATGCACACACACAGACACATGCACGCACGCATGCACGCACACGCACACACACACACACACACACACACACACACACACACACACACACACACACAACACACACACACTCTCTCTCTCTCTCTCTCTGTCTCTGTCTCTGTCTCTCTGTCTGTCTGTCTGTCTGTCTGTCTGTCTCATCATCTCCTCTCTCCACAGGTTCACCTTACAAGCTGTGGAGGACTTCAACAGAGAGGCCCTGACAGGGGGCATGGCATGACGACAGTTTCCGACCTGGTACCCCAGAGATTGCCGCAGCAGCCGACCTTCAGGCCATCCGGGCCTCCACCCCCCTCATCTACACCAACACCCCCAGACAGCACGTCTGCATCCCCACTGACCGCGCACAGCACAGGGCAAAGGTCGGTAGCTTTGTTTTAGGCTTGAGTTTAACACACTCGGGACGGCCAGTTCTCTCCCTTGCTTTTCCCCACAGACGGCCCATTTGTAATTTGTAAAAAAAAAAATCATAAAAAATACAAAACACACAGTAAGAAAATGAAGTTCTCTGAAGATCGAAGCTTTCACTTTAATATTTGAGCTTTGACTAGCATAAAGAAAAATACTCTGAATTTTGTACTCTGTGTTGTTACTCCATGTGGGTTACTCTCTGCAACAGCAAACAAAGAATTTGGAACACATGGAATCACCTGACAACGCTCTGCTCACAGGATTGAAAATTTTGCCAAGTTGGTGTTATCTCCTCAAAAGCTTTCATCCTTATGGGGGCTGGTGTAATTTGATTTGCTGAAAGCAAGCTAGCAAACAATTGCTGTGAACACGAACACTTAAGACAGTGTAGAACAACAAACCTCCAGAACTCAAAATCAGAAGGTATCAGTCACCATCATTTTTTTTTAGTTGTTTGTTTCTTGGTTTCCTTTTGATGCAGTTCAAGCCTGTATGTGTCACAGCTGTCACTTTCCCCCCCACTTTCAGCTCCTCTCAGCTGCTAATTAATCCCTCCCACCCCAGCCCAGATGGGGCCAGCTGGTACTATTTATAGCAGGAACTGACCACACTTTGACTAGGTAAAAGGAAAAGGATTGCTGAATTTAGCACTCCTGACTGAGTGATGTTGGATCTGTGCACTGTGGTGTGTATGCAGACGCGAAGACCTCAGCGGCCCCTGTCCTCGGTGTACAAAGAGCGCCTCAAGCTGTCCCTGGACCTCAGTCGTCGTGCCCAGTCTGCAGGAGCGCGTCGCCCTTTTGCTGTCACATATGGCTCCAAAACATCCACACCTAAGGTAAAGGGTTGATTAGATGTCACATTGTATTTATTTATTTATTTTATTTATTTATTCCTTTATTTCAAGGACATGGAATTAGCACTCAGTGTGCTTTTTTTTTAATCCAGTTCCCATGTGTGTGCAGTTTTGTAAATTTTGTCATCCGTTCCCACTGGCACACAATAGCATATACTCTTCCTTAAAGTGGAACGGGTTTCAATATGTGCGCAATATGTTTTCCAAATTCCAAATTTCAATACTTTAATATTTCAGATACAGAGAAATTTGCACGGGTTACAAGCCACACATAAAAACAGTAAACATGTAAATGTAATATCACAATAAATACCACAACATTCTATTCAAACATCAGCTTGCATCCATCATGGGACCACAGAATAAATGAATGAATGAATGAATAAATCAATAAATGAATAGATAAATAAATAAATAAATGAAAGAATAAATAAATGAAAGAATAAATGAAAGAATAAATAAATGAATGAATGAATGAATGAATGAATGAATGAATAGATAAATAAATGATAAATAAGTGAATAAATATATAAATAAATGAATAATAAAAAAGAATAAATAAATAAATAAATAAATAAACGAATAAATAAATGAATAAATAAATGAATAAGTAAAAGATAAAGAATCAAATAAATAGATAAATGAATAAATGAATAGATAAATAAATAGATAAATAAACAAATAAACCCTGCCCCCCTGTTTTTGCAGGGCTCCAAAGTGGCCCTGCTACAGCTGGACCAGGTGTCGGGGCTGAAAGTGGACCTGAAGGGAGGAGGCATCACCGACAGGGAGGGGGGAGGGGGAGTGGGGGTCACACTCCTCAGAAGGGGGTCCAGTGAGGTCACCCCTTCCTCCGCCTCCCTCCTCCCCCCTCCCCCTCCTCTCACCACGCCTGATGTGACACGGATGGGAGTATGGATTCTGCCCGGGTGAGTGGGGTGGGTTGGGTTGGGTTGGTTGGTTGGTGTGTGTGGTGTGGGTGTGTTGTGGTGTGGTGTGTTGTTGTGTGTGTGGTGTGGTTGTTTGGTTGTGTTGTTGGTGTGTGTGTTTTGTGTGTGTGTGTGTGTGTGTGTGTGTTTTGTTTGTGTGTGTGTGTTGCGTTGTGTTGTGTTGTGGTATGTGTGTGTTTGTTGTGTGTGTGTGTGTGTGTGTGTGTGTGTGTGTGTGTGTGTGTGTGTGTGTGTGTGTGTGTGTACTTTTGCCCTTTCCTGTCTCTCTGATCTTCGCCCATTTTCTCTGTCTCTACTTTTTCTTCCCATGGCCTTTGTCTTG
>CM060323.1:46994347-47086847 GCA_030674155.1 Stramonita haemastoma
CAGGCAGGCAGCTGGTGATGACGGTACCTTCAGCGTCGCACCTAGGGCGCAGGCGAAGTGGATGGGGGTGCGGCCCATGCGGCGCTCCTTGCTGTTGATGTTGGCCGTGTTGCGGCGCAGGAGGCTGCGGACGACCTCCAGCTGTCCCCGGGACACGGCCAGGTGCAGGCAGGCCATGCCGCTGGGGTCACGCCGCACCACGTCCACGCCTGGAGCCTCCACCAGCTGCCGGGCCAGCTCCGCGTTGTTGTTCAGGATGGCCAGCATCACGCCTGTGTGACCTGTTTGGGTGGAGGAGGAAGGGGGATGGGTGTGGGTGGTGGTTGTGGGTGGTGGGGGTTGGGGTGGGTGTGGTGGGTAGGGAGTGTGAGGATTTGTTGTTTTGGCTTATGTTTGATTTTTGTGGGAAATAGTGTCTTCTTCTGTCTTGTGTGTTTTTTGTGAATTTGTGTGTGTGTGTCGTGTGTGTGTGTGTGTGTGTGTGTGTGTGTGTGTGTGTGTGTGTGTGTGTGTGTGGTGGTGCGTGTGTGGTGTAGTCTGGTGCTAGTGCTGTCTGTCTGTCTCGTCAGTCGTTGTCTGTCTAGTCTGTCTGTAGTCCTGTCCTGTCAACCCCAACTCCCTCCCACTCCACCCCCCCCCCCCCCCCAACCCACCCCCCAACCCCCCACAACCCACCCCCACCCCCAAACCCTCCCCACTAAAACCGCACCTGCCCCATCCACGGCGTTGAGGTCGCAGTGTTTGGCAGCGCATGAGGATGGCCACGATGACGGCATTGCCCAGCACAGCGGCCAGGTGGAAGGGGGTCCGGCCCTGATGGTCCCGGCGTTGGCGTCCGCCCCTCCTGCAGCAGCAGCATCACGGCGTGCGGGCGGTCACAAGTCACCATCAGGTGCAGCAGGGTCGTGCCCTTGTGGCGGGACACGATTTCTGAAGGGTTGGCCCCGTGGTCTAGAGTACCTGTGGGTTTTTTTTGGTTTTTTTTAGTGAGAAAGGTGGGGGACATTGTGGGTTTGAAAGTGATTTGGTGATGTAGAGTTTTTGTTTTGTTTTTTTTATGTTTTTTGATGTACTTTCTACCTGAGAGAAGTGAAGAAGCGGTGTCGTTTCGTCGTTGTCTTCAAAGCTACTTCCATCTGAGAGAACTAAGAAGGGTGTAGTCGTCTATCTTTCGAATATTCTACCTCTACCTGAGATCCACTTGAATCCGGTTGTCAAACGAAATTAGGTTTGGATGCTTCAGAATCAGCAATCTCTTTGGCAGTTGAAATATGAATTAATAATTGTAAACGCAAAAAATTAACAATTTTAGGGGTTTGGGAAATAATTCTCGTTGCTGTGCTAATAGGAACAAAAAAACCACAAATAAATGCTTTTACATTTAACAACATAGATTAACAAAGACAGATAGATAATATAAAAAAAAAGACTAACATTTTATACTCCTGAAAAGAAAAAAAAGAGATTAGAACGCAGTATAAACCCAAGAACCCCCCCCCCCCTCCACCAGGACAACACAACATCAATCATCACCTTGCGGAGAAGAGGGCGTTATGCTGCAGAGCCACAGTCAGCGGGGTGGCCCCGTCAGCGTCGCGGGTGTGGATGACGTCAGCTGCGCACTGCCCTTGTGGCTGAGGAGGGCCTGCAGGGCCTTCAGCTTCTGGCGCTGCGCCAGCAGGTGCAGCAGCGTGTGGCCGCTGTCCAGGATGCTGGTGCACAGCTCCTGCACCTCCTTGGGGTCAGCCCCGCCAGGATTTCGTGAACCTGTTGGGGAATTGAGGAAGAGTGAGATGAATGGATGGAGGGAATTGGTTGTCAGGTCTTTGGGGGTGCCCCCCACGGTCGCTAGATTATGGGATAGATGATGGATGGATGGATGATGGATGGAAATGATAGATAGATGGATAGTGATGATAGATGTGATGGATGGATGGGTGGATGGATGGGTGGATGGGTGGATGGAGTGTGGTGGATGGATGGGATGGATGGATGATGGATAGATAGATAGATAGGGATAATAGATAGAGGAGAGATAGATAATAGATGTGGATAGATAGATAGATGGATAGATAGATAGAGGGATAGATAGGTAGAGGGATGAGATGAGGTATGAGGATAGATGATGATAGATAGATAGATAAGAGCAGAAGTACGAAGACGAGTAGGTACGAGAGACAGACAGAAGACAGACAGAGAGAGAGGACTATGTATACCTTTTGGCATTGGATCCAGAGCTGAGCAGTTCAGCCAGCCTGGTCAACTCCGCGTACTTGGATTCTATCGTCTTCATGCTGCCGCCTGTCCTGGGGGAGTGTCTCTGCGGGAAGGAAGAACAATGCCTTGTCATACAGCACAGAAACATCCACTCCCAAAATGGAGAAATGCGACGAAACTGGTTTCTTGCACCCATTTCCGATCCCAATTTCAAATACTTTGTTAACTAAAACAGATGAATTCCTTAGGTTACGAGCAGAGGATTGCACATCTAAAGGAAAAAAGAAGGAATCACGTCCATGTCATCAGAGAGCTTGAAGCTAGCACCATACAACATTGTTGGTTTAGCTTAAGAGCTGGGAGTTTTGGACTTCTGCCTCGGAATCTTCTTCAGTATGACTTTTTTGTGTAAGTTGCTGTTGGTTTTTATATCCACGTCTTAAATGGATGTTTCCCAGATTGTATAGGGAAGGTCGTTTTTAGCCTCACGTGTTACCAGGATCCAGGATTGTCTGGTTGGTGGGTTGTAGTTTGTGTCTTTTGTTTCGCGGTTTACTGACAAGACAGACTGACACCACTGGTATGCTTTGTTTCTGACTGATCCGTGGTGGTTGGTATTCGAAACATACCTCTGCTTTGGTTGTAAGAGTAACGTAACGATTTTTGGTTGGTATGATACTAGTGTTCTTTTACGTGGGTCTTTTTTTTTTAAATCTCAGATTTAGTGAAACAGTAGTAACTAAGGCTCAGGAACTAAGATGAATTATTCACAGAGAGAGAAGAGAAGAGCAGAAGAGAGAAGAGAGAGAGAGAGAGAGAGAGAGAGAGAGAGAGAGAGAGAGAGAGAGACACACACACACACACACACACACACACACACACACAACACACACACACACACACACACACACACACACACACACACACACACACACAACACACACACACATTCAATACTGATTTTATTTGTCTTTTTTCCTTACCTTGTTATTCACGAATATATTCTCATAATCCTTGACAACAACAACAACAGCCAAAAAAAAAAAAGCACATACGTCTTACACCTCGTCCACAAAAACCCCACCAAAATCCAGACAACTGAAAAGACTGGCACCCACGATACCGGCAAAGAAGACTATAATAATATTAATAATATCTAACACAAGCAATCAGCTGAGGCAGGTGTGACCACCTTTTCCTTTCATACAGAACAAACTATGACGGCTGTAAGCTGATTTTGCCATTAATCACCCGGTTTGTAGAACTTTTTTTTTCTCTCTCTCTGTAGTGTGGATGGATACGGTCCAACTCCAAGCCTTGTCCCACTTGGTCGCTGCGCGCTGCCAACAGAGCTTAAAGATGTCACTGAACTTCCACCGAGTCCCTTTGGGCCAAAAAAGGCACAGAGAGAGAGAGGAGAGAGAGGGAGAGGAGGGAGGGGAGAGAGAGAGAGAGAGAGAGAGAGAGAGAGAGAGAGAGAGAGAGAGAGAGAGAGAGAGAGAGAGAGAGAGAGAAATCATAGATAAAGAGAGAAAGAGAGAGAGAAGGATTAGTGCTTTGGGAAATCGAAGTCAGGCACACTCTAAGTAGCGCTTTGTTCCGTCAGTGTGTCCGGTTGGCAGGTAAGTGCAATTACTGATCCGATTCGAGGCATGCGTTGTCCACAGTCCAAATTGGTCAGTCGCCCCAGGCGTTGGTGGGCTTTAATGTGCACGGCACCCTTACTTAACCCTTTCTTTACCTGTACTGGGGTGGGTTCCCTGGCACTGGTTGAGATGACAGGGTCAGCCAGCCAGCCAGCCAGCTAGCCAGCCAGCTTGTTAGCCAGGCAGCCAGCGGTCTGGTGTGATTTTGTGTAAGTCGTCTCGGTATGGTATGTGGGGTGGCCGGCGTCGATTAATTTAAGGATTTACACCAGGTTTTGACCTCTGGCTCTGGCTGCTAAGTGGTGTGGGCGTGTTTTTTTTTTAATTCTCTCTTTCGGTCTTTCTGTTTCTGTCTCTGTCTCTCTATCGTTGTCTCTGTGTGTCTCTATGTCTCTATCTGTTTGTCTGTCTGTGTGTCTGTGTCTGTCTGTCTGTCTGTCTGTCTCCCCCCCCCCCCCCTCCTCTCTCTCTCTCTCTCTCTCTCCTCCTCTCTCTCTCTCTCTCCTCTCTCTCTCTCTCTCTCTCTCTCTCTCTCTCTCTCTCTCTCTCTCAATAAAAGAATGTCCTCGAAATAAAAGATTTTGTTTTGATTTGATCTCTCTCTTTCTCTACTCTTCCCTTCCCTTCCTCCCCCCCCCCTCCCCCCCCCCCCCGCCCATTCTCTTCTCTTTCTCTTCCCTTATCTTCTTTTCTCATCTCTCTCACGCATGTCGTAGGTAGGTAGGTACAGTCACAACCAAGCAAAACAAAAAAGAAGAAAAATAGTGAACCATTTATCAAAACTAAATAATGATATACCTTCTACCCCTACCAAACCTTACAAAGTACGTGCTTATCTCTTTTTCAGTCCGCGAAATGAGAACAAGCCATAATCTCTGTCATGTTGATATCCACACCTTCCTCTTCCCCCCCCCCCCCCCCCCCCTTATCCCCCTGCCCTTTCCATTTGATTCCAATCTCTTCTGTCAGTAGCAGAACATGTAGGTAAGTATGGTATATACGCATACTACTACTACTACCACAGCACAATGTGTGTGTGTGTGTGTGTGTGTGTGTGTGTGTGTGTGTGTGTGTGTGTGCTGTGTGTTGTGTGTGCGTGTGTGTGTGTGTGTGTGTGTGTGTGTGTGTGTGTGTGTGTGTGTGTGTGTGTGTGTGTGGGTGAGTTGAGTATGATTGTTAGTAAGTAGCAGTCTGTTGTTAGCGTGTCTAATGAATGGCTTGATCATGCCAGTGGGAGTTTCTGTATATGTCTCCATGTCTCTATACATGACTGACAAAACTGAAAGCTTGCCTAGCCAGGGACTGGAACCGATACACACACTTGATAGTTTTGTTTTGTTTTGTTGCTGTTTTGTTGTGTTTTGTTATTTTTTGTTAGTGGTGGTTGTGGTAGTAGTAGTGATGGTGTTTTTAATAAAGGTAATGTTGGGTTTAACCAAACAGAAGTAAGCAGGGTAGGAGAGAGAGAGAGAGAGAGAGAGGAGAGAGAGAAGAGAGAGAGAGAGAGAGAGAGAGAGAGAGAGAGAGAGTGTGTGTGTGTGTGTGTGTGTGTGTGTGTGTGTGTGTGTGTGTGTGTGTGTGTGTATGCGCGCATGCACACTCAATAATTCGAAATCGCGGGCTGGCGTCCATGTTGGTTATATATTTGTGTTGTATTATGAAATTTACAGCTTAGTTTTTCAAAGTGATGATATTTAGCAACATATCATCTGCATGCGCTAACAGCGTACACACACACACCACACACGCACGCACGCACCACGCACCACCACGCACTTACCGTACGCTTAAGCCTACGGGGTCCCCACAGATTTTGATCTTTCTCACTCCCCTTCCCTTTCCATCACCACCACCTTCCCCCTCCACCGTGATAGTCACACCAGTTATTAAATACAAACACACAACCACCCCCCCCTCCCACACACACACACACACACACCACACACAACACAACACACACAACACACCCACCACCACCACACACACCACACCAACCAGTGTGATCCACAGTGTATAAACAAACAAATCCCCCCCCCACCACCCACCACACACAACTCCCCACCAAGTGATGGGATCACACCAGTGTATAAAACACAACAAGACGCCTCCCCCCCCCCCCCCCCCCCCCCCCCCCCCCCCCCCCCCCCCCCCACACACACAAACTTCCCTCCACCAAGTGATGTGATCACACAGTGTAAAAACACAACATAGACGCCCCCCCCCCCCCCCACACACACACAAACTTCCCTTCACTCAACGATCATCACACCAGTGTATAAAACAACATAAACCCCCCCCCCCCCCCCCCCAGCCATCCATCCCTACCTCTCCACCCAATGATGATCACACCAGTGTATAAAACACAACCGGAATCTCTTCTTGTCTTTTACCTGTAAGTCTAGAACCAATGGTTAGCGCTCGTCCCCACTTTCCGGCACTATATTCCAAATGATTCTTCTTTTGTTCTCTGCACCGTAGGGAGCATCATGGTCACAGACTGGTGGATGTGATACTTCCATTATGATTCATACGCACACCGGTACCAGTGCTGGTCTGTTTCCGATTCAGCAGGATGGTAGGATGTTGAAAGCAGTCTGAAAAGATCGATAGATCTATCTGTAAGGGTGTTGGAGTATCAGATCAGCAGAGTCCAATCATATGCGTGCGACAGCATCCGTTTGTGTAGAGATGATGGTCGTGTTACTGGTATCACTTTACGTTGTTGATTTTGTTTTTTGCCTGTCGTGATTAAGTTTTTTTGTTGTTGCTGTTGAGTTGTTTTAGTTTTTAGTTAATTTGTTTGTGGTTTGTTTCTCCTCTTCCTCTTCCTTTTTTTGTCTTCTTTCCTTTTTTTCTTAAATTTTTACTCTCTTTCCTTATGTTTCTTTTTCTTTCTTTTTTCTTCTTTTTTTTCTTTCTTTTTCTTTCTTTCTTTCTTTCTTCTCTCTTCTTTTTCTTTTTTTTTTCCGTTTCTTTCTTTTTTCTTTCTGTTCTCTATTTTCTGTTCCTTTTTTTCCTTATTCTTTTCTCTTCTTTCTAGATATCTTTTCACTCCTGGTTCCCCTTTTTTCTTTACACCACTCCCGACCTTCTGTAAATCTCACTCCTCCTCTCTCCTCTTCTACTTAGTCACTCTCACTCCCTGTCACTCACTTGTCTCGTGTCGCGTGCACTTGGTCTCTGTAATCACCGGATTAGGGTTTTGTTTTATAAGAGGCCGAAGTGTCGGTAGGTAACGGTGAAACGGTATGCCTTCATAGCCAGAGAGAGTCATTTCACGTCCGACTTGCTACATGTTATTGCAACGCTGGCATACATACAATACTTCTTCAGGGCTTTTTTCTTTAGGGGGTCTGGCAGCGTGCGTGTGTGCGTGCGTGTGTGTGCGTGCGCGCGCGCGGGTAGAGTGCGTTTATGGGGGAGTTAGGTTTAGTGGGGGCGGGGGTGGGTTGGGGTGGAGGTAAGAGGGTAGTGGCAGGGGGTTTAGTTTGGAATGGTGGTTGTCAAAACGTGGTTGTATGGGACATGGTTGTAGTATGTGATGTGATGTGTGTGTGGGTGGGGGGGGGGGGTAAGGGAGAGGAGGGAGGGAGAGAGAGAGAGAGAGAGAGAGAGAGAGAGAGAGAGAGAGAGAGAGAGAGAGAGAGAGAGAGAGAGAGTATGCATTTTTTACCTTTTAAGCGTTTGTGTGTGTCAACATAATCATTTTATCAGGGTTTTATTTTTCTCCATCTAGCCATCCGTTTTTTTTTTTCTCAGCATTTTGTGTGTCACTGTGTTTCTGTTTCATTCTGTCTACCTAACCATCTGCCTTGTCGATTGGAATCTATCATTAGCTCTTTTTAATTTTTTTTTTATATCTCCATCACTTTTTCACGTTCCCTCCACTTTTTAGATTCTTTCCATTGTTCTTTGATGTTTCCCTGGTTTTTTAAGCGCCTCTCATTTGCTGTAATGTCTTCCTCTGTTTGTGGTGTTTCTTTCTTTAGAAAGAACTGTATTTCTTTTTTTCTGTAATAATGTATCCCTCTTTCTGTAATAACGTCTCTCTCTTTTTGTATTAACGTCCCCCTCTTTCTGTAATAACGTCTTTCTCTTTCTGTAATAATGTCTCCCTCTTTCTGTAATATATAATGTCTGCCTCTTTCTGTAATAATGTCTGCCTCTTTCTGTAATAACGTCTCTCTTTTTTGTGATAACGTCCCCCTCTTTCTGTAATAATGTCTCCCTCTTTCTGTAATAATATCTCCCTCTTTCTGTAATAATATCTCCCTCTTTCTGTAATAATATCTCCCTCTTTCTGTAATAATGTCTCCCTCTTTCTGTAATAATGTCTCCCTCTTTCTGTAATAATGTCCCCCTCTTTCTGTAATAATGCCTCCCTCTTTCTGTAATAATATCTCCCTCTTTCTGTAATAATATCTCCCTCTTTCTGTAATAATATTTCCCTCTTTCTGTAATAATATTTCCCTCTTTCTGTAATAATATCTCCCTCTTTCTGTAATAATATTTCCCTCTTTCTGTAATAATATCTCCCTCTTTCTGTAATAATATCTCCCTCTTTCTGTAATAATATTTCCCTCTTTTTGTAATAATGTCTCCCTCTTTCTGTTCACCCTCTTTCTGTAATAATGTCTTCCCCTTTCTGTAATAATGTTTTCCTCTTTTTGCAATGTCCTCTGTAACAATGTCACCCTTCTTCTCAATTTCATATGTCCAACAGCTCAAGCAGATAAGTAATAAGGACCGACTTCCAAGGTCTCAATTTCTTCACAATATTACTCTTGAAACTATTTTTTTCCACCATTCTTTGTACTCAAAAGCCATACCCCCCTTTCTTCCCTTAATTCCATCTGTCCATGGGCGTTAGCAGATCGATGGTTGTGGACAGCGAGTGATGGATCAGTCACTTACCTGTGGCAGTTGAGCGTGCACTGACGTCCTGAAGGTTTCACTGGACACAAAATGATGGGAGGTTTGGGTTGGCGTCTGGGTGATTGGCATGTGTGGCTGTATGGATGTGTGGATGTATGTATGTATATATGTTTGTATGTATGTATGTATGTATGTATGTATGTATGTATGTATGGATGTATGTATGTATGTATGTATGTATGTATGTATGTATGTAGGTGGGCAGGTAGGTAGGTAGGTAGGTAGGTATTGGATAGATGGATGGATGGATGTTTGTATGGATGGCTGTATGGATGTGTGGATGCATGTATGTATGTATGTATGTATGTATGTATGTATGTCTGTATGTCTGTATGTATGTATGTATGTGGGCAGGTAGGTAGGTAGGTAGGTAGGTATTGGATAGATGGATGGATGGATGTTTGTATGGATGGATGGATGTATTGATGGAATGGTGTATGTGTTATGTATGTATGCATGTATGCATGTATGTATGTATGTATGTATGTATGTATGTATGTATGTATGTATGTATGTATGTATGTATGTATGTGTGTGTGTGTGTGTGTGTGTGTGTGTGTGTGTGTGTGTGTGTGTGTGTGTGTGTGTGTGTGTGTGTGTGTGTATGTATGTATGTATGTATATGTATGTATGTGTGTACGTATTTAGTGATCGACTATGACTCTGACCAGGAGGCTCAACTTGCACAGACCATCTCAAACGCTGACTGTCCTGATGCCCTCTTGGCCGAGAGAATGGAGACATGCTGTGGGCAAGGCATCTTCACTATAATCAAATTTTTGCCCATTTTCCGAAACAGAAACTGCCTCCTCTGCTTGTCTTGGAGGTCCTTATCGAAAATGACGGACAAACATGAGTTATCATCATCTGTATGCCTAGTAGTAGTAGTAGTAGTAGTAGTAGTAGTAGTAGTAGTAGTAGTAGTAGTAGTAGTAGTATCACCATCATCATCATCACCATCACCATCATCATCATCATCAGCAGCAGCAGCATCATTATCATTTCGTTTCTGAAACTCTGCAGCAGGAATTACCAGATCCTATACAAGCATAGTAATTCATCTTTTACATGCTTTCAATAAATACACTCAGGCAAATTCAAGGCAGTGGCAGGGTTTGCGCATAACTAAATCTTGGAGATAGTCTTTGCTCAGTTCGCTAGATACCACTCCAAGATAAAAGAAACAAAAAAAAGCAACCCAAACCCAGACAAACTCTATAGAACTAATAAACCTGTCACTACTTCTGTGGAATAAGGGGGATGTTGTGTGTGTGTGTGTGTGTGTGTGTGTGTGTGTGTGTGTGTGTGTGTGTGTGGTGTGTGTGTGTGTGTGTGTGTGGGTGCGTGCGTGCGTGCGTGCGTGCGTGCGTGCGTGCTTGTGTGTGTGTGTGCGTTCGTGCGTGTGTGCGTGCGTGTACGTGTGTGTACGTGAGGGAGGGGGGAGAGGAGTATAAGACAAGATCTGACAAAAAAAAACTTTCGTTTCATTTTCAAGTCCTCAGAGGTGTCTTCTCTCATTGCTTCCAGAGCTTTCAGGGGTTAAAGTCTGTCCCAGAGCCCGTGAAAAGACCCAGGCAAAAGGCATTGCCCATTCACACCCGGCCATCAGAGAGAATCGCCCCAAACACAACACATGTAGGCCTGCTGTACAACCAACGACCATTTACATTTCTTACCGTTTCCCCTTATAAGCCTTTTCAATCTGGTAGCTAGGGCCCATAAACGTTTCGCTCTTTTTATACCACCGTGAAAGGGATAGCGTTTGTGTGTGTGTGTGTGGTGTGTGTGTGTGTGTGTGTGTGTGTGTGTGTGTGTGTGTGTGTGTGTGTGTGTGTGTGTTAGTGTGTGCGTGTGTGTGTGTGTAATGTGTGTGTTAGTGTGTGTGTGTGTGTGTGTGTGTGTGTGTGTGTGTGGTGTGTGTGTGTCTGTTGGGACATTGACATAAACATGACAATGCTGCCAGTGTACAAGACCTTAAACAGGCTGCTGAGAATCGGTTTGAGAAGGGGTGGGTGGGGTGGATGGAGGTTTAGAATAAGGGTGGGCTTTGAGGAGGAGCGGGGGGTGGCGGAGGGGGGGGGGATATTTTATTGAATTGTAGCCGGGTAAGTGTTGTCAAGTGTTGCGCTGTATTTGACATTTTGCGTAAAGGATATCGTGAAGTAAGGGTTATCTAGCTGTTTGATACAAAGTCGCAGGTCAACAGAGTATAAATTTTTCGTGAGTCTTTGATTTTGTTTGGTCAGTGTCTGTGCGTGCATGCATGCACGTATTTATGCATACACACTCGCGCGCGCACCCCCCACCCCCTGCACACACACACACACACACCACACACACACACACACACACACACACACACACACACACACACACACACACACACACACACACATCTGTAAAACAAAGAAAAACACACAAGGAAACCCAAAATGCTATAAATACCAGCAGGATACATTCCTTGGAGTTGGAGGCAGAAACCGAGGTCCCCGCAACATGATATTATATATACACGTCTATAGTTCACTATACTAGTAAGTTATTAGATAGAAACGCAATGGTCGTCTGACAATAGGCCGCGCCCAATCACTAGATAGTAACACGATGAGCATTTTGGTAGTAGACCCAATCTACCTTTGGATCGACAATCCACTAGAAAACTGCAGGAACTATATTTCTGTCTGCACACAAATTGCTTCTACAACAAAGAAAGATTGTGTGTTTTGAAGCCGAAATCAGTGTGGTAAAGCCGTCAGTCTCATAACCAAAACTTCTCCGAAGTCGCATTACTGCTGCCTATGTGTCAAAGCACTTGACAAGAGCCATACACTCAGACTTCTCATCCGGGTGTGGATGAGTGAGTCAGAATGTTTATATTCTGGGTGACCCTCCAGGATGTTAAGCTGGGGAACGTCTTAACAACATTTTATTCCGTTTCATGTTGTTTATAGCCCCACCGACCAGAAAGGCCCTATCAGGCCTGTCACGTCATCCTATATTATTGTCAGCAACTCCAATATATCACTTTTCAGTCAAATCAAACACTGATCATACACTAATCAAATCATTACCGGCAATCTGAAAAAGGGAAGAACGCCCCCCCCCCCCCCCCTCCTGCCCCCCTATATTAAATGACAAAGTACCTTTAACATTTTATTTCTAAAGGCCAATAAAACCTGGCCGTGCTAAAGACGCCAGCCATTCCGCTTAATTTATCATCACTATGTCACTAAAAGACGTAGGAGAAAAAAAAAAAAAGCTGGATAGTGAATACTTCAATGTACAAAGCAACACACACACATGAAAAGTGCCATACAGGAAAATGACACTGCAGAAATGAGTATCCTGTGCCCATCCCAGTGTTTACAATATCACCACTACCTGGTTGCCAGAACAAAGGAAAGCAACCAAAATGTCATGATAATGTATGAAAAGAAAACATTTGCTGTAAGTTTTGCTTGAAAAATAAGGTTTGAAGAGTGGACTGGGAAGGCAGAAAAGAAGCAAGAGAGATGATAGAAAGATCAGGAAAAAGACAGAAACAGAGTAACAGAAAAGGGGAAATTTCTACACATAATTTACAGAAGGTGGGGATGCTATCTATATTGAAAGAATCCCCGGCACCCCCACTGGGGGTTGATTGATTGATTGATTGATTGATTCTTTATATCGAGGATAATGGAATAAGCACTCTTGTGCTTTTTTTTTTACATCCAGTATGCAGTTGTGTAAATGTCATCTCTTCCCACCGGCACACGATGGCCTACTCTTACGAAAAGCGGAACAGGATTTAACGTGTGCGCAAGATGTTCTGCGTGCGTTAGCTAACACGGGTGCCTCGGTTTTAAAATGTCTCATCCGAAGGACTTTGGGGAGAGTGGAGTCAGCACTGATGTTAAAATCAGGTGGGTGGGGTGTGGTGTAATAACAACAATAATAAGGACCCAAACCACAACCATAAAGAACATGCTGGGAGGAACTGGAGGAGGACTGCCAATAAACAAACAAGAGACAACATTATGGATCTCCGAATACGGGCGTACTACCTCTTCACTGAGTTGCCTTCTGTCGAGATAAATTCTAATTATGCAAATTGCTTTATCCTGGTTAATGGAAATCTGTCGTTTGGCGGTGTTTCTGGTTAAATCTGTGGCTGCATAGCGACCTGGCCCCTACACTGAGAATCGAGACTGGCATGCGTTTAAGTGACGGTATGTTCGTTCCCTAGGACTTGTTTGATCCGTCTCTGCACCTTTTTGTTAACTCTTCTCTCTCGTCAGCCTGTTGTCGTCGTTCTTCTTGCCACAGCCACCCCTCTCCTCAACACATGCTAAGTATGGGAACAAAAAAGATGGGAAAGACAAGACCCCCCCCCCCCACACACACACACACACACGCACACACACACTCAGAGAGAGAGAGAGAGAGAGAGAGAGAGAGAGAGAGAGAGAGAGAGAGAGAGAGAGAGAGAGAGAGAATTTTGTTGATGATTGATAGAAAGAAAAAAGCGTTATGTGCAACATATTTTTCCATCAACCCCTCCCCCCCCCCCCCCCAAAAAAAAAAAAAAAAAAAAATCGATTTCATATCATAACCAAGCTAGGCCAATCATGCAAATGAAGAGAAGGGGTGGGTAGGGGAGGGCCATGAACAATGTAACATTCTATTAAATCTGTCTGAAAAAAACATTTAAAAAACAAGAGAGAGAGAGAGAGAGAGGAGAGAGAGAGAGAGAGAGAGAGAGAGAGAGAGAGAGAGAGAGTAATCTTTATTTTCCAAGAGAGAGAGAGACAGAGAGAGAGAGCCCACATGAATTATGGACCGTTGGCGTTTGGCATGAGAAAAACGCGTGGAAATTGGATCACCAGCGACTTGGACAAGAATGGCGCATTTTCTGCAGACGACCTGTTGGCTGACATCATTCCCTGATGAAGCAATTCAGAAAACCACAATGGCCCAACACGCAGGGTGCTTTAGTCCCACCCCCTCTTATTTTCTCCTTTGCACATTAACACAGCTTTTGGACATTCATAGCAACTGTAATTAACGAACAGCTTCAGCTCTCTTGTTCTATGGGTTAGCTCTCTGACCTATACAGCTCTTCAGTTCTACAAAGTGTCCGTCTTTCTGTGCTTTATATTTAGTCAAAAGAAAAAAAGAAAAAAAGAGATGTCTGTCTAAAAAGTTGTTATAAAGAACTGTTGGCCAGCTAAACTGTAGATTTAGATCTGAAGAACTGTATCGGACATGGAAACCAGTCATATTTTGGGTGGGTCATAGGTCTATATTTCTTTCCGGTTTAGATTTGCTAGATAGTCATACACTTGACATTACAATTTTGCTTCACACCGACATTTTATCAGACTGGAGAGTTGCAGTTAGCCTAGCCTAAAGAGGCTGTGGTCCACTCAGCTTTAGATCTAAAGGGCGGTATAGAGCTGCTGGTAGGTCTGAAGAAGAGTAAGTTTACGGACAGTGCTCTAGGCCTTTAGATCTTAAGAGCTGTAGAGCTGCAGAGCTGCAGAAGGCTAGTGATACCCAGAAGGTCTAAACAGCTGTAAGCTAGATCTGAAGAACTAGAGGTCTAAATAAGTATAGTTGAAGCATAAAACAGACCATTCAATTAGAACTCTCTGGGTAAACACATAGCATACTGGCCGTTATGATACGAGTTGTATGGGTGAACTAAGAGTCTGTCTGTCTGTCTGTCTGTCTGTCTCTGTCTCTCTGTCTCTCTGTCTCTCTCTCTCTCTCTCTCTCTCTCTCTCTCTCTCTCTCTCTCTCTCTCTCCTCTCCTCCTCTCTCCTCTCTCTCTCGTCGTGTATAATACATTCAAACCATGGGGACGACCTTGTGAGTATCTGGCATTATGTAACAGGATCACAGTCAGCAGCATCAAACCATCATAGAATGTTCAACATTGACTTTCAACACTTACAGGATCTGACACCAGAGACTGGGGGATCTAACGGTATCAAATACGGGTGATGGAACTTGGTATGAATAACACCGTTTCACTGTCGTGTACAGTTTTTATCAAACAGTAAACTGCGCGTGGAGCCAGTCCCCCTCTTTGACGTTGTTTTCATTCCCAGTATGACTCATATTTCGCACTGGAAATCTGTAGATCTTTGGAATGCGAATTACACACATTGCGGTTCTGACATTGATTCATTTATTTGTTTTGCATTCATGTGTGTGTGTGTGTGTGTGTGTGCATGCATAATTTCTACCTCCGCCACGGAAACGTCACAACAAACAGTCGTTGTGGAGGAGGGGGGTTGTTGGGTTTTTCTCTCCCTTCTTTCAAAACGTTTTCTTTTGAGGTATAGGCCTATCGAAATGTAGCGCATTCATTTTTCTTCCCGTTGGTTCAATTCAGTGTAAGCGTACAAAACATCGTGGATAAAGAAAAGTGGTGTTGTGACGTTATAACGCTTTTGGAAGCGTACAGAAAGGTTTGAATAGGCAGTTCCACTGGTGGGGACTGAAAAGAATTATTGAAAGAGGTGAAAAGGCCAGGTCTTAAAAAACCAGGTTTAAGTGCTGGAATTGAAAGTGTGTATGGTATGATTGAAGAAAAAGGGGGGTGGTGGTGGGGGGGGGGGGGGGGGAGGTTGTGTAATAAAGAACGCGAACATGTTTACTTTTACATGGGCTGAAACTGATTTTGATCTTGTAGTTTTTCTTTAGTGTTTGTGTACTCTCTCTCTCTCTCTCTCTCTCTCTCTCTCTCTCTCTCTCTCTCTCTCTCTCTCTCTCTCTCTCTCTCTCTCTCTCTCTCTCTCTCTCGGGGGGGGGGGGGGGGGGGACGGATAGCCTAGCGGTCAGAACATTGCGCTGGCAATTTGAAGACCGGGGTTCGAGTCCGGTCGAGGAAATTTTCTCCTGGAGTTAACATCAGTGCTGACTCCACTCTCCCCAAAAGTCCTTCGGATGAGACTTTAAACCGAGGCCCCGTGTGCGAACGCACGCAGAACATCTTGCGCACACGTTAAATTCTGTTCCGCTTTTCGTAAGAGTAGGCCATCGTGTGCCGGTGGCCGTGGGAACAGATGAAATATTTACAAAACTGCATACACACGGGGACCGGATGAAAAAAAAGCATATGATTGCTTATTCTGTTATCCTCGATATAAAAGAAGAAATAAATAAAAAATCTCTCTCTCTCTCTCTCTCTCTCTCTCTCTCTCTCTCTCTCTCTCTCTCTCTCTCTCTCTCTCTCTCTCTCTCTCTCTCTCTCTCAGTTTATCCGTCCAAGTCTATATCACAGTCTGTCTATCAATCTATCCATCTATTCCCCCCCCCCCTTCTCTCTCTCTCTCTCTCTCTCTCTCTCTCTCTCTCTCTCTTCTCTCTCTCATCTCTCTCTCTATCAGTTTATCCGTCAAGTCTATATCACAGTCTGTCTATCAATCTATCCATCTATTGCCCCCCTCCTCCTTCTCTCTCTCTCTCTCTCTCTCTCTCTCTCTCTCTCTCTCTCTCTCTCTCTCTCTCTCTCTCTCTCTCTCTCTCTCTTAGGGGGCTGACATTTTTATGATGTGTTTGACCTCACGATCCGCAATCATAAAACATACATGGAAACTGGTAGACTAGTGCTTAGTACTAGTAGTCATTCACTTTCAACACGTGACCTGACAAACTAAGGGGATTTGACCGCACTAGCCTTTCAGTGACGACGAGATTGTGAACAGTGTCGTCATTATCGTGGTGACGTATTGTTCTTCCTGCAGCCCTTAAGGTGGGGGGGGGGGGGGGGGATTCGTGAATATAAAGTTTTATTTGATGCCAACTATGCGAACACATCACGCATCGAATGAAAACATGTATGGGACCACACGTTTTATGTCACAGTTATTCTTAACACGGTTTGTGTTTGGGCATATAGACGTTGATAAGTGCTAGATCTGTTGTTGGTTATTTTTAATGGAAAATTTCTACTCTGGTTTTTAGAGAGAATATTTGTGTTTTTTGGGGTTGTTATACGAAAGGCCCGCCCTACAAGTCTTGTTAGCTAAAGATTGTGTATTTTTGAGCCAATTGTTGTTATTGGTTTATTTATTTATTCTTTTATATTGAAGATAATGGAATAAGTACTCATGTGCTTTTTTTTACATCCAGTCCCCGTGTGCATTCAGTTTTTGTAAATCTTGTCATCTGTTCCCACCGGCACACAATGGTCTACTCTTCCAAAAGGCGGAACAGGCTTCAACGTGCGTGCAAGATGTTCAGCGTGGGTTCTTTCAACGAGAGAGAGAGAGAGAGAGAGAGAGAGAGAGAGAGAGAGAGAGAGAGAGAGAGAGAGAGAAGAGAGAGAGAGAGAGAGAGAATGAACATTTTGAATGAATGAACATTTTTTGAATGAACATTTTTATTGAGGGAAAAGATTAAGCACAATGATGGCTTGTTTTCATCCAGCCCTCTTTAAAAAAAAAAAAAAAAAAAAAAAAAGTGAATCGATCAACCAATCAATCCAAATGCATAATTCAAGTATAAAGCTATGAAAATCAAAATTTGGTGAATAAATCAACCAATCGTATGATTTGAGCATAAAGCTATAACATTTGAAAAGAGAGAGAGGGAGGGAGTGAGAGGAATAAGTTGCGGGCTGTTATTATCTTTTCAGCTCCTGAAGAGGGTAAGAAGAAATGGACAAAGAAAAGAGAAAAATAGAATAGAGGGAAAGAGGGAGAGGAGGAGTAAGAGGAGGGGGAAGAGGAGAGAGAAAAAAAAAAAAAAAGGATCAGGAAACAATAAGAACCTACCATTATACAATTGTACCTACTTAAGTCAAAGTTGAAAATCTATACATTACCCAAGATTATACAATTTTCTTATTCATAATCCTGATTATAATGTGGCACTAGACAGTTCAGTGAAGTTGAAATCGCTTACATAAGAACAAACTAATGGTGGGGGATAGAAGATAAGTTGGGGAAGGGAACTGAAAATAGGGAGAGATAGCGGGGGGGGAGATGGAGAGTGTGTAGTAGTGAGAGTATGGAGAGGGGGGGGAGGAGAGAGAGAGGAGATGGAATAAAAGTTTGAGCAGACTAGCAACAGACAGACGAAGAAACAGAGACAGTAGCAACAGTATCTAACAGGTAAAAAATGTTAGACATAGTGAGACATTTAGAACAGGCTAGATGTTAGTGGTATACTTAGAGAGACAAAATACAACCTGAGCGAGGTGGTTTAGAGAGGAGGAGGTGGTGTTGTGGGAAGAAAGGCACGCAATAAAGATGTTACAAAAGTTATGTGGAGAGTTGGTGTTATTAGAGTTGACATATTACTTTACACATTATTGAAATACATGATAAGTATTATGGTGTTATATTTGAAATCATTTCATCAAATAGTGTATTATTGTCTAAGTTTTGTACTGTGAAAACAATTTTTAAAAACGGAAACACTGCAAGCTTGTGAAGGTTTGGGGTTGATTCTCATCCATTAGTGTACCACCTGAATATGAAGAGAGAGAGAGAGAGAGAGAGAGAGAGAGAGAGAGAGAGAGAGAGAGAGAGAGAGAGAGAGAGAGAGCTCCAGTGTATCACAACAGAACCAGAGATAGATCACAGAATTCAAATACCAAAGAACATATGAAAAAAAAAAAGACCAGCTTAGTATGTCAGCCATGTGTCAGATGTCACAACACACACACACACCAACCTGGGGTATCACTACTACACCTGGCCATGTATGATACCCTTCATGATTATATTTGTCAAGTTTCAATAACCGCCCTGGGTATATGTATTACTGTAATTCTAGGGATATAAAGGCTGAAGATTGGGCATGCTGTCAGTAGATCTAAAGAGAAGATTAACCAGGTTGCTGGTAGGGGTGGAAAGCAAAAATGAAAAGGAAAGAAAGAAAGAAATCAATATGTATGGTATATGTTTTTTAGGTATGTGTCATATGTTACATCATTTGTCTGATTGATTTGTTGTGGCTGGTTTGGGGTGTAGCTGCAAGGAAATACAAGTTTTCAAAAAATGAAATGGGATGATATCACAGGCATAGCAGTTCTGTAGGCCTATCTCTGCTGCTGTCTGCTGTCTGTTCTGTTCCCTTGTTTCTTTTGTCTCTATCTCCCAACCTCTTTCTCTCTCTCTCTCTCTCTCTCTCTCTCTCTCTCTCTCTCTCTCTCTCTCTCTCTCTCTCTCTCTCTCTCTCTCTCTCTCTCTCTCTCTCTCTCTCTCTTCTTTCTCAATCCTGTTCCACTTTTCAAAGAGTAGGCCATTGCTGTGCCAGTGGAACAGATGACAAAATTTACAAAACTGCATACACACTGGGGCTGAATGTAAAAAATAAAACACATGAGTGCTTATTCCATTATCCTCGATATAAAAGAATAAATAGATAAATAACAATAAATAAATTCCCACAACCACCACCAGCACAATGACTACCATCACCACTACACACCCACCACTACTTTTACCCCCACCACCTCCTCTTCTACCACAACTACAACCACCCACTCTAATACTTATCTGTTATCCTTTCCCTATCACATCATGCATTCCTATGTGGACAATAAAGGTGTAAAGGTAAAGGTAAATGTGTCCTAACCAGTTGTAGGGGAGCGGGGTTCAAGAGACCTCAGCTTCTGTAGGGGCCAGCATATTGAGGGCTGGCACCCATCTCCTATCCCTCGCTGCTTTGTCTTCCTTGACCCTAAAGAGGGCTGGTATCCATTGACAGCTGGGTGAACTGGGGGAACTGTACTGAAGCCACGGTGCGCAAACGGTCACAATCCACTTGGTAACCATGCCCACGCTGCTTAACCTTAGCTTGGGGGAAAAGGGAGTGCTGTGACCATGAGCTATCCCGCCCCCTATGTGTACTCATGCATTCTGTTAATGAACGACTCTTACTCCCTCATGTTTCAGGCCTTTTCTGCCAGCAGCCCAGTCCACACCCAAGAGCAGAAGGAAGGAGGAATACTGGCAAGGAGAATGTGCCCCCACCTCCCCCCATCACTTCTCCCACAGACCCTGATCCTCCTCCTCCTGCTGCTGCTGCCACCTCTGCTCCTACAGACTCTCCTCAGCCACAGCAAGGTAGAATTTAGCTAAGAAATTAAAAAGAAAACAAATGATATATTTGGAGGGGGGGGGGGGGGCAGAGGGGATTTCAAGTAGTGGATGCTTGTAAAAGTGTGTAGGAATGGGTAGGTGGGTGGGGTGGGGTGTGTGTGTGTGTGTGTGTGTGTGTGTGTGGTTGTGTGTATGTCTGTGTCTGTATCTGTGTGTGTGTGTGTGTGGTGTGTGTGTGTGTGTGTGTGTGTGTGTGTGTGTGTGTGTCTGTGTCTGTGTCTGTGTCTGTTGTTGTGTTGTCTGTGTGTTGGTGTGTGTGATTGTGTGTGTGTGTGGTGTGTGTGACTGTTTTATACTATTCATTTTTATTCATATATATATTTTTCTCTTGTTTTGGTCTCTTGCTTGTTTAGCTTGTGAAGAACAGCCTCAGCCAACAGAGGAGGCAGCAGAAGACCCTGCTCCAGAGAAAGAACACACCACCACCACCACCACCACCACCACCAGCTGTGATGATGATGAAAAACAGACGACCGAGAAAGCAGACGAGAAACAACCGCATCCTGCAGAGTCAGCCACAACCACAACCACACGAAGCGACTCTGGCTGCAGGTGGAGAGACAGAGGGGCTGCTGGTTGTTGTGTTGGTGGTCATGCTACAGTGAAGCAGAGAGAGGAGCAGAGGAGGAGTGGGCAGACACAGCGGAACCCTCCTCTCTAGGGCATCTTCCTGACCTCGGTCAGCGAGTCGCCTCGCACTTTTGCCAAGTCCCATTCAGGGTGAGGGACAGCTGGCGTGTAATCTGTGTGTGTGTGTGTGTCTCGATGTGTCTGTGTGTCATTGTGTTGATGTAATGTGTCTTGTGTAAATATGTTGAACTTTTTGTGTTGTTGGTGTTCCTTGGCTAGAGCTCCAAGGTTCACTTATGCTGAGATTTTTTGCATATGCGACCATCCCCCCCCCCTCCCAATTAGGTAGCTGCATTTTGACTTTAGGGATTGTGTCTAAACATGACACCTGTGTTCTTGCAGTTTTTGGGTATGTGTGTGTGTGCGGGGGTGGGGGGGTGGGGGGGGGAGGGGGGGGTTGTTTTTGTCATCCATTCCTACCTGCACACAGTAGCCTACCCTTCCAAAAAGCAGAACAGATTTTTTATGTGTGCGCAAGATGTTCTGCATGGGTTGCCCTACAGGGCCTTGGTTTTTATCATCTCATCTAAAAGACTTTGACATTCATATCAGGTTGATGCTTTCATCAAACTGGGAAGAAAGGGCAAGGTTGGGAATTAAACCTTGAACCTCATTTTCATTTTTTCATTTTATTCTTTTATATCGAGAATAATGGAATAAGCACTCATGTGCTTTTTTACATCCAGTCCCCATGTGTATGCAGGTTTATAAATCTTGTCATCTGTTCCCACCAGCACACAATGGCCTACTCTTACAAAAAGCAGAACAGGATTTAATGTGTGAGCAAGATGTTCTACAGCGTTCAGACACAGGGCCTCGGTTTATAGTCTCATCCGACGGACTTTTGAGAAGAGTTGAGTCAGCACTGATGTTAACTCCAGGGGAAAAATCCCCTCGAACAGATATTGAACACGTCATGGTTTCCTTGTTGGTGGACAAACATCTGAACTATCCTGCCACCCTACTTCCTATGTTGAAGTAATGTGCCCGTGTAAATATGTTGAAGTAATGTAATGTGTGTGTGCAAAAACACCATGATACTCTTTCGTCTGCCTGCACAGTCACAACAGGTGGTACTTCAGTGCCAACTGATCATATCTCTTGCTGCAATCCTATGCTCTCTTGAGATCGTTAGATGCCAATGCAGTGTTGAAGTAGCTGATACCTGTTGTATGTGAGTGATGTATACTGTAGGGGGAAAGGGTAGATAAGAAAGACTGTGTCAAGAGTCTATGAAGACAGGTCGACAGGCCTTTACTACAGTTAATGCTATATTGTGTTGTGTATTGTGTTGTACTTTTTTGTGTCGTAGTGTACTGTACTGCACTTTACTGCGCTGCATTACACTGTACTGTAATGTGCTATGATGTGGTGTGATGTACTGTGTCACATTCCACTACACTCTGCAGTAAATGACATCACATTTTTTAAAATTTGTATTTTATTATATTGTCCCATGCATGTGTTCTGTGCATATGCTACTATCTCCCAAAAATAAACTTCAACAGACCCAAGACAGTCATTAAATCTTATGGATAAAAAGAAAAGCAATCACATCATCTATCTATCTATCTATCTATCTATCTATCTATCTATCTATCTATCTATCTATCTATCTATCTATCTATCTATCTATCTATCTATCTATCTATCTATCTATCTATCTATCTATCTATCTATCCTTTAGTCTGGCGACCATGGGGGCACCCCTGAAGACTTGACAACCAGTTCCCTCCATTCCTCTCACTGTTCTGCCTTTCTCAAAATGTTGTTGAGTTCTAGTCCTGTCCATTCGCTGATGTTGTCCTCCCATCTCTTCCTTGGTCTGCCTCTTTTTCTTCCTCCTTGGACAGTGCCTTGCAGTACTGTTTTTTGGCAAGTCCTTTTGATCTTGTGACATGCCCGTACCATCATTACATCATCCTCATCACCATTGACCATCAAACAATCACAGACTGGCACTAGACATCAAACTTACTTCTGGTGTGCATCGTTAAAAGGAAAACCAAACAATTACAGGCACCAGACATCAAAACCTACCCTCTGGTGTGCAGCCAAAACAGAAAACCAAACAGTTAAACTTATCTGTGGTGTGCAGCCAAACAGAACCAAACAGTCAAACTTATCTGTGGTGTGCAGCCAAAACAGAAACCAAACAGTCAAACTATCTGTGGTGTGCAGCCAAACAGAAAACAAACAATCAAACTATCTGTGGTGTGCAGCCAAAACAGAACCAAACAATCAATTATCTGTGGTGTGCAGCCACCAGCTGGCAGGTCGCACTCGGCCAGTTAGCGCCCTGGAGCGGCAGAGGAATGGAGGCAAGGCCTTTGACAGCAGCTTCCACACTGAGTTCCAGCAGCAGAGGATCGACGCCTGGAAACAGACCACGCGGCCTGCAGTACCCCCTAAAGGTACACTGTTACTGCTGCCTGGGGGTTTCTCTTTGTGGGTTTTTTTTCTTTTTTTTTTTTGGGGGGGGGGGGGGGGGATGTTATTACTGTGTATTACTCTTTGATGTGTATTGTTAATTGTGTGTTATGTTATTTTTATATGACAGTCATAATTTCTGTGGGTTTTTTTTTTGTTCCTTGGCTAGTTTTGCAAACTCTTTTTTGTTCAGTTTTTTTCATTACTGTCTGGAAGAAGTATTGACTGTGGTGAACACTTTGATAACTCTTTTATGAATGATCATTTGAGACAGGATAGTTCAGTGGTCAGAGCACTCACTTTCCCCAAGCTAAAGTTAAGTAGCAACAAGCGTGGTTACCCATTGGATGGTTCACCGTTTGGGTGAATTGGCTTCAGCACAGTCCCGCAGTCCACCCAGCTGTAAATGGGTACCTGCTCTCTTTAGGGTCAGGGAAGGTAAAGCAGCGAGGGAGAGAAGATGGGCGCTGCCCTCAACATGCTGGCCCCTAAGAGACACTGAGGTCTTTGATGCCTTACTCCCCTACAACCACATAGTTTATGGGGACACCTTTACCATCATCTTTTAATAATAATAATAATAATAATAATAATAATAATAATAATAACAATAACAATAATAATAATAAGTGTGTGTGTGTGTGTGTGTGTGTGTGTGTGTGTGTGTGTGTTGTGTGTGTGTGGTGGTGTGGCGTGCGCGCGCGCGTGTGTGTGCTTTCGAATTTGCTAGAATTATTTATTGTCATTGACTGTTTGTTGTGAGGGTCGAGTGCAAGCGCTTTGATTTGTTTTACAAGATATAGCGCTATATAAATTTCATGTATTATTATTATTATTATTAATACATGGAATTTATATAACGCTATATCTTGCAAAAAAACCAAATCTTAAGCGCTTACTTACCACAACTCAAACAAAACTTTCATTTTCAGCAACGCAGCCCACCACCGCCCCTCCTCCCCCTCAGCCCCCCTCCTCCCCCATCCCTGGCCCAGAAGTCTCACCCCCCCCTACTGAAGCCCTCCCGCTGTCCAAGACCCCCAGCCTGGACACCCTCAGTGTGGCCAGCCTGCCCATGCCCCAGCGCTTCGAGCCGGAGCTGATGGGCGTCTTCTCCCACCGCATCCCCCGCACCAACCTCTGGCTGGCCGGGGGGCGCGACCTGTTCCGCGAGGGCATGAAGAAGCGACCCAAGTCGGGCCACACCCCAGGGTGGAAGGAAGGTCTGCCAGACAGCATGAAGCCACGCCCACGATCCGCCGCCGCCCGCCTCCACAGGTCTGTGGGGGTAGAGATTTAAAAAAATTTATTTTTAAAAAATCTGTTATTTTGAGGGTAATGGAATATATAAGCGTTTATATGCTTTTTTTGTTTTTTTTTCATCCAATCCCCTTGTGTATGCAGTTTTGTACATTTTGTTATCTGTTCCCCACGGGCACACAATGGCCTCGTCATCTGAAGAGCTGTTACATCCTGTTCCACTTTATGTAAGAGTAGGCCATTGTGTGCCAGTGGGACAGATGACAAGATATAAAAAAAGCTGCATACACACGGGGACTGGACATAAAAAGCGCATGAGTGCTTATTCCACTATCTTTGATATAAAAGAATAAATGAATAAATGATAAATAAATAAAAGCGGAATGGGTTTTAACGTGTGCGCAAGATATTCTGCGTGCGTTCGCACACGGGCCCTCGGTTTATAGTCTCATCCAAAGGACTTTTGGGGGAAGTGGAGTCGGCACTGATGTAAACTCCAGAGGAAATATCCTCTTGAATAAGATTTGGAACCCTGGTCAGTAGATCATGAGCGCATCACTCTGACCACCAGCCTATCCCATTTTGGGACAAGAGGAGGGGGGTAAGTATGTGTGCGGGGGGGTGGGGGGGTGTTGAAGAGAGGCGCTGGGAGTCAGTAGAATGGGAGTGGCATAGGGGTGGTGGTGTGGTGGTGGGGGGGGGGGGGGAGGTATGTGAGGATGAAGAGGAGGATGTGTGGGGATGAGGGGGAAAATCCACTTCTTCATGGTCAATTTGTTTGTGGTTAGTTGGTTGAAAAACGAGGAAGAAAAACGCCAACATGTACTCAGACATGCAAACGCACATATAGTTAACTTACTCATGCAAACGCATGCACACTCGCACACTCCTACATGGTTTGTGGAATATTTTTCTTCCTTCGTTGTGTTTGTTTTCTTACTAACTTTTTTTTTATTTTTTATTTTTTAATTTCATTTCATTTTATTTTATTTTATTTTATTTTATTTATTTTTATCTGATTTTATTTCATCCTGTTTTATTTTATTTTATGTATTTTATTCTTGTATTTTGAGGATAGGATAAAGGAATAGTGCTTTTTTTTTTTTAAACATCCAATCCCCATATGTGTATGCGGTTTTGTAAATTTTGTCATCTGTCCTGTCATACAGCTTTTTTCTGTTCATATTGATTTCTATGTGCATGAGTGTGCATGTGTGTGTGTGTGTGTGTGTGTGTGCATGTGTGTGTGCATGTGTGTGTGTGTGTGTGTCAAGTCAAGTCAAGACAAGTCAAAATGATCTTTATTGAGGGTAAAAGATTAAGTTTACACAACTTTTTTTCATCCTGCCCTCACAAAAAAATCAAGAAAATTGACTTCTAAAACAATCAAAGACAAATATCAACCGTGGTTGAAAACTAAAATAAATGAGGATTTTCATCCAAACAGAATCTTACAAGATAACACTGAAGACAGTAACATAAACTCAAGTCATACTGACAAAATAATGGAAATACAAAAATAACATGGGTATGAATAACAACAAAGCAGCCAAATGTATCGAACATAAGGGCGGACTTATAATTTGTCCATCAGATGTTTCTTCAAAAGTTTCTTAAACATTTGTTTTGAAGGAACTGATTTTAGAAAGGGAGGCGTGTGTGTGTGTGTGTGTGTGTGTGTGTGTGTGTGTGTGTGTGTGTGTGTGTGTGTGTGTGTGTGTGTGTGGTGTGTGTGTGTGTGTTGTGTGTGTGAGTGTGTGTGTGTGTATGTGTGTGTGAGTGTGTGTGTGTGTGAGTGAGTGTGTGTGTGTGTGTCAAGTCAAAGTCAAAATTTTAGTTCCAGATGAGTGTGTGAGTGTGCGCGTGTATGTGTGTGTGAATGTCAAGTCAAAGTCAAAGTTTTATTTCCAGATGAGTGTGTGTGTATGTGTATGTGTGTGTGTGTGTGTGTGTGTGTGTGTGTGTGTGTGTGTGTGTGTGTGTGTGTGTGTGTTGAGTGTGTGGGCTCACACACACACACATACCCACATATGCACGCATGTGTGTATATGTACGCATATGTGTGTGTTTCTAGGCGCTCCAAGACTCCCACTGTGTATCCACCAACCCCCTCCAGTGAAAGAACCTTTTTGCAGGGTGAGTCTTTTACAGGGTTATCTTAAAACAAATTGTAGCAAAAAAGTTCATTGCTTTTTTTAAGGGATGGGTGGGGGTTCAGGGGGGGGGGTTGCATACCATCAGAAATAACCTTAGTATTTGGTGAGGAAGATTTTTAGGGGTTGAGAGACCTCATGGTGCAAGAGGAAACTCTTGGGAAGAAATTGAGAATACAAAAAGAAGAAGAGCAACAAAAAGACGTCACAATACAAACATCACCAAAAAACCTCAAACAAACAAGAAGACTCATACAATACAAAAGTAGCAAAAGAAAGGAAAACCACAGAAGCTTATAAGATCTACAAACATGCACACATGCACACATGCACACACACACACACACACACACACACACACACACACACACACACACACACACACACACACACACCACACGCACACAGAGTCAATCACTCACGCACACACTGAAGATCTCTCTCTTCTTCATTAACTCCCTGAAGAGTCACTGGGGATCCACACTGAATTTGTCAGGCCGTGTCTCTTGGGTAAGTTGAACCTGGTGGAGCCCATCCCTCTCCAGGTACAGGGTGCATGCTGGGTATATTCATGTGTCCATAACCCACCAAAATATCATTTCTTGTGCTTGATTTTTTGCCTTCCCAGTCCACTCTCTTGCCTTTTTTCAAGCAACTTTTTAAAACAATTTTCTGCTTTCATTATATGACACCCTGCCTGTGTTTTTTTTTGTTCTGGTTACCAGGTATGAGACTTTGACACTGGGATGGACACAGGATGTCCATTCTGCTGTGGTATTTGTCCATGTGGCACTTTTTATGTATATTTTTGTACTTAAACACGTTTGTTATCATTTTTCATGCTTTTTTTTTGTAATCTAGGGATGATAAATTAAGTGGAATGGCAGGCGTCCTCAGCACAGTCTGGTTTATTTGCCTTAAGGAATGAAATAATTGAGGTATTGTGTCATTTAATGTTGTTGTTTTTTCAGATGGACGGTGTTATATATTTGTAAGTATGAGGAAGTATTGGGCTGAAGTTAAAAGTTACTGAAGCCACTGAAACTGAATGAGATGACAGCCCTGATATGGCTTTCATGGTTGATAGGGCTATAAACAATATTATAATTACAATTATGATCCTATTTTTCCCTGGCAGGTTGTACCTCCCTGAACACCAGGTATCACAACATCCTATTTTCTCTAACAGGTACCTTCCTGAACGACTTTGCAGGTACATTCCTGAACAACTTTGCAGGTATGTTCCTGAACAACAGGTATCACAACATCGTATTTTCTCTAACAGGTACCTTCCTGAACGACTTTGCCGACTTCCCTGCCCACAGCCAGCTGCTGTCCCGTCACCTTCCCCGTCGCTACAACTCTCAGCGCAGTCTGTACGATGAGGACCCTCTGCCGGGCCCGGTGCCAGAGAACGTCTATAGGTAGACTGTCGTGTCACTGGCTTTTGTCTTTTGGCATTGGATGGGGTTTGGGCCGTCAGAGGTGCTTTGGTCTGTGTATGCGTGTATTTTTTTTGAGGGGCATTATTTTATTTGTTTGTTTGTTTGGCCGGTTTCATGGTGAAGAGGATGGTTTTTGTTTTATCATTAGATTTTTTTGTATGTGAAGTGTTATGTTTGTTATGATGATTTAGACTTATTTTTTGTAAAATTGTTCAAGTTTTTTAAAGTTTTGATTATGGATTTGGTGATTTTTCAAGTGTTTTGAAGTGTTCTTTGCTTGACAAGATGATTATTGTGTGTAAGATATATTGCAGCATTTAAAACTTGGCTGATAGTTTTGCTTAAAAGAAAAGAAAAAGGTTGATTGGTTGGTTGTCTAGTTTAGATATTAGAAAAGTAGTGTAAAGACTATTTGTATGCAGAGTTGATCAAATTTTGTATAAAAAGGCTATGAAATTGTGACTGTTAAGCTTAAAAGTTTATATCATTAAGGAGTTTGCTAGTTCATAGGTTATCAGTAGAGAGAGGCAGTTTGTTCATGTGTGTACACAAAGAATTTACTACGTTATCTGTAGACTGTCAGACAACAAATTAAAGCAGCAACATCAGACATGGGGCAGTGATCCATTTTACTTGCTACAACCAAATTGAAGTGTTGTTGACATCCCTATTTGGTTGAGATTTTTTGCTTTGTATGTATAAATGTTTCAATTATCTTCCTTCTTATTTTTTAAATTTGCATTGTGTTTCTTTACTTTGGCTTCTCTCGTTCACATTACCAATGCATGCATCAGGTCATTTGATTGCAAATTTTTACCATGTCTTCATTTGGAAAGAAAAACATGGCATGGAAAACAAATAGGATAACAAATTTTGGTGTCTTGCACTATGTGAAAAAATTACAAAGCTGTGTGTCATTTTTTTGCTTTGCATTTTTTCTTCATATTTTTTACAATTTTCAATCATGCACAATAGCTTGCAGTTAGAAAGCACCAGAAAATGTTTAAAATGTTTCCTCGATGTGCCAAAAGCAGTGTTCCTTTTGATATTTCTTCTGTCTTTCAGAAAGACTTTTTGTTTTGTTTTGTTTTGTTTTTTGCTTAAGATGTCTGTCAACAGGAACAACCATAACATTAACCAAAACAAACAAAAAGATTATCTGAAACACCAGTAAAAAATATTTGAAAGAAGAGTAGTATGAAGAGGGGAAAGAGTTTTAAAGATATTGATGAAGTTCGCTGTATAAATACAGTTCTGTTCATGAACCGGATTTAGCAACATTCACTTTGTAACTGGCAGGCAGAGGAGAAATGGGAAACTTCTGAACAAGAAAAAAGACATTATGGTCTACCACACTAAATGAAATGACCCGGCTTTAGCTTTATGGGTGAACTCTGATTGTTGCTACGGGATTCGTATGCCATTGAAAACATGTTGATAAATATCATGGGCATTGCTTCACATGACCAAAGTGGTGTTTAGAATATCATGTCAGCTACTCTGCATTTTGGGGACTCTTTGTGTATATTCCAAATTGGAAATGTTTCACCAGATGTTTAGTCAGTACAACAACTATCAATTTCTGGATTATAGTTTGACCATTTGTTATCTTTAAACCTGACGTGTGTTTCAGATTGTTTTTAAACTTAGTATAGTGTTTTTGTGACATATGACGAGTGTCTAAAAGGCATGGTTTATACAAATTTTCTGAAAAAAGTTTTGTTGAATTGTTTTGTTTGTTGTTGGTTTAAAAAAAAAAAAAAGAATAATTACCGCCTCCTTTCCTTGCTCTTATCTAAGAATTGTGAATTGATACATGAATATGAATGTATAACAGGCTTGTTTCTTACATTTGTATATATTCTTCCTGTCTGACTGTGTACCTGTTATTACTGCTGACTTTTATTTTTGCTTTATCAAACAAATATAACAAAATGCTGATATTTGTAATCCCTTGCTTAAAGATCAATGTATGTGATCTTGCTTCATTGTGCTTTTTATTGTGTCCATGAAGGAGAATGATTTAAAGACTTTTTCTTGTGCAGAAACAAAATTTGCAAAGATACTGTGTGATTTTAAACACATGACATATTCAAAAGATCATGCGCTCAAAGAGTAAAAGAAAAGACAAATCT
The DNA here is from genome assembly GCA_030674155.1 of Stramonita haemastoma. Classification (NCBI taxonomy): domain Eukaryota; kingdom Metazoa; phylum Mollusca; class Gastropoda; order Neogastropoda; family Muricidae; genus Stramonita; species Stramonita haemastoma. Next base: position 47,024,304 of record CM060323.1, read on the forward strand.
ATTCACAAAGAGAAGGAAAAGAAAAACCTCCATGAATTACACATTGAATTTTACTGTCTTTTGAATGAAAGTCTTTGTAATGTTTTTGGGGGTTGGGGTTGTTTTTGTTTGCTGGTTGTTGTTTTTTTTTTTTTTGGGGGGGGGGGGGGGGGGGGGGGGGGTACTTAGAAATAAACATAGATATTCCTTTGCTGTAACTATCATCTAAAAGGAGAGAGAATTTGAAATTCTATTGTCCAGATATAGTGTTGTAATAGATTGATTTCAAAGTTCTATGAAGCTGTGATAACCCTGTACAGATTAACTTGTATTGTTGTGTATGTAACTATGGAATGGGGTGTTGGAAATGTACAGGATAACACAAGATACAGACCATACGATTTCTGTAAACCATTTTTTCTTCTCCTCCTTGCCAACATTGCTCCTTCTACCACGCTTTGGTTTCCCCCTTCCTGCTTGTGTACACGCCTGTACTAAGCTTCAAGGTCAGCCTGTATCCCCCTTGACCTCTCACCTTGACCTTGTGGTGACTATGACCTTGCTGTGCTGTACCTACCCCGTGGAGGCTGGTGCTGGGCTGAATGCTTCATGCGGCTACCCCGGGTGTCGACATTGCTGCCAGTGACTTTACCTTTTTTGGGTAATCTTTGGGTGGTGGTGCTGTGTGTCTGTCTCCCTGTGTGGATTAACACCATTCATGTGCATGTATGTGCTAGTTTGTGGGTCTGGGAGCTTGTCACTTTTTTCATATTTATCTGGTTTTTCAGTGTGTGCTGCTGACTATTGTTAAGATATACTGGGGTTTTTTTTCTGGAACAAAATTCATCTTGAAGTCAATGGATGAAAATCAATATCCTTTGAATATTCGTTGAAATTTTAGAGAAAGAAACTTGCCATGTTTATATGACCCTGCGTATTGTATCAGATGTGTGCATGTTGAATGTTGAAAGTAGTTTTGGCCTTTAGCTGCATTCAACAAAATAACTTTACTGATGTTTTTCCATCAAATTTGAACTTGATTTGTGCATAGCCTGTCATATTATTATTGGTCTGATGGTTTGAGAGGCTTCAGAGCTGAAGAACGAGAAGTAGTGACATGCTTCCAGATGATTAAAACCCTATAATCAGCCAGTCTTAACCCGTATTGTGTATCACACCGTAATGAACACTTGTGAATGAACTGTGAAGATTTTGAAGAATTTGGTTGGAAAAAAATCGTTTGTTTAAATCTAGATGTAATTATCATTAGTCCTGAACCAGTTTTTAGAAGAAAAAAAAAGATTAGAAAATTCATTTGGGTTCAGTTTTGACTGTTACAGAGTTGTTGTTGTACCATTTTAAAGAGGAAAAAATCTGACAGTATTGAAAGCAGCATCAACTTTGGCCGACTTGAAAGGAGCGAGTTGTATATAGGTGGAGCAGTGAATGGATCATCAATGACTTGCTTTGAAAACCTTGGCTGTGTCTGCTTGTAAGATTTACCTTGTGTGTCTGTGTGTTTATGGTTCCTCAAGATTTGCAAAAAGATAAATAAATAAAATCTGTTGTTGAAAGAGAACATTTTCCAAGTGTTCATTATTCATGTTAGATCTGTATATTTTTGTTTTCTGTTTTGTTTAAGTTTTGACCAAAAGAAGCCCTGTTAGAGCGAATGAATTATAGAAGGCAGCAGCAAGATCTTTACCTGATCACATGGCATGCACATTCCTGCTTGTTGTCATCACATAATTCTTACTACAGACACTCACACATTTTGAGTTATGATAATTATTTTTAAATGATGATGAAATCTGGTTTACAACATTCTTAATCAAGAATCAAAGTAACTGAATATTTACCAGATAACATAAGTGACATTTTCCACTGAAATATCCAAGTGCAAAAATAAAAATACCCTAAATTCTTTTTGAAGGACAAAATACCCACTTCAATATGTATACACGTACTGTAGCTTTTTTGTTGTTGCTCTGAACCTATACTGTCATATGAAGTGACACTTATGACAGAAAGATCAACAACATGATAGTAAGTATGAGGTTTGTGTTCTCTTGCACACTCTGTTACAGCACTTGCACACAAAAAACTATCAGTCTTTTTATTTGCACTTTTCTGCTGCATGCAATGAGCACATATTTTTTTTCCAAAAATTCCATCAGCTTTTACTTATTTTAACTGATAATTGTTGTCACGTATATTGAGTCAGGGTTTTTGTTCATTTTCTGTCTTCTGAATAATTTTCATGAGCTTTTTTTTTGCAGATGGGTTTTTGTTGTTTCGCTTTTTTTTTTTTAGGGGGTGGGTGGGGGGTGGGGGGTATTGGGTGTTGGGCTTGTTTGTTTTATTTGTGAATGTATATCTGTATTCCCTAAGTTCCTCTCAGCAGCATCTATTCATTTAACTTCACACCACATTTGTTTCAGTTTGTTCTTAGAAAAGAATAAAAGTATGCTGGTTTTTACTGCCTACCCTACCTCGCCCAACCCTCCAAAAGAAAAAGAAGTCCTAAATAGATACATATTGTTTTCTGTTGTTTTAAACAAACTCAGCTTTTTCCCTCAATAATGTTCATGTGGTACTCTGCAGTTATTAGATCTGTGTTTGTGTATCGCCTGTATGCACATAAGGTGTTGTGATGCAGCAAAAGATGCAACCAAGGATGTTGAAAAGTGTCTGTGTGAAGGAAAATAGAGATGTTGTTAGATGTTTATATGATACAAACTCAGGCTCCATAATTATGCAACATACATTTAGCGCATGTAAAAGAATCCACAGCAACATGGATGTTTTCATTGGCAATTTACTTTCCTCGGGGAAAAAAACTTCAATTGATACAGAAAAATCTCTACATAATTTCTAGATCATTCAATACAGTGCAAGATCTTTCAGTAATTCTTAGATGCTGTATTGTTTACCAGCACTTGTAGATAATGTGTGTGTGTGTGTGTTTGTGTGTGTGTGTGTGTGTTTGTGTGTGTGTGTGTGTGTGCGTGTGTGTCTGTATGCGTGTGTGTGTGTGTTTGTGTGTGTGTGTGTGTGTGTGTGTGTGTGTGTGTGTGTGTGTGTGTGTGTGTGTTTCATGCTCATAAATTGAAATCATTCTTTTTTTCTTTTCTCAGGCAAACGCTAATCTGGCAAAGTAAAAAAACAAAAAAAAAAAAATTATGAAGATAAATGTTTATTTATTGATATAAATGAAGTGTTGTAACAAAGTCTTGTGCATGAACTGTATGGATTGATCCTGTGTGCAACATGTATGGGCTAATCTTATGTGTGGGTTTGTTTTTTTAGTGCATTACAGGGTTGGCTTGTAAACTGATTCCTAGTCTGATTACTTGTACCACGTTTAAGCTAACAGCCTGTAATACGCTCTTTTATTGGTGTATGAAAATTTTTAACTTCTTTACTTTTCCTCATGTTTAAGGTAACATTTTCTATGTGTTGGGGTCACTGGATTAAAAAAAAAAAAAAAGGTATTATAGACTCCTAGTTTGTGCAAGGAAAAGTTTGACAACTTGGGATGTGTTTAAGTTTAGCATTAAAAAGTTAATTGTTCTCAGGATCTCATCATCTCAAAAAGCTCATGATATTCATTTCATTTGCTCTTACCATCTGCCTGATGGTACCTGCTCATCTGTGTTTTTTTTTCTTCTCTAAAATTGCTGTCTTTTATGCATGAATATATTTATTTAGGAATGATTGAATAAGTTTTTAGGGCTTTTATCAGCGGTGTGTATTCCTAAGGTTTTGACTGTAGTGTGATGCTTTGCTGTTGCAGCCTATCAAAGTCCTGTCCTATCAGCACCCACGTGGCTTCCCCAGTGGGAACCCCTGTCTGCCCTGTGTATACGAAGACTACCTTCAGGACCTGGACTTTGAGTCACAGTACACGCCTGCCTGCAACACCCCTACCTTTGATTGATTGATTTAGTAATGATAATAATGATGATTGATTGATATATTATGACTGGGACATTCCTAAATCTGATTTATCATGTCTGTAATTTGTATGGACATGTTCCGAAGTGCCGAACACTTGGACCATATCTTACCTAACACAATCACCAATAACGGCAGCTAAAAAAAACGGCCATGTTTTTTGGGCTTACAGTATGCAAGGTAGAAGCTGGTTTTAACCCCCAAAATAAAAACAGCCACTGATGAAGCTCTTGGTTCCTGTTTTTATGATGTGTGTCTAACATGAAAAGCTGGACTTTGGGACGTTTACTATAATCTTATCTTCCTTTCCCACATCAGTGGGTGTAATATTACATCAACAAAAAACAAACATCATAGCGAGTGTTGCAGAATCCCCGTCTGTGTAGTGGCATGGAGTGAGTAAGTTAGGAGGGCTTGATGGTACACTGTTCACTCTCAGCTGCATGATAAAATTGCCTGAAACTTGCACAAAAAAAAGATACGTTTAGAAGCCAACATTATTATCAGCAGACATTTGTTTTCCTTTTGTTCCCTCTTTTTTTCCTCATTTATAGACTTCAACAAAAACTAAGGTTCATACTGATAAAAAAACAACCTAAAAACCATCAACAAAAATATGTCTGAAAAAGAAAGTTATGTTGAAGTGATGTGGTCCAAGTGTTCAACCGCCGTTGAAGAGTGTGTCATGTGTGTCAGCATCAACTTGATGTGAACATTGTCAATTCCTTGTTCGTTATGTAACAAAACCTGTTCAGAGATGTGACATGATGCCATCACTACAGCAACCTTCACATGTGCTCAATACATTTAGCATTGCAACTCGTGGAAGGGGGAGGGATAGCTCAGTGGTCAGAGCACTTGCTTTCTCCAAGTCAAGTTAAGCAGCGTTGAACATGGTTACCAGTTGGATGGGTGACCGTTTGTGCGTCTTGGCTTCAGTACAGTCCCCCCAGCTGTAAATGGGTACCTGCCCTCTTTAGGGTCAGGGAAGGTAAAGCAGCGAGGGAGAGGAGATGGGCGCCGCCCTCAACATGCTGGCCCCTAGAGAAGCTGAGGTCTCTGACGCCTCGCTTACCTACGACCACACAGGATATGGGTCACTTTTACCTTTACCTTTTTTACTCGTGTGAGAGTTTTTTTGTGAGAGGTTTTTTTGTAGATTCCCAAATTTTTTCTATGCTCTTTGGGTGTTTTTCTTCAGGTTCTTTTTGCTTTGACTTTTTACAATTTCTTATGCATTGTTGTACTGCTGTATTTTGACATCTAACAATTCGAGTCTCTCAGGAAGGTGTTATCATGAAAGTCTCTATAAAAATTATATTTATACGTTATACATTATCTGCTGAATAATAATTCCAGAAAAATGAAGCAAAGACTGCGCTTATGTCCTTTTGGTGGATGATGCTTGACTGAAACATAATCCGGTGTGGGTGTCAGGCCTGAGGTATCGATTATAGGTCTGTGTGCTAGTAGCATGTATGAGTGTGTTTGGGAGTGAGTGAGTGTGTGTGTGTGTGAGTCTGTGTGTCTTGTGTGAGTGTGTGTGTCTGTGTGTTTGTGTGTGTGTGTGTTTGTGTGTGTGAGTGAGTGAGTGTGTGTGTGTGTGAGTGTGTGTGTGTGTGTGAGTGTGTGTACGTGCGTGCGCGCATGTTGTGTGCGTGCATGCGTGTATGCTCACATGGGAATCCCATTCATGTTGAAATCCATGTGTATGACTGTGTGGGCATGTCCAGCCATTGGAATATATTTATTTCAGTATGTCTCTGTTTTGAATGACAAAATGGAATAAAGTACACAATACTGTAACACAAAAATGAACTAGATCCAAAAAGCTAACGCAAAGAATATAACAATGTATACTTGAAACAAGCACTTGCAAGTGCTGTGTATTGGCCAACAGGGTGAACTCTATTATCAATTTCGTTATTTTTGTCACAGGGTGGTTTTGTATTGTCACGTTGTTCTGAAGAAATGTATATATCACAATTACATTTCTAGAACTGGGTTGTTTAAAGGTTTGCTTTTTTTTTTGTACAAGCTCAGTAAATAGTCTTACTTTTGATACACTGTAACTGTCAACATAATTATGTGTGAAGCACTGTTTTGTTTCTATGTTTTATTCCTATACATGTAGTTTGTAATTGAGGGCTTTGCTGGTTTTGGGGCTGTTTGTTTGTTTTTTTGTTGTTTGTACTTGGTTTTTTGGCTGATCTGTTTTTACTGTCTTTAAGCACCAACTTGCTCAAAATCATATTGCATGTCATCATTCTTCATTTGCTCCTTTTTATTTATGAGAAAGTTTTGCCGTAAGATTATGCCCAATTTGTTGATATACTGTAAATAGTAGTTTAGGTTACGTTTGTTTTGGTAGTTGTCGCCCCTGAATGGGAGTAGAGGGCGTGAGAGCTGTCAAGATGGCGTATGTATGAGCATGCCAATAATAAACTGTATCCCTCACGTATCGCCTGCATGTGGTTTATGCAGTGAGCAAGGTTATTAACATGGTGGCGGACTTTCACTTTTTTTGTTTTTTACTTTCATGTCTTGTAGCAAAGCTCTAGTTATGGAGTTTTGAACAGGGTTCTCAACTGTAGCGTTGTTACTTTACTTCAAGGGACATGTAGCATACGTGGCACCATGTTCAACAATGGGCTATGCTTTGTCATTATCTGACAGGGAATCTCCTGGTTTTGTTACTTACTCATACAGGTCAGGCCTCAGGTTTTGATTTTTTTTTTTTTTGGGGGGGGGGTGGGGGTAGGGGAGAAACCGTTTCCTCACATTTCTTTTTTTAGGAATGGTCAGAAAAAATGGTTGTCTCTCATATCCAGTGATTAGTTCTGACTTTATCTTTGGATTCCAGTATAAACATTCTTCATGAATGTCTTATACCCCTAGAACTGCTAGGTCTGTCTCTTTACACGTTGATTTCAGCAAAAAGCTGAGTCTGTCTCGAGCTATGTAATATAAAGCATTGCCTGTCAGATGTTTGGTGGTTCATTTTATTCCATCTCAAATGCGGCTCAGAGTGTTTTGTAATGCAAATGTTGCTTGACAATAATTTTGATGTTTGGCTCTTTATATACATTTCCTGTGAATCAGCTCAAAGTCTCATACATTCAGAACACCTCTGCAGCTGTTTGGTCGTTCAAAATTATGTCAGTGGTTCTCATTTCAAAGATTCATATAATTAAAGTCTATTCTTCATCCCATCCTCCTGCCCACACCCTCTATCTCCCTCTCAAAAAAAAGAAGAAAATTTTGCTTTTAGTATGCTTGTTTTGCTGTTTATCTACATTAAAAATCTTTATGGAAAAGTATTTTGCAAGCTGGTGGACTTAAGAAGAAAGTCAGATATACTGTGAGGAGTTTGACAAAACAGAAAGCATAAACAACAGCTTTTGTATCCATTTGGAGGTTTCCATTTGGTTGTGGGGTTTTGGTAGTTTATGTGTACAGTGTGTTCGGGTTTGTTGTTGCAGGTTTTGGGTTTGGATCCAGTGCTTTGTAATCAGTGAAAGGTCTTTGTGTTTGGACTATGCAGAATTGAGCTATTTTCTGTTTTCTCAGTTGCTTGTTTGTTTTTATATATACACACTTCTAGGGTTTATTTACAGCTGTAAACAATGCCCACACTTGATGGAAATGTTGCACCAGTAGATGTTTTCATCCTGTTCTCTCCCTACTGGCATTACTGCAGGAGATGCTAGTCTTCCCGGGTTATAACAAAAAAATCATAAGCCAAAATCTCATTGCATACAGCAATAAATTCATTAGCACAAGTGAAAAGGACCCACAGTAATAATGGACTGTCTCATGTAAAAATCTGACTTAGTAAAAAAAAAACAACAACTCAAATATACGTGCAGACTTAGGAAAAAAGCAACTCAAAAATACATGCGGGTGGCCAACAACTTTTTCAGGAGAGAGCAGCCTAATTTTCTTACAGCAAAGGAATCTGCCATTGGTTTAAATGTAAAACAGTGTGGTATTAATTGTTTTTTTTTTTCTATTTCCCATGAAGACTGGCATTAACTAAATTCATACCATAGCTCTCAGATCTGATATGGTTTAACTTTGGACAGGCTTTTAGGTCTGATATTGCTCTGTGCCGTGCCACCAATTTGGCTTGTAGTGTAGGCTGATGATTCGCTTTATTTTCCAATATTTTTTTCTCTTTTCATAGTGTTTGATGTAACTCCTATGGCTACACAGACCTTTGAATTAAGGGATTGTAACCATCATGGATAGACTAGGGTAGGAATTAGGTTTATTTTGTATGTTGAATGATTATTTTTCTTATTTTAGCATGTTTTTATCCCCCCCCCTCCCACCTCCAAGACAAAAAATAAAGAAAATAAAACGAAGAGATACCACAATGCCAAAAAATGCCAAAATTGAAATCAATGTACACATGAACCTCCCACCCCCACCCACTGAAACCACCACCCCCAAACAGAAAAAACCCTTCTAGATATGCAGAAAGGTAAGTATATGCATGAAATGCTTTGTCCATTTTTTAATTGTTTCATCACTTAAATGTCAAATATGTATCAGTTATGAAATATATATTTAAAATAAATTGCGTATGTCAACTGAAATTGTGTGAGGTTTAAGCCATTTCTCCAAGTGGTTGGTGAATTATCTGATCATGACTAACCTGTTCACAGAGTGAGTGGCAGTAAACACATTTTTTTTTCATAGAAAACCGGGGATTTTCTGCCTTTTAAATTGATCATAACATGTTCACTTGCTTTATTGCGTGTCACGATACATGGGTTTTATCCTTGAAAAGGTTTGGGGAAAAAATTTCACTTTGAGAGCTGCTTTATAACTCTCAAAGCTTTTTTTGTTAGCAAACATTATTTATTTTACATGTTCATCAGTTAAATGTCCCGTTTGTTTATTTTCAGATATGTTGGTAAAGTTTAGGGGGACGGGGTAGCTCAGTGGTCAGAGCACTCGCTTTCCCCAAGCTGAGATTAAGGAGCATCGAGTGTGGTTACCAAGCAGATGGGTGACCGTTTGCACACCTTGGTTTTAGTACAGTCCCCCAGTCCACCCAGCTGTAAATGGGTACCTGCCCTCTTTAGGGTCGGGGAAGATAAAGCAGCGAGGGAGAGGAGATGGGCACCGCTTTCAATATGCTGGCCCCTAGAGAAGCCGAGGTCTCTGATGCCTCACTCCCCTATGACCACATAGGGACACCTTTACCTTTTTTTTTTTACCTAGTAAGGTTTGTTACATTTTTTTTCTTATATCTTTTTTCATATTTATAAACTCTGTACTATTCTTACACAACTCTGTGTTTTATTCCAGGGAAACCTGAAGATAAACCTGTCGGGAATGTGTTTCGCTAGAAAGCTGTGATAGTTTGTGATTAGACCTGCACTTTTGTTATGATGCAGATTTTTTTTTTTTTTTTTTAAAAGGTATCCGTCCTATTGAATTTCAGAAAAGTTTTTTTGTCATTATTCCATCCATTTCCTTTATTTATAGCTGATTTATTCTAAGTAATGGTGATAATAATGATGTGATAATAGATTAATATTTTTGTGCACACATAGAGTCTCTTTAGTAGTTTGTCTTTATCTGATCTGTAAATTCAATTCACTGAAGGAAGAAACACACACACACACACACACACACACAACACACACACACACACACACACACACACACACACACATTATTTCAATGATTAACAATGAGACTATTTTCTGGTAATAGCTGGCTTTACAGTTGCAAGCACAAAATATTTCAGTGGATACGAATCTCTGTGATTTCTCACCAGTTTTAATACTGGGTTGCATTTTTTTCTTTTCTTTTTTTCCTAAACCAATAAATTGTACCTGGATATATTTTTTGGATGCTAAAAATCTGACACTGTCTGTGATATGGTAAGGATGGAGGTTTCTGCATTCATTTCCTCCTTGGATTTTAGGGGAGGGGGGGGGGGGGTTATTTTATTTTGCTGCTTTTACAATGAAAAATATATGTCTTTTTGTACAGGAGGGAAATAAAATATGGTATGAAAAGCAAATGTGTGTGTGTGTGTGTGTGTGTGTGTGTGTGTGTGTGCGGTTATATGTGTTTGTGTATGTTTTAAAAAAAAATTACAATTTCATTCTTTCATTTTGAGGATAATGAATAAGCACTCATGTACTTTGTTTCATCCAGTCCCTGTGTGCATATACAGCTTTATAAATTTTCTCATCCATTCCCACTGGTATACAATGGCCTATTCTTCTGAAAGGCAGAGCAGGTTTTAATGTGTGCACAAGATGTTCATTTCTCTGTGTGTGTCTGCACTCAGTTTACAGCTCAGCCTAAGGACTTTCAAGGGGAGTGGGTTCAGCACTGATGAATTCTGTGGTAAAAAGGTGTGTGTGTGTGTATGTGCGCGTGCGTCGCGGGGGATGCTTGCATTCGATATTCTTATTACTTTGAAGTCATACCATATGTAATGCACATTCTTCCAATTGTCTGCTATGTAAAATTAAAGATATGCTACAAGGAATTAGTTTTTATAGCTTTAGAAAAAAAAACACCTCTAAGCTTAACATCTTTAGGTAAAAATATCTTTGAAGTTCATAAAGGTCTATCTTTTAACAAATGTTTGGTAGCTGCATCTACTGATTTAGTCAGTTAAAAAAAAAAAGAGTGCCGCACTTTATTATTGTATATATATGTGTGTGTTTATATATATAGATATATGTATGTATGTATATATATATATATATATATATATATATATATATATATATATATATATATATATATATATATATATATATATATATAACACACAGTCGGACCCACCTATAAGAAGCTTGCTTACAGTGAATCCCCCTTATAAGAAAGCAAAAAATTTGGTTCTGTCGAAGGTGTTCTTTATTATGACTTACGAAAGCTCGGATATAAGAATCTCGCTTATGAGAAACCCCTGTTATAAGAACGTCAATTTCTGGTCCCACCGAGGATGTTAGCTGGGATATAAGAAAGTGTAGTCGGTTTTAAGAACTTTACTTTGCAATAGCCAGACCTCCTTCAGTCAGTTTCCTTTAAGCGAGCTCACCAAACTGAAAGCATTTCCACGAAAAACCCAACTTGATTCTTTCAGGAAATTCTGACATCACACCAGATGTGGCTGGCAAGTTTTAGACAGACACATAAAAGCAAAATTTCTCCAATAACATTGTGTTTCTTTTTCATTCATTCGCATTACATGGACTCGAACGCACAGCGTGTATTTTACGCAACAGCTTGGACAGGTGCCTGTAGGCCCCTTCTTTCTCCTTTTTGATTGCTGGAATCGGAAAGGCGAAGCCAGCCTCAGATCTCAAAATTTGTGCCAGCACTTCAAACATGTTGTTGCTGTGGCTTGAATCCTCACAGTGAACGCCCCAAGTTTCTCTTGCCAAACGGGTCATAAAAACCAATACATTCATAAAATTTGAACAAGTCGGCCTAAAAAGTACAGCCTCTTTTATTTTATCTTGTTGAGTATATGGCGTTGTCATTCAAGTGTCGTTTGTTTCCAGTAAATGACATAGATTCATTTACTTGTGTTAGTTATTGTGACTTTATCTTCAAGCAAACTCATTAATTACGGAATCCTGTCAGTTTTTTTAATTTTTTAAATTTTTTTATAGTTTCCCTGCCGTTTCAGTCGTAGGCTATCAGTAACACCCAATCAAAACTTATTTCGAGCTCATTATCTATACCAGTACCAGTCAGGTGTCTGGTAGTAAGTTTTTATCAAATCTTTTCAAGGTTCCTTTGTGATTTTTTTAAAACGATTTTTATTCCTGTGATAAGTGATACACCGAAGACCTTGAGCCGACAGTCAAGCATTGATCACTTTATAACTATTCTCTTTCTGCAAAAAAGTTTCTCCTTTATTTTAGTCATGGTTTTTCATTTATAATTACAGATATAAAAGTTGTTGAATCCATAGAATTCCTCTGTGTGTGTGTGTGTGTGTGTGTGTGTGTGTGTGCGCTTTAAGTTGCTTTAGATTTTGAACATTATACCATTGTCGCTGAATTTCAACTAAAACATTTTAAATTTCATTGGTATGTAGATGGAACGTGACCAGAACAAACCAATTTAAGAACAACCACAGCAGCAGCAGCAGCGGAAACAACAACAACAGCAACAACAAACTTGATAAGTAATTGTAGATAGGGTGTGTTTTATGTTTTTTTTCCATTATGAAATGTCCAATTAGCTATTATTTTACTCATTTACACTTTAGCTCGCTTACAAGCACATTCAAAATGGTGTTCAGGTGCTCAGATATAAGCAAACCCGCTTAAAACAAAGCCCGTTTATAAGAAAACCTAAAATCGGGTTCCCACGACTTTCTTATAAGCGGGTCCCACTGTGTGTGTGTGTGTGTGTGGTGTGTATAAAACACACACACACAGTGTTCTGCCTTTCAGTAAACCTAGTCATTCATCTTCCAACATTGCCTTTCACATTTCATATTAAATATATTTTTTAAAAGTGTTCTGCCTTTTAGTAAAACTAGTCACTCTGAATCTCCCACTCACAGATTTAAAGAGAATCAATCATCAACTTAATCCTGAAAGGAAATGGCATCACATTCATGGCTCAGTTTACAGGCATAATTCAGAAAGAATTTGAAATTTGAATGCAAAACATCTTTTCCGCCAAGATGTGTTTGTGGGATTTAGTCTGATACCAAGTGCTTTCAAGAACATCCTATAACTTTCTTTAAACTGTTACTGTCAAATCAGTTTTCAAAATGCATGGGCTAACATTCCCCAGCAATTTCTTTATGAACTGATGAGCATCAAAGCAGCAAATGCTCAAATCTGATAGCGATATCAAGGCTTGGCCCAGGCTCCCGTTTCTATAAATCTGATGATATATTTTAAAGTGGTTTCACATCACTTTGCATAGGTTTTAAACCCGTGCTTAGGGCCATTGGGGAACTTAAGATTTACATTGTGCAAGGTGTGCTTGAATGTATCAAAAGAGTTCATATCATGTACGCATGTTAATATCTGACAGGCATTTTAATATGTCTGAATGGGTTCATGGAAATATGATGAATTGAGGACATCTGATTGTAAGTAAGGGGTGAGAGACAGACAGACAGACAAGACAGACAGACAGGCAGGACAGACAGGACAGACAGACACAGACAGACAGACAGACAGACAGACAGACAGACAGGGGCACAAATGCATCCAAAGTTTTGTGCACATACACCACACTTGTAAACACACAGTGATTAATGAATAGAACTCTTCAACAAAGATCTTGGTGAGGTTTTTGTTTTTATTTTTGGTCTTATGATTTCGTTTCTTGCATAACTGTTCATCAAGCTTTGACAGCATTAAAAAAAACAAAAAAACCCAGTCATTCTGAAGCTTCCTCTTCATTTGGTTATATTTCAGCTGCAAGCCGGCTACCACTAAGTGGGGCCTCAAACCATTTCGCCCTTTTTTTGATTTGACCCCCCAAAAATGAAACAAAACAAAAACAAAAAAAACTTACAGAATAAAAGACTGCAATATAGTACATTTGTGCTGACAATGGAAATCAAAGACCGCTAGGGGAGATGCACAGAGGTAGTGTATCAATGGGCTGGGGGTGCTATGACCTGGGCAACAGACATGCCCTGATCTATGGCAAAGCAAAAAGGCAAGAGGGAAATAAGGTAACAGGCCACATCAATAAAAGATGCCTGCATTCTTAGACACCAAAAATGAAAGGCAAAAATTTTTCTGATGCTAAATATTGTATAATCACAAATGCTTTTTCTAATGCAAGGTTGTCTAGTATACAGGAAAAAAAATCAATGTTGGCTGCTGCTATAAATACAGCAAGTTAAAAGATTTCTTAAAATTTTCTACATGCAGAAAGACGACATAAATTCATGTTATTTCATTAACCAATATTTTCCACTTAACATCTTCAAGAAAGGCACATGCACTAACACACACACACTCACGCACACACCACAGAGAAACACAGACACACAGACACACACACACACACACAACACACACACCAGACACACGACACACACACACAGTCACACACACAGTCACACACACAGAGTCACACACCAGAGTCACACACACACACAATACACACACATGCAAATGCACGCACACACACACAGACATGATCTAAGCTCACATTCTGCCCCTCCCCTTTAAGAAATGCCCCTCTTCTACAATGCATCCTCACTGTCTCCATGTATTTTCCCCTAATGATTATTCTATTATGCATTCTAAAGCCAGCACCGCCTACTTCTGTTTTCAAAGAATTTTTTTGCGAAGATGCACCCCCCTCAAATACTTATTCAACCATACATTCTAAAACTAGCACACTACACTTTTGTTTTTGAACATTTTTTTCTAAAATGCCCCCCCTGCCTTCACCCTCCCCTGAACCTAATCAGAAAGCGACTGCCTGTCTCCAATCCCTATCCTCAGTCATTACACTTCCTTTGCCTTCCCGATAAACCATAACATTTTAACTGGCACCCCCCCTCAGCCATTACACCTCTTTTGCCTTCCCGATAAACCAGAACATTTTAACTTGTACCCTCCCTCAGTCATTACACCTCTTTTGCCTTCCCGATAAACCATAACATTTTAACTTGTACCCTCCCTCAGTCATTACACCTCTTTTGCCTTCCCAATAAACCAGAACATTTTAACTTGTACCCTCCCTCAGTCATTACACCTCTTTTGCCTTCCCTATAAACCATAACATTTTAACTCGCACCTCTTTTGCCTTCCCAATAAACCAGAACATTTTAACTCACACCCTCCCTCAGTCATTACACCTCTTTTGCCTTCCCTATAAACCATAACATTTTAACTCGCACCTCTTTTACCTTCCCAATAAACCATGACATTTTAACTCACACCCTCCCTCAGTCATTACACCTCTTTTGCCTTCCCAATAAACCAGAACATTTTAACTCACACCCTCCCCCCTCTGAAAATTTGAAAAAAAATTGCACTTAAAGAAAAAGACAGAAAAAGGCAAATAGAGAGTACATGTTAAATCCTGTTCCGCTTTTTGTAAGAGTAGGCCATCGTGTGCCGGTGGGAACAGATGACACAATTTGCAAAACAAAAAACCCCAAAAACTGAATAGACACAGGTACGGGATGTAAAAAAGCACAAGAGTGCTTATTCCATTATCCTCGATATAAAAGAATAAAATAAAAAATAAAAAAGTATGAATTTTAACTAAAGATGTGATGTAAAAAATTTTTAAAAAACCTCCACCCCAAATCTAGCATCGCTTTCCCTATATTTCTAGCACCCCTCCTCCCAATGACTCCAAAGAAAATGCATAGCCAGAGTGTCAATGTACACCATATTATCCACCTGCCTTTATGTCCACATGTGGGGCCAGTGTTAGAGTTGAGGTTAGAGTAGGGTTAGTGTTAAAGGTTAATAACGGGTAAAGGTTGTCTGTCAGATGGTCAGTCTGAATGTTAGAATATATGTGGACACAACAGCACATAGATAAATGATTTTGTAGCTTTAGACACAATGGTACACAGCTCGCAATAGTTTGGAGCTTTAAATCAAAATCACTAGTCCTATGAACTGTTAAAGCTGTGCATGGACTTCAGTGTCACAAATTTAAGTTTTGCTATTGTCAGATTTCAGGCCAAAAGTGTTTTTGAATAAGTTGCATTTTTAAGAAAAAAAAAGAGTCCTCCAAAACCCATGTATGTAAAACATTTTTTGAACAAGTTGAGTACTTTAAGGAAAAAAGAGCCCAAAGTAAAGTATATAAGAAAACCATTTTGAATATTTGTGTCTTTAGAAAAAAAGGTCAAAATAAACCAAGAGATGTGTTTTGAATAAGTTGCATATTTAAAGAGCCCAAAATAAACCATTAAGAGAATACCATTTTGAATAACTTGTGCTTTGGAAGACAAAAAAGCCCAAAGTAAACCATGTAAGAAAATTTTTTTGAATAACTTGTGTCTTTAAGAAAAAAAGAGCCTAAAACAAACCTTTTAAGAAAAACATTTCTGAATAAATTGAATTCTTTAAGGAAGGAAGAGCCCAGAATAAACCTTGTAAGAAAAATATTTTATAATAAGTTGCATTTTTAAGAATAAGAGCCCAAATCAAACCTTGTAAGAAAAAATATTAATCCAGCCTTCTTTTTTTAATTCCCACTACCAAAACAAATCTTATCTTTAGTTTTACTTTCACATTGCTTTCAAACCAAAGACATTTTGGAACAAGTTGCGTCCATTTCTTAAAGCCTGAAATAAGCCATGAAAGAAATTACAGTCAGCCAATTTTTTTTTCTATCCTCACTGCTCTAAATGTGCCTCTGTGTCCCTCTTATACCTCCTCCTCTCCTTTCAACCGTCTCCTCCCCACAACTGCCCCCTTCACTCTCTCCACACACACACACACAATGGAAACAGACGACAAAATTTACAAAACTGCATACGCAAGGGGACTGAATGTAAAAAAAAAAGCATGTGGGCTTATTCCATTATCCTTGAAATTTAAAAAAGAAAAAAAAATGCACACACACACACGCAATTTTTCTTCATTTGTTGTTTGATGTCCTCCTCCTTTGCAAATGTTCTCTTCCTTGATGGGCGTCTTGATAACGAGCTTGTCCCCAGTATGGATGGGGCTGCGGTTTGCCTTGACCACTAGCTACGTGCCTTCTGGATGTGCTAGAGTTCCACAGTGATGAGATCTGTGAGGTTCCACAGTGATGAGATCTGTAGAGTTCCACAGTGATGAGATCTGTAGAGTTCCACAGTGATGAGATCTGGAGTGTTCCACAGTGATGAGATCTGTAGTGTTCCACAGTGATGAGATCTGGAGTGTTCCACAGTGATGAGATCTGTAGTGTTCCACAGTAACGAAGATCTGTAGTGTTCCACAGTAAAGAGATCTGTAGTGTTCCACAGTGACGAGATCTGGAGTGTTCCACAGTGATGAGATCTGGAGTGTTCCACAGTGATGAGATCTGGAGTGTTTTCCACAGTGACGAGATCTGGAGTGTTCACAGTGATGAGAATCTGGAGTGTTCCACAGTGACGAGATCTGGAGTGTTTCCCAGTGACGAGATCTGGAGTGTTCCACAGTGATGAGATCTGGAGTGTTCCAGTGGACGAGATCTGGAGTGTTTCCACATGTGATGAGATCTGGAGTGTTCCACAGTGACGAGATCTGGAGTTTCCTGGTGACGACAGGATTTTGAGTTTCCTGGTGATGATGAGATCTGGAGCGTTTCCTGGTGACGAGATTTTGGAGTTTCCTGGTGACGACGAGATTTTGAGTTTCCTGGTGACGACGAGATTTTGAGTTTCCTGGTGAGACGACGAGATATTTGAGTTTCCTGGTGACGACGAGATTTTGAGTGTTTGCCTGGTGACGACGAGATTTGAGTTTCCTGGTGAGAGAGATCTTGAGTTTCCTGGTGATGAGATCTGGAGGGTGGTCCATGGTGATGAGATCTGAATATTCAAAAACAACATTTAATGGTGGTGTGAGTGCTATATTTTTATAATAATCACTTTACTCTCATCACCCACTCATCCAAACATTTAATTTTAATTCATGGTTATAGCCCTACCAAATATGAAAACTATATCAGAATGTCACCTCAATCAGCTTCAGTGGCTCCAGTAACTTTCAACTTTTAAGTTCAAAACCGACACCTCCTAACCCCTTCCATAATCCAAACACCATCATTCTGAAGAAAAAAAATGACAAAGTACCTTAATTGTTAAATTCCAAGTTCCTTAAGGCTTTTAAAACCAGACTGTGCTGAGGATGGAAGACATTTACTTGATAATAAAAAGTCATAACAAATATATATTGCCACATGGGCCGATAAAAGTGCAGAGTCAACAAGATTCAAACCCATGGCTTCATGGATCCAAGGGATTGAAATCGGCTGGACTGTTTAATTTGGCAATAGCCAGGTTAACTCTAGGAAGTCTCCAATTTTCTATGAATACAGATAAAGTGTGTGAGTGTGTACATGTGTCTCTGTGCGTATGTGCGTGCGTGCGTGCGTGCGTGCATGCGTGAGAGAGAGAGAGAGAGAGAGAGAGAGAGAGAGAGAGAGAGAGAGAGAGAGAGAGAGAGACAGACAGACAGACAGACAGACAGACAGACAGACAGACAGACAGACAGACAGACAGACAGACAGACAGAGACAGACAGAGACAGACAGAGACAGACAGAGACAGACAGACAGAGAGACAGACAGACAGAGAGAGACAGACAGACAGAGTGTGCGTATGTGCGTGCATGCATGCGAGTGTACACTGGGTACTCAGTAATATTTTAGAGATCAAGAAAACAGAACACTAGGTGGACAGCTGGATCACAAGAGTACCTGGTTTCTTTTGGTTGACTGGTGTGATCTTCCTGGTGACGTTCGACTTGCTGACTGGTGTGATCTTGGTGACATTTGACTTGAATGGTGTGATCTTCCTGGTGACATTTGACTTGACTGGTGTGATCTTCCTGGTGACGTTTGACTTGCTGACTGGTGCAATCTTCCTGGTGACGTTTGACTTGCTGACTGGTGCAATCTTCCTGGTGATGTTTGACTTGCTGACTGGTGCAATCTTCCTGGAGACGTTTGACTTGCTGACTGGTGCAATCTTCCTGGTGACGTTTGACTTGACTGGTGTGATCTTCCTGGTGACTTGTTGACCGATGTGATCTTGATGACTGACTTGCTGACTGGTGTAATCTGCCAGAACCTGGTGACATTTGACAATGAATGAAATATCTCATAGGGTACATCAGACGTCAATTATTTTTATGTCCTGGTTCCTCAGCTAGTGCTGTGAGGTTCACCAATGGCGAGATTTTCCATGTGTGACTGTTGACCTACAATGAAGGGAGCTGCATTCCAACATAAGGCATGATGTCAAAACACACCACTGTGCATGTGTTTTATAGAATTTTGTCACCTGATCCTAACAGCTTGCAGTAGCTTACTCTTCCGAAAGGTAGAAGGAGTTTCAATGTGTGTGCAAGAATTTTTGTGTGCATTGGCACACAGGATCTCTGTCTAATAGTTTTACCCAAAGAACTCTCTGGGGAGTGGAGTCAGTATTGATGTTAACTCCAGAGGAGATAATCCTCTCAAATGGGCGTCTGTCGTGGCTCAAACCCTGGCTGTCGGATGGACAAGCTCAATACTAACCACTAGGCTATCCCACCTCTGTGCATCACATGTACAAATCAGAAAACAATCTAGAAAAAAAATCCCAAGAAGAACCAACCCCCCCCACCAAAAAAAAAAAGATGGACAGGAAAAAATAAGGAAAAGGGATTAAATCAGGAAACAGACCAGTAAAAGAAGAGTAATTTTTTAAAAAATAAAATGAGCAAGTTTACAACAACAAAAAATGAAAGCAATAATAGACCAACAAATATGATCAAATATCACAGTTGAAACTCGGCCTTAAAAAAATACCTATCAGGTTAGAAAGTTCAGAGCAGAATAGACGTAAAAATGGGCAAGTACTCTCTCTTTCTGCATTCCCTTACCAGGTGGGGTATGTTGTGCCTGGTCTTATCCCCAGTTTGTAACTTTTGCAGGAGGTGTGCCTGCTGGCCTTAGTTGACACATTCCAACTTCAGAGCAGCTCATTTCATTGTACAGGTTGCATGCTTGGCATGTTTGTTTCCTTAATCCAAACATAAACGAGAATTATGGGATCTTTTAACTTGCATATTTCATCTTCTGCATGTGCATATATACACACAGAGGAATTCAGGCGCTAAGTTATCTGCATCTGAAGTCGACCTGGGTGATAATAAAAAATTCCCATCCTTAAATCAGCAGACGCTGATGTCAATATTCAATCCCATGACTTCATGGACTCACAAGATTGATTAAAGTAGTAATTATAAAAAAAAAGTAAATCATGCATACCTTTTAGAGAAGACAGATCACAACAGCTGTATCACACAGGTCACGGAGCGCTAGATTCCAGTGCAGCCCCACAGGCACTGAAAACACAAAAGTCGTCATCAGTAATACTGAACACCACAACAGCTTCATAAACTTGTATTCATTACAATGTTCTCGTTTCATTACTTTCACAGACTCAACCCACACTTTCTTTAATAAGCTTTTCACATGTCACCAATTTAATAAAATTCTACTGCTGTCAGTTTATAATGCACACAGACACAAAGCAATGGACTATGGAATTGCTCTCGAGTAGAACGTATTTTTTTCACTATCTGCTAAGAGCACACCTTTCAACATGACACCTCTTATTGGCTATAGCAGCTATCATTTCTGTAGCTACCCAAAACCACAAGCACTTTATAGCTAAAAAGCCAAGTGAGGCATACTTCAGGCCATTGACAGTTTTCCTAAATATGAACTGTTAGTTAAATATTGAACTGGAATTCTGTATACTTAAGCAGCACTAGTGCTAGTTTTCAAAATGTACTTACCCTTACAACCATTTTGACAGGGTCCACAGGACGGTTGTCACTTTTCCAGAGATCTTGATAGGGTCCCAGGATGGTAGTCACCCTTCCAGAGGCCATTCTAAACTCCCATATGATCCACATGATGATTTTAAACACGGATTAGGGCCTGTGTGAAAAAGTAGAGGATGGAGGAACCGAGATGGTCAGTTTAGGAATGACTTGAAAAATCCCATCTTCAGTCCTACAAGCCCTGTCTGCAGACAAAGCAAACACATCCTTCCAAAATCCATCCTCTACAGCGACCTGAGGAAGATTGTGTGGCTGACGGAAATTACCCTTCAAACCAAGCTGTGCACAGCTGGAAAGGACATGCCATTTTTCCCAGACACGTCTGACAGTGTAAAGCGAATGAGAGAAGAAGACGACGACTTCAAAAATGTAATGGAATGACAGTCACAAATCCTCATGAGCACTGTCATTGCCTTTCTCACTGTACTATTGCTTTTGTTGATGGTTTAATTTTCCAAGACACTAAGATCACTGATTTTCACCAAACTTCCCCCTTGAGTTGTTTGGAATATTTTGTTTAGTGGGGTTTTTTTGTTTGTGGTTTTTTGGAAGGTCAACAGCAGGGTGGTTATTTTGGAAAAAAAAATTAGCCAAACTTTGGGGGCAAATTTTCATTTGAGCAGAAGGAAATTCTTCTTTATCTTCTTTGAACACTCGATCAGCAACAGAAGAAAATGAAAAGGGTGACTCAAGTTGCTTCCCTTTATGCGTGTATGACCACTAACTTTCCACCTCGACCTTTTTCGTGCTCTGGCACTGTTCTAGTGGACCTGTAACCCCCGCTCTGATATATATGGGACAACACAATATCCCCACTGACATAAATGGGACAACAGTATGTCCCCACTCTGAAATGGGACAACAAAATATCCCCACTCTGAAGACAGACCAAGTCATGTCCATGTCCCAGAGTGGAGGGAAACAAAGCCCTTCAGGGTCTTGATGAAGTAATCCCGTTTCCTCCATTCTCTACTTTCTACTACCTTACAGGCGCCTTGACAAAAAAGAAAACAAACCATACATATGGATGCATATGTTTGGAGGTTCCGTCTCATACCGTCACAGCATAAGCAATGGCCACTATAGTGTCTTTGGTAAGAAGTTCCAAGACTGCTGGGTCTATATCTGATAAAGACAAACAAGATTGTGCAATATATTATGACATTTGTCTGATTAATAAAAGTTAACTCTGTGTGTGTGTTTGTGTGCGTGCGTGCATGTGTGAGTATGTGCGTGCGCTCGTGTATGTATGTGAGCAAGCGAGCATGCGTGCGTGCGTGCGTGCGTGCGTGCGAGCGTGAGTGTAAGAGTGTGTGGGTGTGTAAGAGAGTGTGTGTATGAGTGTGTATGCGAGTGTGTGTGTGCGTGCAAGTGTGTGAGAGAGAGAGAGAGAGAGAGAGAGAGAGAGAGAGAGAGAGAGAGAGAGAGAGAAGAGAGAGAGAGAGGAGAGAGAGAGAGAGAGAGAGAGAGAGAGAGAGAGAGAGAGAGACAGAGAGAGAGATTTGAGCATGAGGTTAAGTTAACTTAGTCTCTTTTACACTTGAATTTTCTGACTTCCTACATAATTTAAAGGTCAAGCTCAAACATTACTAAAATTATGATGAAACCAGCCATCTTGCTTTAGTGGTTAGGACCTTGGGTTACAGCCTGGATGGTCACAAGTTCCAATCCCCTAAGTGTCATAAGAATTTTTTAAAACTCCAGCATGCTCAGACTGTGTGTGTTGTAGGCTCATTAGGAAGACTGGAGCCACACAGTCAAGCTTCATCCACTTCATGGGTATGACTGAGTGTTGCTCAAATCACCTAACACTGCAGGTGTCAGCAACTCTTGAACTAGTTGACACCAGGATATATGATGATAGAAAGTGTAGAGTACAACCCTTTACAAGTAGCCTCAAACCCAGTCAAAGCCCAAGCACTTCCATAGCCGCAGCAACACATCGCATCCTCATAATCACTGATCATGCAATAAAAATAACTGATTCAGTGAAAAAAAAAAAAAAAAAAACTGATTCAGTAACCTCATTGCTCTGGTCTCATGGTGATGTACAAATCAGAAAACAATCTAGAAAAAAAATTCCAACAAGAACCAAAACACCCCCTCCCCCCCCACGAAAAAAAAAAGATGGACAGGAAAATAATATTTTTAATAAAATAAGCAAGTTTACAAAAAATACTAAAAAATGAAAGGAATAATGGACCAACAAATATGAACAAATAACACAGTTGAAGCTTGGCCTAAAAAACAAACAAACTATCAGGTTAGAAAGTTCAGAACAGGATAGGTGTAAAAATGGGCAAGTACTCTCTCTTTCCGCATGCCCTTACCAGGTGGGGTATGTTGTGCCTGGTCTTATCCCCAGTTTGTAACTTTTGCAGGAGGTGTGCCTGCTGGCCTTAGCTGACACATTCCAACTTCAGAGCAGCTCATTTCATTGTACAGGTTGCATGCTTGGCATGTTTGTGTCCTTAATCCACCAAACATCAACATGAATTATGGGATCCTTTAACTTGCATATTTGATCTTATGCATGTGCATATATACACACAGAGGAATTCAGGCGCTAAGTTATCTGCATCTGAAGTCGACCTGGGTGATAATAAAAAATTCCCATCCTTAAATCAGCAGACGCTGATGTCAATATTCAATCCCATGACTTCATGGACTCACAAGATTGATTAAAGTAGTAATTATAAAAAAAATGGGTAAATCCTGCATACCTTTTAGAGAAGACAGATCACAACAGCTGTATCACACGGGTCAGGGAGCGCTAGATTCCAGTGCAGCCCCAGAGGCACTGAAAACACAAAAGTCGTCATCAGTAATACTGAACACCACAACAGCTTCAGAAACTTGTATTCATTACAATGTTCTCATTTCATTACTTTAACCGACTCAACCCACACTTTACACAAAAGTCTTCATCAGCAATACTGAACACCACAACAGCTTCATAAACTTGTATTCATTACAATGTTCTCATTTCATTACTTTAACAGACTCAACCCACACTTTCTTTACCAAGCTTTTCACATGTCACCAATCTAATAAAATTCTACTGCTGTCAGTTTATAATGCACACAGACACAAAGCAATGCACTATGGAATTGCTCTCGAGTAGAACATATTTTTTTCACTATCTGCTAAGAGCACACCTTTCAACATGACACCTCTTATTGGCTATAGCAGCTATCATTTCTGTAGCTACCCAAAACCACAAGCACTTTATAGCTAAAAAGTCAAGTGAGGCATACTTCAGGCCATTGACAGTTTTCCTAAATATGAACTTTTAGTTAAATACTGAACTGGAATTCTGTATACTTAAGCAGCACTCATGCTATTTTTCAAAATGTACTTACCCATACCACCATTTTGACAGGGTCCACAGGATGGCTGTCACTTTTCCAGAGATCTTGACAGGGTCCCAGGATGGTAGTCACCCTTCCAGAGGCCATTCTAAACTCCCATATGATCCACATGATGATTTCAAACACGGATTAGGGCCTGTGTGAAAAAGTAGAGGATGGAGGGACCGAGATGGCCAGTTTAGGAATGACTTGAAAAATCCCATCTTCAGTCCTACAAGCCCTGTCTGCAGACAAAGCAAACACATCCTTCCAAAATACATCCTATACAGCGACCTGAGTAAGATTGTGTGGCTGACGGAAATTACCCTGCAAACCAAGCTGTGCGCAGCTGGAGAGGACATGCCATTATTTTTCCCAGACACGTCTGACAGTGTAAGGTGAACGAGAGAAGACGACGACGACTTCAAAAATGTAATGGAATGACAGTCACAAATCCTCATGAGCACTGTCATTGCCTTTCTCACTGTACTATTGCTTTTGTTGATGGTTTAATTTTCCAAGACACTAAGATCACTGATTTTCACCAAACTTCCCACTTGAGTTGTTTGGAATATTTTGTTTATTTTATTTTGTGCAAAAATAAAATATCCCCACTGTGAAGACAGACCAAGTCATGTCCATGTCCCAGAGTGGAGGGAAACAAAGCCCTTCAAGGTCTTGATGAAGTATCCCGTTTCCTCCATTCTCTACTTTCTACTACCTTACAGGCGCCTTGACAAAAAAGAAAACAAACCATACATATGGATGCATATGTTTGGAGGTTCCATCTCATACCGTCACAGCATAAACAATGGCCACTATAGTGTCTTTGGTAAGAAGTTCCAAGACTGCTGGGTCTATATTTGATAAAGACAAACAAGATTGTGCAATATATTATGACATTTGTCTAATTAATAAAACTCTGTGTGTGTGTGTGCTGTGTGCGCAAGCGTACGTGCGTGCGTGCATGTGTGAGTGTGTGAGTATGTGCATGCGTGTGTGCGTGTGCTTATGTATGTATGTGAGCAAGCAAGCGAGCGAGCATGTGTGTGTGTGTGTGCGTGTGCGTGTGTGAGTGTGAGTGAGTGTGAGTGTGTGTGTGTGTGTGCGTGTAGCAGTGTGTGTGTGTGTGTAGCAGTGTGTGGGTGTGTAAGAGTGTGCGTATGAGTGTGTATGCGAGTGTGTGCATGCTGAGTGTGTGCATGCGTGTGTGTGTGCATGTGAGTGTGTGTGTGAGAGAGAGAGAGAGAGAGAGAGAGAGAGAGAGAGAGAGAGAGAGAGGAGAGAGAGAGAGAGAGAGAGAGAGAGAGAGAGAGACACACACACACACACACACACACAGACAGACAGAGACAGAGAGAGAGAGAGAGAGAGAGACACACACACACACACACACACAGACAGACAGACAGAGACAGAGAGAGAGAGAGACAGAGACAGAGAGAGAGAGAGACAGAGAGAGAGAGACAGACAGAGAGAGAGAGACACAGAGAGAGAGAGAGAGAGAGAGAGAGAGACAGAGAGACAGAGAGACAGAGAGACAGAGAGACAGAGAGAGACAGAGACAGAGAGAGAGATTTGAGCACGAGGTTAAGTTAACTTAGTCTCTTTTACACTTCAATTTTCTGACTTCCTACATAATTTAAAGGTCAAGCTCAAACATTACTAAAATTATGATGAAACCAGCCATCTTGCTTTAGTGGTTAGGACCTTGGGTTACAGCCTGGATGGTCACAAGTTCCAATCCCCTAAGAGTCATAAGGATTTTTTAAAACTCCAGCATGCTCAGACTGTGTGTGTTGTAGGCTCATCAGGAAGACTGGAGCCACACAGTCAAGCTTCATCCACTTCATGGGTATGACTGAGTGTTGCTCAAATCACCTAACACTGCAGGTGTTCACTGCAGGAATTCAGGCGCTAAGTTATCTGAATTTGAAGTCGACCTGGGTGATAATAAAAAAATTCCCATCCTTAAATCAGCAGACGCTGATGCCAATATTCAATCCCATGACTTCATGGACTCACAAGATTGATTAAAGTAGTAATTATAAAAAAAAGGGTAAATCCTGCATACCTTTTAGAGAAGACAGATCACAACAGCTGTATCACACAGGTCACGGAGCGCTAGATTCCAGTGCAGCCCCAGAGGCACTGAAAACACAGAAGTCGTCATCAGTAATACTGAACACCACAACAGCTTCATAAACTTGTATTCATTACAATGTTCTCATTACTTTAACAGACTCAACCCACACTTTCTTTACCAAGCTTTTCACATGTCACCAATTCAAAAAATTCTACTGCTGTCAGTTTATAATGCACACAGACACAAAGCAATGGACTATGGAATTGCTCTTGAGTAGAACATATTTTTTTCACAATCTGCTAAGAACACACCTTTCAACATGACACCTCTTATTGGCTATAGCAGCTATCATTTCTGTAGCTACCCAAAACCACAAGCACTTTATAGCTAAAAAGCCAAGTGAGGCATACTTCAGGCCATTGACATTTTTCCTAAATATGAACTGTTTGTTAAATATTGAACTGGAATTCTGTATACTTAAGCAGCACTAGTGCTATTTTTCAAAATGTACTTACCCTTACAACCATTTTGACAGGGTCCACAGGACGGCTGTCACTTTTCCAGAGATCTTGATAGGGTCCCAGGATGGTAGTCACCCTTCCAGAGGCCATTCTAAACTCCCATATGATCCACATGATGATTTCAAAAACGGATTAGGGCCTGTGTGAGAAAGTATAGGATGGAGGGACCGAGATGGCCAGTTTAGGAATGACTTGAAAAATCCCATCTTCAGTCCTACAAGCCCTGTCTGCAGACAAAGCAAACACATCCTTCCAAAATACATCCTATACAGCGACCTGAGGAAGATTGTGTGGCTGACGGAAATTACCCTGCAAACCAAGCTGTGCGCAGCTGGAAAGGACATGCCATTATTTTTCCCAGACACGTCTGACAGTGTAAAGCGAACAAGAGAAGACGACGACGACTTCAAAAATGTAATGGAATGACAGTCACAAATCCTCATGAGCACTGTCATTGCCTTTCTCACTGTACTATTGCTTTTGTTGATGGTTTAATTTTCCAAGACACTAAGATCACCGATTTTCACCAAACTTCCATGTTGAGTTGTTTGGAATATTTTGTTTAGTGGGGTTTTTTTGTTTGTGGTTTTTTGGAAGGTCAACAGCAGGGTGGTTATTTTGGAAAAAAAAATTAGCCAAACTTTGGGGGCAAATTTTCATTTGAGCAGAAGGAAATTCTTCTTTATCTTCTTTGAACACTCGAACAGCAACAGAAGAAAATGAAAAGGGTGACTCAAGTTGCTTCCCTTTATGCGTGTATGACCACTAACTTTCCACCTCGACCTTTTTCGTGCTCTGGCACTGTTCTAGTGGGCCTGTAACCCCCACTCTAATATATATGGGACAACACAATATCTCCCACTGACATAAATGGGACAACAGTATGTACCCACTCTAAAATGGGACAACAAAATATATCCCCACTGTGAAGACAGACCAAGTCATGTCCATGTCCCAGAGTGGAGGTAAACAAAGTCCTTCAGGGTCTTGATGAAGTAATCCCGTTTCCTCCATTCTCTACTTTCCAGTACCTTACAGGCGCCTTGACAAAAAAGAAAACAAACCATACATATGGATGCATATGTTTGGAGCTTCCGTCTCATACCGTCACAGCATAAGCAATGGCCACTATAGTGTCTTTGGTAAGAAGTTCCAAGACTGCTGGGTCTATATTTGATAAAGACAAACAAGATTGTGCAATATATTATGACATTTGTCTAATTAATAAAAGTAACTCTGTGTGTGTGTGTGTGTGTGTGTGTGTGTGTGTGTGTGTGTGTGTGTGTGTGTGTGGTGTGTGTGTGTGGTGTGTATGCATGTGTGTGTGTGTTTGCGTGTGTGCATGCATACGTGCGTGCATGCATGGGTGTGAGTATGAGTATGTGTGTGTGTACGTGTGCAATGAGTGTGTGTGTGTGTGTGCACGCAAGTAAACGTGTGTGTGCGTGTGTGTAAGAGAGAGAGAGAGAGAGAGAGAGAGAGAGAGAGAGAGAGAGAGAGAGAGAGAGAGAGAGAGAGAGAGAGAGACAGACAGACAGACAGACAGACAGACAGACAGACAGACAGACAGACAGACAGACAGACAGACAGACAGACAGACAGACAGACAGACAGACAGACAGAGAGAGAGAGAGAGAGAGAGACAGAGAGAGACAGAGAGAGAGACAGAGAGAGTACACTGGGTACACGGTAGGATTTTAGAGACCAAGAAAACGGAACACTAGGAGGACAGCTAGATTACAAATAGTACCTGGTTTCTTTTGGTTGACTGGTGCGATCTGCCACTGCCTGACGACGTTTGACTTGTTGACTGGAGTGATCTTCCTGGTGACGTTTTGACTTGTTGACTGGTGTGATCTTGATGTTTGACTTGACTGGTGTCATCTTCCTGGTGATGTTTGACTTGACTGGTGCGATGCTGGTGTTGACTGGTGCAATTCTGGTGTTGATTGGTGCGATCCTGGTGTTGACTGGTGTGATCCTGGTGGCATTCAACTTGTTGACTGGTGCGGTCCTGGTGACATCTGACTTGCAGACTTGTGTGATCTTCCTGGTGACATCTGACTTGTACCCTTGTGTGATCTTCCTGGTGACATTTGACTTGTTGACTGGTGTGATCCTGGTGACATCTGACTTGTACACTTGTGTGATCTTCCTGGTGACATTTGACTTGTTGACTGGTGCGGTCCTGGTGACATCTGACTTGTACACTTGTGTGATCTTCCTGGTGACATCTGACTTGTACACTTGTGTGATCTTCCTGGTGACATCTGACTTGTACACTTGTGTGATCTTCCTGGTGACATTTGACTTGTTGACTGGTGCGGTCCTGGTGACATCTGACTTGTACACTTGTGTGATCTTCCTGGTGACATTTGACTTGTTGACTGGTGCGGTCCTGGTGACATCTGACTTGTACACTTGTGTGATCTTCCTGGTGACATCTGACTTGTACACTTGTGTGATCTTCCTGGTGACATCTGACTTGTACACTTGTGTGATCTTCCTGGTGACATTTGACTTGTTGACTGGTGCGGTCCTGGTGACATCTGACTTGTACACTTGTGTGATCTTCCTGGTGACATTTGACTTGTACACTTGTGTGATCTTCCTGGTGACATCTGACTAGTACACTTGTGTGATCTTCCTGGTGACATCTGACTTGTAGACTTGTGTGATCTTCCTGGTGGCATTCGACTTGTTGACTGGTGTGATCTTGGTGTTGACTGATGTGATCTTGATGACTGACTTGTTGACTGGTGTGATCTGCCAGAACCTGGTGACATTTGACAATGAATGAAATATCTCATAGGGTACATCAGACGTCAATTATTTTTATGTCTTGGTTCCTCAGCTAGTGCTGTGAGGTTCACCAATGGCAGATTTTCCATATGTGACTGTTGACCCACAATGAAGGGAGCTGCATTCCAACATAAGGCAGGATGTCAAAACACACCAGTGTGCATGTGTTTTTATAGAATTTGGTCACCTGATCCTGACAGCATGCAGTAGCCTACTCTCCCGAAAGGCAGAAGGGTTGCAACATGTGTGCAAGATGTTCTGTATGAATTGGTACACGGGATCTCAGTCTATGGTTTCACCCGAAGAACTCTCTGGGGAGTGGAGTCAGTACTGATGTTAACTCCAGGGCAGATAATCCTCTCAAATGGACCAAACCTCTCTTCAATAAAGGTTTACAAAAAATCCCACCAAATAAAAGCAGTAATGGACAAATATGAACAAATGACACAGTCAAAGCTTGGCCTAAAAAAAACTATCAGGCCAGAAATTTCAGACCAAAATAGATGTTAAAATGGGGAAGTACTCGCTTGTTCTATTTCTGTTCCTATACCAGGTGAGGTGCATAGTGCTGGTCTTATCCCCAGTTTGTAACTTTTGCAGGAGGTGTGCCTGCTGGCCTTAGTTGACACATTCCAACTTCAGAGCAGCTCATTTCATTGTACAGGTTGCATGCTTGGCATGTTTGTGTCCTTAATCCACCAAACATCAACATGAATTATGGGATCTTTTCACTTGCATATTTGATCTTCTGCATGTGCATATATACACACAAAGGAATTCAGGCACTAAGTTATCTGCATTTGAAGTCGACCTGGGTGATAATAAAAAATTCCCATCCTTAAATCAGCAGACGCTGATGCCAATATTCAATCCCATGACTTCATGGACTCACAAGATTGATTAAAGTAGTAATTATAAAAAAAAGGGTAAATCCTGCATACCTTTTAGAGAAGACAGATCCAACAGCTGTATCACACAGGTCACGGAGCGCTAGATTCCAGTGCAGCCCCAGAGGCACTGAAAACACAAAAGTCGTCATCAGTAATACTGAACACCACAACAGCTTCAGAAACTTGTATTCATTACAATGTTCTCATTTCATTACTTTAACCACTCAACCCACACTTTACACAAAAGTCGTCATCAGTAAACTAACCACACACTTCAACTGTATCATACATGTTCCATTTCTTACTTTAACGACTCACCACACCGTTCTTTACCAAGCTTTTCAACATAGTCACCACCCTTACAAAAAATTCTACTGCTGTCAGTTTATAATGCACACAGACACAAAGCAATGCACTATGGAATTGCTCTCGAGTAGAACATATTTTTTTCACAATCTGCTAAGAGCACACCTTTCAACATGACACCTCTTATTGGCTATAGCAGCTATCATTTCTGTAGCTACCCAAAACCACAAGCACTTTATAGCTAAAAAGCCAAGTGAGGCATACTTCAGGCCATTGACATTTTCCTATATATGAACTTTTAGTTAAATATTGAACTTGAATTCTGTATACTTAAGCAGCACTAGTGCTATTTTCAAAATGTGCTTACCCATACAACCATTTTGACAGGGTCCACAGGACGGTTGTCACTTTTCCAGAGATCTTGATAGGGTCCAGGATGGTAGTCACCCTTCCAGAGGCCATTCTAAACTCCCATATGATCCACATGATGATTTTAAACACGGATTAGGGCCTATGTGAAAAAGTATAGGATGGAGGGACTGAGATGGTCAGTTTAGGAATGACTTGAAAAATCCCATCTTCAGTTCTACAAGCCCTGTCTGCAGACAAAGCAAACACATCCTTCCAAAATACATCCTCTACAGCGACCTGAGGAAGATTGTGTGGCTGACGGAAATTACCCTGCAAACCAAGCTGTGCGCAGCTGGAAAGGACATGCCATTATTTTTCCCAGACACATCTGACAGTGTAAAGCGAACGAGAGAAGACGACGATGACTTCAAAAATGTAATGGAATGACAAGTCACAAATCCTCATGAGCACTGTCATTGTCTTTCTCACTGTACTATTGCTTTTGTTGATGGTTTCATTTTCCAAGACACTAAGATCACCGATTTTCACCAAACTTCCATGTTGAGTTGTTTGGAATATTTTGTTTAGTGGGGTTTTTTTGTTTGTGGTTTTTTGGAAGGTCAACAGCAGGGTGGTCATTTTGGGAAAAAAAATATAGCCAAACTTTGGGGGCAAATTTTCATTTGAGCAGAAGGAAATTCTTCTTTGAACACTCGAACAGCAACAGAAGAAAATGAAAAGGGGTAACTCAAGTTGTTTCCCTTTATGCGTGCATGACCACTAACTCTCCACCTCAACCTTTTTCGTGCTCTGGCACTGTTCTAGTGGACCTGTAACCCCCACTCTAATATATATGGGACAACACAATATCCCCCACTGACATAAATGGGACAACAGTATGTCCCCACTCTGAAATGGGACAACAAAATATCCCCACTCTGAAGACAGACCAAGTCATGTTCATGTCCCAGAGTGGAGGAAACAAAGCCCTTCAGGGTCTTGATGAAGTAATCCCGTTTCCTCCAGTCTCTACTTTCTACTACCTTACAGGCGCCTTGACAAAAAAGAAAACAAACCATACATATGGATGCATATGTTTGGAGGTTCCATCTCATACCGTCACAGCAATGAGCAATGGCCACTATAGTGTCTTTGGTAAGAAGTTCCAAGACTGCTGGGTCTATATCTGATAAAGACAAAGAAGATTGTGCAATATATAGACATTTATCTAATTAATAAAAGTAACTGTGTGTGTGTGTGTGTGTGTGTGTGTGTGTGTGTGTGTGTGTGTGTGTGTGTGGTATGTGCATGCATGTGTGTGTGTGTTTGCGTGTGTGCATGCATACGTGCGTGCATGCATGGTGTGAGTATGAGTATGTGTGCGTGTACTGTGCAATGCGTGTTGTGTGTGTGCACAAGTAACGTACGTGTGTGTGTGTGGTGTGTGTGTGTAAGAGAGAGAGAGAGATGAGAGAGAGAGAGAGAGAGATGAGAGAGAGAGGAGAGAGAAGAGAGACAGAGAGACAGAGAGACAGAGAGACAGAGAGACAGAGAGACAGAGCGATGAGAGAGGAGAGAGAGAGAGAGACAGAGACAGAGACAGAGATGGAGAGAGAGAGAGAGACAGAGACAGAGAAACAGAGAGACAGAGACAGAGAGAGAGACAGAGAGAGAGACAGAGAGAGTACACTGGGTACACGGTAGGATTTTAGAGACCAAGAAAACGGAACACTAGGAGGACAGCTAGATTACAAATAGTACCTGGTTTCTTTTGGATGACTGGTGCGATCTGCCACTGCCTGACGACGTTTGACTTGTTGACTGGAGTGATCTTGGTGACATCTGACTTGTTGACTGGTGTGATCTTGATGTTTGACTTGACTGGTGTCATCTTCCTGGTGATGTTTGACTTGACTGGTGCGATCCTGTGTTGACTGGTGCGATCCTGGTGTTGACTGGTGCGATCCTGGTGTTGACTGGTGCGATCCTGGTGTTGACTGGTGTGATCCTGGTGGCATTCAACTTGTTGACTGGTGCGGTCCTGGTGACATCCGACTTGTAGACTTGTGTGATCTTCCTGGTGGCATTCAACTTGTTGACTGGTGTGATCTTGGTGTTGACCGATGTAATCTTGATGACTGACTTGTTGACTGGTGTGATCTGCCAGAACCTGGTGACATTTGACAATGAATGAAATATCTCATAGGGTACATCAGACGTCAATTATTTTTATGTCTTGGTTCCTCAGCTAGTGCTGTGAGGTTCACCAATGGCAGATTTTCCATATGTGACTGTTGACCCACAATGAAGGGAGCTGCATTCCAACATAAGGCAGGATGTCAAAACACACCAGTGTGCATGTGTTTTTATAGAATTTGGTCACCTGATCCTAACAGCATGCAGTAGCCTACTCTCCCGAACGGCAGAAGGGGTTGCAACATGTGTGCAAGATGTTCTGTATGAATTGGTACACAGGATCTCAGTCTATGGTTTCACCCGAAGAACTCTCTGGGGAGTGGAGTCAGTACTGATGTTAACTCCAGGGCAGATAATCCTCTCAAATGGACCAAACCTCTCTTCAATAAAGGTTTACAAAAAATCCCACCAAATAAAAGCAGTAATGGACAAATATGAACAAATGACACAGTCAAAGCTTGGCCTAAAAAAAACTATCGCCAGAAATTTCAGACCAAAATAGATGTTAAAATGGGGAAGTACTCGCTTGTTCCATTTCTGTTCCTATACCAGGTGAGGTGCATAGTGCCTGGTCTTATCCCCAGTTTGTAACTTTTGCAGGAGGTGTGCCTGCTGGCCTTAGTTGACACATTCCAACTTCAGAGCAGCTCATTTCATTGTACAGGTTGCATGCTTGGCATGTTTGTGTCCTTAATCCACCAAACATCAACATGAATTATGGGATCTTTTCACTTGCATATTTGATCTTCTGCATGTGCATATACACCCAAAGGAATTCAGGCGCTAAGTTATCTGCATTTGAAGTCAACCTGGGTGATATAAAAAAGTTCCCATCCTTAAATCAGCAGACGCTGATGCCAATATTCAATCCCATGACTTCATGGACTCACAAGATTGATTCAAGTAGTAATTATAAAAAAAAGGGTAAATCATGCATACCTTTTAGAGAAGACAGATCACAACAGCTGTATCACACAGGTCACGGAGCACTAGATTCCAGTGCAGCCCCAGAGGCACTGAAAACACAAAAGTCTTCATCAGTAATACTGAACACCACAACAGCTTCATGAACTTGTATTCATTACAATGTTCTTATTTCATTACTTTAACAGACTCAACCCACACTTTACACAAAAGTCTTCATCAGTAATACTGAACACCACAACAGCTTCATAAACTTGTATTCATTACAATGTTCTCATTTCATTACTTTAACAGACTCAACCCACACTTTCTTTAGCAAGCTTTTCACATGTCACCAATTTAATAAAATTTTACTGCTGTCAGTTTATAATGCACACAGACACAAAGCAATGAACTATGGAGTTGCTCTCGAGTAGAACATATTTTTTTCACAATCTGCTAAGAGCACACCTTTCAACATGACACCTCTTATTGGCTATAGCAGCTATCATTTCTGTAGCTACCCAAAACCACAAGAGCTTTATAGCTAAAAAGCTGAGTGAGGCATACTTCAGGCCATTGACAGTTTTCCTAAATATGAACTTTTAGTTAAATATTGAACTGGAATTCTGTATACTTAAGCAGCACTAGTGCTAGTTTTCAAAATGTGCTTACCCATACAACCATTTTGACAGGGTCCACAGGACGGTTGTCCACTTTTCCAGAGATCTTGATAGGTCCCAGGATGGTAGTCACCCTTCCAGAGGCCATTCTAAACTCCCATATGATCCACATGATGATTTTAAACACGGATTAGGGCCTGTGTGAAAAAGTAGAGGATGGAGGGACCGAGATGGCCAGTTTAGGAATGACTTGAAAAATCCCATCTTCAGTCCTACAAGCCCCGTCTGCAGACAAAGCAAACACATCCTTCCAAAATACATCCTATACAGTGACCTGAGGAAGATTGTGTGGCTGACGGAAATTACCCTGCAAACCAAGCTGTGCGCAGCTGGAAAGGATATGCCATTATTTTTCCCAGACACGTCTGACAGTGTAAGACGAACGAGAGAAGACGACGACGACTTCAAAAATGGAATGGAATGACAGTCACAAATCGTCATGAGCACTGTCATTGCCTTTCTCACTGTACTATTGCTTTTGTTGATGGTTTAATTTTCCAAGACACTAAGATCACCGATTTTCACCAAACTTCCCCCTTGAGTTGTTTGGAATATTTTGTTTAGTGGGATGTTTTTGTTTGTGGTTTTTTGGAAGGTCAACAGCAGGGTTGATTATTTTGGAAAAAAAATTAGCCAAACTTTGGGGGCAAATTTTCATTGGAGCAGAAGGAAATTCTTCTTTATCTTCTTTGAACACTCGAACAGCAACAGAAGAAAATGAAAAGGGGTGACTCAAGTTGCTTCCCTTTATGCGTGCATGACCACTAACTTTCCACCTCGACCTTTTTCGTGCTCTGGCACTGTTCTAGTGGACCTGTAACCCCCACTCTAATATATATGGGACAACACAATATCCCCCACTGACATAAATGGGACAACAGTATGTCCCCACTCTGAAGACAGACCAAGTCATGTCCATGTCCCAGGGTGGAGGAAAACAAAGCCCTTCAGGGTCTTGATGAAGTAATCCTGTTTCCTCCATTCTCTGCTTTCTAGTACCTTACAGGCGCCTTGACAAAAAAGAAAACAAACCATACATATGGATGCATATGTTTGGAGGTTCCGTCTCATACCGTCACAGCATAAGCAATGGCCACTATAGTGTCTTTGGTAAGAAGTTCCAAGACTGCTGGGTCTATATTTGATAAAGACAAACAAGATTGTGCAAAATATTATGACATTTGTCTAATTAATAAAAGTAACTGTGTGTGTGTGTGTGTGTGTGTGTGTGTGTGTGTGTGTGTGTGTGTGTATGCGTGTGTGTGTGTGTATGCATGTGTGTGTGTGTTTGCGTGTGTGCATGCATATGTGCGTGCATGCATGGGTGTGAGTATAAGTATGTGTGTGTGAACGTGTGCAATGAGTGTGTGTGTGAGTGCACGCAAGTAAACGTGGGTGTGCGTGTGTGTAAGAGAGAGAGAGAGAGAGAGAGAGAGAGAGAGGGACAGACAGACAGACAGACAGACAGAGAGACAGACAGACAGACAGAGACAGAGAGACAGAGAGAGACAGAGAGAGTACACTGGGTACACGGTAGGATTTTAGAGACCAAGAAAACGGAACACTAGGAGGACAGCTAGATTACAAATAGTACCTGGTTTCTTTTGGATGACTGGTGCGATCTGCCACTGCCTGACGACGTTTGACTTGTTGACTGGAGTGATCTTCCTGGTGACGTTTTGACTTGTTGACTGGTGTGATCTTGATGTTTGACTTGACTGGTGTCATCTTCCTGGTGATGTTTGACTTGACTGGTGCGATTCTGGTGTTGACTGGTGCTATCCTGGTGTTGACTGGTGCGATCCTGGTGTTGACTGGTGCGATCCTGGTGGCATTCGACTTGTTGACTGGTGCGGTCCTGGTGACATCCGACTTGTAGACGTGTGATCTTCCTGGTGACATCTGACTTGTAGACTTGTGTGATCTTCCTGGTGACATTTGACTTGTTGACCGGTGCGGTCCTGGTGACATCCGACTTGTAGACTTGTGTCATCTTCCTGGTGACATCTGACTTGTAGACTTGTGTGATCTTCCTGGTGACATCTGACTTGTAGACTTGTGTGATCTTCCTGGTGACATTTGACTTGTTGACCGGTGCGGTCCTGGTGACATCCGACTTGTAGACTTGTGTGATCTTCCTGGTGACATCTGACTTGTAGACTTGTGTGATCTTCCTGGTGACATCTGACTTGTAGACTTGTGTGATCTTCCTGGTGACATTTGACTTGTTGACTGGTGCGGTCCTGGTGACATCTGACTTGTAGACTTGTGTGATCTTCCTGGTGACATCCGACTTGTTGACTTGTGTGATCTTCCTGGTGACATTTGACTTGTTGACTGGTGCGGTCCTGGTGACATCTGACTTGTAGACTTGTGTGATCTTCCTGGTGACATTCGACTTGTTGACTGGTGTGATCTTGGTGTTGACTGATGTGATCTTGATGACTGACTTGTTGACTGGTGTGATCTGCCAGACCTGGTGACATTTGACAATGAATGAAATATCTCATAGGGCACATCAGACGTAAATTATTTTTATGTTTCGGTTCCTCAGCTAGTGCTGTGAGGTTCACCAATGGCAGATTTTCCATATGTGACTGTTTACCCACAATGAAGGGAGCTGCATTCCAACATAAGGCATGATGTCAAAACACACCAGTGTGCATGTGTTTTATAGAATTTGGTCACCCGATCCTAACAGCATGCAGTAGCCTACTCTTCCAAAATGCAGAAGGGGTTTCAATGCGTGTGCAAGATTTTTTGTGTGCGTTGGCACACGGGATCTCAGTCTATGGTTTCACCCAAAGAACTCTCTGGGGGGTGTTGTCAGTACTGATGTTAAGTCCAGGGGAGATAATCCTCTCAAAGGGGCGTCTGTCGTGGCTCGAACCCTGGCTGTCGGATGGACAAGCTAAATACTAACCACTAGGCTATCCCACCTCTGTGCATCACATGTACAAATCAGAAAACAATCTAGAAAAAAAATCTCAACAAGAACCATTCCCCTCCCCCCCCCCAAAAAAAAAAAAGATGGACAGGAAAAAATAAAAAGGAAAAGGGATTAAATCAGGAAACAGACCAGTAAAAGAAGAGTACATTAAAAAAAATAAAATCAGCAAGTTTACAAAAAATACCACAAAATGAAAGCAATAATGGACCAACAAATAACAAATAACACAGTTGAAGCTTGGCCAAAAAAAAACCCTATCAGGTTAGAAAGTTCAGAGCAAAATAGGCGTAAAAATGGCAAGTACTCTCTCTTTCCGCATTCCCTTACCAGGTGGGGCGTGTTGTACATGGTCTTATCCCCAGTTTGTAACGTTTGCAGGAGGTGTGCCTGCTGGCCTTAGTTGACACATTCCAACTTCAGAGCAGCTCATTTCATTGTACAGGTTGCATGCTTGGCATACTTGTTTCCTTAATCCACCAAACATCAACATGAATTATGGGATCCTTTAACTTGCATATTTGATCTTCTGCATGTGCATATATACACACAGAGGAATTCAGGCGCTTAGTTATCTGCATTTGAAGTCGACCTGGGTGATAACAAAAAATTCCCATCCTTAATTCAGCAGACGCTGATGCCAATATTTAATCCCATGACTTCATGGACTTACAAGATTGATTCAAGTATTAATTATAAAAAAATGGGTAAATCCTGCATACCTTTTAGAGAAGACAGATCACAACAGCTGTATCACACAGGTCACGGAGCGCTAGATTCCAGTGCAGCCCCAGAGGCACTGAAAACACAAAAGTCGTCATCAGTAATACTGAACACCACAACAGCTTCATAAACTTGTATTCATTACAATGTTCTCATTTCATTACTTTAACAGACTCAACCCACACTTTCTTTAGCAAGCTTTTCACATGTCACCAATTCAAAAAATTCTACTGCAGTCAGTTTATAATGCACACAGACACAAAGCAATGCACTATGGAATTGCTCTTGAGTAGAACATTTTTTCTCGATCTGCTAAGAGCACACCTTTCAACATGACACCTCTTATTGGCTATAGCAGCTATCATTTCTGTAGCTACCCAAAACCACAAGCACTTTATAGCTAAAAAGCCAAGTGAGGCATACTTCAGGCCATTGACATTTTTCCTAAATATGAACTTTTAGTTACATATTAAACTTGAATTCTGTATACTTAAGCAGCACTAGTGCTAGTTTTCAAAATGTGCTTACCCATACAACCCTTTTGACAGGGTCCACAGGACGGCTGTCACTTTTCCAGAGATCTTGATAGGGTCCCAGGATGGTAGTCACCCTTCCAGAGGCCATTCTACACTCCCATATGATCCACATGATGATTTTAAACACGGATTAGGGCCTGTGTGAAAAAGTAGAGGATGGAGGGACCGAGATGGCCCGTTTAGGAATGACTTGAAAAATCCCATCTTCAGTCCTACAAGCCCCAAACACATCCTTCCAAAATACATCCTATACAGCGACCTGAGGAAGATTGTGTGGCTGACGGAAATTACCCTGCAAACCAAGCTGTGCGCAGCTGGAAAGGACATGCCATTATTTTTCCCAGACACGTCTGACAGTGTAAGGCGAACGAGAGAAGACGACGACGACTTCAAGTATGTAATGGAATGACAGTCACAAATCGTCATGAGCACTGTCATTGCCTTTCTCACTGTGCTAGTGCTTTTGTTGATGGTTTCATTTTCCAAGACACTAAGATCACCGATTTTCACCAAACTTCCCCCTTGAGTTGTTTGGAATATTTTGTTTAGTGGGGTTTTTTTGTTTGTGGTTTTTTGGAAGGTCAACAGCAGGGCGGTTATTTTGGAAAAAAATTAGCCAAACTTTGGGGGAATTTTTCATTGGAGCAGAAGGAAATTCTTCTTCATCATCGTTGAACACTCGATCAGCAACAGAAGAAAATGAAAAGGGATGACTCAAGTTGCTTCCCTTTATGCGTGCATGACCACTAACTTTCCACCTCTACCTTTTTCCTGCTCTGGCACTGTTCTAGTGGACCTGTAACCCCCACTCTCATATATATGGGACAACACAATATCCCCCACTGACATAAATGGGACAACAGTATGTCCCCCACTCTGAAATGGGACAACAAAATATCCCCACTCTGAAGACAGACCAAGTCATGTTCATGTCCCAGAGTGGAGGGAAACAAAGCCCTTCAGGGTCTTGATGAAGTAATCCCGTTTCCTCCATTCTCTACTTTCTACTACCTTACAGGCGCCTTGACAAAAAAGAAAACAAACCATACATATGGATGCATATGTTTGGAGGTTTCGTCTCATACCGTCACAGCATAAGCAATGGCCACTATAGTGTCTTTGGTAAGAAGTTCCAAGACTGCTGGGTCTATATCTGATAAAGACAAACAAGATTGTGCAAAATATTATGACATTTGTCTAATTAATAAAAGTAACTCTGTGTGTGTGTGTGTGTGTGTGTTTGCGTGTGTGCATGCGTGTGTGCAAGCATGCATGGGTGTGAGTATGAGTATGTGTGCGTGTACGTGTGCAATGAGTGTGTGTGTGTGTGCGCGCAAGTAAACGTGTGTGTGTGTGTGTAAGAGAGAGAGAGAGAGAGAGAGAGAGAGAGAGAGAGAGAGAGAGAGACAGAGAGAGACAGAGAGAGACAGAGAGAGACAGAGAGAGACAGAGAGAGACAGACAGAGAGACAGACAGAGAGAGAGACAGACAGAGACAGAGACAGAGAGACAGACAGAGAGACAGAGAGAGAGACAGAGAGAGTACACTGGGTACACGGTAGGATTTTAGAGACCAAGAAAACGGAACACTAGGAGGACAGCTAGATTACAAATAGTACCTGGTTTCTTTTGGATGACTGGTGCGATCTGCCACTGCCTGACGATGTTTGACTTGTTGACTGGAGTGATCTTGGTGACATCTGACTTGTTGACTGGTGTGATCTTCCTGGTGACGTTTTGTCTTGTTGACTGGTGTGATCTTGATGTTTGACTTGACTGGTGTCATCTTCCTGGTGATGTTTGACTTGACTGGTGCGATCCTGGTGTTGACTGGTGCGATCCTGGTGTTGACTGGTGCGATTCTGGTGTTGACTGGTGCGATCCTGGTGTTGACTGGTGCGATCCTGGTGTTGACTGGTGCGATTCTGGCGTTGACTGGTGCGATTCTGGTGTTGACTGGTGCGATTCTGGTGTTGACTTGTGTGATCTTCCTGGTGGCATTTGACTTGTTGACTGGTGCGGTCCTGGTGACATCTGACTTGTAGACTTGTGTGATCTTCCTGGTGACATCTGACTTGTAGACTTGTGTGATCTTCCTGGTGACATTTGACTTGTTGACTGGTGCGGTCCTGGTGACATCTGACTTGTAGACGTGTGTGATCTTCCTGGTGACATCTGACTTGTAGACTTGTGTGATCTTCCTGGTGACATTTGACTTGTTGACTGGTGGGGTCCTGGTGACATCTGACTTGTACACTTGTGTGATCTTCCTGGTGGCATTCGACTTGTTGACTGCTGTGATCTTGGTGTTGACTGATGTGATCTTGATGACTAAATTGTTGACTGGTGTGATCTGCCAGAACCTGGTGACTTTTGACAATGAATGAAATATCAAATAGGGCACATCAGACGTCAATTATTTTTATGTCTTGGTTCCTCAGCTAGTGCTGTGAGGTTCACCAATGGCAGATTTTCCATATGTGACTGTTTACCCACAATGAAGGGAGCTGCATTCCAACATAAGGCATGATGTCAAAACACACCAGTGTGCATGTGTTTTTATAGAATTTGGTCACCTGATCCTAACAGCTTGCAGTAGCCTACTCTCCCGAAAGGCAGAAGGGGTTGCAACATGTGTGCAAGATGTTCTGTATGAATTGGTACACAGGATCTCAGTCTATGGTTTCACCCGAAGAACTCTCTGGGGAGTGGAGTCAGTACTGATGTTAACTCCAGGGCAGATAATCCTCTCAAATGGATCAAACCTCTCTTCAATAAAAGTTTACAAAAAATCCCACCAAATAAAAGCAGTAATGGACAAATATGAACAAATGACACAGTCAAAGCTTGGCCTAAAAAAACTATCAGGCCAGAAATTTCAGACCAAAATAGATGTTAAAATGGGGAAGTACTCGCTTGTTCTATTTCTGTTCCTATACCAGGTGAGGTGCATAGTGCCTGGTCTTATCCCCAGTTTGTAACTTTTGCAGGAGGTGTGCCTGCTGGCCTTAGTTGACACATTCCAACTTCAGAGCAGCTCATTTCATTGTACAGGTTGCATGCTTGGCATGTTTGTGTCCTTAATCCATCAAACATCAACATGAATTATGGGATCTTTTAACTTGCATATTTGATCTTCTGCATGTGCATATACACACAAAGGAATTCAGGCGCTAAGTTATGTGCATTTCAAGTCGACCTGGGTGATAATAAAAAATTCCCATCCTTAAATCAGCAGACGCTGATGCCAATATTCAATCCCATGACTTCATGGACTCACAAGATTGATTCAAGTAGTAATTATAAAAAAAAGGGTAAATCATGCATACCTTTTAGAGAAGACAGATCACAACAGCTGTATCACACAGGTCATGGAGCGCTAGATTCCAGTGCAGCCCCAGAGGCACTGAAAACACAAAAGTCGTCATCAGTAATACTGAACACCACAACAGCTTCATAAACTTGTATTCATTACAATGTTCTCATTACTTTAACAGACTCGACCCACACTTTCTTTACCAAGCTTTTCCCATGTCACCAATTCAAAAAATTCTACTGCAGTCAGTTTATAATGCACACAGACACAAAGCAATGGACTATGGAATTGCTCTCGAGCAAAACATATTTTTTTCACAATCTGCTAAGAGCACACCTTTCAACATGACACCTCTTATTGGCTATAGCAGCTATCATTTCTGTAGCTACCCAAAACCACAAGCACTTTATAGCTAAAAAGCCAAGTGAGGCATACTTCAGGCCATTGACATTTTTCCTATATATGAACTTTTAGTTAAATATTGAACTGGAATTCTGTATACTTAAGCAGCACTAGTGCTAGTT
Source organism: Stramonita haemastoma (assembly GCA_030674155.1). Classification (NCBI taxonomy): domain Eukaryota; kingdom Metazoa; phylum Mollusca; class Gastropoda; order Neogastropoda; family Muricidae; genus Stramonita; species Stramonita haemastoma. The sequence goes on from CM060323.1 coordinate 47,066,905, forward strand.
TTCAAAATGTACTTACCCATACCACCATTTTGACAGGGTCCACAGGACGGCTGTCACTTTTCCAGAGATCTTGATAGGGTCCCAGGATGGTAGTCACCCTTCCAGAGGCCATTCTAAACTCCCATATGATCCACATGATGATTTCAAACATGGATTAGGGCCTGTGTGAAAAAGTATAGGATGGAGGGACCAAGATGGCCAGTTTAGGAATGACTTGAAAAATCCCATCTTCAGTCCTACAAGCCCTGTCTGCAGACAAAGCAAACACATCCTTCCAAAATACATCCTCTACAGCGACCTGAGGAAGATTGTGTGGCTGACGGAAATTACCCTGCAAACCAAGCTGTGCGCAGCTGGAAAGGACATGCCATTATTTTTCCCAGACACGTCTGACAGTGTAAGGCGAACGAGAGAAGACGACGACGACTTCAAAAATGGAATGGAATGACAGTCACAAATCGTCATGAGCACTGTCATTGCCTTTCTCACTGTGCTAGTGCTTTTGGTGATGGTTTCATTTTCCAAGACACTAAGATCACCGATTTTCACCAAACTTCCATGTTGAGTTGTTTGGAATATTTTGTTTAGTGGGGTTTTTTTGTTTGTGGTTTTTTGGAAGGTCAACAGCAGGGCGGTTATTTTGGAAAAAAAAACTTAGCCAAACTTTGGGGGCAAATTTTCATTTGAGCAGAAGGAAATTCTTCTTTATCATTGTTGAACACTCGATCAGCAACAGAAGAAAATGAAAAGGGGCGACTCAAGTTGCTTCCCTTTATGCGTGCATGACCACTAACTTTCCACCTCTACCTTTTTCGTGCTCTGGCACTGTTCTAGTGGACCTGTAACCCCCACTCTAATATATATGGGACAACACAATATCCCCCACTGACATAAATGGGACAACAGTATGTCCCCACTCTGAAATGGGACACCAAAATATCCCCACTCTGAAGACAGACCAAATCATGTCCATGTCCCAGAGTGGAGGGAAACAAAGCCCTTCAAGGTCTTGACGAAGTAATCCCGTTTCCTCCATTCTCTACTTTCTACTACCTTACAGGCGCCTTGACAAAAAAGAAAACAAACCATACATATGGATGCATATGTTTGGAGGTTCTGTCTCATACCGTCACAGCATCAGCAATGGCCACTATAGTGTCTTTGGTAAGAAGTTCCAAGGCTGCTGGGTCTATATTTGATAAAGACAAACAAGATTGTGCAATATATTATGACATTTTTCTAATTAATAAAAGTAACTCTGTGTGCGTGTGTGTGCGTGCGTGTGCTGTGTGTGTGTGTGTGTGTGTATGCATGTGTGGTGTGTGTGTTTGTGTGTGTACATGCATACGTGCGTGCATGCATGGGTGTGAGTATGAGTATGTGTGCGTGTACGCGTGCAATGAGTGTGTGTGTGTGCGCGCAAGTAAACGTGTGAGTGTGTGTGTGTGTGTGTGTGTGTGTGTGTGTGTGTGTGTGTGTGTGTGTGTGTGTGTGTGTGTGTGTGTGTGTGTGTGTGGTGGGAGAGAGAGAGAGAGAGAGAGAGAGAAGAGAGAGAGAGAGAGAGAGAGAGAGAGAGAGAGGGAGAGAGAGAGAGAGAGAGAGGAGGGGGGGAGGGGGGGGGGGGGGGGGGGGGGGGGAGAGAGAGAGAGAGAGAGAGAGAGAGACAAGAGACAAGAGACAGAGACAGAAAGTGACAGAGACAGAGAGAGACAGAGACAGAGAGAGACAGAGACAGAGACAGAGACAGAGAGACAGACAGAGAGACAGAGACAGAGACAGAGAGACAGAGAGACAGAGACAGAGAGAGACAGAGAGAGTACACTGGGTACACGGTAGGATTTTAGAGACCAAGAAAACGGAACACTAGGAGGACAGCTAGATTACAAATAGTACCTGGTTTCTTTGGTTGACAGGTATGATCTGCCACTGCCTGGAGACATTTGACTTGTTGACTGGAGTGATCTTGGTGACATCCGACTTGTTGACTGGTGTGATCTTCCTGGTGACGTTTTGACTTGTTGACTGGTGTGATCTTGATGTTTGACTTGAGTGGTGTCATCTTCCTGGTGATGTTTGACTTGACTGGTGTGATCTTGATGTTTGACTTGACTGGTGTCATCTTGCTGGTGATGTTTGACTTGACTGGTGCGATTCTGGTGTTGACTGGTGCGATCCTGGTGGCATTCAACTTGTTGACTGGTGCGGTCCTGGTGGCATTCGACTTGACTTGTGTGATCTTCCTGGTGACATCTGACTTGTAGACTTGTGTGATCTTCCTGGTGACATTTGACTTGTTGACTGGTGCGGTCCTGGTGACATCCGACTTGTAGACGTGTGATCTTGGTGTTGACTGATGTGATCTTGATGACTGACTTGTTGACTGGTGTGATCTGCCAGAACCTGGTGACATTTGACAATGAATGAAATATCTCATAGGGTCCATCAGACGTAAATTATTTTTATGTCTTGGTTCCTCAGCTAGTGCTGTGAGGTTCACCAATGGCAGATTTTCCATATGTGACTGTTGACCCACAATGAAGGGAGCTGCATTCCAACATAAGGCATGATGTCAAAACACACCAGTGTGCATGTGTTTTATAGAATTTGGTCACCTGATCCTAACAGCATGCAGTAGCCTACTCTCCCGAAAGGCAGAAGGGGTTGCAACATGTGTGCAAGATGTTCTGTATGAATTGGTACACAGGATCTCAGTCTATGGTTTCACCCGAAGAACTCTCTGGGGAGTGGAGTCAGTACTGATGTTAACTCCAGGGCAGATAATCCTCTCAAATGGACCAAACCTCTCTTCAATAAAAGTTTACAAAAAATCCCACCAAATAAAAGCAGTAATGGACAAATATGAACAAATGACACAGTCAAAGCTTGGCCTAAAAAAACCTATCAGGCCAGAAATTTCAGACCAAAATAGATGTTAAAATGGGGAAGTACTCGCTTGTTCTATTTCTGTTCCTATACCAGGTGAGGTGCATAGTGCCTGGTCTTATCCCCAGTTTGTAACTTTTGCAGGAGGTGTGCCTGCTGGCCTTAGTTGACACATACCAACTTCAGAGCAGCTCATTTCATTGAACAGGTTGCATGCTTGGCATGTTTGTGTCCTTAATCCACCAAACATCAACATGAATTATGGGATCTTTTCACTTGCATATTTGATCTTCTGCATGTGCATATATACACACAAAGGAATTCAGCCGCTAAGTTATCTGCATTTGAAGTCGACCTGGGTGATAATAAAAAGTTCCCATCCTTAAATCAGCAGACGCTGATGCCAATATTCAATCCCATGACTTCATGGACTTACAAGATTGATTCAAGTAGTAATTATAAAAAAAGGGGTAAATCCTGCATACCTTTTAGAGAAGACAGATCACAACAGCTGTATCACACAGGTCACGGAGCGCTAGATTCCAGTGCAGCCCCAGAGGCACTGAAAACACAAAAGTCGTCATCAGTAATACTGAACACCACAACAGCTTCATAAACTTGTATTCATTACAATGTTCTCATTTCATTACTTTAACCGACTCAACCCACACTTTACACAAAAGTCTTCATCAGTAATACTGAACACCACAACAGCTTCAGAAACTTGTATTCATTACAATGTTCTCATTTCATTACTTTAACAGACTCAACCCACACTTTCTTTAGCAAGCTTTTCACATGTCACCAATTAAAAAAAATCAACTGCTGTCAGTTTATAATGCACACAGACACAAAGCAATGGACTATGGAATTGCTCTCCAGTAGAACATTTTTTTCACTATCTGCTAAGAGCACACCTTTCAACATGACACTTCTTATTGGCTACAGCAGCTATCATTTCTGTAGCTACCCAAAACCACAAGAGCTTTATAGCTAAAAAGCCAAATGAGGCATACTTCAGGCCATTGACATTTTTCCTAAATATGAACTTTTACTTAAATATTGAACTTGAATTCTGTATACTTAAGCAGCACTAGTGCTAGTTTTCAAAATGTGCTTACCCATACAACTATTTTGACAGGGTCCACAGGACGGTTGTCACTTTTCCAGAGATCTTGATAGGGTCCCAGGATGGTAGTCACCCTTCCAGAGGCCATTCTAAACTCCCATATGATCCACATGATGATTTTAAACACGGATTAGGGCCTGTGTGAAAAAGTATAGGATGGAGGAACCGAGATGGCCAGTTTAGGAGTTACCTGAAAAATCCCATCTTCAGTCCTACAAGCCCTGTCTGCAGACAAAGCAAACACATCCTTCCAAAATACATCCTATACAGCGACCGGAGGAAGATTGTGTGGCTGACGGAAATTACCCTGCAAACCAAGCTGTGCGCAGCTGGAAAGGACATGCCATTATTTTTCCCAGACACGTCTGACAGTGTACAGCGAACGAGAGAAGAAGAAGACTTCAAAAATGGAATGGAATGACAGTCACAAATCGTCATGAGCACTGTCATTGCCTTTCTCACTGTGCTATTGCTTTTGTTGATGGTTTCATTTTCCAAGACACTAAGATCACTGATTTTCTCCAAACTTCCCCCTTGAGTTGTTTGGAATATTTTGTTTAGTGGGTTTTTTTGTTTGTGGTTTTTTGGAAGGTCAACAGCAGGGTGGTTATTTTGGAAAAAAAAATTAGCCAAACTTTGGGGGCAAATTTTCATTTGAGCAGAAGGAAATTCTTCTTTATCTTCTTTGAACACTCGAACAGCAACAGAAGAAAATGAAAAGGGGTGACTCAAGTTGCTTCCCTTTATGCGTGCATGACCACTAACTTTCCACCTCTACCTTTTTCGTGCTCTGGCACTGTTCTAGTGGACCTGTAACCCCCACTCTAATATATATGGGACAACACAATATCCCCACTGACATAAATGGGACAACAGTATGTCCCCACTCTGAAATGGGACAACAAAATATCCCCACTCTGAAGACAGACCAAGTCATGTTCATGTCCCAGAGTGGAGGGAAACAAAGCCCTTCAGGGTCTTGATGAAGTAATCCAGTTTCCTCCATTCTCTACTTTCTACTACCTTACAGGCGCCTTGACAAAAAAGAAAACAAACCATACATATGGATCCATATGTTTGGAGGTTCCATCTCATACCGTCACAGCATAAGCAATGGCCACTATAGTGTCTTTGGTAAGAAGTTCCAAGACTGCTGGGTCTGTATCCGATAAAGACAAACAAGATTGTGCAATATATTATGACATTTATCTAATTAATAAAAGTAACTCTGTGTGTGTGTGTGTGTGTGTGTGTGTGTGTGTGTGTGTGTGTGTGTGTGTGTGTGTGTGTGTGTGTGTGTATGTGTATGCATGTGTGTGTGTGTTTGCGTGTGTGCATGCATACGTGCGTGCATGCATGGGTGTGAGTATGAGTATGTGTGCAATGAGTGTGTGTGTGTGCGCGCAAGTAAACGTGTGTGTGTGTGTGTGTGTGTGTGTGTGTGTGTGTGTGTGTGTGTGTGTGTGTGTGTGTGTGTGTGTGTGTGTGAGAGAGAGAGAGAGAGAGAGAGAGAGAGAGAGAGAGAGAGAGGAGAGAGAGAGAGAGAGAGAAGAGAGAGAGAGGAGAGTGAGAGAGAGAGAGAGAGAGAGAGAGAGAGAGAGAGAGAGAGAGAGAGAGAAAGAGACAGAGAGAGAGACAGAGACAGAGACAGAGAGACAGAGAGACAGAGACAGACAGAGACAGAGAGAGACAGAGAGAGTACACTGGGTACACGGTAGGATTTTAGAGACCAAGAAAACGGAACACTAGGAGGACAGCTAGATTACAAATAGTACCTGGTTTCTTTTGGTTGACTGGTGCGATCTGCCACTGCCTGGAGACATCTGACTTGTTGACTGGAGTGATCTTGGTGACATCCGACTTGTTGACTGGTGTGATCTTCCTGGTGATGTTTGACTTGACTGGTGTGATCTTGATGTTTGACTTGACTGGTGTCATCTTCCTGGTGATGTTTGACTTGACTGGTGCGATCCTGGTGTTGACTGGTGCGATCCTGGTGTTGACTGGTGCGATCCTGGTGGCATTCAACTTGTTGACTGGTGCGGTCCTGGTGACATCTGACTTGTAGACTTGTGTGATCTTCCTGGTGACATCTGACTTGTAGACTTGTGTGATCTTCCTGGTGACATCTGACTTGTAGACTTGTGTGATCTTCCTGGTGACATTCGACTTGTTGACTGGTGTGATCTTGGTGTTGACTGATGTGATCTTGATGACTGACTTGTTGACTGGTGTGATCTGCCAGAAGCTGGTGACATTTGACAATGAATGAAATATCTCATAGGGTACATCAGACGTCAATTATTTTTATGTTTTGGTTCCTCAGCTAGTGCTGTGAGGTTCACCAATGGCAGATTTTCCATATGTGACTGTTGACCCACAATGAAGGGAGCTGCATTCCAACATAAGGCAGGATGTCAAAACACACCACTGTGCATGTGTTTTATAGAATTTGGTCACCTGATCCTGACAGCATGCAGTAGCCTACTCTCCCGAAAGGCAGAAGAGGTTGCAACATGTGTGCAAAATGTTCTGTATGAATTGGTACACAGGATCTCAGGCAATGGTTTCACCCGAAGAACTCTCTGGGAGTGGAGTCAGTACTGATGTTAACTCCAGGGCAGATAATCCTCTCAAATGGACCAAACCTCTCTTCAATAAAAGTTTACAAAAAATCCCACCAAATAAAAGCAGTAATGGACAAATATGAACAAATGACACAGTCAAAGCTTGGCCTAAAAAAACTATCAGGCCAGAAATTTCAGACCAAAATAGATGTTAAAATGGGGAAGTACTCGCTTGTTCTATTTCTGTTCCTATACCAGGTGAGGTGCATAGTGCCTGGTCTTATCCCCAGTTTGTAACTTTTGCAGGAGGTGTGCCTGCTGGCCTTAGTTGACATTCCAACATCAGAGCAGCTCATTTCATTGTACAGGTTGCATGCTTGGCATGTTTGTGTCCTTAATCCACCAAACATCAACATGAATTATGGGATCTTTTAACTTGCATATTTGATCTTCTGCATGTGCATATATACACACAGAGGAATTCAGGCGCTAAGTTATCTGCATTTCAAGTCCACCTGGGTGATAATAAAAAATTCCCATCCTTAAATCAGCAGACGCTGATGCCAATATTCAATCCCATGACTTCATGGACTCACAAGATTGATTAAAGTAGTAATTATAAAAAAAGGGTAAATCATGCATACCTTTTAGAGAAGACAGATCACAACAGCTGTATCACACAGGTCACGGAGCGCTAGATTCCAGTGCAGCCCCAGAGGCACTGAAAACACAAAAGTCGTCATCAGTAATACTGAACACCACAACAGCTTCATGAACTTGTATTCATTACAATGTTCTCATTTCATTACTTTAACCGACTCAACCCACACTTTACACAAAAGTCTTCATCAGTTATACTGAACACCACAACAGCTTCATAAACTTGTATTCATTACAATGTTCTCATTTCATTACTTTAACCGACTCAACCCACACTTTCTTTAGCAAGCTTTTCACATGTCACCAATCTAATAAAATTCTACTGCTGTCAGTTTATAATGCACACAGACACAAAGCAATGCACTATGGAATTGCTCTCCAGTAGAACATATTTTTTTCACAATCTGCTAAGAGCACACCTTTCAACATGACACCTCTTATTGGCTCTAGCAGCTATCATTTCTGTAGCTACCCAAAACCACAAGCACTTAATAGCTAAAAAGTCAAGTGAGGCATACTTCAGGCCATTGACAGTTTTCCTAAATATGAACTTTTAGTTAAATATTGAACTGGAATTCTGTATACTTAAGCAGCACTAGTGCTAGTTTTCAAAATGTACTTACCCATACCACCATTTTGACAGGGTCCACAGGACGGTTGTCACTTTTCCAGAGATCTTGATAGGGTCCCAGGATGGTAGTCACCCTTCCAGAGGCCATTGTAAACTCCCATATGATCCACATGATGATTTCAAACACGGATTAGGGCCTGTGTGAAAAAGTATAGGATGGAGGGACCGAGATGGCCAGTTTAGGAGTTACCTGAAAAATCCCATCTTCAGTCCTACAAGCCCTGTCTGCAGACAAAGCAAACACATCCTTCTAAAATACATCCTCTACAGCGACCTGAGGAAGATTGTGTGGCTGACGGAAATTACCCTGCAAACCAAGCTGTGCGCAGCTGGAAAGGACATGCCATTATTTTTCCCAGACACGTCTGACAGTGTAAAGCCAACGAGAGAAGAAGACGACTTCAAAAATGGAATGGAATGACAGTCCCAAATCCTCATGAGCACTGTCATTGCCTTTCTCACAGTACTATTGTTTTTGTTGATGGTTTAATTTTCAAGACACTAAGATCACTGATTTTCACCAAACTTCTCCCTTGAGTTGTTTGGAATATTTTGTTTAGTGGGGTTTTTTTTTGTTTGTTTGTGGTTTTTTGGGAGAGGGTGTTAAGTTTTGTTTTGTTATTTTTAGGTTAAACTAAAGTTTAGAATTTTAAGTTTAGCTTTTATTTATTTTGTTTTACTCTATTAAGTTTAGCTTTATTTACTTTGTTGTACTCTAATGTTTTGGTTTTAATCTAACGTTTTAGTTTTATGTCAGTTTTTTGTTTTTAGTCCCTATTTTATCGAATTTTATCCCGTTTTATTTATATACTTTACTTTGTTTTTATTTAACACCCCTCCTTTCTTTTTATTAATTTGATTAACAGGGAGTACTGATGCAGTGGGAAGCTTGGTGTTCAGTGATCATTGCAAGGTCAACAGCATGCGGGTCATTTTTGAAAAAAAAATTAGCCAAACTTTGGGGGCAAATTTTCATTTGAGCAGAAGGAAATTCTTCTTCTTTATCATCATTGAACACTCGATCAGCAACAGAAGAAAATGAAAAGGGATGACTCCAGTTGCTTCCCTTTATGCGTGCATGACCACTAACTTTCCACCCCAACCTTTTTTGTGCTCTGGCACTGTTCTACTGGACCTGTAACCCCCACTCTGATATATATGGGACAACACAATATCCCCCACTGACATAAATGGGACAACAGTATGTCCCCACTCTGAAATGGGACAACAAAATATCCCCACTCTGAAGACAGACCAAGTCATGTCCATGTCCCAGAGTGGAGGTAAACAAAGCCCTTCAAGGTCTTGATGAAGTAATCCCGTTTCCTCCATTCTCTACTTTCTACTACCTTACAGGCGCCTTGACAAAAAAGAAAACAAACCATACATATGGATGCATATGTTTGGAGGTTCCGTCTCATAGCGTCACAGCAAAAGCAATGGCCACTATAGTGTCTTTGGTAAGAAGTTCCAAGACTGCTGGGTCTATATCTGATAAAGACAAACAAGATTGTGCAATATATTATGACATTTGTCTAATTAATAAAAGTAACTCTGTGTGTGTGTGTGTGTGTGTGTGTGTGTGTGTGTGTGTGTGTGTGTGTGTGTGTGTGTGTGTGTGTGTGTGTGTGTGTTTGTGTGTGTAAAAGTAACTTGCGCGCGTGTGTGTGTGTGTGGGGTGTGTGTGTGTGTGTGTGTGTGTGTGTGTGTGTGTGTGTGTGTGTGTGTGTGTGTGTGTGTGTGTGTGTGTGAGTGGGGGGAGAGAGAGAGAGAGAGAGAGAGAGAGAGAGAGAGAGAGAGAGAGAGAGAGAGAGAGAGAGAGAGTGGTGTGTGTGTGTGTGTGTGTGTGTGTGTGTGTGTGTGTGTGTGTGTGTGTGTGTGTGTGTGTGTGTGTGTGTGTGTGTGTGTAACTGCGCAGGTGAGAGAGAGAACACTGAACACTGAAATGATTTAATGTACATTGGCCATGGACCACAATACATTTCATGGGCTTGGGGTTCATTCATATAATTGGCAAACCAAATGCACAAAAGGTTTGATTCATAACTGATCAAAGAAGCAAAACACACGTTATTCTAATCACAAAAATATGATGTCTAGGGAAAATTGTGGAAATCATGCACATCAATTACGTGTCGAATCATAACAGTTTTTCAATATACATCTTGAATTAGCATTGTCTTCCTTTTATTAATAGAGTGAAAAATATATCTTGATAAATTGTGCCTGTACTCATCATTTGTTGCTTTGAACAAATCGGGCAATGGTACGTTGATACACCCACTTAAGAACTTTTCTCTTAAGCCAGTGTATATGCAACATTCCCAAAGAAAGTGGGCTTCATTTTCAACTTTCGTTTTACAAAAAGGACACATTTTTTCTCGATCATTCTCACTATATCTATATACATTATTATTAAGGGGTAGAACATTAAATCTTGCTTGTGTGATTGCTACTCGAAAGCAGTAGACATCAATAGAGTTTATATACTGCTCTTTTACAAAAATACTTTTAAATGATCTGTAATGGTCATACCTATCTTTATCTCTTATAGTCCCATCCCATTCTTGAATGAACATATCTACTAATCTTTGCTTAAACATACCTAAGAAAAGTTTTACATCCCCAACACCTTGTTGCATCCAAACAATGTTAAAACCGGTTTCACACAAAATTTCCCTTATTTTTGAAATCCAGCAGTATTTACCATTTTTATCTAGTGCTAAAAGAGAGAGAGAGAGAGAGAGAGAGAGAGAGAGAGAGAGAGAGAGAGAGAGAGAGAGAGAGAGAGAGAGAGAGAGAGAGAGAGAGAGAGAGAGAGAGAGAGAGAGAGAGAATTAGAGTGTGGGGTTAACTTAGTCTCTTGACAAATGAATTTTCTGTCAGACTTCCAATATGATTTAAAGGTCGGACACTACTAAAATTATGATGAAACCAGCCACCTTGCTCCAGTGGTTAGCACCTTGGGTTACAGCCTGGAAAGTCATGAGTTCGAATCCCCTAAGAGTCATAAGAATTCTTTTGGACTCTGGTCCGCTCAGAGTGAGTGTGTTGTGGGCTCATTAGGAGTCAAGCTTCATCCACTTCATGGGTGTGACAGTGTTATTCAAATTACCTGACCGACACTGCAGGTGTCAGCATCTCTCGAACCAGTCGACGCCAGGATATATTATGATAGAAAGTGCAGAGTACAACCTTTTCAAGTAGACAAACCGAGTCAAAGCCCAAGCACTTGCATAGCAGCAGCATCACATCATCGTCAATGATCATGCAGTAAAAAATAAAAAAAATTCAGGTGGCCCCCATTGCTCTGGTCTCATTGTGGCCTCAGTTTTGGTTTTCCCCATTCACTTCTGTGCCTGTGGTGAGTTTATGTCGAAGCTTTTGGGGTTGGAGATTCATGGGGGTCTTTGGTCGGACGTTGTAGTGGCCACCATCTTGAGTGAATGACTTGGTCTGGCTCCGCAGCTGAGCTAAAACTGTCATCAGTAGATGGCTTAGTAGAGGGCTTAGAGAGTGTGTGTGTGTTCTTAAGTCTCTTTACTCAAAGTGATATTTGACATCAGTGTACCATACTTTAAGCCCCTCAGACAGCATACTTTCACTACATATGCTAGTCACAGACATGGACAGGTTGAAAATGCATGGCACAGATCTGAGCAATTATAAAAATCAAAACGATCAGAATGGTGTGGCTTTTGGCATCAATCTGCCCATCATTTCATGGCTGAAATTATTGCATACAGTCGCTGGATTCATGCTGACCACATAAAACTTTTCAGATAATTTCTTGTAGAATGAAAACTGTTGGATGCATGGATGGAAATACAGACAGAACAGATTTTTCACAGAATAAAAGTGATGTTGGATAGTTTTTGTTTTTAAACTGTTAACCTTAAGCATTAAACCAATCTTGAATATTGACATGTACAGGATTCTGTCTTACCTGCTTGTGCATGAAGAACCTGCAGGGTACACAGGTAAGAGGTCATGGCCAGGTGTGCCAATAGAAGAGCTGAATGACGAACATCAAGGAATGAACTCGCGTAGACATGCCAGACCTGCTGGCAGCCGCCAAACAAAATTCGGAATGGAGATCCCCCACAAAGGCTGCCAAAGCTGTCTGATTTCCATGTTTTGAGTTGAGCACTGCATGGTCTGCATTCTGAAACAAAAAGTCACTGAATCAGAGTTCTGCTGGGTTGAACAAAAACTACATGGCTCATTAACTTAGTGATTGACTCACAAACACCAAGATTGAAGGCAATATCCATATCATTTCGGTCAGCTGAAAAACTTAACCTCTTAAGGTGGTACGTCTTAGTAGCTAGAATGATCTATAATCTGACAGCAGTTTCAAGTCCATTGCTTTTTATGAAGCTCTTTCCCCAGAAGTCAGAAATAAAAAATCTGACTTCATTTTGAAAGGAGAGTAGGCAAATCATGGTCGATAGTATAGATGGTACAAACATACTCAGCATATACTAGGTATCTGCGTAGGGATGGGTTGGACCGGTTTAACTTGCCTAAGACACACTGCCCAACATTTTCAGTGTAAGTGTTTCAATGACTCCTTAAAAAATTAAGGGAAAGATGTTAACATCCTTACAAAGGATAAAAATAACAGTACTCTTTTTTAGGCGTGTGCATGTGAGCAAAGAAAAGGGAGATTTTATTTTATTTATTCTTTTTATATCGAGGATAACAGAATAAGCAATCATGTGCTTTTTTTTTTATCGGGTCCTGTGTGTATGCAGTTTTGTAAATATTGTCATCTGTTCCCACCGGCACACGATGGCCTACTCTTACGAAAAGCGGAACAGGATTTTGTGCACAAGATGTTCTGCGTGCGTTCGCACACGGGCCTCAGTTTAAAGTCTCATCGAAGGACTTTTGGGGAGAGTGGAGTCAGCACTGATGTTAACTCCAGGAGAAAAATCTCCTCGACTGGACTCGAACCCGGGATGGGGGTTGCTGGGGCAAGCTCACTTTACTTAATGTTTACAAGTCATGCGTTGTCAATGCAGGCCTAACACAAACCCTCGTAGTAATAATCATTCTAAAAAAAAAAAGAAAAAAAAGGGAAGCAAAAATCTTCGGACCGCGTCTGTCCTAAGCCGTGAACTCAAGTTTACTAAACTTTTAAGTGTCAAAGCGAAACCACCACGTCGTGCCGGGGAATATGCAAAGTGCCGTCATTTCTGACTTGCCTCATATACTGGGTGTGTTTCTTTATGAGGTCTGCAGGAAATCTGTGTGGTTAGCTCCTTAATATAATGAACAGACTTGGCTGCTGGCTTCATTGTTTTCTCGTTCTCAGGCACCACTACAGACTGCCATTTTGTAAACACTGCAATCACACGCATGCGCAGAAAAGAAAACTAGGCTATGGCCATTCACAGCACAGCTGTGCGAAATTTGAATGATGGTAGCTCTCGGCCGAGCGCAGTAGACAGAAAAATCGTTTAATGTGGCAAAAATAATCGTTTTCGACTCGCAATAGTTGTTCCGTGGTTTAACCTCATTTTGCTTGCGATTTGCAAAATAAGCCGGCGCGGCGCGAGTTGCAAACACGCTTTCCATTCACGATATTACTGTCTTCGGACACCCTTTCGATTGCGTTTGTCCTAATTTTAATTTTAAATATTTTCTTCTACCTTTTAACAAATCTTCTCATAGGTCCCATACGTTTCGAGATGGATAGGATGCATACAAAACTTTGCCTGGCACGGCAAATGCACACAGCCTTTGATCAATGTTTTGGTGAACACGGCTCATTAACCCCCACCCAGGGTTGATTTAGTAGTAGTAGGCACCCATCAGTCTCGGAAGACTATGGAGTTGCGCTCTAGTCTTTTTGAGCGCAAAGCCTGGGTAAGTAAGTATGGAGGGCAAGCTGTTACCCATGCAGCAGACTCCCCCCCCCCCCCCCCCCCCCCTCTCCACGCCACTGGAATGATCCATTGGAAAGGCAATGACCGATAGGAATGGGGACTGCCCCGTTCGTCACAGGCCAAGATAGCAGCAGAGCACCTGTGCATGTGTGTGTGTGTGTGTGTGTGTGTGTGTGTGTGTGTGTGCGCGCGCGCGCGCACGTGCATGTGTGCGTGCGTGCGTGCATGTATGTGCGTGTGTGTGTGTCTGTGTGCGCGTGTGTGAAAAAGAGAGAGGGGGGGAGGGGGGGCAAAGTCAAGGGCAAGGCAAAGGCAACATTCTTTTATTCCAGGATAATGAATAAGCACTCGTGTGCTTTTTTACATCCAGTCTCAACCCTTATCAGGGATAAAATCAGGGTTAAAAAAAAAAGAGACAGACAGACAGACAGACAGAGACAGAGAGAAAGACAAAGAGAGAGAGATTTCGAAAGGCAGTCATACTGATATGCAACAATATTTGACTACTAGAGAACACATTATTGAAAATTTTGTTCTGAGGAGGAACCTCGATAAAAAACAGAGGACAAAAAACTAAGTCCTACTTGGACAAAACTGGAGAACAACTGTGACGAACTGGGCCTGTGACGAAGTGACATACCTACTTCCATACGAATGGTTCCAGTACCGTCGCAGGAGCCACCAGAATGTTGCCATATACAGCCCCGAGCCGCCCTGGGACTCCAACTCCCCGATTTTTCCTCAGGGATGGTGTCTAAACACGACACCTGTGTGCATGCTGTTTTTTAATTATTATTATAAAAAAAAAATTGTCATCCGCTCCAACCGGCACACGATGGACTGCTCTTCCGAAAGGCGGAACGGGGTTTTAACGTGTGCGCAAGATGTTCTGCGTGCGTTCGCACACGGGCCTCGGTTTTAGTCTCATCCGAATGACTGACATTCAGTTCGATTTTTTCGTCAAACTAGGAAGAAAGGGCGAGGCTGGGTACGAAACCAGAAATTCACGGTTTACATATTGGCAGGCGAGCCTCTTAATCATCCTGCCACCTTCCTTCCTATTATTATTATTATTATTATTATTATTATTATTATTATTATTATTATTATTATTCATCATCAATCATCATCATCCTCGAACATTTTTTCTCCATCTGTACAACTCGCGTTACTAACAGCATCTGCCAGCTGGTGCTATTCATCATTGGGCCCATAAGCACTTAGGCTAAGCCTCATACTGAGGCACCGAAAAGAGAGCGGCAAAGGGGAAAGAGGGAGGAAGTAGTGGTTAGAGCATTGTGCTTGCCATTTGATGGCCCTGGATCAAACCCATCTTCGAGCCACCACCAAGATGCCATTCAAAGGAATTTTACCCCCCCCCCCCCCCCCCAGTACTAACTCAGCTCCACCAGAAGTACTTCAACTGAGACTATAAACCGAGGTTCCAAGCGTGGACACACACAACGCTTTGAGCACACGTTAAATTCCTGCTCTGCCTTTCGAAAGAGTAGGTACTGTGCTGGGAGGAATGGTCGGCAAAAAAGTTTTTAAAAAATGCATACACACCTGTGTCGTGTTTAGACACCCCAAAGCTACCTTATGAGGTAAAGGTAAAGGTGTCCCATAACCTAGGCGGTTGTTGGGGATCGAGGCCTCAGAGGCCTCAGCTTCTCTAGGGGCCAGCATGGTGAGGGCGGAGCCCATCTCCTCTCCCTCGCTGCTTTACCTTCCCCGACTCTAAAGAGGGCAGGTACCCATTTACAGCTGGGTGAACTGAGGGACTGTACTGAACCCAAAGCGCGCAAACGGTCACCCATCCAACTGGTAACCACGCTCCGCTCCACGCTGCTTAACTTGACTGGGGGAAAGCGAGCTGATGCTCTGACCACTGAACTATCTCCCTAAAGCTACCTTTCACTACTGTGACAATGTGTTTTTTCACACTTAAACTACCTTACACTAGTGTGAAAAAAACTAATGGTCACATACGCAAAAACCTCACCATTGGTGGAAAACCTGGGAGCTCTAGCCAAGAAATGATTTTTTTTTCGTAGTCAGAATGCAATATTCTGTTAATCTGCCCGAGTTTCATCACTTTTTCACACTTGTTATAAAACCATGAAAAATAAAACAAACGCCACAAACAAAAACAACAGTTACCTGTATGTTCGGGTGAAGATGGCGGAGGAGCGACAATGCACTGTGTCTTGTGCTGTCATCGCCTTCAGTTTGTCCAATGTTCAAATATCTTAGCTCAGTGGGCTTTTACCCTACCGGCAAGTCAGTTCAACAATCTACTCTATGGGTGAACACGTTATTTTGCGCGTGCTTCACGGATCAGTAGCAGCACTGATGGCGCGAAATGTTGCTACATGAGTTCAAGTCTCTCTCTCTCTCTCTCTCTCCTCTCTCCTCTCTCCTCCTCTCTCTCTCTCTCTCTCTCTCTCTCTCTCTCTCTCTCTCTCTCCTCCACACACACACACACACACACACACACACACACACACACACACATCCTTCGGATGAAACTTTAAACTAAGGCCCCGTGGGCGAACACACGCAGAACATCTTGCCCACACGTTAAATCCTGTCCGCTTTTCGTAAGAGTAGGCCATTGTGTGCCAGTGGGAAGAGATGACAAGATTTACAAAACTGCATACATACGGGGACTAGATGTAAAAAAGCCCATGAATGCCTGGATATAAAAGAATAAATAAATAAGATCAATCACAAAACCTTGAAACAACCATAATTTTTTTTTCCAAGTTTTACTTCGCAAGCTGTAAGATTAAGTGTTGAGAAAATTGTGTTCAAAATATAATCTTAGATTGTATTAATTGTTTCTTTCTCCTTTTCTTTTCTGTTCTGGTTCTCTCTTTCTTCCTTTCTCTCTTTCTTCCTTTCTCTCTTTCTTCCTTTCTTTCTTTCTTCCTTCCTGACTTTCTTTCTTTCTTCTTTGTGCTGAGAATAAGATTTTTGATTGTGTTAGTTGATTTTCTTTCCTTCCTTTCATTTTTTATTATTATTTTTTTTAACTTTCATTCTTTCTTTCTCCTTCTCTTTCTTTATTCTTTGCGTAAATCGTTATTCTTACAAATTCAATATTCTCTTCTTTCTTTTGTTTTCTTCCTTTAGATTTTCTTTCCGCATTCTTTGTTTATTTGTTTATTTATTTATTTATTTATTTCACTTTTTGTTTGTTTGCTTGCTTGCTTCATTTCTTTTGTCCTTTTTAGTTTGTTTTTTTAATACAAAAAAGTTATCTTAATACTTCTGGATATTGTGAGCTTTTGTTTTGCTATTGTTTGCGTACGGATTAGTTTTTATTTGTCTAATTGATATGTCTGAAATGGGCACAAATAAGAGCGCGTGTGCAACAATAGCAAACAGTTTTTGCTGTACTTGTTGGTTGTTTTTTGTGGGGTGGTGGTTGCTTGCTTGCTTGCTTTTTTGTTTTTTTGTTTGTTTTTTAGCGGCTGCAAATAGGGAATATTAAAGATACAGATATAATGTTTGGTTTTCAGCTTCTTGCAACTAAATTAGGAATGGGGAGGGGGGAGGGGGGGGGGGTCAGGTTAAGCAAAGGAGCAGGTTGAGTGATTCCCCTCTCCCTCCACCCCCATGACATTTTAAATAATATTTCGCCTCCATTCCCTATCTAAAATAAATTATTTTTTGTCTAAATACCCGTCTTACTTGTATTTACCTACTCATTTATTATTTTATTTATCAGTTTATCCAGCTAGCCATCTTTTTACTTATTAATCTATTTATCTATGCATCTATATTATCTATATTTTATCTATCTCTCCCTCGGAGGTTCCGGCTGCCTGTAGCTGTCAGTATAAGTAGTATCCCACACCTTCTGGAAATTCTGAGCTAGGAGTTCCCTCTTTTCTATCCCTCTTCTTGTTTCTGCCTTGTTCCTTTACTTCCGGTCACCTCCTTCTAGTCTATTTTGTGCCATCCTGGTCCATTCTCCTGTTGTTGTTTTTTTCAAGAAAGACTTACATGATAACAATTCTCTCCTACGCCGAAGTCGGATGCGCTGGGTCTGACTTGTCAGGCGCTTAACGGCAGTGCAACGTACTCACGGTCCAAGGACAGACAACAATAGTTGCTGTCTGAGCTTTGAAAGAAAAAAAGAAGAAAGAAAGAAAGAAAGAAAGAAAGAAAGAATCTATCTATCTATCTATCTATCTATCTATCTATCTATCTATCTATCTATCTATCTATCTATCTATCTATCTATCTATCTATCTATCTATCTATCTATCTATCTATCTGTTTGTCTGTCTGTCTGTCTGTCTGTCTGTCTGTCTGTCTGTCTGTCTGTCTATTTATCTAAGTTATTTGGGTACTGCAAGATCAAAGTTTAATTCGTAAATTGAAGGGGTTTTAGCCATCAAACAGAAGTTTTCTTGTTTAGTTAGAGGAGGTTATTTTTTTTATCTGGAATTTACCCCTGATAAAGGCAGAGACTGGATGTAAAAAATAAATCACCCGAGTGCTTATCCATTAACCTCGAAATGAAAGAATTTGCCTTGTTTTGCCTTGCCTTGCCTTGCCTTGCCTTGCCTTGCCTTGCCTTGCCTTGCTTTGCCTCGCCTTGCCTTGCATCATCTGTTTGTGAGTCATGAACTTGAGACAGACAGATAAAGATTTTTCTGTTCCATTGCAACAACATCCAACAGACTTCAGACAGCAGTAACACGAACATATTGATAGCAGACTTCGTATGTCTGTTATTATTGAAACACCCTCCCTCCCTCTCCTTCCCTTACGACCCCTTCCTTACCTTCCTCCCTCCTCTGTCTGTCTCTTTCTGTTTCGTTCTCTATCTCTCACTCCCTTTTCTCATGAGTGCATTACTTTTATGCGTGTATGCACATGTGTGTGTGTGTGTGTGTGTGTGTGTGTGTGTGTGTGTGTTGTGTGTGTGTGTGTATGTGTGTGTGTGCGCACGCGCGCGTGCGCGGGGCGTGTGTGTGTGTGTGTGTGTGTGTGTGTGTGTGTGTGTGTGTGTGTGTGTGTGTGTGTGTGTGTGTGCGCGCGCACGCGTGTGTATTCTCAACAAAAGTATTACATATTTTCTCAAAGAGTACCATAAAACTCTGTCTCTGTCTCTGTCTCTGTCTCTGTGTGTGTGCCTGTGTGTCTGTGTGTCTGTCTGTTTGTCTGCTTGTCTGTCTGTCTGTCTGTTTATCTATCTATCTATCTGTCTGTCTGTCTGTCTGTCTGTCTGTCTGTCTGTGTGTGTGTGTGTCTCTCTCTCTCTCTCTCT
This sequence comes from Stramonita haemastoma, assembly GCA_030674155.1. Classification (NCBI taxonomy): domain Eukaryota; kingdom Metazoa; phylum Mollusca; class Gastropoda; order Neogastropoda; family Muricidae; genus Stramonita; species Stramonita haemastoma. Next base: position 47,085,953 of record CM060323.1, read on the forward strand.
CTCTCTCTCTCTCTCTCTCTCTCTCTCTCTCTCTCTCTCTCTCTCTCTCCTCTCTCTCTCTCTCTCCGGCTCCACACCCCTGTCTTTTTCTCTGAAATTTTGAACTGACACGGCGGTGACAGAACAAAATAGAATAAGATAATGTCGTGGGGAGCAAGCGAAACTTGAAGAGACGTTTTGCCTGTCAGTCAGCGAGAGAAAGGAAGGGGAGAGAAATCCTATCCCTTTCCTTGCCGCTTCTTAAAACAGCATGGGGTGTGGACACGGGCCCCGAGAATCGATTGGGATTTTGCCAGGGAAACTTTAAAAAATGAATAAATGAGAGAGAGAGAGAGAGAGAGAGAGAGAGAGAGAGAGAGAGAGAGAGAGAGAGAGAGAGAGAGAGAGAGAGAGCAAATCAAATCAAATATATATATTTTTTTTTAATTTCGAGAATAATGAATAAGCACCCATGTGCTTGTTTACATCCAATCCTCGGCCTCACCCATAGGGATACATCGTGATATGATAATGAAATAAACCAATACAGAGAGAGAGAGAGAGAGAGAGAGAGAGAGAGAGAGAGAGAGAGAGAGAGAGAGAGAGAAGATTTGATTGATTTGATTTGATTTATTTTTTATATCAAGGATAATGAAATAAGCACTCTTGTGCTTTTTACATCCAGTCCCCGTGTATATGCATTTTGTACATGTCATATGAGAGAGAGAGCACATGTACATGCTGATGATTTTTTTAAAGTGAGTCTTCAGGACAGCTGTCTTCACCTCTCTTGCTTTTTGCATTTTAGAAAATGTATTTTATCACTGTGTTGACTTTATTGGTGTTGTTCTGTTTAGGTTTTCTTTATCGTTTCATCTATTTTGATTTCGAGTTCGTGTACGCGCGCGTGTGTGAG